>JACGCL010000007.1:0-719984 GCA_014925845.1 Crassisporium funariophilum
TCAGCTTGCATAGTAGGTGATGCATCATCGGTCGCAACGACGGTGTGATGATGGATGATGCATTAGATGACCACTCACATGATTTGTCCAGTCCCGCCCTTAGTGATGCATCAGTTGTGACGCATAAGATGCCCGCCTGCGTGATTTGCCGTTTTGACCTCCTCGTACCATTTGATGCATTACTGGGAATGCATGAGACGGCCGCTTGCGAGATTTTGCCCTCATACCATTGATGCATCAGTGGTAATGCATTCAGTAGCTGACAGCTTGCGTGATTTCCGTCCTGACCTCCTCATACCGTCAGTTGTAATGCATTAGAATTTTACAAGCTTTGACGGATGATGCATTACATTACCGTGCAGGCTCCAATATAAGCCTCATACCCTTGCACAGCTAGTTCCCGCGCCCTACCATGGTTCCGCATGCTTACCCTCAGCTTGCATAGTGTAGGTGATGCATCATCGGTCGCAACGACGGTGTGTGATGATGGATGATGCATTAGATGACCACTCACATGATTTGTCCAGTCCCGCCCTTAGTGATGCATCAGTTGTGACACATAAGATGCCCGCCTGCGTGATTTGCCGCGTTTTGACCTCCTCGTACCATTTGATGCATCACTGGAAATGCATGAGACGGCCGCTTGCGAGATTTTGCCCTCCTACCATTGATGCATCAGTGGTAATGCATTCAGTAGCTGACAGCTCGCATGATTTCCGTCCTGACCTCCTCATACCGTCAGTTGTAATACATTAGAATTTAAATGTGACCAGTTGCGACTCTCCCATGCGGGCCCATTCATGCATCACTAGTAATGCATTGGATGACAGGCTTGCATGTTTTGCTGCGCCCTGACCTCCTCGTACCGTCGATGCATCACTGGTAATGCATCAGATGCGGCCACTTGCAGATTTGTCCGGTTCCGGCCTCCGTGATGTCATTAATGCATTGCCTCAGTGATAATGCATTAGGAAACTGTGCGACAAATGAAAAATGATCTCGTAGCCCTCACTCTTGCCCCGTACCTTTGATGCATGATTCATGATGACCGGCATTCATTACGCCATGCCACCACACGGAATTTTTGTCTGGAACGTTGCCGTTAAAAATAGCACCATGTTCCTGAGAGCATTGACAGAAATAACAATGACAAGTGCATCAGGCTTGGTGAGGCAAGGAATAATACTGACATATCACACAACATTTACACTGTTACACATTAGAAGGATATCATATTGTAGTATGAGGCAAGAGACAAGATACATAATAGGATCAGAGATACAAATACTACGAATTCAAGACATAACAAGATCAGCAAGACTACATAAGCAACGAAAACATGGAAATGTAACAAGATTCATACAAAAACAGACAGATCAATCCGTAGTCTTGGCCCTTCATTTGTACGGGTGTCAGTTGATGAGCCGTAAAGATGAATCAGCGTTGCTCACCGTTTGGATGGACCTGCAGTTCCCTTAGCCTTACGCTTGCGACTGACCGGCATCATTTTCTCCAGGCAGCAATGCACATCCTCAATGCATGCGCGCCAGTGTGGCTCCGAAGTCTCCTGCCACTGTGATCCCGGGCCAATTTTCATACGCTGTCCCCACCATACCAAAAGCGTCATGACAGACACCATCCCATTGGGTCCACCCTTCCGGAGCGCTGCCCATTCATCCACGTTCAAGGACTCTGACTCGGGAGAGTCGTACACCGCCTTTGGCAGCATGTCTGAGCTGTCCCGAAAGGCAGGCTGCATAGCCTTCCACCAGGCCATAACAGCGTATCCAAATTCAAGGGGATCCTCAATGGGTGGTGTTGTGTCATAGGCTCGAACACCCTGACGACTCTTCGCAACCCACTTGGTCCACTCGTCCGGCCGGGACTTTGTCGATGGCAAAGATCCCTTTGCATTTGCCCCCATCGCACCCTCAAACTTTGACCACCCTTTCACGCACTGTGCCCAAGCATCACCGAGATCGCGCGTCGTCAGGTGAGCTTCTGCCGCAAGTAGCCACGCCGGGCGCTCCAGCTGTGCATCTGGCGGGATGTTCTCCATGTTCAATGCATCGTGTGTGGTCTTCTGCAACGAGCCAATCTCGTTCATCTTTTCAGCACGAGTCGACGGAATGATCTGCCGCCCTGACCGTGAGCGCGGCTGCGCAGCTGATGTCTCGTCGTAGTTCGCCTGGTGGTTCACACTGGCATCCCCCAAGACAGGATGAACCAAGGCAGGACAAGCAGAAGGGGGAGTGGTGGGAGGCTGAGTGCAATCAGGCGGTGTTGCTTTTGTGAGGGGAAGGTTTGCTTCTGTCTGATTCTCGGTGTCGCTGGCAAACGGGGAAACCGAGGAGGAGGGATATGAATCAGGCGGTGTTGCTTTTGTGAGGGGAAGGTTTGCTTCTGTCTGATTCTCGGTGTCGCTGGCAAACGGGGAAACCGAGGAGGAGGGATATGGCAGAGGGGGGAGCCCATTGAGCGGCAACTCCACGAAAGGAGGAATCACGACGCCTGTCGGATTCAATGGCGGATAATTGAAGCTTGGCTGTAACTGTTCAAACGACAGCGGGTTATTGACATTCAAAAAGAGGCCTGTCGTATCAGACTGCATCCAATCAAAGTCTGTAGAAAAATTCCACTGGAAATTGTTGGGCCCAACACCTGGGCCATCAAAGTTGTCGACGCTCGCAAGCAACTCCGAAAGGTTATCCGAGTCCGTTCCAAGGACAAACAACATATCATCTCCGCCGGGACTTGGAACAACAGGGTCAGAGACTGTCGCAACTGCTGTGCTTGGCGGGATGGTGAGGGCCGAAGAAAGCCGTTTGACAGGCGACAAAGGTGCTTTGGTCGGAGAAAGGGCTGGACCGGAAGAAGGTTCAGGACGTTTGGGAGCTGACTCAGCAGTGGGAAGTGGGACGGGTGATGCATCAGCCTCGACCAAATCTGTGAACGACTTCAGATAAAACCATAGAAGACACTAGTGCATCAAACACTTACTGGAGGCTTTCGTTAATGCATCACTGGCTATATGAAGTTGAGTCAAATCCCTCTCGTTGATCAAGTTCAGCCCATTGATCTCTCCCTTCAAACTATCGACATCCTCTTCTTGTGTTTTCGGATTGAGAGCTCGCGAACGACGTATAACCGGTGCTGAGCACACAGGTCAGTTGTTTCTCTCTTTCAAAAATGGTGCCACTTACAGTACACATTAAGAAGAAACTCAGCGTACGGCGCCATGTACGCTTTCTCGAAATCCGGGTGTGCATGACCAAATTCGGTCCCAGCACTGCTTTCGCCGACGTGAAAGCTAGTCAATCCCTATCAGCAAGCATCCCAAGTGTGTAATGAGAATACTCACCTAGCCACATTGATATCGCCGTTATTGGATGGGTCAGGACCACCCATGAGCACTGAGAACGCCCATCCGGTCCTCTCAGCAAGTGCATTGAGGAAGCGACCGAGGAATCTCGGGCAGTCGTCAATTGCCCTGTTGACACACATTTGCAATGAGGTGAGTTTGTTTTCGCACTGAAGCTTAATCTCTTACTCCATGTATTGATCAGGTGTTTGGGATTCTTGGCTCATCGCTAAACCTTTTTTTGCAATCAGCTCAGCAAGCCGAGCCTCAACCATAGCCTTCAGTTCCTCGTCTTCCTCCTCCTCCCACATCTTGCGTGTAATATTGTTGCTGATACAAAGCTTCTGACCGCGGCCTACGATTTTATTTTTTTTGACTTCTTCCTTCACAACCGGCTTGATCTTCACATCGTATACTAGTTTTGAGTATATTTCGGACTTCTGCGGTAAGCGACCCTGGCCAAGAAGTTTGTCCAGCGCCTTGGTTTGCTTTGTCTCTGCACCGCGTGCTCTGCGAGTAGCCCTCCATCTGTACCATGTCTGAAGTTGCTACACAATTGAATATATATGTCAACATGACTCAATGGGGACTAGCTTGAGAATCAACAAACCTGGCGTCGTTTTTGAATAGCTGCTGTCAGTACACTTTCTTCATCGGCAGTGTAACTGGATCGATCTTTCCCAGGGAAAAGGACTTCACCCTCAGGATATTCCTTTGCCCAATCTTCGAAGAGCTTAGCCCAAAACACTGTGTAATTCCCATCCTTTTGCGCGTCAAGGTAATCACTGAACCGTAGCTTGAGAAATTCAAGCTGAGGGGCAGTGCTCCAACACGGTGACGGCATCTAAGATTGCGGCAATAATTAAGTGCGCTAACGGCAAATTTAAAAATGACACACCTTTTGACGCGATTCCAGGAACAAGGGTGCCTCCAATCTGACTGTGTCAACCCCGGCAACCAATGCCGGGCTGAACCTTATTTCTTGAACTGGCAAGTTCAAGTTCATCCAGCCAATCAAAGCACTCAGATCAGCTTCGCCATCATGCCACAGGCTGCACAATACAAAAGCAAACGATCGATCTCACACCACACTAACCCTGCTTGATCTATTACTCCGAGCGACCTTGTGCTCAACTGATTACCTCGTGCTCCATGACTCAAAACACCACTGCCAAGGACGAGGGGGTGCCTGTTTTGCCCTCGTCCTTGACCCTTGAACAATTGGTCCAGATGTTGTCGCTCAACGGCCGTAAGTGTCCGTTGATGCTGTCTACCTCTGTTGTCTACAGTTCAACTTTTTCAGGTCTCACACTCTGTGTTGGTGATCCTGTCTCCACCACCACCCTGACTGCGACGCCCGGTCCTCTCGCTCCTTCCCCTGTTGATCTTCTTGCTCCCACCATCGCCATCTCTGGAGGTGGCGGTGGTGTAGACACCTCGCTTGCCCCATGTGAGCTACTTCCTCTCAATTGCGTCCAACTCACCTGATTTCGCATTTCAGCCCTTGTTGTTACTTCCACCGCCTCAGGAGGTGGTGGTATGGTAGCCACAGCAGTTGCAGGTAAGCTACACCTCGTAATGTTAGCCAAATTGCTCAACTACCTGTTACAGCACAAGCTATACCCACGGTCTCTGCCGCGAGCAAAGCGGCTTTTCCGTGTGTCTCATGTGCTGCAGCCGGCTGTGTTGCACCCGCGCCTCTGGCCTCCGTTAGCGTTGCAGCCACTGTTGAAGACAGGCCTGGCACTAGTGTCCCCATGAGTGAAAACCCTCACTCCCCTATCAATGTTAGTGACACTGAATCCATTGATGGTATGTATCTGCTATATCTTGCTTGTTCGAGCAACTGAAATTCGCGCTTAGCGGAGGAGGATCCCACCGTGAGGTGGTACGCGGTGACACGGGGCCGGCATGTCGGCGTGTTCTGTCATTGGTACGTGATTTTGTTGTGGGGGCTTACAACAACTCAGTTAGTATATCAGGCATTCCGTCGCACCTCTCGTTGTATCTGTGTCCGGTGCGTGTTACTCCCGATATAGCACGCGCAACCTGGCTATTGCTGCATTTGCTTGTGCGCTGAACGCCGGCGCGGTCTCCACCATTAATTGATGGACTGCTTCTTTCTTGGACTACGTCGCAGCCTCATGTACACTACTACATCACCTTCTTCCACTGCGTATCCCCTTCTCGCTTTGATGCTGATTCATTCCGTCATGCTCTGATTTGTTTGAGATGCTGCATTGCTCTCATTTGTCCCCCCGTCATTGTATATATTCTCCACACCCCTTTACCCTATCTTGACATACCTGTTAATGTACTCTACCCTACTCCCCCTCCTATATAAAAAAGATTTCTTGGAAAGTCCGGTGTGATGAAAGTGGGGAAGGTTAAAACAAGCTATGGTTCTATGGAAAGTGACTCAAGAATGTTGATTCTTTCCTAATCACCTCGATTTGGAAAAGTCTCGCGTGTTCGATCATGATCAGAAGCACTTATTTTTAGCAGCTTGAAAGGTCTTGCATGTTCGATCATGATCAGAAGCACTTATTTTTAGCAGCTTGAAAGGTCTCGCATGTTCGATCATGATCAGAAGCACTTATTTTTAGCAGCTTGACATCATATCTAAATGTAGTGTTCGGGCCGCAGCCACTAGACTTGATGAGCCAATCAGAGGCTGTATAAATAGCTGCTGAAAATCCCCCACAAATAATGATGCGCACATTGTAGGACTTAGCGGCCACCCACACCTTGCTAGAGTATCTCAAAGAGATCTATCAATATGTAGCTCTTGATGGAAACCATTTCGAGCAAGCAGCACAGACCCTATGATCCGTTCGACAGCCTGAAGTAGGGAGGGTGTTATACCAAAAATCAACCCCATCGTCAATGAACATTCAGGTATATTCTTCAAGAGAGATCCTTCCACCCGCGTACAAACCGCATATTCATATCATAAAACTATCAAATAATGGTCCACATGCTACTAGTGTTGCAAGTCACTTATTTGAAGACCATTTGAGGTACAATCTTGTGTACTATTCCCGATGTACAGCATTGGGATGTATGTATAATGTGCGGCAGGTTGATACTGGATGGATCGATTTTTGTCTGAACTGGGTACTTCCAAGAAACATGATACTACTAGTTACGACCAACGATCTACATAGAGACATAGAAATGTGTCCGACCCCTTCCGAAGCGAAGCTAAATCCTTCTCTAATTGACATATACGCCGTGCCCCCCACCGTAGCAATTCCAACCCAAAATGGCCGTCAACACTCTGCCCAGAAAGCCCCACCATTGATGTTTGCAGCTCCTTCCAACGACGGTGATGATGCATAAGTTCCGCATGAACTTCGCTCGCAAAAGTAGGCAGAGGCGTGGTCTTGTATCGATGCAGGCGGCAATCCTCCTCTTCTCGTTGGCATCGGAGACGGTACCCGTGGAGTGCATCAGCGAGTTGACCGGGGTGTTGTGGGGGTGGCTGGTTGTACGGTGGTGGACGGTCCCACTTGGCGAGTTCCATGTCGGCATAGTTGGTGCCGTCCAGAACTTCACTGCTCTGAGAAGCCAGTTGGAAGTGGCGTGACTGTGGAGTTAAGAAATCGGCAAGTGCAACAAGCTCTGCTGAAAGAGCGGGGACAGAAAAAGCCGGGAGGGTGACTTTGGGCGGCTTCGGTGGTGCTGATGCTTTGCGAATTTGGTAGGCTCGGTGGTTCTGGGCCTTGCGCAACGATTGAAAGCTAAACAAGAGTAATAGCAGTGAGATGAGACTGAAACATTGCCTACTTGGATTACATACCATTCTGTTGAGGCAGCCTCCTTCTTACGTTGCCGTGCACCTGCATCTTTCTCTGCCTGCGTAAAATACTTTGCACTTCGACCCATATAAGCCACAGGATTGGGAGGACGTGAAAGACCAATCAACTGAAGAGAGAGTGGAAAAGGCACTGAGAGGTGTTACGAGTGGCTGAATACACAGTGTCTAGGATTCATCAACGCTCAAGATGATGAGAACACGACAATAATCAATGTTGAAGTCGAGATGGCAGCTATTTGATCGTGTTTCATTTGAATGGCAATCAACAGTGTTTTTGCGGCATTGCTTGCCACTCTTGCCCACAATGGGGCGTAACAAAAAATTCAAGTTGACTTTCCACAATAGCCTTTCTCAACGGTCTGAACCTTCTGAGGAACTTCGACATAAAAGCACCTGTTTCACGAGCGCTGCAGGCCAAGTCCGTGTCTCAACATCGATCATTTCCACGATGTCCATGAACTCCGACATACCATCCCTGCTCAATTCAGATCACAACACAGATCCCATTTCCTTAGCATGTGATGATGAGGATGAATTGTTGGAACAAGCTTATATGGACCACCTGGACCAAGTTTCAGTTGAGCCTGAGCGCTCTCGTCGAAAACGCACAGCCGGGGTAAGCAAAGTCAACTTATCTTACCGAGGATTTGATTGATAAATTCCTCCAGGATGAACCGCTCACGCTCTGGTTACCCGAACGTGAGAGATATCTCGAGGAGTTGATTAATCTAGAGGGCCGTGGACGCAACACGTCAGACATCTGCTCCACCTGTCTTTCCGACTCGGAGGAACGCAAACACAAAGCTATCTATGAGTGCCTAGATTGTTTTGGGCGTCAGCTGCAATGCAAAGGCTGCATTGTTGCAGAGCATTCAACTAACCCATTGCATCGCATCAGAGTGAGTGATTATTCTAATTAAATACACGACATGTACCAATGCATGGCCAAGGAATGGAATGGCGTGTTCTTTGTCAAAACAAAGCTGAAGGCACTCGGTTTGCGGATACAGTTAGGCCATGCACGTGGGGAAAGATGTGCCAATCCAGAGCCCTGTCCCAGTGACAACTTCACTGTCATTGATACCCACGCAATACACAGCCTTAGCTTGGACTTCTGCGGCTGCGGTCACTCCAGCCAGTTGCACACGGTCCAACTGCTTCGCCACCGGTTTTACCCTGCAACAACGAGGAATCCAAAGACCGCAACAACATTCAGAGCTCTCGAGGTCTTTGAACTGTTATCGTACGCATCAAAGGTTTCAGTTTTCGAGTACTATCAGGCGTTGTCCCGCCTGACAGACAACACGGGCACAGATCCCCCGAATGTGATTTTTTTTGGTTCGTTTCATCATTTGTCAGCTTGATTCATTGCTTTTTGGCTAGGATCGCTATCCCAACCTTCTGCTCAGCGTGCGTGAATGGCGATATCTGAAGATGATGAAACGATCAGGTCGAGGTCACGACCCTGAAGGTCCCATTGCGGCAACAAAAGAGGGTGATTGCGCAGTTTTATGTCCTGCCTGCCCACATCCCGATAAGAACTTATCGGAGGGTTGGGAGAACGCACCACCTGAGAAAAGGTATATACTTGCTTACAGCTGGTGTGATCAGGGCTGACGGTCATCACAGCTGGCTATATGGCCTCTTCCTCGGCATCGATGCCAACTTTCGACTGAAGCGCAAGCATGTTTCTAACGACCGAGTGGATCCTGATCTTGGGCAAGGCTTCGCATATTTTGTAGAAGAGAAGCAGTATAAGGCATATCTGGAGAAGCACAAAGACGGGACAGAACCAGTCCGTCATTTTCACTTGATGCTTGAACCTGGGCTGAGGAGATTATTTACCCTACGCAGAAGTCGACATGCTCACGGCACGACGCAGTCAACCTCTCAAACACCAAACCTGGCCAGTCTCACGCAGCTACCGGCGTTGGGACTATTGAATGCGCTCGCCACAATATGAAACGGCCCAACGCAGTGGGAGATCTTCAGTTCGGTGAGAGGTACATGCCCATTGTTGCTCGTTGTTGTTCAAATTCAAAATTCAGTCAAAACTCACAGATATTGCAACATGGACTATCTATTCTGGCGGAGCCTTTTCACCTCGAAATTAAAGGTCATAAATGTATCATATGATATTGCTTGCCAGTGGTCAATTAATCTCCGCCGGCGGATGTTTGAGCTGGACCATGAGTTCTTTGTATACAATGGGCAGACATACATCAAGTTTCTAGTGCCAAAGTTTCACCTACCAGCACATGTCGTTGCCTGCCGCACAAGATTCTCGTTCAACTTTACAGTGGGCGTTGGCCGAACTGACGGAGAGGCCCCGGAGCGAGGCTGGGCTGAGGTCAACCCCTTGGCTGCAAGCACAAAGGAGATGGGTCCCGGATCACGGCGGGACACTTTAGACGCTCATTTTGGCGACTACAACTGGCGAAAGGTCATTGGGATGGGTGAGTAGCTTTCATTTCCTCTTATTGTCATCAACTGTCACTCACCGGTGTTTTGTTGAGGCCCTACTCTGCTGCGCAAGTTACGAGCGGCCGCAAACGACATGGCTGACCAAACAATTGCTCACGAGGAGCTTACCGCCTCGCTTCCGCCCGAGACCATCCTGGAATGGACAAAGGAAGTCGAAGCATGGGAGAAAGACCCGCAACCGGACTCAAAAAAGCCGACACCGTACGACGTCAAAGTCCAGCGTGAGCAATACACTTTTCAGGATCTCCACTTAGCTGATGGTCTGGTCTCAAGTGCCCACCCAAGCCGCCGTGCGCCTTCAAATGGCAGAATCGGAAGCGAGTGATCTGGCGTCAGGCAAAGATATTGCACTAGATGTAAATATCACGCCGAGCGTTTTGATCGCGACTGGGCTAGATCTCGAAGCAGAACAGTGAGCAGCCATCTTGTTATCTTCTTCGCTTCGCCTTGTTACGTTTTTCATTCCACCTACGTCAACCACGGTGGTGATGCATATGCATCCCTGCTGACTCTGACACCGAGTATCTGATATATCGCTGTCTACGAATGATGCATGACCGATGTTTGGCTCAATTTTCTCCTTAACAGGCGCTCCATCAAGGCCGACACCTCAAAGGTTTGGCTTCATTCCCAAGACCGCCAGAAGACTCGCCTACAGCTTCGGAACAATGCGCTTTCGCGTAAGATTGCCTTCTGGACCGCACGACAACAGCTCTATATTCCCACGGTTGTGGTATTACGGCGGATGGATGCCCAGGCGGCACAAGGGAGGACTTCACCCCTGCCGGTTCACGAGTTCCCATTATGGCTTCCATCTCAGATCAAGTCACAGGTTGCCTTCGATACACGCCTGGGAGAGATAGAGTGGGAGCTGCGGAAAGCCCAGGCAGACGAGGCGCTTGAAGGGGTACGCCGTAACCTGCAAATTCGCTCATACCTCTTCAAGTTTAAGGACCAGAATGTTCGGGGGCAGCATGCAAACACACGCGCCCGGAACGCCATTGCGACTGTACAAGCAAGAATTGATGCGTGTGCGGAAGAGTATCGAGCTGCCCATACAGCGTTGTTGTCTCTGGGGACACTTCTCGGGAGAGTGGGCTGGCAGGACCAGCTACGCCCTTTAGCTGCAGAGGATATTCGACAGATCTCCGGAGAGGATGGTGTTGGCCAAGGTAGCCAGCATCTGTCGTGGATATGGAAGACGAGGGGTGTAGCAGGAATGGGCGAGAACGATGAAGTATTCCGTGATAGTACGTCACAAAATTCACAGATCCGTGTGCATGCTGATCCATCAATGCATCTAGCTTTTCGTATTGAGTGGTATAAGTCCAGGGCTCGCGCCATGCGATTCACTGAGGAGGTCGCACTTTTAGTGGAGGAAATGGAGCGTGTCCTGCGATTTTTCAAGTGGCAGCAAGAGTCCTGGAGGGCAAAGGCAGAGCATTGGTCACAAAGTGCTGTTGGCGGTACTCCACGTGGTGAGGGGTTGCAAGCGTACGCTGAGCGTCAAGCCGCCCTTCGTGGGGATCTTTCTGCGCACTTCAGCAAGATGTGGCTTCCACTCAAAAGCTACATCGAACAGGCGCACCAACGGATCGCGGCGGCGGCATTGGGTACCAGCCACGTAATAGTGTTGGCGGGCCCCAGCGAGCATGTTTCTTTGTCCTAGTCATTCCCTCTTTTTTCGTCATGTATGTCCCGGTTGCGTAGAGGTACCACTCAAAACATGGCTATTTGATGAGTTTCTGGAATAACAAATTCATTGCTTGTTGTGACTTCGATTTCTGTACATTGACGCTGTTTCTGACAGATAGGTACCATTGGGACAGATCTTGTCAGTCTATGTATTCTAATGTATCTATTTTTACGAGGAGAACATTATGGAAGCGAGGAAAGGAAGGACAGGGGGGAGAAGAAGAGAAGAAGCAGCTTGAGCGGTAGGTATTGATGATGATGGTCGTGATATCATTGCCAAAAGCAGTGATGCATTGGTAGTGTGGTAGGATAATGTGTTATCAAGGTGCAGGGCGGGATGTGCAACAGAGCCATAATGCCAATCAGCAGGGAAACAAAAGTGAGTAATGCATTATTGACGGACAGGAGGCTGTGGAGTGAGCGAAGGGAAATACATCAATGATGCATTATCCATGCCCAGGGTGCAATCTGCAACATGGCCGTAATGCATCAGCAAGGAAAAGATCGACGTGGGAGAGGAAATCAACTAATGCATTATTCATGCACAGGAGGCTCCGGCGAGTAATGGACCAGCGATAAAATTAAGAGCTGGGCGAGTGGGTGGAGGGAGATGCATCAATGGTGCATTATGTAGGCGCAGGGGTGGGACCTTGGTGAAAGATCATCGATGTGCAGGGGGACGGCAACGGATGAAGCAGGGAATGCTTCAATGATGCATTATCAGCATGCTGGGCGCAATCTACAACAGAGCAGTGATAATGCATCAGTAACACGAGAACGTGAGACGAAAGCAAGTAATGCATCATTGGGCGTGATCTACAACAGAGCGGAAACAATGCATCGGTAACGCGAGAAGGTGGGACAAAAGCAAGTAATGCATCATTGGGCGTGATCTACAACAGAGCAGTGATAATGCATCAGTAACGCAAGAACGTGAGACAAAAGCAAGTAATGCATCATTGGGCGTGATCTACAACAGAGCGGAAACAATGCACCGGTAACGCGAGAAGGTGGGACAAAAGCAAGTAATGCATCATCGGGCGTGATCTACAACAGAGCAGTGATAATGCATCAGTAACGCAAGAACGTGAGACGAAAGCAAGTAATGCATCATTGGGTGTGATCTACAACAGAGCGGAAACAATGCACCGGTAACGCGAGAAGGTGGGACAAAAGCAAGTAATGCATCATTGGGCGTGATCTACAACAGAGCGGAAACAATGCACCGGTAACGCGAGAAGGTGGGACAAAAGCAAGTAATGCATCATCGGGCGTGATCTACAACAGAGCAGTGATAATGCATCAGTAACGCGAGAACGTGAGACGAAAGCAAGTAAAATGCATCATCGGGCGTGATCTACAACAGTGCGGAAACGATGCATCAGCAACGAGGGAAGGTAGGATGAAAGCAAGTAATGCATCATCATTACCCAGGATATGAGCAGAGCAGTATTGAATGTGCTTGAGTCACAAACGAGTAATGCATTGATGACGCAATTCATTGGATGCATTAACAATGGATATTGATAAGATGTTTGGTGTGATGCATTATCAACTAGCGGGGGGTAAGGGCAAGGTGGGTTAGGGGCATACCCTAGTATGAAGCCCACTGACGGTAATGTAATGCAATACTAGTCAATGCTAAGAAGGGTGGATAATGCACCAGCAATTGTCAGTTACTAGAGTAAGTATTGCATCACTCCCCCAGGGTCTGGTGGCCATAACCCGGGCACATCTTGTGCGTTCCGTCAGAAATTTGGAACGCAGAAATCGTTCCCCAGAACGCACCCGCCTGCAAAATTTCAGCCGGAACGCAGCCGGATTGCACGAGATCTCAACTAGAGAACTAAATATCAATAGGGAGGAAACGTTGAGGAGGCCATAACTCTGGAACCGCTACGGCGTTCCGGCTGAGATTTAACACAAAGCATTGGTACATACGAACACCCCTTCCTGCCAAATTTCAGCCAGAACGCACCATTTCTCGATAACCCACTCAACCACTGCTCAATTCTCACATCTGAAAATACTAATCAGGCCATAACTCGGGCAGACCTTGTGCGTTCCGTCTGAAATTCGGAACGCAGAAATCGTTCCCCGGAACGCACCCGCCTGCAAAATTTGAGCCGGAACGCACAAGATCTCATTTTTAGGGTTTCGAGTTGAGCCTCAACTAGAGAACTAATATAGATAGGCGGGGTGGGCGAGCGGGCTGGTGGATGAGATTCGGGAATTGGTTCGTGGACCGGCGTAGGTGAATGTTGGCGTTCCGTTGGAGTTGCCGTTGAAGTTTCGTGGCGTGGCTCTGGGTCGGGGTAGGCGTGGGCTGAAGTGTAGGTATGGATACTTGAGCTGGCGAAAGAGGCGACGATGGCAAAGGTGAAGCAGGTGACGGTTCTATTGCCGATCCCGAAGTCAAAGGTGGTGGCGTCGCTTCGTATTCGTGTTCGTGTTCATGTTTGTGTGCAGGCTGCATATCCACCTCGTCTCCATTTCCGACTCTGGCGTGGGCGTGGGCGACGCCGGCGATACAGGCTCATCGTGTCCAGATGCTGCTACTGCTGCTCCTACCGCGGATGAGAGGTGCTTGTCCGAGGCGACCCAAGTCGTCAAAGGGTAGTCGAGTTCGCCGAACATCAACGTCGTCGAAGGCGGTGACGACAACGGCGACGACGGCGCACCTCCTCCCTCTCCCTCTTGCCCATCCTCTCGCCGTTGCCCTTCCACCTAAACTTCAGCCCCGCCATCATCGTCGACGTCCATTCCATCGTCTGGCGACGCAGATCTAGCAGCCTCAATCGCAGGCGACAGCAAACTCGACCACGCCTCCTCCTCCTCTTCCTCCCCTTCCTGCTGCACACCCTCCATCGGTACGTCCTCCCGCACTGCGTCCGCGCCTGCAACCACTTCATCCTCTTCCTTGAACCTCGAAGAACCCTCAGCGGTTGAAGAAATCGGCACCTGCGACGGACTCTCATCCATCCGCCCAGCATCGCGCGACGAAGCATCTGCTCGAGATGGTGACAAGGAATATGGGCCTCGCTCTGTTGAGCTCTTCCCAACCACCTGACCCTTGACCGTGACAGAACTCGGTGAGGTCTGGGACGATAGTCGAACCGGGGACCGAGGCGTCTCGACCTTGTGCAGAACCTCCTCCTGATGCTGCTCCCGCTCCTACTCCTGCGGCGCCTCCTCCTCTTCTTGTTCCTCCCCCTCCTCCGCATGACGCAGATGTCTCGAATCCCCACCGCCCAAACCCAACCGTCCCACAAGCGGCGGGAACGGGAACGCCACCCCCAGCCCTCCTACTTTCCCCAACCCAGCCCCCGCCTGCGCGGATGCAAACCCCACCTGTCTCTGACCTTGTCCCTGTACCACCGCTGGCGACATTAACGGAGAGATTGGCAAATCCGTTGGAGGGCGAGGTCGTTGTGGTTGGTGGTGGCGGTGATAGGTGGTTCGTGGAGCGGCATGATGACGGAGGGGCAGAGGATGACGATGAAGGAAGAGCAGAGGACGGGGGAGGGAGGGGGAAGGAGGAGATGGTTGTTGGATCGAGGGAGGCGGGCATGGGCGGGGGCGGCATCTCGGTGTTGGCGTCGGTCTCGGACAGTGGGCGCGGAGCTATGACAACAAAAATTAAAGATGAACAAAAGTTCAAAGGAAAAAGCAGAATGACATACGTTGTGCCGACTCAGGCTGCCGCTGCGCCCAACCAGAACCAGAGCCAACGATGGGATATCTGGGTTATAATTGTAAATGCGCGTAAATCTGCCTATGGGTGAGAAACAGGAAATTAAATATAGGACGCAGAGAATGAAGAAGAGACGTACCAGCTCAATTTCCACAGACACCCCAAGACATCCTGGTGCCTGCCCACATGTTCACAATGGCCTGTACTCGAGAGGGTGGGATAGGGTGTCCCAATTGGCCGATGGCAGATGATAAGGGTGGCTCGTAGACATAGTCCAGAGCCGTAGCGACAAGGTGATACCACATGCGTGATATCAGCTGGCAAACGACAAACGGTAAAAACGCGGAGTGTCGTTTCGTAAGGCAGAAGTGTGTAGCGCAGCTGCACGTTACGGCACCATCTGGAAACAACTCAAGGTGGTCCCACATGAGTCATTTGGGGGACAAACCATGGCATTACACCGTGATTCGTCCAGACAGTGTTCGTCCATGGTGGAGGGAGGAAGAGGCACGATACACTGTGGTTATGTAATAGATACGCCAGACACAGTATCTCACTGCATTCCATATATGATAAATGACCTTCAGGTTCTCTACCGTTTGAATTTCTCCCCTCATACCCACTGCGATAATCGTGAACTTTGGAGAAAATGCAGCAAACACATTTTGGTCGCACATTATCACTTTCTATTTTCGGTCTCCAATTCTCACTTTCTCCCTTTGGTTGCCAATTCTCACTTTCTATTTTCGGTTTCCAATTCTCACTTTCTCCTTTTGGTTGCCAATTCTCACTTTCTCCTTTTGGTTGCCAATTCTCACTTTCTTTTCTTGTCGCTCATTTTCACTTTCCATTTTCGGTTACCAATTCGCACTTTCTATTCTCACTTTCTCCTTTTGGTTGCCAATTCTCACTTTCTTTTCTTGGTTGCTCATTCTCACTTTCTATTTTCGGTTTCAAATTTCACTTTCTCTTTTTGGTCGCACATTTTCACTTTCCCTTTTCGTTCGCTCATTCTCACTTTCTATTTTTGGTTGCCAATTTCATTTATCTTTATATTCTTCACACTTCCCATTTTCGGGTTTTTGGCCTGTGGCTCGAGTCGGTGAAGTTATCAACCGCGTCCTGTTTAGTCTCATCCATTTATTCGCCTCCATCTTGCATCTGCTCATATTATCTCAGCTTATACAACGGCCGCCACGACTACAAGAAGACGGTTGGGTACGTGCTACAAAACGGAGAGGCGTTGACGGCAAGATATATGAGGTACAAAACAAACCACGTCAAGCAGATCTACCCGGCCTTCAGAACGGCAAGGGGTTTACATCGAGTGTTTCGAGGGCTCTCTCAGTTCCCATCCAAGGCAAGTCAGAGAACAGGTAGTCGCCGTCCTTGTCTGTTTTGAAGAACTTCCCGCGTCGGTCAATCTTCCACGACTCCATGTTCAGCCCGTATTGTTCCCTAAATCGCATGGCCAGGAGAACAGCTTCCTTCTCGTCCTCGTGTAACCAATGGGTTAACGGTTCGGACCGTGCACATACACCTTGTTTCTTAGGGTTTCTTGCGACCTTCTTGCCCTTTCCGTTGTCCGAAAGGTACTTCTCTATGCCCTTTTTCTGAGTCTTTGGAGGCGCGACTATTTCGTCAATCGCTTTTTGTAGCCTCTTAAGCTCGGGCTGCTTCTCCAGGTCGTCGCCGGGGTTCATGTACTCTGTCGGATGTAGGGCCATATAGCACATCGCCGTCAGAGCTTTCCTAGGAATCTCTGCGTGGGTCTGGCGTGAGCTGCTCGCGTGTCCTGTATCCCTCTTACCTCTATACTGCAACTCTGGGAGGGCCACAAGCATACGCGATATTGTGCCGCGCACGGCTTCATGCTGCTGGTTCGTGACAAAGCGGCCATGGTGTCTGTCGTATTTCCGATGGAACTCGGTCAGGTGCATTGAGTCGTACATCAGGAATTGTCCCCCGTGGGTGACAGAGTTGCAAGGGGTATATACGTCGTGGAAACCACCCACGGGCTGCATGCTGTGTACGACTCAGTCCTGTATATTTTCACTTGGGCAGATGCGCTTACATTAGGTCACCGGCTCGAGCGAATATAATGCACCTTTTTGCCTCCTTTAGGTGGGGATACAGCACCGTGACATCGTCCGTTTCCAGGTCCTGAGCATGGAACACCTCCAAAGCCTTGTGTGCCTGCCGACGATCCTTTGCGTCGACGAGTGCCTGTACTTTGGACACAGTCCAGTTTTTGGCCCCATCGACCACGTGTATAAAGGTGGCCGCTCCGCCGGCGTCGTGGTGCGCGTGGCACAGATACATGCTCTGGTGTAGCAAAATCCACGACCTCGCATCAATCACCTCCGTCGGCATTTCTTCCCTCTTTGCAAGGCCATTTGAGACATGATTCCATCCAATGTTCCAGCCGTCGTCAAGGGCCCTGTTTTGTGTTTGGGGAGTAATAATGCGTCTATTGGAAATGATACCCACCTGATTATTTTGGGAGGCACCACGGACTGAGTGGGAAGATCTAATATGGCCTGGATACAGGTGGTACTGCCGACGTTCTCTAGAAACTCGTCCAACAACATGGGCTTCTGGGGCCTAGACCAGTTCACCGTCCGGGCTTCTGCATCTGGATCTCCGTCAGTATTTAGTATTTCCTTTGTTGCCCCTGTCCCAACGCACCGTGCACATCAACTTTCCTCGTGCCTAGCAGTTGGTACGTCCTCTTGACGTCGCCTTGCTCCAAATTTACCTCTTCGTAAGGATGGTTATGAACGACCACCCATTTTCCAGCCGCCAGCTCCATTCGGAAGGTCTCCAGGTACGACTCCATATCTTCCATGACCTCGCGGTACGTGTAGTAAGAGACAACGTCCCTGTTGCCCATGTGCGCCGCGTCCGGAAGCTTCGACATTTCTCGCACATACTCGGCATCCTGAATTTTACGCGTTGATGTTTTTTTCTCTGCGCATTACTAAAAGGTTCTTACTTGTTGTACCAAGTTCCCCTCCAACCCTTTCCCCGGCGATATATACGGCAGCGCCGTCATGTCTCCATTGGCCCATGTGACATATTCGGCCTCATCAGGGATGCCGTCAATCCTCCTGTTCGTCGTGTAGTTTATGGGCCTCCTCTTCTCGCCCCGTATCCCAACGTACGTATCCCCTTCTACTCCTTGGGTTCCATAAAGTGAGCTGCCTTCCCCGTCTGGGTCGAGAAGATATTCAATGTCTGAAGTATGAATGGCGACGTCAATAGTCGGCTCTTGAGGAGGCAGAGTGGGGTGGACGGGTTGGGCTTTGGCCCCTTCGAATGCTTCCAGGACTTGTTTGGGAGTGCTGCTTGTGGGCGGGGGCTGAGCATGTTCAGCTTCGTCTGTACTTCTCGAGACGGCAGGCATTCCCACATTCACTCCTCCACCCTCCTGAACACCTACGTTCAGCTCCATGTCAGGCTCCTGTTCGATTTCCTGGACCATACCGTGGCCTGCGGTTGGAACGACATCTCTGGGAACGGGTTGCGACACTTCAGACCACCCCGATATTGGGTATGAACTGCAAGGCTCTGGTTCTTCGATCGCCTTCTGAGCATCTGGGGCGTGGGGCGCCTTCTCTTGGAACGAAAGTGGGACATTCTGCTGGTGGCGTGGATCGGACTCTTTCTCCCTTTCACTCGCGTTTGTGGTCAGCATATGTTCTGTGAGGTCGATGGGAAAAGACGTGTCTGCAAGGTCGTTCGTGAATAGCGGACTTCTGTCCATGCGAGTTGGAGGGTGGATTGTGCCTGCTCTGCCAAGTGCAAACGGAGGCACCAGCTCCAATTGTGTGGTCATGTCGAGCGGTAGCGACACGTTGGCAAAGTCGCCTTCAATGACAGGGCTGCTCTCGACACAAAGTGGATGTCCATTTTGACTTGGAAATGGTTTGTGAGATGTCCCAAAGTCTCTGAGAGAGTGTGTTGGGATAGAGTCCGTCCGTCGACTGGCTGAAGTAGTTTGGAACGGCCCTCGTAGCAGTGGTTCGTCGAATATGGGGCCAAAATGCACATAGTCCTGGCTTCCCATGTCAGGGCTCGATGTGGGCTTGGACGGCAGCCCGAGATCGCGGATACTAGGCAACACGACCCGTGCCCTTTTTTCGACGAGTGTCAAATCCCTTTCCTCGCTCGGCATCCTTCGAGGCGGTGGAGTCTTGTACATGCTTCCGATAGCCAAGGGGGGGGCTATTGTCATGCTTGTGTACATTGCTCCTCGCGCGCGTGACGGGACCAGAAGAGGTCCAGGAAACACAGGGATGTCCTGGATGCGAGAGGGTCCAGCTACAGGAGGAGGTGTTTTCTCTACCCTTCGAGTCCTTTCAAAGCCTATCAGAACCCATCCGACCAGCACTTGTGGTCTCGTACCTCTTTTCTTCCTGTCCTCGTCTCGTACCTTTTGCAGGAACGGGTTGTGTCACATCCTGGCTTGTCATTGAAGGTTTTGAAACAGGGGCTGGGCTCATCTCCATTGTTCTCTGCCTATCGTGGGTTGTCAAGGGGTGCCTTTTTATACGGAAGGCTGTCGTACCTCTTCCTCAGCGGTCGACTTTCCAGTCCATCCACAAACAACATCTCCCGTGGTCGGTCGTCAACAACGGTAAAGGTTGACGATGTCCCCGTATCCCTTGTTTTCATCAACGTCAAGGCTGTATTGTCTCTTTTGGGGTGCATATACTCACTTTCTTTCAACTTCTATGACTTCACTTGATTCCCTGAGACGATCATGAGTATGTATCACCGTATATATGCGCATTTATCTACCGTTTCTTTCCACAACTTCGTCCCTCTTTTGCCCCAGTCTCACCGTCTCTCCGCCTATGCACATTGATTAACGAGTGTCGTTTACTTTTTGGGTTCATTTCTCACTTCTTGTTCTGATTCCTCTCTCTGTCTCGTTGCTGCTTCAATCGTTGTGCGTCTCTACACGTCATTTGTCAACATGGGGTTGTGTGCTACGCGTATACTACTGACGTGAGGCTTTCGGGATGGGCAGGCTTTCTACCACCGCCAGTGCCCCTCTTTCTCTGGATGGGCTTTCCTTCGTCTCCGTGGTAGATGAACTGAAGTCCTTCGGACATGTTTGTTGGGATAGTGTGGGTGGGATAACCTCCTCAATAACCGAAAAGGTAAAGAAGAAAAAGAGGAAACCCCCAAACACGTCACTTCCAACTTTCCGTTGCTTGCATCTGTTGTACATCAACGTGCAATGTGATCTTTGGCGCTGATCGTTTCTACAGATCACGGTGAAATTAACGACCATTCCAGGACGTCATTTTCACGATGTACCCCAGGGTCCGATCAGCTGGCGGATATATCTTCCACTTTGGGGCAAAGTTTTCACTCATCCTCCGTTAAAATACATTTACACCTCCTAACCCTACTCCAATATGCGCACAATCTCAAGGAACAGTTTACTCAAGTTATTATACTTGACGTTCTAAACAACTTCCTTCTCCCACCCGTCACCTCCTCCACAAGCCATGTTTGGAATGTAATCTCATCCTGCATGACGTGTGCTGGCGGCGCCCAATCTTTTAGTTGTATGGGAGTCCCTCCCTGACATTCGTCATATTCATCTACATTACGCATCAGTACTTTAGGTACTGCCTGCGTAGGCAGTGAACCAACCTTGTGCGTTTGAGTTTTGCGCAGACGTCCCGTGTCTGCCATCAAAGCGGCTAGCCGTCGGTGGTTGTCCTCCACAATCTACAGGGCTTGGTCGGCTGAGGTTGCATCATAGCGTGAGGCATATGGGAGGCATTGATTGAGGGGGATTTTCTATGGTTCATGTAAGGTGCTAGGTAGGAGGTCGTTGTCGGTTACAGTCGGCGCCGGTGAGGGTGTTTGAACGGTAGGGTGTCGGTTCTCTCGGTCCATCTTCTTGTTGTATGCATTGTTAAATGCGTCAGTGATAGCTCGTCGTCGGACGTTGTACCCATTGATATAGTTGAACAAGTCTTCACTGGCGGCTACCGCTGCCATGAAGAGGCTCTTGTAATTGTCACCCATGCGACAGCAGTGATACGGATAAGGTCGTCATTGAGTACATTTTGGAGGGTGGCAAAGGGTTGACACGAACTAGTGCCAAGTCGGACAAGCTGGTAAACCCTAAGTCTCCTGTTTGTGACGTCGAAACCGAGGTGCTGAACGACTAACCATAGTGAACCGGGATGCTCACATGTCGAGGTAGTCGTCATGGAGGGAGTTGTTGGGGACTCGTCCGACTTCAACAAGCTGGCGAATTTTGCTGAAGCCGCTGCTCTCGCTCTCGTAGAGGAGAAGTTTGACCTCAGCGAGGGTGGATCCGAGCCCTCCATCCAGGGCTCTTTCTCGTACGCCAAGTATTGGACGGGGGTAGGGGCTCGGGCGTCGAGTGCGAGCGTCAATGCTGTTGGTGTTAGTGCGTCTGTTGGGGGCATGAGTCCTGCGAAGATGATAGCGAAGGAGGCCAGGGCAGAAAGGAAGGTGGATATCAAGGATAGAGAGAGGCCCGATTCTAAGTTGACGCCGGATTCATCGAGTATGGGAACGAGGAGTCCGTCGCCGAGAATGCAGTCGTCGATCGTGGAGCCTATGCGAAGCCCGGCGTGGGCGAGGAGAAGATGCGGCCAAAGTTGTGCGGCGACGTTACCGAGTGCAAGTGCAGCACACACGTTTCGGGGTCCGAGGTGCGGCAGGAAAAAATCTTCCCATCTGCGCCCTCATTGGGCGGCACTGAGGAGGCAGAGATGATGGCAGGTTTGAAAGAGAGATGTTTACACCCAATTCCCGATGTTCAATGTACTTTTATTGATTGATCGACTACGTCATTAACCCTGCCTTGTTCATCGTCCACAGAAGAAGAGCATAAGAGTTGAGATAACTGTGTTTTCCGTAGCTACTTCCGGGCGCAAAGTTATGGATCCACTGCTGGAGTTCCCTTAGCTTGGAACTGTCCGTGACATACTCGATTGGCCGACCGGGATAGTCATGGAAAAACGGAAAGTCCCCCCAGCTGAAGCCATAAAGTAGCCTGATCAACTTGCCTCGATCTTTGCAATTCTGCCCAAGATCACCTTTGTGGGGGAATGCGGCCTAGTGGGTCTGGTTTGGTCACGGTATCTTAAGTTTGGTAGTAAGCTCTTACCGTGTTCAATCCACAGCCGAAACAGCATCCCGAGATGAATCTAACATTGTCTTTGAAAGTCCTGAAGGGGTTTCCGGGTTTCCAGCTCATGACCTCTTGGACGCAGTTTTCGGGCCCATGTCCATGTGAATCTAGACCCAGGCATATGCATACGATGCAGTGGCTGTCCAAGATCTCTAATGCTCTGACAACCGGCTGCCTAACTTGCATGTCAAATTCTTCAGCACTGTTCCGAACGGCAGCAGCATCAACTCGTGCCATGATACCTGGAGCGGGTTTGGGGTTACCCCTCGCTAAAGACGGGCCAGCGGCGGTTGTTGTGTATCTGTAGGACGGAGGAGGGCAAGGGTTGGGGGTCCAGTTCATTGAAGACGGGCCGGTGGCGGTCGACGGTAGTTTGTGGGACGGAGGAGGTAGAGGGTTAGGGGTCCGGTTCATCGAAGCTGCTGGCAAGGAGGTGTGATACTCTCCGGCTGTGGTAAATCCCGACTTTCCTGAAGCGACACGCGCCTTTGACGACGTCTGGGCATGTCGTTGGCTCTCCATAAAGGAAGCGGAAGAGGATGGCGTGATGGCTAGGCGAGGCCGCTTCGCGCCAGTATTTCCGCCTTGGTCGCCTGGTCGTTTGTTGGAAAGACTGGTGGTGGGCGGCGAGGAGCTGTTGACGAAGAAATAGTCAGTAATTGGTATCTTCCGTGTTAATAAAACTTACGACAGTGTCCACAGTGTCTGCATTTCCGGAGCTGTCGGAGTAATGGCAAGGTCGAGCGGCGAGGTGTTGAACATGGTCGACCTATAACTGGTCAGTAATTGGTAGCTTTTGTGATTATAAAACTCACGACTCTGTCCACGATGTCTGCATTTCCGGAGCTGGCGGGGTAATGGCCAGCGGAAGGTCGTATGTGTGCGGTGTCTCTAAAACTTGTCGTATGGAACGCCGTTTGGGGATGGGATTGGACTTGTAAAAAGCAGGTTGCTGGCAGGTGGGCAACGATACATTGAATATTAATGACTGGGCGTTGGCTGGCGCGACGTCGTCAAGTTGAGAACGGCAGACTGCACACAGGGTACACGACGGGAGCAGAGAGCAGGTAACTGCGACACCGTCGAGATACAAGCTCCTGCTGATGCGGAGGCACCGTTTTTCTTCGGCTGCCCATTCCTGCAGCTCAGTCAGGCCGTACTTGCCGCTGGGATGTCTCGGGGGTCGGTGATGGGCTGGGACGTAGGTAATGGCCATGGCTGGCAGTCCATCTCGACCACCACGTGATTCTGCTTGGTGCTGGGAGATCATGTTGTACGAAATTCCAGCATGTAGGACGTGGCGAACGCTGGGGTAATCCAGCCCGCAGCCCAGGATGCTTGTCGAGATCATGACCTTCTGTTTTCCTTCCAGCCACTCCTTCATCGTGCCCTCGTTCGTGTCCCTTGTCCTTGACGTAAATGGCTGGAGGCCCAAAAGTGCGCCAAGTTTTTCGACATCATCGTGAGTTCGACAGAAAACCATTAGGCGGTCCTCGGGGCGATACTGGGAAATGAGTAGTGGTATGTCGCGGGCAATTTCGGTCACAATGTCCCCAAGAGGACGTCGTATTTCGTACCCGAGCTCTGGCCTGTTGGAAGGGGTACGGATGACACGCCACGACATGTTGGTTAGGGAGGAAAACTCGTCCATACAACTGGGTGGCATCGATCCATCAAGGGCGATAATCGGGGTATTCACGAGGTTGAGGACCCAGAACTGGAGGAATGCATCGCGGTAACTGGACTCGGTAAGGAGTAGATGAATCTCGTCGAACACGAGGAGATTTAGACGTCCGATGTGCTGTAAATTCATGAGGTCGCTGAAAGTATGGATTAATTGTGAACTGGTTGTAAGAGAATCAACGTACGCCTGGAATGATTTGGATCCCAGATATTCGACTGCAACATATATGATTGAAGCAGCCTGATCGTGACTTCGGCTGGGTACCCATCGCGCGGTTCTGATCCCTCTCTCCCCTGCTCGGCGCGCAAAATCGTCGTGGAGGCTCGATAGCGGGAGAACGACCACCATTTGGCCTTTGTGACCATACATATAAGTGTATAGCAGGATTGCCATCGTCTTGCCCTTGCCTGTGCCAAGAAGTCCCAGGACGCTCTCCTTTCCCTGGCACATCAACTCCAGGAGGATGGCTTGCTCCGGGCAGCTGAACTGGGCGTTGGGGTTTCTGAGAAACCGGCAGAGAGCTTGAAGACGAGAGGGATGGGGGGCGATGTCAGAAACGGGGCGTAGGTTGTTATCGTCCAGAGGTCGCGGAGGTTTCGGCCAAAACTTGGCCAATATGTCGGCCATACTTTCGTAGATAGTTTCTTGGATCCTGGTCTCCAACGCGCCTCGTACCTCTCGTATGACTCCTGCCGTTATATTGCTGATTAGAACTGGCTCTGCGGTTGAAGCTACATACAAATTGTTTTCAGCTATTCCAGGAAGACAAATGTTGGAGCTACTAACCTCCTTCTGTCCCGACATATGCCACCAACGTGTCATTCAAAAGATTGAATGGCTTTTCTTGACCGATTCCTATATGTTTATGAAAGTCGATACCCGCCTGGATACAGCCGACTGTGACCTTGAAATCAGACTGGACTGACCGCTCTACCATGCGGCCGTACCGTGCGTTAGCCATGTCCGGATTGTGCATGGTGGATATGTCGCTAAAGTATTCCCTGTTCGCTTCAAATGCTGGCGAGTTTCCCATGCAATTGGAGAAGGACGTCATTAGCGAACGCCATAGCTGCGGCTTGAATGGCTTCCCGAGGTACTTGGCTGTGATTTCCCCGCAAGCATCCCCGTATTTTGTCTGATCGAGCGTGCGTTTGAGTTCTGGCCAGAGCTGGGTATGGTATCGGGCGATAACGTCCGGGTTCGTGTACTGGCGCACTATTATCTCTTCAAACGGACGAAAAAGGACGAGGTGGTCGATGAGCTCCACTGCCCATGGTCGCGTGAAACAATGGGGGATATAGCGCTCCTTCAGATGTCGGTGAGTGGTCTTGTCGGTGAGAGCGACATGAACTAGAACATGGTATTCGATACGGAGATTTCGCATCGCTCCAGTGGTGTTCCTGAGAAGAAGCCTGGCGAATTCTGAGCCTCGGACCTGAAGGACGGCCGAGTGTGCAGCGCCTGGAGCAAGGATCTGGCGACTTTCTTCTAGCCGTCGCAAGAGACCGAGGACAGCCTCCATTTTCCAGCGAATCTTGCCATTATCACTTTCAGCGAACCTTTTGCGTCTGTCGGGATCGGCCAAAAGCCAAACACCATATGAATGCTGGTAGGCATCGAACCCATTCTGAGGGTCATCGATGAAAGAGTACCCGACAGCGCTGTTGTTGATGTTGTCAACCAGATCCTCGATTTCGTACTTGGGGAAGATGACGGTCGGAATCTCCTCGCCAAAGAAAAGATGTTCACGTATAAATTCCCGATATCGCTCTAGCTCGTCGTCGTGCATCCGTTTGATATCGTCAAGCCGTACCAGGTGACCCAAGTAGGACACCTCCCGTCCGTAAGGATCCGTCATTCGAAATTGCGGGTCCTTCACCTCGTCTGATCGGATGGACTTGAGAAGACGATGAGCATTGTATAAAAAGGCCATCGGGGTTTCGTGGTTGGTTTGGAGGTACCTCGCTACCTGTTGCACAATGCTATTGGCCTTTTGTTAGGCTTGTGTATCATGGGACAGGAAATACGACCTACTTGAATGCGTTCACCCTGTCCACTCTGGCGCTGTATTCCACCTCGACAAGCATCACGGAACGGATCGAATATTCAAAGGCGGCGATGGTCGAGGTCATTTCACTTGCAAGTCGAAAACTCCCATTTTCTTGCAGCGAGGCGTAGACAACAAACACGTTGACCGGCGAGAAGAACCGGTTCAACGACGCACTGGCTTCATATTGGTGACGTTCATGTGCATACAAGGTGTAGCAGGCCGCGTGGAAAGCGTCGTCGATGTCGTCCTCGCTTTCTCCGTCGGCGGCGTTTCGCAATTCTTGGAGTATCGCGATCTGACTGGGGTCAAGTGGAGGATAATGCACACTGCTTTGCCAATCTTCGGTCATGTTGCGGATCACATTGAAGAGTAGACGGGCGACTTTATTTCCGTATGTGTCCTGGCTGCCGCTGGTGAGGCGCGCTAATGCGTGGTGTGGGTTCGTCTCTGCGCTGATGTATCCATGAGTTTGAGGCTGAAGTTTACTTCATTGAAACAACTTACTTGGGAAAGAATTGAGCGATAGCCTGTGCAAGTCCGAAACTTTGATGGGCATTTATGAGGGGTTGTACCTGCTCCATCGATCGCTTGGCAGCCTTCTGGATGGCAATGCCCCATGGCTCCTCTTCGTAGGGCAGTCTAGTGGCTTCTAATATGTCGGCCGGAGTATGGCCCGCCACGAGTTCCTGCCAGCACTCGCGATAGAGAAACGGTCCGAGGTTGAGCTCGTCTTCGACGTTTCGGATGGGCTCCTTGGAGTAATCAATGGGCGGCGGCACAGTTTGCTCAAAGACGAGCACATAGTCGGGTACATCGACATGGCGATCTACGAGCCCAGTCACGTCAACGGGAAAGTAACGCTTATCTCTCCCTTTTGTGAGGCATTGCCCATAACTTCGATATGACCCTCTCTTATCCATCCGCACATTGCATCGAGCAAGATTTCCCTGATGGCCCCTCAGACTGTCGGTGGTGAGATATCCGCGATGGCAGGCAGCGCAGAAATACAGGATTTCGGGCAGTATTGGTACGCCATAGATCGGCGGGATGGGGTGACTTGGGTATGGAATATCCTTCATGGCGACAAGACCGTATTCTTGGGTCAACTCCGTTGAAACCGTCTCTGACGCTTCGATAAAAGGGTTATGTCGAAGGGCATGGTTTAGAATACTGTGTGGTTCCATGCCTTCCTTGCATTCTGTGCAGAGAGCAGACTTGAGGAGCGTGTTGATGATGAGACTCATCGCCGTCAGATTGTAGATCGGATGATCGATGACGGTATGTTCGTCCAAAGCTTCGGTGTACGTCAATGGGTCAAATTCGGGAAGTCCTGGATTGTCGACGATGTCCATTGCGGGTGGACGAGTTTCTGGTTCCGGCGTATCGTTGTCCAGGGTGAGATCAATAAAGTTCGACTCGGAGTAATAGTGAATGACGGGCTCTTGAGGTTCTTCCTTGACGTAGGGAGGAAGTACATAGTCTCCTGATCGAATACTCGCCGCTGCCGGTGTAGGTATCATTCCTGAACTCGACGATGCAAATGAAGGCGGAGCAGCCTCGGGGGCACAAATTGTTGGAATTACTCCAGTTTGGTTCAAGGAGGTCGTCGGAACGGGTCTTTGAGCTGCAAGTACCATATCGATTAGCTGACTGCTTTTGTTGAATGACGTTAAGGCTTACACAGTCTCGCTTTTGAGGGTATGATTCGACTTTGTTGTGATGGTGAACTGGAGCTGGCAGCTAACCGCTGCGCCTGAGAGACGCGGGGGACGACATGATGAGCAGTACGCTTGAATGTTGACGTAGTTTGTGATTGTGTTAGCAGCGTTCTGGATGTAGAAGGCCCGACAGCGGGGCCTGGCTGATGCATTCCTGGAGAAGGAGCATGCTGCTTCTGAGGCTTGGAAGACTGGCCCACGTTTGAACTCGTTCCTCGATGGTTGGAAGGAAGTTCGGATTTCTGATGCTTGTATACATGTTTCTGCGTAGATCATGAGTTTTCCTCTTACGTGGCCTATGTAACTACTTGCCTGGATTCCTGAGGGATCTTCGTAACTGGTGGGGCATACCGGGCATTCAAATTTACCCTCCTCATTCCGCTCAATGTCGAACCCCTCTGACTCTCCTTTGAATTTGACCCTGACGGTCCTTTGGCGCTTTTTTCGTTTCGACTTTTCGCCTTTCTGTCCTTGAGCAGCCGGGCCAGCATGATTACCCATTCTGGGTCGATTTGGATCTATGAAACGACTGGAATAAGCACGGAATTATTGGCATGATGCTCTCATTACTGACCTTCCATGATAATGCACAGGTAACGTCTGAAAATCGTTGAACTGAATTTGTAAACTATGCAGTCGTTATTCTTTGGTCTTGATAGGCTGAAAGTTCTTGATGAAAAAGCTGCTAGATGTTTGTTAGGATGCGATGGACGATGAATGCAGCGGCGGATGTACTGTAAATGAAATGAGCAATAACCGGACCGTAGCGAGTCGTTGAGAAGGTTGTGCGATGACAGAAGCTGGACTGAGGGTAAGTCTCAACAAGATAACATTGGAATTGGACGAACGTACCTTAAAGAACGGAACGCGTGTTATCGAAAACGAGTCCCAAGGGTGGTGAGGTCGAACATGAAAGAGTGAAAGAAAAAAAAGGCGGGTGGAAGCTGGGGAAAGGAGTATAAGCTGGTGTGATACCTGTGAAGGGAGGAGGTGACGTACCGACATAGACGTCAACTGTAGATCAAAGCACCATGTGAAGGCGGGCAGCGATTGGCGGTGGGCGGTGGGCGGGCAGAATTCCGCTGCTGAAAAGCTGAGGGGTGGGCACTTTTTTTTTGACCGATTGGCAGCGGTCATTGTCTCCACTGACAGCTACGATGGCCTTGTGGATGTTCATCGTAGTCGTCGTCACCCACACTCACGGCAAGAGCAATAATGAGTTTTGCCAAATTCAGCTTTGATCGTGGTTGTGCTCAATTTATCTCGGATCACCCTTCCGCCTCGATAGGATTTGATATGGATATTGGATGGCAAAATTGAGTGGTGGGGCGGGCTGGGGATGCAATCGTCGCATAAAGAATGGAGGTAAGGTGGATTTTATGGAAGGGCAAGAGGGCACCAAGTTTGCACCAAGTCGCGGATTTCAACTTCATTTCCCTTTTGGGTCTGTTGACCATTGAATCTTTTCAATTTGGTAGGACGGTAAATTTGGTTTCGACGGGATTTACAAGTTGATAACAAATATTTGAAACAGTTATGGTAATGAAGGTGTATTTTGGTAATGTCCCCCGGTGACGAGTGAGGCTGTGGAAAGCGAAATGATGGTTGGGGAAGGGTGCATAGGAAGAGTGCATAGGAAAGAAAGTAGTGGGAAGGAAGAGCCTGTGGGAATTCGAACAACAGGAAAGAACTGTTTGACGTACCAATTTGGTGCATTGATGAGAGCTGCGGCGTCGAAAGGGCTATAGAAGCAGACATAGGCTCGTTTGGGTTTGAGAAGTATGATGAAAGTCCTCATAAGCAGGGAGCGTAAGCACCAAAGACCGTAAAGGACGGGATGGGGCGGGGCGGTAGACGCAGTAAGGGACAGCAGGCGTGTCAGCAGGCGTGGTGGCAGGCGTGGTGGCAGGCTCGTAGGAGGGCTCGTGGGCAGGCAGGAAAGACGGAGGCAGCGGAAGGCATTTTGGCAGGCGCAATGACTAAGCGGAAGGCGCAGTGAACGGGTGGCAGGCGCGGTGGCAGGCGCGATGACTAAGCAGGCGCAGTGAACGAGTGGCAGGCGTGGCAGGCGCAATGACTAAGCAGGCGCAGTGAACGAGTGGCAGGCGCGGTGACAGGCGCAATGACTAAGCAGGCGCAGTGAGCGAGTGGCAGGCGTGGCAGGCGCAATGACTAAGCAGGCGCAGTGAGCGAGTGGCAGGTGTGGTGGCAGGCGCAATGACTAAGCAGCAGGCGCAGTGAACGAGTGGCAGGCGTGGTGGCAGGCGCAATGACTAAGCAGGCGCAGTGAACGAGTGGCAGGCGCGGTGGCAGGCGTGGCAGGCGTGGTGGCAGGCGCAATGACTAAGCAGCAGGCGCAGTGAACGGGTGGCAGGCGTGGTGGCAGGCTCGTTGGCAGGCGGGATAGACTGACGGGACAACGGGACGGACGGAAAAACCGGAACGTTGGCAGGCATATTGTTCCATTTTTAGATTGGCAGGCATATTGTTCTATTTTTAGATTGGCAGGCTCGCGGCAGGCGCTGGCAGGCATTGGCAGGCGCGCGCCTGCCATCTTTACTTGTTTATTCTCCTGCTCCCTTCCCTCTACGAAATAAAATATTATGAGATGTGTTCTGGGGTATTTTGGGGTCGAGGAATCCGAATCTGAACTCAGATTTTCGAAATTCGGGGGAGGTAAGTCTATGAAACGAGAGTTTTTTTTTTGGTCACAATAAGGCTAGTCAAGGGCCCAGCGTTTTGAGGTTTTGGCCGCCTCCTTTGGACTAACCGGCGCAGATCTATATGCGGAATTGGGACTGGAGGCTGTGTTTCATCCATAAAACCTGAAAGTGAAGCTTTTGTAAAAAAATCGTTAGGGTTCCAACAGAACGGCTCACCGGCGTCCTTCGTTGCGATGTCATCTGTCTCTGCACCCAGTTCCTCATCTTATGACATATGTCATTCGATGCTCTCTGATAGTTTATACATGCTCACCATCTATGACGACCTCGGGTTTCCGTAACGAAGCCGCCCGGCCCATCGCCAACAATCCTTCTGCAGCAAGTAATTTGTCTGCTGAAAATCATATGTCAAGTGCATTGCTATAAAAAGATCTTTCAAGGGCTTACTATCTTTGGTATTTTTTACTGAACTGGGCAAAGCAACTAATTGAAGGGTTATCAAAAACAATCAGACCTCTAGTTACATTCTTAGCAATTTTCCCTAGTCCTCACTCTGCAGTACATGCGCGCTTGGCAAAACCCCAAAAACCGTTCGCTTCCCTTTGTAATTTGGATTACACCACCCTGATGCAGCGTTAGAAGCAAAGAATAAGAAGGATAAAACAAAATGGAACTTACAGCTGCTGAGCTCATTCGCCCTCAATTCTGCGTCCTCCACGTCGCGCTCTGCCTCTCCCATTTCCCCAGCCCTAGGTGCCATCTGGATCCACCCAGTAGGTTCTATAATACAAGGCAAGTCATCAAATACACACATGGAAGGGTTCTGGATGCTCACCTTGGCCTTGGACAAGCGCCAACCAAGAGTTGGGATGGCTTCCTTTGAGGAACCCAGGGAATGGCTCACCCTTGGGTATCCCAAACGTCTGGGGGTCGCTCAAGTTCACTCTCCAGCTCTCCCTCGGCTCCTCCACCCTCGACTCCTCCTCCCCCTGCTCTTCCTCCTCCTCTTCCTCCTCTTCCTCCTCCCCTTTCTCCTCTTCCTCCTCCTCCTCTTCGGAGCTGCTCTCAACCACTCTTCTCTTCCCCTTCTTCCTACGCATGGTCTCTTCTACCTCCTCTTCTTCTTCCTCCTCGATGACACCTTGGAGGGCTACCTTCCGTCGCCGAGTGGCGGTTGCTGCCAGCTTTGGTAGTTTCGCATTGCGAAGTGCTGCCTTGCGCGGCTGTGGCCTGACAGCGGGTCGACCTTGGCCCATTTTCAGCGATTTTGATGAGTCGAGAGGTGCAGAGGGGCGGTTGAAAAGGTGAGAACTTGATGTTGAGAAATGTTTATTGATGCCGACCTCTCGACGAGCTGTCGTTTTCCCACGGTATCCTACGAGATGTTGTTTAAACGGGCGGCGGTTGAGAGAGCAAGGGATTTGACCAGGGGTCGATGAATAAAATAAATATATGATTCTTGCCTTTAACAAGGAAAATGAATGTCAAAGAGAGCCAACAAGAGCTCGTCGTCGAGAGGTCGTCGATAGGTCGATAGGTCGAAGATCTCACGAGATGACCAAGATGTCGAGCGGTCGATAGGTCGTCGAGAGATCGTCGAGAGGTCAATAGGTTGGTAGGCCGTCGAGAGGTCGTCGAGAGGTCGATAGTTCGATAGGTTGATAGGTCGTCGAGAGGTTGGTAGGCCGTCGAGAGGTCGATAGGTCGATAGGTCGTCGAGAGATCGTCGAGAGGTCGATAGGTTGTCGAGAGATCGTCGAGAGGTCGATAGGTCGTCAAGAGATCGTCGAGAGGTCGATAGGTCGTCGAGAGATCGTCGAGAGGTCGATAGGTTGTCGAGAGATTGTTGAGAGGTCGACGAGATGTTGATGATGTATAAAAACTCAGAAGCCGGTAGAGATAGCCCTACTTCTTTCTCCTTACAGCAATTTTATCTCTACAAACGGAGTTGGCGTGCATGGATCAGACTTTTCCCACGCTTCCGCAATCAGTATGCGCATCGGTAGTGGCTGAATTTCTTTCGCAATTATCTCAACAACAAAACCACAGACCTCTTAGATATTTTGCAGAAATGTTCTTCTATATACATGATAACTATCTAGATACTTACTTGGGAGGATATCTTGCCTTCACTTTAACGTTTAAACCTACAAAGGGGGGGGTTAATGATTAGAGATGCCAAAGTTCGGTCCAGAACCAAAGTCGAACCTGAACTTTTGGGAACCGAACCTTGACCGAACCAAAGTTCAGTCCAGCGTTCAGTCAGTGGGCAGTTGTGTTGAACATATTCGAATGCGGTTTGAACTGGACTTGGGGACCACCGGGCCGTAGACTTTTTACCGACAGATTATTTATGGTGAGCAACATTTGTCTTCATAAACCAGCCACGGTGGCCATTTCGTCCCTCGCTAGCACTAGTTAAATTGGCTTGTATCATTCCATTTGAACAAGAAAAGCCTCACCGATCGTAGGATTTTATGTTTAACCTCCATGGAGCCCATAAGTTTTAAAATGTATGAAAGTGACATACCTTTCTGCATCTTTCCTCCTCTTTCCAGATTGAATTCAAAGCTTGAAATTGACAATACCTTACAATCAGCTATTGGGGTCTCGCTTGACGTGTCTCTCTATTTATTTTCTGTGCCTCCTTCTACAGAATCTGAGGCTCAAACACGATTGTCCGTTAACTTGAGCCTTGGGACCTCTCCCTGCCTCCTTGCCGCACCATTTTTCACCCGGCTTGCAGAATGTTGAAGCTCAAAGTTGACCATCCTTTATTTTCAGCTCTTGGGGTTCTTGCTTGACGTGTTTTCTACGTGGTTTATCTCCTTTTCACATCGTACTCCCAGGTTGTTTAAAAAGGATAGCTAAACTCAGGTGAGTAAACCCCATTCCATTTGATCTCAATCATCGCTAAACAACTTGCTTTTTGACATGTCTACTCATAGAGATCAATGCGCTCTTGGACCAAACGGAGAATTACTCGACGAATCCGATATTGTCTGGGTTAATGATCCTGATGATCCAACCCACATTGCTCCTGCCTCTTTGCATGCTCCAATCCATCCATTATTCACTGGGGGTTCTGTGCCTGCTCTTATGGTGGCTGGTTCTCGTCGCTCTACACATGTTTCTAAGCCATCAAAGCGTCTCTTAGACCCCGACAACTTTGAGCGTGCCAATGGTTCCAAGCGGCCCCGAGCATCTCATGCTGCCATCACCGAGTCTGAACCTGGGGACGACGAAGATTTGGACGGCATTGATGAACAGGGAGAAACCACCGATGGGGGCGATGCTGGGAACGACACCGACTAGGATTCAGACATGGTGGACATTGAGGCTGCCGAAGAGGCATATGCCACAACAAAAGCCATGGGAGATAAGGATCGTGAGGTTAGCTTCTGTTTTCTTTCGCAATTTGTCAAAACAATTCCGTCTGACTCTTATTACAACATCGAGGCTGCCGAAGAGGCATATGCCAGTGGCATAGTGATGTGCTGGCCCGGCTTGGCCTGGAAGCCACGGCTTTGGCCTGGCTTTTGAAAGCTCTGGCCCAAGGGGGCACCGGGACCCGAAAAAAGGACCCGGGGTCGATTTTTTTTGTTCAAGGATTTTTGGTGAACCAACCGACTAACGTAATCAGGCACACTTCTATATATGGGGATGACCAATCACTGATGTAGCCACGGACACGTGACACTAACTGTGACAGGCAGAAATAGCTAAACCATTGAGACATTGCCATAACTCAAGTTCTTGATGGTTTCCCTTGTTTTTTTTTTGCAGAATGTGATATAAATATACATTAGCTTTGATTTAGCACAGATATTCTAGGCTTTTACCATGCCACATTGTGCCCTCTCTGCCTCACCAACTATCAAACTTGCAGTTTGCATGGAAAACCTTTGGATATCCTGATGCTACCTGTACCCGTACATGCAAATATCCACACCCATAACTGACACAGGTTTACCTGTCAGAACAAATCCAAGAACAGCCAAAACGGCCAAGAATTGAGTGAGTAATGTCTAATTTTGATGAATTTCAACAAAATTAGCCATGACTCAACCATGACTCATTCCATTCTTCCTTGAAAAACACACTCTTGGGCTTATTTTGAATGTTATGGGTATTCAAGTCATTTCCCATACATGTAACAGTCAATACCCCCAACCTGTGGCCATACAGATATGCCATACCCATGCATTTGCCTAATGGTGGTTGCAGGAGGTATACTACAGGCATGATGTCTGTGTGTGGCAGTGCTACATTAGTGGCTGTGCTGCTGCCAAAGTGACCACAGAAAGCCTTCAGATGGCAGCTCCTCAACAAGAACACCTATGAGCATGGTTGGCAGAGCTAAATTGCTTTAAATTTAAATTTAAAGAGATCTCCAAGACTAGAATTTTATTTAAATGTCTATTTGTACCCAAACAAGCCATTTTTGGGGTCTAATTTGGCCCCAAGGAGATAAATCAATTTTTTGGTCTTGGAGATCTCTTTGAAATTCAATTCTAAGCAAAATCCTTCTGCAAAAGAAGTCAACAGCTGCAGTTCCTGAGGAGCTGCTACAAGAGCTTTGAAACTCCTCAATTTGGCAGGGAGAAATCACTTATTTTGCTTTTTGAGGGGATTGAAGTTGGTCCAAGTTTTTTCACTGGTATAAATGGATACATGTAGAGTATCTACGACGATATTGTACAAAAAATATGGATATATCCTTCTATGTAAGCCACAATCGCAATGTCTCAATAAATGTTGCTTGTTACAGGTGTCACAGGTGTGTCACTAGGCATCACGCACATTATGGATTGGTCATCCCCACTATATATGGTAATATGATGTCACTTCCGCAAGCGCTTTCCTGCCCATCTTCGCCCTGATGCTTCACAAGCTTCACAAACCCAGTTTCGAGGTATTTGCTCAAGAGATACACACTGGAGGTGATACTAGAGGCAATGGTGAGTCAAAAATATGCTGAATACTGTGAAAAAAGAACCCCTACCCATTGAGTCTCACATCCAGCCTGTTTACATTTGAGCACCCCATGTAACGAAGGATCTACCGGGTCGAGGGAGGCGGGCATGGGCGGGGGCGGCATCTCGGTGTTGGCGTCGGTGTCGGACAGTGGGTGCGCAGCTAGTTCGAGGAAATAGCAGGATGACGTACGTTGTGCCGACTCAGGCTGCTGCTGCCTCCCGCCTCCATCCACCTCCCGCTCAAACCGAATGCCCAACCCCAACGCCTTCCCCCCAACCCCAGACGGACTTCTCGGGCTTCTCGGCCCTCTCCTCTCCCCCACCCCCTCCCGCTCTCCGCCCCCTGCCATTGGACTGCCGTAACTCTCCTTCAACGCCTCGGCCTCGCGGTGCATCCACCGCTTGCGCATCTTGGGCGGCATCCGCTCCTCGTTCTCTTCTTTGAGCGGCGGCGGGTCGGGGTCGGGCGGGCGTTTGGCGGTGCGGGATAGGGTGGGTGTGGGTGTATGCGTGGTGAGGTGGGTGTATGCGCTGGTGGTGGTGGTGTTTGTGGGTAGGAGGGTCGGTCGGAGTGGGGACCTTGGGCCTGTTAGATACGCTGTATGATGTTAATACGCATACATTATGATAATGAAAGAAACGTACTCTTGGAGTCTTCCTCCATCGCGACATCGCCATCCAATCCACCGCCCTCTCCTTCCCATTCCCACTTCCAAAGCCCAACCCAAGCGCATACACCCCCCTCCCCCTCCGCTTAACCGGACTCGGACTAGAAGGAGGGCGTTGTCGCAGGCGTTGTCGCAGGCGCAATGACTAATCGGCAGGCGTCGTAGCAGGCGTCGTGGATACGTGGCAGGCGCGATGACTAATCGGCAGGCGCGAAGAAAAAGTGGCAGGCTCGGTGGCAGGCGCGGTGGCAGGCATATTGGCAGGCTCGTTGGAGGGCTCGTGGGCAGGCAGGAAAGACGGAGACAGCGGCAGGCGTTTTGGCAGGCTCGTGGGCAGGCAGGACGGATTGGAGGAGCGGCAGGCGTGTTGGCGGCCACATTGGCAGGCGTGATAGACTGACGGGACGACGGGACGACGGGACGGACGGAACAACCGGAACGTTGGCAGGCATATTGTTCCATTTTTAGATTGGCAGGCTCGCCTTCTTATTATTTCTATATCTTTACATTGGAGCAATGTGTGTAGGTGCACTGGAAAGCTACAACGCGGGAACCTACAACAATGCGCGACAGCAAATTCCGAATTCCGTTACATTTTTTTGGTGGGAATAAGTATAGCCCCCATAACGAAAAATCTTACGCAGGGGCTTGTGGCTTCGAACCGGAGCGCGATTTCGGAATGTCGGACGGGCGGAGGTATCGTTCTTCGTCGGGAACATCTATGTACACTGCCTGAATGTCCTGAACATCTTTGATCATCTTTTCGGCGCATAGTAAAGCCTCCTCACGAGCCCCCTCTGTTCTGAGCATATAAGGTGATAACAAACCCACGAGATTCTCCGCTTCTCCGTTTTTGAATGCCCATACAGGCATTTGAAACCCGTAAAAGTTCAAAGTTCCTAGGTAGAGTGGTTTGAAAAGAGCATAACAACCGTATGACATGGTAGTACATACTTGGCAGCCAAAAGTCTAGTTCGATAGCGAGGTCATACAGCTCTCGACACCCAAAATCTAGTCGGCTGGGGGCAAAATCCCCGATGAGAACGTGGAGCCACACTCCACACTTGTGGGGCCTGGAATGTTCCAGATCGACGAGAATGAATTTGCCGTCTTGGTTTTTCACGATATTGCGTCCGTCAACATCGTGATGCGCGAAACCGCTCACATGGAGTTTCGTAAACAGTTTGAATATCAGAATTCTATACACATCTTGTTGAGTATGAACTGATTCGAGTGATGTGCCACTCACTTATCCGAGTACGAAAGACTCTCATCTCGGAAGTTGATACTTTCACCGCAGTCCTCCAGCAATAGCACAGAGATAAGTTTGTTGTAGATCGTCGCTTGGAAAAGGCCGTAGCAGTGGGGAATGTAGGTTCCCTGCATATGTTGAAGATCCTTCTCGTATCGTAACGCTTCCTGAGTGAACATCGAAGAACGCGGGTATCGTGCGTTTACATCGGTCTTCAAAACAATATTACAGGGTCCGCCCGATTGTTGGCCGAGAAGTGACGCACGGTATACAGTAGTGTAGTTGCCCTCGTAGATCTCTGTGACTTTATCGATGCGGTACGAAAGTGCGGCCGCTGGTGTGGGGCAACCAGCCTGAGTGATGCGTTGAAATACAAACGGTTCGGAGGGGGGATCATGTTCGCGTTGGTGGTTGATACCGAGGTGGCAAGAAAGAATGAGTTCGCTCATGAGGTATACGGGTGTTAAGCTGAGAGTCGCCGTCCAGTTGAGGGTTGGTACTTATCGTTGTTAAACGTCAACGTAGAATTCACTCCAATCTAATGAGGGTTGAGGACGCGACACGTACGGTCACGACAATTGCACGTGACGGGGCACGATGCATGTACGCCTGTCCGCACCGGATTAATGGCAACCCTTCGTCTCCTTGAGCTCCCCTAGTCATTCCTGCCTAGAATTCCTGAGGCATCGAAGCATCGTAAGTAATCATTCCCTAACATTCTTCCACATCCCGATCCTTCGCCCCATTCTTGACCCTCTTTGACTCTGATGACGTATTATACTACCGCCCATTGTGAGTAGCGAGCGCGAGAGTACGTGCGTCGTGTGCTATTCTTGTAACTGTATATAAGGTGTCCGCCCACCTGTCGAATGGCGCATTCCCTTTTGTTCCCAGCTCTCACGTTCTGATATCTTAAGCACGAGTCCTTCCACCTTCGAGAATATTACCTACGACGTCAACAACTACACCGAACCAACGGGTTCACGCAGATCATTCCCGAAAAGCTAAGTACTTCGATCTTTAAGAACCCTTTCAATTCGCTACCTTCAATCACGTCCCTCGCCTAAACCGATATCCCCGACCCACACCCTGTACCTTACGATTCACCCGAGGTCTAAGCTTCCTCACCGGTCTCTGCATCGTTGATGACGACCACCCATCTGTTTCCGAGTCGCATCCTAAATACGGGTCCGTAAATCTTGCTCCATTGATGATACGTGTCTGCAGGATCTCTTCCACGTTGGAAGAGACTTCCTACTATAGGCCATCCGCGAGGACCAGGGAGGGCGGGTGCATTGGGAGGCGTCGTGGACCATACCAGGGTTTAAATGGTTAGCAATACGAGGAGTGCACTGACAACCACGGAACTTGGATGAATCCAAGTGAGGTCCTGCGCGAGATTCGACATCGTCACGAACAAGAGCTTTCAAGCATTGTTCCTCCTTATATCGAGTCTCCGCGTTCGTCTTCCTCGTTGAAACTCATAGAAGCTGGTAGAAAAATTTCAATGAAACTCTGAGCAGCTTCTGAGCAATGAGCAACGAACGCAGGCTGCTCAGAAGTGCGACGCCCGAAAGGCTACTTATTCGCATCCATGAATCGCCGTTTAATTGCAAAATTTTGAAAGCGACATGCCCTCTATCAACGTCACTGTTGAACTTGCATCGCGATAAGGACCCGGTTGATTTGAGTGGATCTCCCTCGGTCTCTTCAAGCTGCGGGCACCGGGATTGCACCGGGGGCTCGACCGTGACGGCGGTGATGCTCAACTTCAAATCAGGAGATAAAAACAGAGCAAAAAAATCGATTTTTCATACCGAAATATCGATCTCGAAGCCTTGTCTATCCTCCAGTTCTAGGTCTAACAACACATTGGACGATTTGCGGCCCGTCCAGCTGCAAAACGTTGCTGATCATGGCCTTTTTCTTGACAGATTCGCCATCTATGACCGCCGAATTTCTCCTCCTCACAGATGGGCTACCTCCGGTCCTAGGCTTGGTGAACATCGAGAGCGTGGAACACGGGCATCGTCGTCGTCGTCGTCGTTGCCGCCGCATTCCTATCCTTTGTTCCCATTTACCGAAAGCTCATGGAACAGTCACTTACATTTTGTTTACACACACACTTTCGTTCACCTGACTGACCGCATAATGAGGATTCTGCGTGTGAACTTACTTCCATTGCATAAAACTGGCGGGCGCACATCACAGCAGGCTTCACACCTCCCTCATACTACCAGCTGAACGTGAAACAGCGGAAGTAAGTCTATTGGTTTTTCTTCCTCTATGAGCTGTACTAAACTATCCGGAAGATCTGGAGCTGCAATGGCAACCGCTCAAGCAATCGCTCTATTCAATGCGTTGAAGAACATACGAGTCATCAAGTCTAAGCTGGCTGCGACCGGTGGGGCTTTAACGAGCACTGTATGTTTGGCATATGAGCAACATACATATGATGAACTAGTACTCCTTTTCATCTCACTATTGGCGATTACTAGGTCTTCTCCACTAGCGGAGCCCTCCCGGACATGAATCTCGACAACGCCCGCGCAGCGATCGGACTGGAGTTTGAATCTCTTGTGCAGAACATTCGCGCGGTTAAGCCGAACGATCCGATTGCCACAGCCTATCCAGACATCCATTACAATTTGGCGGCTCAGATTGCACGTCGCAACGGGCTGGCTCATGAGTATGGGACTACGGCACCGATCAAGTGGAACGAAGTTGCGGACAGAATTTATAACGGCATTCCAATAATTGAGAGTGGGCTCCTTGCTGCGCTTAGGGCACAAGGATTCGTTCCTGCGCTTAGGGAACAAGGATATACTGTGGAGGTGGAAGAGGTTGAAAGTGACTCTGTGACCGATCGAAATTCATCTTCAATCCTACCACTGGTTGAGTATAGGTTGAACCCTGTTCAGAGTGACTTCCATCCTAACATTGGATCAAAAGTCACTTATATTAGGGTAAAATGTAGGTTTGCATCCAACCTTTTCCGACCCCTCAGAGATACGCAAATCCCTAAAGTGGGTAGAAGCTGTTCGTGGCAAGACTTGGGGCAGTGGATTTTTGGGAGATATAGCGTTTCAGATTTGCTACGACAGAAATATGTGATTAATGAGAACAGCAACACGTCCTTGTAAAGCCTAAGATGGGGATCATCGTACGATCTCGCGGTACATACTCTCGTCAACTTGACCTCCTTCCTCAAATCTGTCTGCCAGTCTCTTCGATGCTAGTATATGGCGGATGTAGTTTCGTCCGCCCACGGCGCACCCAGCGTCAAAGGCCCACATGGTGGCTGAGGTGGGCTGGAGGTGATCCCATATCGTCCTCCAAACCGGTGCCGCTCCTGCGTTGATGTCTGGTGGATCCTGATCGAGGAGAGCGCGGATTTGATCAGCATATTCAAACGACAACGAGATTAGCATAGTGCGGATGGGATGATGAAGCGGGTGAATATCCAACAACTTGACAACCGTCCTGAGCTCTTGAACACACTCCTGGCGCGCAGCCTGTTGGGCGGGGTGAATAAAATCCTGCATGAAGTCAATTTTCGCGCGACAGCGGGAAGAGTATCGATAAGGATACCTCGTATGTCTGCACGCTGGTAACTTGATTCTTGATTTTTTCGACTGCTTCGGCGATAAGATCCAACCTTTTGAGGCCATCATCAAGATAGGCCATAGCCTCCCGACGAAGATGTTCAACATCTCTACGATTTCCGTAAACTGAACGACTCGAAAGTAGCGCTTCAAGACGGACGTGGCCCCAGGCCCAATCCGGTCCTTGCCAGATACACATCAGGGAGATTTCGCGACCACACGCCTCGGCAAGGTCTAGAAAGCGTCAGAGATAACAAGAGCAAGACAGGGAAATGGAACTCACTTTCACGAAGATCTACAGGTTCACCAGAGCGCTCATGCTCCTTCAGGACGATGAGGATATCAACGTCGGATTCTTCGTGGGCACGATTACGGGCCACAGAACCGAAGACGCCTGCCCAAAGTATGTCCGTTTGATAGTCCTCATTCTGCCAGATGGGAGTTATACATTTTCGCATTTGATCGAAGGTGGGAACAGACATGGTGGAAAGTCGACGGTGAGTGCTTGAATAGGAGACATAATACGTTGCACTTGGACGGATGCTCAGTCGTCCGAGATTGATGAAGCGCGGATGCATGCAACCGTTCGAGGCGCCTAGCGTGATATGTGACTATTGTGACTGCGCGATCTGCTGACCTCACCTGGCTGCTAATGTAACCAGGTGTGTGTGTTGCACGTCTGGCACCCCGACCATTCCTTCTCGCGTATTTCCCGCTACGGGCTTCCACCACTATCCCTGCCTCAGAAAAGCTAGAGGAAGAGAACTGGTCGTGGTACACACCCGCAATCCTTTTACCCAGTCCGTATTGGAGACGTACTTCAATCCAAGTACCAAGTTCTCTATAAAATCGGATATGGAACGACCGCTACTATTTAGCTGTGCCGGGATCTTTTGTCAGTTCCTTTGATTTGCGTCATGAAACAAGCTGACTGTGTCCAGCCGCGACGAATATGTTTGCATGAAGTCCATGGTCTGCAACTATGCTTCCGTCGAACGCGAGATCAAAGCGTATGAAATTTTAAGCAAAATAGACAAGACTAGTAAGTCGACCGGAAAGCAGTATGTTAGGCAGGCATTGGATCACTTCGAACTTCATCACGGCGACCGCAACTATCATTTTCTCATTCATGAGCCTCTCGGCGTTAGTTTGCGATTCTTTCTCCACATATCTAGGGTAGATTTCCTATCGATTACGCCCAGGACTTGGCCTTCCGGATGCTACATGCTCTTCAATTCATCCACAGCGCCAAGATCATTCATGCAGGTCCGACCTCTTCTGACATTATGCTCTTTCTTCTGATACAACTTTGATTCTAGACCTCCAGGCAAGCAACATTCTCCTTCGCATCCAGGATGAAATTGTTCTCAAAGATGGCGAGGAAGCGGAAATTGAAATTCCCAGCTCTAGGAAAATCACTGGACAATCTGTGGTTTTCGAAACCAGGGACCATCCTGGATCTCTGCGTCGCTGGATAGGTAACAAGAGTGGACCTGTTCTGTGCGATTTTGGTGAAGCACGTACGGGGAAGGATTCGCATACAGGACTCATCCAACCAGCTGTTTATCGAGCGCCAGAAGTTTTCTTGCACCTCCCATGGGGCACACCCGTGGATATCTCTCGCTCCGTTGAGCTTTCCCCAACCACCTGATCCACAGAACTCGGTGATGTCTGCGACGATCGCCGAATCGGGGACAAAAAGGCGCCTCGACGTTGTGCAGAACCTCCTCCTGATGCTGCACCTGCTTCTGCTCCTGCTTCTGCGGCTGTTCCTCCTCTTCTTCTTCCTCCTCCTCCTCCTCATGACGCAGATGTCTTACATCCGCACCGCCCAAACTCAACCGTCCCACAAGCGGCGGGAACGGGAACGCCGCCCCCAGCCCCCCACCTTTCCCCAACCCCACCTGCGCAGACGCAAACCCCATCTGTCCCTGTCCCTGTCCCTGTACAACTGCTGGTGACATCAACGAGAGATTGGCGAATCCGTTGAGGGGCGAGGTCGTTGTGGTTGGTGGTTGACGGACTGGCCCGAGAAAGGAGGGGCCGAGGAAGGCGAGGAAGGAGGAGCAGAGAAAGACGAAGGAGGGGCAGAGGACGAGGAGGAGGACGGGGGAGGGAGGGGGAAGGACGAGGAGGAGGACGGGGGAGGGAGGGGGAAGGATGAGGAGGAGGACGGGGGAGGGAGGGGGAAGGGTGAGATGGGTGTGGGATCGAGGGAGGCGGGCATGGGCGGGGGCGGCATCTCGGTGTGGGCGTTGGTGTCGGACAGAGGGTGCGGAGCTATGACAATGAAAATGAAAGATGAACGAAGATTCGAGGTAATACCAAAATGACGTACGTTGTGCCGACTCAGGCTGCTGCTGCCTCCCGCCTCCATCCACCTCCCGCTCAAACCGAATGCCCAACCCCAACGCCTTCCCCCCAACCCCAGACGGACTTCTCGGGCTTCTCGGCCCTCTCCTCTCCCCCACCCCCTCCCGCTCTCCGCCCCCTGCCATCGGACTGCCGTAACTCTCCTTCAACGCCTCGACCTCGCGGTGCATCCACCGCTTGCGCATCTTGGGCGGCATGCGCTCCTCGTTCTCTGCTTTGAGCGGCGGCGGGTCGGGGTCTGGTGGGCGTTTGGCGGTGCGGGATAGGGTGGGTGTGGGTGTATGCGTGGTGAGGTGGGTGTATGCGTGGGGGTGGTGGTGTTGGTGGGTAGGAGGGTGGTTCGGAGCGGGGACCATGGTCCTGTTAGATACGCTGTACGACGTTAGTAAGGTAGCATACAAGGGAATGGAAAGACGTACCCTTCGAATCATCCTCCATCGTCACATCGCCATCGACCGCCCTCTCCTTCCCCTTCCCCTTCCCACTCCCAAACCCAAGCGCATACACCCCCCTCCCCCTCCGCTTAATCGGGCTCAAACCGCGGCAACCCCTCCAACCTCTCCTCCCCATGCTGGTCCCACATCTCCAACCCCCCCACCCACCCCCACCCACGATCCGGTCCCTCGTCCTGAACTCCTTCTCCTTCCCCGGCCCCACCAGCGGTCCGAGATCGACCTTCGCCACGCCCTTCCCCCTTCTTGACTTCCTTTCCACGACTCGTCGAGGTCCCACCCGTCTATGCCCACTCCCCTGCCCACCCCACCCCTCCGCCATCGCCCTCGCCTTCTCCCTCTGTATCCGCACCGCCGTCCCCCGATCCCGAAGCACGCGCTGTGGCACCACCGCGAGCAGTCGTCGCACATAGGGGCCGCTTTGTGGCTGGGCGGAGGGCGGGGAACCTGTTGTTCGGAGCTGTGTTAGTTTCGTGTTTGTGTAGGAGGGGAATGAAGGCAAGGAGAGGGGAGGGAAGAGAGAAATCCAAAACAGGAAACTGAAAACCCAGTTAGACGACCCTCGAGAGCGGGAGGCCAGGAGGAGGGTTGAGAGCACCGTTAGTGGGCCGAAGGGATCGCCCGTCTCTGATACGTCATCGTGTGTTGGGTCGAGTATGTGTACGAGCAAATTCATGAAGAACCCGTACCGTTCTATCCCTTCCCCTTCCCTTCCCGCGCCCATCGCCATCTCCGAATTCGCAGAGCCAACCAAGCCCCAACCTGACCCCTCAGAAGCGCCAATTTCCCTGATACATACGCCTTTTGATGCTTGTCACAAACCAACGTTTAGACAAGCTAGCTGCCGCACGAGTTGACTTTCAAGCCCGCGGTATGCTTGATCCACAATCTAGACCACCGGACCTGCCACCCGATCCACCAGCCAATAATCTTCAAGATGAGGAGGATGATGACGGAGGTGCAGTTGACGGTGATATTGATAGTAACGTTAATCTTGCACAAATCCCCCGTAAGTCTCACATCTTTCTACAATCATTTCTGCAATATCTAATCACTGTGCTATGGTACAGTTCGAAATCTTCCTCTCACGGTTGAAGGTCTTGGTGGTTATCTTGATATCCCAAGGTGCAGCCCCCTCTACGTTCTCTTTCGCATCGATCACAGCCTCAGCTTCGTCCTCGCCCTCTTCGTCTATGTCCATTCCGTCATCTGGCGACGCAGATCTGGCAGTTTCGATAGCAGGCGACAACGAACTGGACCACACCTCCTCGTCCTCGTCCTCCTCTTCCTGCTGAACACCCTCCATCGGTACGTCCTCCTGGACTGCTTCTGCACCTCCAACAACTTCACCCTCTTCCTTGATCGAAGAATCTTCAGCGTTTCCAGACATCGGCACCTGCGACAGACTCTCGTCCATCTTCCCAGCATCGCGCGACGAATGTTCAACTCGAGGTGGAGACGAGGAAGATGCGCCTCGCTCTGTCGAGCTCTTCCCAACCACCTGATCCTTGACCGCGACAGAACTCGGTGATGTCTGCGACGATCGCCGAATCGGGGACAAAGGCGTCTCGACCTTGTGCAGAACCTCCTCCTGATGCCGCTCCTGCTTCTGCTCATGCGGCTCCTCCTCCTCTTCCTCCTCTTCTTCTTCTTCCTGCAAATGCCGTAAATCCCCACCGCCCAAACCCAACCGTCCCACAAGCGGCGGGAAAGGGAACGCCGCCCCCAGCCCCTTCACTGAGCCCACCGCCTGCGTAGACGCAAACCCCACCTGTCCCTGTAGTACAGCAGGCGACATCAACGAGAGATTGGCGAATCCGTTGAGGGGTGAGGTCGTTGTGGTTGGTGGCGGCGGGGATAGGTGGTTCGTAGACTGGCCTGATGACGGAGGGGCAGAGAAGGACGAAGAAGGAGGAGCAGAGGAGGAGGAGGAGGACTGGGGAGGGAGGGGGAAGGAGGAGATGGTTGTGGGGTCGAGGGAGGCGGGCATGGGCGGGGGCGGCATCTCGGTGTTGGCGTCGGTGTCGGACAGTGGGTGCGCAGCTAGTTCGAGGAAATAGCAGGATGACGTACGTTGTGCCGACTCAGGCTGCTGCTGCTGCCCGCCTCCATCCACCTCCCGCTCAAACCGAATACCCAACCCCAACGCCTTCCTTCCAACCCCAAGCGGACTTCTCGGGCTTCTCGGCCCTCCCCCCCAACCCCTCGGTGCATCCACCACTTACGCATCTTGGGCGGCATCCGCTCCTCGTTGTCTTCTTTGAGCGGTGGCGGGTCGGGGTCGGGGGGGCGTTTGGCGGTGCGGGATAGGGTGGGTGTGGGTGTATGTATGGTGAGGTGGGAGTATGCGTTGGTGCGAGTGGTATTGGTGGGTAGGAGGGTGGGTCGGAGTGGGGATCTTGGGCCTGTTAGATACGCTGTATGATGTTAATACGCATGCATTATGATAATGAAAGAAACGTACCCTTGGAGTCATCCTCCATCGCAACATCGCCATCCACCGCCCTCTCCTTCCCCTTCCCACTTCCAAAGCCCAACCCAAGCGCATACACCCGAGGGAGGAGGGAGGGGGAAGGAGGAGATGGTAGTGGGATCGAGGGAGGCGGGCATGGGCGGGGGCGGCATCTCGGTGTTGGCGTTGGTGTTGGCATTGATGGGTTGTGCGTTTGATATCGGGTGCGGGCCTGTGGCAGTGAAAATTGAAAGATGAACGAAGATTCAAAGGAAAAAGCAGAATGACGTACGTTGCCCAGGCTCAGGCTGCTGCCTCCCGCTCAAACCGGATACTCAACCCCAACGCCTAGCTATGTTACAGTGGAGCGGGCCCTCAGAAGCAGGCAGACTAACAGTACCGATGGGCAGGGCGCGCGCGGTCATGACCGCTGAGGTTGCTGTCACGGCCCAGACGATTGGCCGGGCTGTTGGCACCAAAGACTGCCAACAGCCGATCATGACAGCAGCTGTTGCTGTCATGATTGCCTGTTGGCTGTCTGGAGAACGAGTGGACTGATGGCAGAAGGCGAGCGGTCATGACCGCAGACGGCGCTAAAGGCCTACTCCCCTGTGCGGTCATGACAGCAATGACGCAACGGTAAATCTTAACACCGGATAGCCGGACATCCTCGGACAGCACAAGGACACCAAAACCCATCGCCGCCGACGAAATTGCAGTGCGGTCATACCCGCATGCCGAGATCCCCGGTGGCAGTGCTGACCGCACTGCCCGCAGCCAAATATTCGATTTTTCTGGATTTAAATATTCCCCTTTTCTTATAATTTCTATATCTTTACATCGGGGCAACGTGGGGGTATGTGTGTAGGTGCACTAGAAAGCTACAATGGTCTACTTTCCAACTGTATAGGTTCTCTGACATATATGGCATGCAGGAACCTACAACAATGCACGACAGCAAATTCCCAATTCCGTTATATATTTTTGGTGGGAATAATTATAGTGACCAGTCGTGGCCGACTCTACTTCACCAAGAACGGCCAACCCTCTTTCTTTTTTTCAAAGATGGTCTTTTTTTTCAAAGATTGTCTTTTTTTCAAATGTGGATTTTGAAGGCGCAGGAACCATTATGCACTTTTTTTTTTTTTCTTGTGTTTTTCCCGTACTTTGATGGGTCCACCACGGCCTGGGAAAATGGCACCCTGCGCCCATATTCAGGGTGCTCCTTCAGAACATGCCAAAGAACAATGGTGCAAAAAATCTAAGGAATCCGAGGAATTTGAGTCTGAATCTCGGTTTATCGGATTAACCGAAGACTAATATAGATAGGTCGATAGGTCGAAGATCTCACGAGATGACCAAGATGTCGAGCGGTCGATAGGTCGTCGAGAGATCGTCGAGAGGTCAATAGGTTGGTAGGCCGTCGAGAGGTCGTCGAGAGGTCGATAGTTCGATAGGTTGATAGGTCGTCGAGAGGTTGGTAGGCCGTCGAGAGATCGTCGAGAGGTCGATAGGTCGTCGAGAGATCGTCGAGAGGTCGATAGGTCGTCGAGAGATCGTCGAGAGGTCGATAGCTTGTCGAGAGATTGTTGAGAGGTCGACGAGATGTTGATGATGTATAAAAACTCAGAAGCCGGTAGAGATAGCCCTACTTCTTTCTCCCCACAGCAATTTTATCTCTACAAACGGAGTTGGCGTGCATGGATCAGACTTTTCCCACGCTTCCGCAATCAGTATGCGCATCGGTAGTGGCTGAATTTCTTTCGCAATTATCTCAACAACAAAACCACAGACCTCTTAGATATTTTGCAGAAATGTTCTTCTATATACATGATAACTATCTAGATACTTACTTGGGAGGATATCTTGCCTTCACTTTAACGTTTAAACCTACAAAGGGGGGGGTTAATGCGTGGTGAGGTGGGTGTATGCGTTGGTGCGAGTGGTATTGGTGGGTAGGAGGGTGGGTCGGAGTGGGGATCTTGGGCCTGTTAGATACGCTGTATGACTTTAGTACGCATACATTATGATAATGAAAGAAATGTACCCTTAGAGTCATCATCCATGGCGACATCGCCATCTACCACCCTCTCCTTCCCCTTCCCACTCCCAAACCCAAGCGCATACACCCCCCTCCCCCTCCGCTTAACCGGACTCGGACTAGAAGGAGGGCGTTGTCGCAGGCGTTGTCGCAGGCGCGATGACTAATCGGCAAGCGCGAAGAAAAAGTGGCAGGCATGGTGGCAGGCGCGGTGGCAGGCTTGTTGGAGGGCTCGTGGGCAAGCAGGAAAGACGGAGACAGCGGCAGGCGTTTGGCAGGCTGGTTGGCAGGCAGGACGGATTGGAGGAGCGGCAGGCGTGTTGGCGGGCACATTGGCAGGCGGGTTAGACTGACGGAGGTATGTCTGTGAAACGAGAGTTTTTTTTTTGGTCATAATAAGGCTAGATGCAGAGGGTATGGAGGGCTTACACGTTGCGCGGGTCTTCCTCTTTTTTTTCTTTCAAATATGCTGGAAGCGTGTTTCCGTGTGCTCTTGTACACTGGTTCTCGCTGGTCCGAGACACCCCGTGTGACGAGACTGGCATGTGGATGGTCGAGCCTGACTTTCACCGTGGCAGCGAGCACTTGAGGTCATACACCTCGACACCATTTTCCGTGCTGCTCACCTGATCGGCGTCTCAGATCGACATTTCCTGCCAAAGCACAATTTCGACCATTCAAAAGCGCTTGACGCGTTCAAATCTTTCTTCGTAAACAAATATGTTGACCATCATGCGCACGAGGTAGCTTTTTAGAATATAATGGTGGTCCCCTTTGAAACATCAATCGAGTTTCGTACTCTGTAATGGACACACAACTTATGATGTCCACTTCCAGCCGCTTCCTCACCCTGGTTCAAGCAAAAGGATCTTGAAGACGAGAGGCACTGAAAGTACTATTAAAAGTATGTACAAGGATCCCGAAAAGTTCAGGATAAGGGGAAGTGGCAGGAAGTCGTGGGAACCTCTCCCCGAACCACCTGTAATTCTTCTGCTGTTCACATCAAGCTTCCAAGCCGTTGCTTTTCTCCACATTTTATAGCGTAATTTCGACACTCAATACACTTGAAACTCGATAGCTAGTCCGAAAATACCCCGTTCTCCCATTGCTTCGCCACGAGCCGCACTCTCGTCTTCCGCCTTAACTCCTGCGCCCCGTGTCTTACTTGTACTGGAAGATGTTGATGATGCAGTTGTTGAAGTCGTTGTCCCCAGCATCTTCGGAGAGCAGCTGGATTAAGGGTCAGCACGCCGCACCTTCTCTCATATCTGGACTCACAGTGGAGACGACGTAAGTCTGAGGAGAGGACGTATCGGGCTCCTTCTTGACCTGGAATCCACGATCAGAAGGTCATTTTCATCCCAAAGCTCGCCGAATACTACTCACGGTAACTGGAAGAATCTCCTTGGAGGGCAAGAAATTCCCGCCCGACTGCGAGTACTCGATCTTAACGAAAACAGTCATGACCTCGTTGAAGGGCCCGAAGGACCAGGCCGGCAACGCCGGGTTGACTTCCTGCGTCATAGGCACATTCTCACCGCGGCCAACGAGGGTGGTCGAAGCGAGAACGCGGCCGCTGGCGTTCTTCATCTCGATTGTTGCACGCTGGTGGTTAGCCGCGCGGGTGAGCTGTATAGAGAGTGAGCGGAAACCACATTTTATCAGCTGGTAGGATATCCTACCCCAGTGACGGTGCCCTTAAAGCCGAGCTCGACTTTAACGGAGTTGTTCGACATTCTGATGGTTCGGGAGTGCTTGTGGTTTGTTGATTGGATGGGTTCTAAAGATGAGCGCTGTGTGTGCTGGCTTTTATAGGAAGTCGTCGTCCAGTTCCGTCTTGAATCATAGTCGCAAACCGCTGACGACTCGTTCCTAGAACCCTCCGGCTCTAGATTAATCCCTTGCACAAATTCAAAACAACATGGAGCGATTTTTAGAAAGCCATCTGTTGTGTGTCTGTCAGTTGATTGACCGAGGACGACCCACCACCATTTTGCCTGTCGATTGATCGAAAGAAGTATAACTGGCGGTGTGTAGACTTCGCTGATTTCGCTGATTAGCAAGGCTGACAAGACTAGATTAGGGGCTCATAACTGCTAACCTCGATGATAGTCAGAATAACGACATCCATATGCAACTGACCAGAGAAGAAGAGACAGCTTGCAAGACTTGGCCGAGTTCTAGGTACTGGTGTTGCAGTATCTCCGATTGAAAAGGTACGTGTTGCTGCCCACAAGCATTGGTGCCTTCCTTGTGTCGGTTCAGCACGCCGACGGTAAGTTATAACGTGGGGGTGTCGCATAACCTACCCGCTTTTGCGAGTGTGATGATAGACACACCGTCTCCGTACTTCGTAGGACCTGAGGTCGGTCGGAGTCGTTGTAGTCCCGGCCTTCATTTCACTTTTGAGACGGCTGGGTGCTGTGGATGTGTAGGTTCAGCAGGGAAATAAAAACTCGGGGGCGGCAGCTTTCTGCGGCGCTGTAACTCCACATTTCTGACATGCCAAATGGGCTAGCATTGTAAGCGGAAAAGCCACTGGTGGGTCCGATAAGACCCGGTCTGGAAGCTCTGCAGGCGCTTAAAATGGGCAAATGAAAAAGGTTTACTTATATTGAAGAGAGATTTGGCATGCAAGAACAGACAGAATACAACAGGTGATTGAAACCGCGGCTGATTCGACCAGCAGGCGGATATAGAACAATGAAGGGAAGACGCCGCGATCACAAATCAATCACGAATTTCCAAGAATTTCCAATGGCGACTCTGAAGAATCTGAACTCAAGGCCCGCTTGAAGCTGAGGGGTCCGCAGCGATGAATATAGGATGACGACAACAAGGAAAGACACTGGTTGATAATGCTGTCGAGAGGCCGTCCGTAGCTTGTGCGCTTCATATAGAGCACATTCAACGAGCCCGGTGGTCGATCATCGATGGAGGGGATTTGTTTGTGATCGTTTCGATCAGTGGTCAAAGCCATTAGATGCAACTTTTTGGCATGCCATCTGTTATCTAGTACCTCTGCTCGTCCATGTGAAGCCTTTCGGGACACACAATGAAGACCAATTCACAGGAAGAATGTAAGTCTTGATCATGCTTTTCAACGTCTGGTTCCCTTTCATCTCTCAGCTCCCTCGGTGGTGAACGGTTATCAACCCGGGAAAGATCAATCAGCATCTTTCGCTCCAGCTGGCGAGTGTTGGGTTCGACTCCCAGGGTTGCGTTGTGGTGATGCTTAGTTCAGGCGGTTGACAGAACAAGGTCTTCTACTCGGGTGTACTAGAGCGCGTCTGAATTCCAGGTCTCGAACACCAAGTGATTTGTTGTCGTACTCAATGCTAGCTCGTAGCAGGTGCCAACAATGCGGGATCACCACGCCACAGAGTGTTGCCGCCCCCGTATCGCCATGACCCTGCTGAACCTACACAACCGAGGCACAAATGGTTCTCGAACATGACAGGTACATTATTTTTATTGACCGGGACTTCAATGGCTCCGGATGCGGGCCCTGCAACAGACGGAGACAGCGCTTTAATGACATGAGCATCAACGGGTTAGTCGTTCACTAACCTACACAATGGATCGTGGGTGTCAGTAATTTATTACAAAAGTTCTAGCGGTGATGTTGAACTTATTAGCCTTGACGAGATTCTACATTTCGTCCAGACCTGGTCCAGACCAACGTCTTTCCAGCCCCACCACGTCTTCTCGCCATCCCAGGTCCACACAGGTGCCATGGCATGGGAACGGGAACTCCATCAAACTCCGTCGTACGTGACCATGCGAGTGCGAGAGCGAGTGCCAGTGGTGTCCCCCTTGCACACGCGTGAGCGAATGGTTCGGCGATGCGGAGGTGCGAGTGCGAGAGCGAGAGTGAGTGAGTGTGTGAATGTGTATGCAAATGCGAGGGTGAATGCGACAGCGAGGGTGGATGTGAGTGCGAGTGCGAATGTGAATGGCTCGACAAACCGGAAGAGTACCCATCCGTGCTCACCCCCCTCCCCCTCTCTCCCCGAGCGCGTCGTTGAGGTGAGGGGAGAACGGCAGCCGCAGCAGCAGCGGAAAAACGGAAGAGGGAGGTCAGGACCATTGTGAACGGAAGAAAAAGCGTACCAGTCTCGACAAGGGCAGACCGTACCCGAACCCAACCATGGGTGCTTTGAAGTCGCTCGCCTGGAAGTTGGTGTAGATGCCCTGGTTCTCCATTGTCATGTACATGTACATCCAGATCAGCGGAATCGCGCTTCTTGCAATCCCGCCACCCTCATCCGAGATCTTGATCGTGATGTCCTCTTTGCCCTCGACAACGACGACCTTGATAGGGGGGAAGTTGTCCTCGTTGTCGACTCCGTACCGCTCGACGACGGCGCAGAGGGAGTTCTTGAGCACCTCGAAGCAGATGTGCAAGAGATGGCCGGGGACGTAGGGGAAGCTGAGGTTGGTGGGGCAGATGAGCTGCACGGGCGGGCCTTTGAACATCGCGTAGTGCTCTTGGCAGCACGGCCTTTCATATCGACGTCAGCATAGGTCGTGGTGGGGTGTTTTGATACCGGAGGGACGACAATATCAATCGCAGCAAATGCGCCTGGCGAGGGATATGGTGGTCGGCGGATGTCATAGTTGCACGTGGTATACGGACCGGTAAGGGAGCGCGAGCATCATAGTCATGGTGGCGGGCGTTGTCGCAGGCGCAATGACTAATCGGCAGGCGCGAAGAAAAAGTGGCAGGCATGGTGGCAGGTGCGGTGGCAGGCTTGTTGGAGGGCAGGCTTGTTGGAGGGCAGGCTTGTTGGGGGGCTCGTGGGCAGGCAGGAAAGACGGAGACAGCGGCAGGCGTTTGGCAGGCTCGTTGGCAGGCAGGACGGATTGGAGGAGCGGCAGGCGCGTTGGCAGGCACATTGGCAGGCGGGATAGACTGACGGGACGACGGGACGGACGGAACAACCGGAACGTTGGCAGGCATATTGTTCCATTTTTAGATTGGCAGGCTTGCGCCAGGCATTGGCAGGCGCGCACCTGACATCTTTAATTGTTTATTCTCCTGCCTTCCCTCTACGAAATGAAATGTTATGAGATGTGTTCTGGGGTATCTTGGGGTCGAGGAATCCGAATCTGAACTCAGATTTTCGAAATTTGGGGGAGGTAAGTCTATGAAACGAGAGTTTTTTTTTTGGTCATAATAAGGCTAGGTCAGAAATGCCATATATGGAGGTTGCGGCGGCAAATGCTCTAGGGTCAGGACCCAAATGAGATTATAGCTAGCATTGTATATCCTCCAGCTGACGCGCCACAAAAAACAGTCCTCTTGATATTGAGTAAATTGTATGGCTGCGCAGATAGCATTTTCGGTGCACTTATAGCGTCTGCCACATCAAGTACGCCCCATTCCCCACGCAGGCGTTCAATATACCTTCGCCCATATCCAGAGGAGCCGCAGTAGTTGACGTCAAGTCTACCACCAACGTCAGCGTGATAGATGTGAGGAAGACATTAAAGGGAACATTACCATGCCCATCCACGCGATGTGTAATACTGTTTTCCCCACGCCAGGGCTTGAGTTGCCATTGCTGTCAAGCCACCGTGTATGTTGACAACGCAGGGAGGTCTCTCTTCTGAGATACTGGTTCCAGAGTAATCCGGGCCTTGTGGGGCGTAGTAGACAACTTGCAAAACCTCTTGGCTCACTGGCAAAATTAATGAAATAGGTTGAGGAGATGATATGATTGTTGACGAAGCGGTGTCCCATTAATGGTAAGAATTTTAGGGGCTTTGATATGTCGAGCTCGACATCAGAGGTGATTTGAGAGCCAAGGACAACTCCCTTGTCTTCTGTCTTTGTCTGACCAATGAACACAAACTGACAATGTTTTAGAAAAACGGTCTGGACGGATTTGATGACCGTATATGGGGATTGGATTACTTGTGGTGGGGTGCTATTGCAGAGATTGACCACATAAAGGTTGTCTTTGCCATCCTGGGCCGCAACAAACAAGCCAGCCCCGCCAGCTGAGTCCAGGATGGCATAAGGGGAAAAGGCAAGATGTCTGTAGCAAGGGCCGAAGTCTTGTGCCATAGGTTTTGGTAACAGCACTTTTGTTATCCCAGCCTCGTACTTCCAGGGGTTGATGTAACCGGATTTGTCCGAGGTAAATATTGGAGATTTGGTTCCTGCCCAGAAAGGATAAGCAGCGCTGACATTTCCGCTCTTCCCCGCGATGTGCTTTTTATCCGTAAGGTACATCAAATCACCCTTGATTTCCATGGTCGCAAGGTGGATTTGATCTTCCAGAACGGCGAGTATTAACTGAGGTAAACTTGGGATTGGTTCCAGACAGGCGTGTCAATATGACTTTCCTCCTTTAGAGTATACTTAGCAGAGATAAAGTCAATGGTCAGGAAGGAAGATTTGCACCTGGCGTTACAGGCAACGGCTCTTGTGTCAAATCAGCTACACTTCTGTGATAGATTCATCCATTGGCCAGATGAGAAAATTATACCACGCCGCCGTGAACCATTGCAGGTGAAGTGCCATATTTGTGGACCATTGTTCTCACATTCCACCTCGCTCCTACAACATCATGTCTAGTGGATGTGTGCATCAAGACATTACGACCGCCTTCGGAGCTTTGCTTGTGACAACATCTACTATCAGCTCTATGATGTCATCCGCCTGTTGTTGTGATAGAAATGAATGATTAAAATTGCTCACCTGGTATACATTGGAACGGCACTGACCTTTTCTGCGATAGATTCAGCCGTGATGGGATAAACCCAAGTCCCAAATGGTGCTTGAATCTACATTGTGGTGTGTACGAGTTAATAGAGCATAGATCTGAACAGTGTACTTGGATGGCTTTCTCCTGACTAATGCAAGGAAAGCAATTGCCAAGAAATCTTCCAGTCATCCACCTTGGATTTGTTCACATTAATTTTAGAAAGACGAGCTATATATAGCTGCTCTCAAGTTAGGATTCCGAAGCTAAGAGATCGTCGACCAGTATGAAGCGCAAGGAGAATTGGATCCCATCTATTAGTACACGGCTGTTGCCACATTGTATCAGTCGGTGGATTTGATGTTTTTATGAGAAGACATGGGTACGCGAGTGTCAGGTCGTTTGACACGGTAAGATTATGGATGTCTTGATCCTCTACTGTGGTACCCATCAGGACAGATCAAAACCTGCACCTGAGTTGATAGCCTGGAGTAGCTTGGCCTTTAAGTTGCGTTCATTGGTGTATCTTGGAAGCTGGATGGTACATGAGATGTCAATCATCAGTGATGTTCTGGAAACACACCTTCAGTAGGTTCACCCATGTACTGCTTGTCGCTAGTCGGTATTGATCCTTCCCTGCATCCCGAATTGAAAAGTTGGGAACCAACTCTTTGAAGCCCAACAATGATGGTCGAGAGCAGCTTGTCACAAATCTCAGTAGTGAACGGTTTGCTCCGGAGTCAGCGAATTGACAATTTTCCAGAACATTTGGATGGTTGGGTGATGAGTGTCGTACAGCCCACCGTAGTTTGCAAGTTGCTGCAGATCCGCAATGTCGATTGGTGTATTGACTCCACCAATGAGAAGTTGCACTTCCTGCTGGTTGAACATTCTGGCAGGGCGCAGACGTGGTGATTAGCGCCTCGCCCAGCTTATCAAAGCCATCCTGGGCACTCATACCCCTTCTAACCTAAACCCTCATCTTTCCACCATGACCGCCTCTCCTAAAGAATGGGTCTGCTCTTGAGCCCCACAAGCCTTGTGAATGCATGCTACCCCTTGCCATCATGTTGTTGATAACACAAAATGTCTAGGAAAGAGATTATTCTTTGAGAACAGCAGCTTTGACAAACAAGTTCATATCAAGTTGGAAGGTGACCAGCCAGTGATCCGGTGGGACAAAGGGACGGCAAGAGCTAGAAAATGAACTTAGGATTAGATCTTCCTCAAATTATGCGCATATACTCACTCTCAAGCATGGATACCTGGTAAGCACTTGGTAACCTTCTCTCTAACTCCCTCCCAGGTGCACCTCATGTCTTTGGAAATGTAGGTCTCCGTCATCCTTGCTCCTGCATCATCTCGCCAGTTCAGCAACTGGCGGCTAAATGGCTTGAGTTCATCCAGCGATAACGGGTTTCTCTGTGCACGCGCAGCTCCACCTCCTTGAGAACTTCCAAAGAAATCATCATCGCCCATTGTTAGCAGTGCTTGAGAGTAAAGGTTGACCAAGAAGATGAGAGGGGGGTAGTGGGTTGCATTGGCTGCGTCAAACAATCCACCTGATCCATCCTCCCACCCTAGAGGGGATGCACGAACAAATTGTCGATACAGTTCCCAAACCAATCCTCCAGCTGTGCTAGCTAGGACGACATTGAGAATTTGCCCGTTGTTGGTCAACCAAGCTGATGTTGCAGCAAAAAGGTAGGCGATAAGGTCTGGCTCAAGGGCGGGCTTTGATTTCTGGACGTTGATGAGGTTTGTGAGATGTTGTACACCAACAATTGTCTGTAGCCGTTTCCAGGTCTTATCATCAATCCTGGGCAAAGGTAACGCCGGAATTGAAACGACCCCTTTGCGCCAGCTTCTTGACGAGACCAATTAGAGCCAGACTGGGAGGTGTTCATAGAGGCACGGTTGACATGACGTTCAAGTGGTTGTTATTCATATTTAAAGTGAAACATTACAAGAGTCCAATGCGCGAGAAAGTCGGAGCGAGCAGGGGGTTGACAGCTCAAGCCCAGTGAAAGTCGACTCTGACTTTAGCCGCAGGATATCTGCAGAATATCCGCAGTTACCACAGAGCATCTGCCACACGGAAAGTTGCAGATGAAATGGGATTTCATACCTTTTGCGGATTTTATTCCGCAAATATCCGCGTTGATTGGCCCCTATTTGCAGATATTTCGTAGTCATGATATAGTGGCAAACTTCTGCTCTAATCTGTGATAATCCGATAAAATCTGTAACATTGTCCGAGTCCGTCTGAGTCTATCTGAGTCAATCTGCGTTTACCGGAGTCTATCTGCGTCAATCTACGCCTGCTGGTATCTATCTGCGTCCATTTGCACGAATTTGCTAGTACCGGGAATTGTTCCTGGCAGTCGCCTGCAATCTACAGTTGTTTAACAACATGCACCAGGCTTGACAATCTTTGAAATTCAGTGAACATGGATCAAATGCATCAAAGAGATCGTATGTATCAGACTCACCAGAATGGACATTGGTAAGCACACAGCCACCGACAAATGTGCCAACGCCCCAAACCCGTAGCCGCACCCGCATCCTCTCCCACGGGAACACCTCACCTGTGTTATTCCCTACTACGACCCTTCTGATGGCCGTGGGTGACGGGAAGGACAATTCCTCTTATTCGATCCCATCAAAGAACCGCGGATCATTAGGGACCATGTTACCCCCTCTAACTAGGCGTAAATTAGAGGGTCCTCCCTACCTTCAATAAACTTTGCGTAACAGGTCTAAAGGACTTCGAAAAAAGTGCCTTCTCGGCCTGTCTCTTACTGGTGCGTGTTCCGTCCATCAGTCCGCGTCATCCCACCCCCCGCCTGCCATTAATGTCTGCATTGGGGCTCAGCGGCATCACAGATTCACGCCCATCACTGTCCCATGCCAAATGCGGACACAGCTCCCACCTATCGTTTGCGCATGTGTTGCTCGCCATCCGCAACAACGAGCATCGTTAATTTGCTGTTTCCCCTCCGTTTTCTTCGTTTTTTAGTTAAAGGAGTATCTACGTCGGGAGGTAAGTAAAGGTAGCTCAGAGAGGTGTATGTCAAGTTCCCAGGTTTGGTCTTAATTTGACCGTGTTTCATAACACACTATTCCGTTACTCCGGAGAGTACCTCTATCCACAACTGTTCAATTCTTTGAATTCCTTTTGTGTATTACTCAGACCACTCCTACCTACCTACCCATGCATTTTAATTTTAGCTACAAAACCTATGCCATGAGCCAAGGATTTCGCTCTTTTTGAATACATTTAATCATATCATCAGGATCATTTCACCAAGGCATCTATATGCTATCCAAAACATATAAGATAGGCTTACAGTATGTTATAGTCCGTAGAATAGGCTTCAAATGAGCTCTATAGTCCAATTTGGTAGAGAAATGGTAAGATGACTGATGGAACATATACCTTCTCCTTCTGTCCCCCATATCTCATCCCCCCTTTGAAGCGCTCACTGTATAAGTACAGCTTACCTTTCTACGTCACTAACAGTCTGTTTATATGTAGAAGGATTCGCTTAAGGTACTCTACAGAAAATTATATCCTTTGGGGAGGTATTAGGCAATAATACTCTTTACAGTATACTGACGGTCCTTGGGACACTGACATTCCTTGGGACAAATGCAAATTGCGACCGCAATTCTTACTCAATAAACTTCATTCTTCTCACGGCTGTGGAAACAATAGAAACACACATTTGTCTTAAATTTCGAGTTCATTGGACAAATTTGTGAGGCTGGAGGAGGGTATTACATGCGAAAATCAGCTATTTTTATCATCATACTTTTCTTTCATGAAATTGTGCTTGATCAAGGTTTGTTTTTGGCCAAAATTCTTGCACGTTCTCATAGCTTTCTATTTTTCCCTTTGGAGGCACCTTAAATGGAGAAAATCCGTGCACAATTGAGTCCAGAAAGCATGTGTTTGTGTGGACATCATGAGAGCGTGACACTGTTTGTTGATCGAGAGGTCAATGTGTTGGACACTCCGTTGATTTGGTTCACATTTTCCTCTCTCAGGCTCTCTGGCAACGCTGACAGTGGGAGAATGCCTTTCAAAGCCTTGTCGGATCGTGTCAAGAAGCACAAGTCCAACCAAGGGAAGGATGCACGCCTACACGAGGCTGCAGAAGCCTATCTTCGAGCACAGAACGGGCTGGATAAACTCTCATTTCGAAAAATAGAAGAGAAGTTTGGAGTCAAGAAATCTACCCTTGAGCGGTACATCAATGGGAAAGGGAAGCCAATGCTAGAGTTCAATGCTACAAAGCAGAAGTTAAGCCAGGTTGAAGAAAGTGTTCTCGTCAAATTCATCTTGGAGTCTGCCAAGTGTGGCTTCCCGCTAAAGCATTGCGAAATTCAACAGTACGCGAACACCATTTGACAAAGCCAGCTCGGGACCGACTGCGAACCTGTTAGCAATTTCTGGGTTTTCAGGTTTCTTGATCGCCATCACGAGCGGTTGGCAACTTACTGGAGTAAATCACTTGACATGCAACGGGCTAGATCCCTCAACCCAGAGGCAGTCAAATCATGGTATGACATTGTGCGGACACTGTACACGGGTTTGAGTTCAACATCATCAGGCTCATTTTTAGTTTCAAAAACACCACTTACCTTGTCGACACCAATTCTTCCACCCGTCCTCAAAGCAGTTCCCCTGACGCTTCCACACCCTGACTGGTCCCTGGGATATGCTAAACCTGCTACTCCGTACACAACACGTCAGAACTTGCAAGATGAAAATGAAATGTTACAAACAAACCTTTGGCAGGCACATACTCTTTCCCATGCCCAGGATGGTGTTATTGAGGGTTCAAGGGCCACAATGGTTTTCCAAAACCTTCATCTGAGAAAGTTAAATGACGCTTTGCATGGAAAGAAAGTGGAGAAGGCCTCAAAACGAACCTTGGTTATTGATGCAAGCAAAGGACAGGTTTATTCAAATGATTCTATTCGTGAGGGGCTCTTTACGCAGGAGGAAAGGAAGAAGGCTGCAGCAGCCGAGAAGACGTTGAAGGCTGACGGGAGGGCTGCCAAAAGGGAGGCCCAAGCGAAACCTGACGAGGAATGGAAGAGGATAAAGGCGAACCACGAGGAAGCAGTCAAAGCTTGGAAAACGGACTGCGAAAAGCTTGCCTCTGAGGGAGTTCCGAAGAAGAATTGGCCGAAGGGACCAATTCGTCAACGGAAACCCAAGATTCCGCCAACCCTTGAGGCAGAAGTGGACAAAGATGAGGTGGAGGATGAGGAAGAAGAGGAGTACATGATTGACTGATGGTGAGAGATAACGCTTGGCAACACCGGTCCGCTGCTGTCATAGGTGTCCCAAGGACCGTCAATTGTGACATTTTGGCGTTTTTTCTTTTATACCCTATTCCATGACATTTACACCCACTTGATATCTTGATATTGCGTTCAATATGTACTTTAGAACCAACTAATTAATACTATGTGGTTTTTGTGACCTAAATTTTCGAAAAACAGAATAAAAAGCTCAAATACAAAATGTTGTCCCAAGGACGATAGTATACTGTATACCTTAAAAATTGCAATTCCATGCTCCATATTTTGTGTTATATGTACACTATATCCCAACCATGCTATCTATAGAGGTGCAAATACCTCTGGGGTATATGATTTACCACAGATACTTGGTGTCTGTTCCACCTCTTAAATATATATGTTCTAGACATTCTCCTACCTTCCAACCATATACAATTTGCTTATAGGTAATTATAATAAATATCTGAAGCACTTCTAGTGTCCAGGAGTCACCCGGTAAGTCAGGACAGGTGGTGGGGTTTCTTGTAGGCAGTGCACATGAATTTGTATCACTATGGGGACTATTCACATGTTATTCACCCTATAATATTAGTATATAGCTCCCTTATGTGGGACTAGTGACAAAAAAACGAAGAAAACGGAGGGGAAACAGCGAATTAACGATGCTCGTCATTGCGGACGGCAAGCAACACACGCGCAAACAATAGGTGGGAGCCGTGTCCGCATTTGGCATGGGACAGTGATGGGTGCCGATCCGTGATGCCGCCGAGCCCCAATGCAGACATTAATGGCAGGCGGGGGGAGGGATGACGCGGACTGATGGACGGAACACACACCAGTACGAGACAGGCCGAGAAGGCACTTTTTTCGAAGTCCTTTAGACCTGTTACGCAAAGTTTATTGAAGGTAGGGAGGACCCTCTAATTTATGCCTAGTTAGAGGGGGTAACATGGTCCCTAATGATCCGCGGTTCTTTGATGGGATCGAATAAGAGGAATTGTCCATGGACTTGGCCGTGGGTTAGCTTGCTATAACCAATTCACCATTGTGAGATTGCCATGAAATCCCTCGCGAAAGTTGTGAATTTGACTAACACCATGGTCTGATTGTGTTACATAAGCATGTGTTTACTGCTCCTTCTCAAACCAGTCGTCATCCGTAATGGCCTCGTGGCTATAAAGAATCTAACAAAAATTGACATTATAAAAATCATATCAGATTATAAATTGTTATTCACCCAGTGGGTAAGAATTCCAGAGATCAAAGCAACCGCGTTGGCCGAGATCGAAGTGGCTTGGTCGTTGATATCGATATAAGTAACGGTGAGTTCTTTCGATATCCAGTAGCTAGCCCCATGGCCCTCAGCGGCTACTTTGAGAAGAATGAATATCCATTTCTCCCCGTTGGTGAGGACTCCTCTCATTGTGGGTTTTCTACCACATAAATATCAGAGAACGGGTATTGAACCCCATGGGATAAACCCACCCGAGTGTTTTCATAATGGCATAAATCTCGCCAACAGCTTGAGGAACGGAATTCTGTAGTGTTGCAGCCTTCGCCTTCGCTTCAGAGATGAAAATGGCGTGATCATACATCTTGATCCCGGACAGTGACGCAAACGCCAGGAAATTATCTCTAAAGTCGTCTGAAAGAAATGAGCAGGCGCTTTGCGAGTTAGAAATAATCGCACCAAAATCTTGGGCGTTTACAGTATGTGCAGCATAATCGATGTATCCTCCGAAAGTTGTTTTGCCATCAAGCGATACCACGGTGTGCGGGACAACTTGTTCCAGACTAAGTGCCATCTTTTTGTCTGGTGGCATCATCGCACAGGCTCGGAAGAAAAATGGGTCAATCCACACCCGGGCGCTAGCTTCCATCTGTGGCGGAAATTGATTCAGATATTCTCGCTATTGCGTGTTGCTTACCGGACTTGCAACACGTTCCAAAAGAAGCCCCAAGTGACGAACCAGATGGTCTGCTGACCAAGCCGCTACACTACCAACTTGCTTAGCAGCGTCAACTTGTGCGCCAAGATTGGGTTTTAGTTTGAGAATTTTTTCTCCCTTTAAACGGAAGAGTGTCAAGTGGTCCTCAGTGAGCTCCGAGAAGGTCAAATTCTATGTGCGCTTCAGGAAGGTGTTTGATAATAAAATAGGGACTAACCACGTTCGTGCTCATATGAGTCTTCAAAAAGGCAATTGACCGGTCGATGAGCTCTTCGAACTTTGGCTGTGACTCCACAAGACCAGGTTCCAGTTCCTCCTCAACTTCACTCTGTCCGTTCATTATCCGCGCTAAGAGGATATCCTCCTTGGTCTTTTCCATCATTTCGAGAAGCTGAGCGAGTTGTATCCCTGGGAGGCCAGATCTTTTCTTTCGTTTCCCCATGGTGACTGTAGGTGATCAAGTTATGGCGGACCAACTACGACCAAACACTAAACACTGAAGTGGACGTGGAACCACATCACGGTTCTGTATGGTGGCAAGTGTATCATCATACGGAACCCCTGTCGTCATGATCAGGACTGGAGGCTGGATGCCTTGTAGGCACTCGCGTCTGTATGAATCCCCCCCCCCCCCTCTAGTCTCTCGTTATTTATATTCGTCGATTCTTAGCTAATGTTTACTTATCTTAATCACGGACTACTAGTATCTAGCTCACGGTATATAAGACTCGACTACCTGTACCAGATAGTCAGACTTGAATCAACCCCCGAGTTAAGACAGTTATATCTTCACTGCTCGACAACTCACTCTATTCTCTCATTCGTCTCACGTGTAGCAGAACCACTGCCCTGTCGCCCTTCGGTCACAGTGACTTTGCATCTGTTATATCTTTTAACTAGACCGATTCGACTACTGCTTCTCTTATCTCGAACCTCTGCTTAACATTTTCTCGTTCTGAACCTAATCGCCGTCAGACCCTAGGGCAACCCTTGGCCTGATCAACCGTCGGTATCCAGCAACTATGGCAGCTTATACTTTGTTACTTTGACTTTATCTCAAACACTCAGCTTCTTATCAGCCCGTCATCTTTTCACTTTGAATTAATCGCTAATCAGTTACTACCGGTTACAAATTGCGCAACAGAACCCTCCCACCATCCGGTATCCAAGTGGATACAACTGTAGATAGTCATCATTCCGAGGAGCAACGTTCGCACAGCGAAGTTGCTGCCCCGAGGCACCCCTCTCCAAGTGGAGAGGAGGCGATCCGTGCTTCGGAGCGCTCAGCAGTTTATATGACCGCCAATGATAATAAAACATTGTTTACCGATGAATTGTCCGGCTCTGAAAAGAGCGAGGATGGTGATGATATCGCCACCTGGTAGATTGCAGGTTCTAGGCGACGCCGAGCTGAGTTCAGGCTCGATGAGTAAGAGGTCAGACACACCTCTGAAGCCAAAAAAAGCAGTCGCGAAGTTGAATTCTGCGCAGATAGCTGCCGTCACGGCTGCTGAGAAAAGTCTCAATGAGGATCAACGTGCTGATTATGAATGCCGAATGAAAACTCACGGTGATAAGCATCGTAAGCGAACCATGTCTCGTGAAGAAGGTAGCCTTCGCGATTGAAAGGCAAAGGAATTGACCCCAAGGAATAGGGTAGTGCTGGCATCCTTCATGACGAACTTGACGTCGAAGCGCAGAAGGCTGCGTTGGAGTCGTTCAAAACTCTCTAACGAAAGCGGGACCTTCCGCCTCACATGAATCCTTCGAAGAAATCCGATGCAGGCTTATCGGGGAAGGCGGATGTTGGTCGTGATGCGAAGGCCCCGAAACCTCGACTCAGATTGCTCCATTGAGTTCCTTAGGACGTGCTTGGAGTGAACCAAATAATCCACGACGAAAGAAACGCACCAGTGATCCTGATTCCGATCCTAGCGCCTTTGACGAAAGCTCTTCATCTGATTCCACCTCCTCCAAAGAGTCTTCTGAGAGCTCTGGGAGCTCCACCTCCAAGTCGTCGTCGTCGAGTGCACCCAGTAGTTCCGAATCTGAATCTGAACCGGAACGTGAGTCTCGAAAGAGAAAGAACAAAAAGAGGAAATGTATCAAGAAGAGCTCAGTCAAGCCTGTTGCGCCTCGTCCTTACGCTGGTCAGACGGACACACGAACGTATCTTCGCTTCATTCGTGAAACCCATCGTTATATGAAAATGTATCTAAGAAGGATGAGATCTCAATTACCTCGCATTAACTTAAGGGCAAAGCATATGAGTTCTACGTTCAGAAAGTGTCGTCGAGGGAGCACAAATGGAACCTTAAGAATGCCCAACTGACTACAGACTCCAGCTTCGAAGGAAGTTGGATAAGACTCACCAGAATCACAAGAGTGTGATGAAATACATCCTCGAGCTCAAAGAGATCCTTTCCATGATTGGAACCCTTGCTAAACGCAGCGAGTTACTCAAGGTGTGGGATGGCCTGAACGATGACATCAAGGAAGAATTGTGGCTTCATCGGTTTCGTCGAGGGCATCCACGATAGCACTGGCGGATGTCAGCTTCTTTGCGGGAATACGGAGAAGTGTTTTCATCTGGTCCACGGACAGGATTTCGTACGCCGGCCGTTTACCTGGATCATTTGCGGCCTGGAAGTCCACCCATTCAATTACCTTTCTTTCAAGTGCTGATCTGTCGGCTTTGGGCCAATACGATGATACGACCCGTGCGGCCTTTGTTTCTTCGACAGCAGTTTCATTGGTGAAGAGTTTTCCGGGTAGGTAATTCTGGAGATCAAACTAGGGTTGGCGGGAAGTCCAGGGTCAAAGTTTCGCACGTCACATTCACATCACTTGACCATTGCCAGTTGGCAACTTTTAGCCCCACGTACAACCCATGTACATGATGTTTGATGATTACATAAAGCAACCAATGTCCACCAGTTCACAATTTCGGATGTGGCTGCAAGCTAGTTCAGCTGTGTGTGCCACACAAAGGGAGACATGTTCAATTGCAACAATGTTAAGTACGTAGTATGGCTAAGTAGACAAACTTGTAGGAAGAAAAGATGACTGGGGCCTCCTCAGGCTGTGCTCTAGTAGACGAGATATAATGTCATGTTGGTGCCACCTGTGCTCAGTCTGTGGTAGAAACAAACTTTACTGAGTTGTGGCCTTTTCAATTGACAAAGGGATGCTGAATCCAAGATGTTGATAGACGCAGGATCAAAGTTTTCAAAGCAAACAGCTGCGGGATTGGTAGCTGCCGAAGGCTTGTAAACGGATCTCATGCCTTCAGGGTCAGTGAGATTAGATTGACACAGGGACAACACAAGCCTGGTTGAGATTGGTTGATGTGGCAAAGACATTGGGAATGTCTGGGGTCCAGAGAGTCGGGCATGTTTGACAAAAAGCAGACTGTTTGGTGAGGTATAGTTACTGGTATTCACTGGAATGGGCATTGCAAATGCACCAGCGTCTTCTTGTGCCGGCGTGGCAGTGATAACACTAGTGCTTGGAGGCGGCTTTCTGCATTCGACTTAAATCAGGCTGATTGTCCGCGTTATAAAGTATAAAACTCACATTGGCTCTTGTGCATCATGATGGGCCTTTTTTCCAGAACACTCTCCTCCTCTGTATGCATCTGTATGTGTCTTCCTTTTGCTCTTCACCAATACATTCATCACGGCTGCAGTTTCTGTCCATGAGTTCTGATTTGACACAACCTTTTTGACCTTTGGAAGGATGGGGCTTGCTGCTTGAAGTTTGGTGTATAGTGAGTTGACACGATGGGAAAAATCTAGGGGGGATTGGCTTGTAAGGTATAGGCAAATCATAGTCATCCCATATCACATGACCAAACATGATAAAGAGTGACAAAACGAAAGAAATCTATACTACATTCTCAAAAACACTCCTTTTAAAAATGTGGCTCCGAGAAAATATTCCAAACTGCACTTGTTGTATTATATCGGAAGCAGAATTCTAATATATGGGCAATGCTAGTTACAGTATAGTTAAAAGCCCTTGGAGCAAAGAAAAATCAATCGCGGACACGTGATCTATGGCAGAGAACTATGAATACACTACCAGCCGCGACGTATGCCATACAAAGAAATTATCCAAGCTCGCTCATGACATGCCAAGGCTCATCAAGAGGAAGCGGCTTTCTAACCTGGGGTCAAGTATAGGATTGAAGAAAGCAAGGTTATCAAAGGAAGACGATGACGACAAGGAAAATGTAAGTTTCCCCCTATCTTCCTTCTCAGAACAAAGCTTACGATGAGTTACTTCAGGACAAGACGCCAGATCGAGGTGACCATGTATCTACAAAATCAAGAGCATCATCTATACTATCTACCATTGGTTCAATTTTTCAGAGATCAAGGACAAACTCACCAGTCAAAAAGTCCCAGTCACCAAAAAAGACTCAGACACCCTCCCCTAGACGGTCCATCTGGTCATTCGCAACAAATTTCTTTGTCAAGAATCAGAATTCATGCCAGGAGAATGCAATGGACATTGATACCCTTGCTCCCGCAGAAGCATTTACCTCAGAAACCCAAGATATGATTCAAAACAGCTTGTCCGGTGCAACAAATACGGAGACGGATGGACCACCAGTATCTATCAGAGCTGATACACCTCGCAGGTTTAACCAACAAGCAACGGTCGGGGATGTAACTGGTGAACAAGATCCTGTCTTTCAGTTTCCTGACAATCAGAATGACGACGACAATGATGGGGATAATGATGATGCAAGAAGTGACCAAGAGGGTGAAGGAGGCGCTCGGGACAATGAGAAGAGTACCAGATGGATGCCGCCAACCGTTGCAATGGCCAAGGTTGCTCATGAACAACTCAGGAGGATTATTCGACCCCCAAAGCTGGCAGGCAAAGGATATAAAGATCCTGGCCTTGATCTTCTTCTGCGCGGCCGGCTAGAAGCGATGATGAGGTTTCTCTGGGCATACACAAGCACTCAGTCAAAGTTCTTTGACAAGTGGTCAGCGGCATCACTGGAAACAGCAAAAGCAACGGAGCGGGGACCGTGGTTTGCTCGACGCCTTTGGGACTGGACAAGCAGCTTTATTGCAGATGCCGAGGATCTCCCATTCAATATCTACGGCACTTGGAATAAGTCTCGTCTTGATGATGAAGATTTACAGCACGACATTCTTACACACCTTCAAACTATTGGAATACACATCTGCGCTGAAGATGTCTCACACTACATGAACCGCTCGGAGGTAAAGAAGAAGTACAGAATGAAGAAAGGTATCACTGAACGGACAGCGCGGAATTAGATCAGCAAACTTGGCTACCGGTACACTCTCGCACCTACAGGGCAGTACGACGATGGCCATGAACGCATCGATGTTGTCGCATACCGAAAGGATGTCTTTTTACCACGCTGGAGGGTGTTAGAGCCTACATTACGCATCTGGACACTGGATGGAAAGTCAGAGGATACAACAGCAGGAGATGCAGATGCTCGGCCTTGTAACAGACAAACTGTTGTATGGTTCCATGACGAGTCTACATTCTACGCGAATGATCGTCGCAAAAAGCGGTGGTGCCATGTCACAGAAACCGCGGTTCCGAGACCCAAGGGCGAAGGCTCATCCCTCATGGTTGCACACTTCGTGTCCGCAGATTATGGCTGGCTCCAGTCCCCCAACGGAAAAGAAACTGCACGTGTACTCTTCAAGGCAGAGAAAAACCGAGAAGGATACTTTACGAATGAAAACATCCTCGAGCAGACCCAAATGGCAATGGACCTAGCAAAGAAACTGTATCCACACGATCAGCATGTTTTCATCTTTGATAACGCAACCACTCACATGAAACGACCAGCATTAGCTATTTCCGCTCGCAATATGACCAAGAACCCATCTCAAACCTTTGGAGTCGAGGTGACCGTCTTCAAGAACGGAAAGATTCGATACACGCCAGACGGAAAACCGGAGAAGCGAAAGGTCCCAATGGCAAGTGGGCAATACGCAGATGGCACCCCACACGAATTCTATGAAGACGGCGTGTTTATTGGCATGACTAAGATTCTACAGCAGCGGGGACTCACCAAAGCTGCAAAGCTCAAGGCTTCATGTAAAAGCTTCAAATGCGCACCGGGGGCGACCACTTGTTGCCAGCGTCGTGTTCTGTACAATCAACCCAACTTTGCCGAACAGGAATCTGCACTCGAAATTCTGTGTCGGGGTCAAGGCTTTGAAGTCATCTTCCTGCCAAAATTCCACTGTGAACTGAACTTCATTGAACAATGTTGGGGTCATGCAAAGAGGGTTTATTGTCAGTACGCACCGACGTCAAAAGAAGACGACCTTGAGAAAAATCTTTTGTCAGCTCTGGAATCAGTGCCGTTGGGGATAATGCGCCGGTATGTCACCTTTTTCAGCATATCTACAATGAATGGTCAGTTCTGACAAGGGCCACCCAGGTATGCAAGGCGGTCCCAAAAATTCATTGACGCTTATGACAAGGGATTGGATGGGGCACAAGCTGCATGGGCCGCAAAAAAGTACCGCGGTCATCGTGTTTTACCTGCATCTTTGAGGATTGATCTGATCAAGGCTGGCCTTATGCCTGAGCCCTAACGACGCGGAACTGGTGGAAGTGGAGACGAGACCGTAGTATTTTTGATCAAGGCTGGCCTTATGCCCGAGCCCTAAAGACGCGGAACTGGTGGAAGTGGAGAAGAGACCATAGTATTTTCGAACCTAATCTACTTTCTTATCGCTGGATCAATCAGCGCGGCACGTGTAACGATTACCCATGCTAACTTAGACGTCACACCAAAGTCACCTCAGCTGACACTGGATGAGTATGGCTTGCCTATACCTTAGATAAATTGTCAGCAATCAAGGCTTCTGAATCAAATGAGTAATATCATGATCAGAACTGTGTTGCAATGGTGAGGCGTCCAGTAATCCATCTAAATTAATTTCTGCTTCTTTTCCATTTGGCTCTATAGTGTTGTCGCAGTGAATTGCAAGAAGGGTGGTTGAGACAACCTTGTAAGTCTCAGGAAATTGCTTCTGAGCTGCACAGATATGTTTGCAGAAACAAATTGTAGGGAAGGATAAACAGGAGCAGTCATACATGTTGAGATCTATGCGGTAAGTCACTTTGGGATTTGATCCTGACTGGACCTTGTACATGTTGGGTTCTTCAGTGGATTTTATTTGCTTGGCTTTGATAGATTTGGCTTGTTCCTCAATTTCAAGACACTTCTTGACTTCCAGGTCAGCACCTTTGAATCCAAACTCCTGTCAGCGGTGTCTATGAATAAGATGGGGAATTGCCTGCTCCACTGATATATGGATAAGGTGATCAAGATGTTGGTTTCACTTTCCTTGCATGAAAGTTCCTTTTAGGAGGGGATGCCATGCTTCAACAAGCATATTTGTGTCGCAAAGCTGAAATATATTTCTATCAACCCAATAGACAGCCGACCAAAGCTTGATATTTGCCTCTCCCATCCAGTTTGTCTTGAGATATTGGATGACACTCTCAGGTGCCAGAGTTTTGATCCATTTCCAATATTCCCAGAACTCTAAATGATCCGTTAAACAGACCCATTTCTTGAGAAGAGCCCATAGCTCTGGATGGGCGGTAGCAACAAAATGCTGCTGCCAAGCGTGAAGATGTGCCACCAGCATAGAAGAATTGCAGACTGAAGGTGTTGCCTTTTGATGGCATTCATCTGACCGTAATCTATATCTGACATGAAATATTCTGGAATAATGCCAGGATTTTGCATCCGAATAGACTTTTAAAAAAAAATTGAAATTGATTGTGTCTTCAGTTCTATTTGACAAGATCATCCATGCAGCAGGCGGAGGTTGAACCCGCGCCATGGATAGCGGAGATTAAATGTGCATTATGTAATGGACCAGAAGGACGCGCTCAGCGCGTGTCCGTTGCACAACTCGAGTGTACGTCTTCCTGTTTTTATGAGAGTGATCTGGCTGCTTGGGTGACCTACGTGGATTTACTGAAAGTCAGTGCTTGTTTGCGGCGCCGGCCGCGACGGCTGGGGAAACCCCAGACCCCTTGGGGAAGTTGCATCCCCCCAAACCCCCCGCTTGCCTGCGGCGCTACGCTGCGCTAGCTTCTCGCTGCGCTTGCCTTTTTCACGGGGGATTGCATCCCCCAGTACCCCTACTTTCCGCTGCGCTGCCTTCTCATGGGGGATTGCATCCCCCATTGCCCCCCCTTCTCGCTGCGCTGCCTTTTCATGGGGGATGCAATCCCCCATTACCCCCCTTCTCGCTGCGCTGCCTTTCCGCTGCGCTGGCCTTTTCGCTGGCGCTAGCCTTTTCGCTGCACTTGCGTACCCACCGGTTCTAACCGTGCCTTCGGCGCCACGCCTGCTGCGTGAATACAGTTGAGTATAACAGATCATTAAGTTAGAATTTGAATGTAAGATGAATTGGTGCTGTTACAAATGGATTAATGGTACTGAGTACAATATTAGCGAATACCATATGAAGGTTTGCGGGCTTCCTTGATATTTCTAATGAATGGGACTAATCCAGATTGAATCTCAAGACTACGACCATTGTCATGGGAGTTGCTGGCAGCATCGTAGTCCTGAGATTCTGGGGCTCGAAAGATTGAGGATTGCGACGAAAGGTTGAGGCGTTCTCGAATGCTAGGGCTGATGTATTTATCAAGTTGGGGTGCCGATTGAGGCGACAGGTAAAGGATAGTCTGTAGATTTTTGAGTATTCGGTCTTCGTTACCTTGAAGCTCCATCATAGCAGTCGCGATCTCGTTGATGTGTTCGTGATTTTGCTCGCGTTCATCAGGGGAAGGCGGGACAACAAGCAGGAGCCGATGGTGGGCATGAGTGTTGCAAGAATCTTGTAGTTCCAAAGGGGGGGTCATGTCGGTTTCGAGATTGATAAGAATGGCACTTTCGTCAAGCGCCCGATCCGAGATATATGAGCTAGACGGGCTGTTAGGAATTGATTGGTTGGGCTCGGATGAATTCAATTCCTAGATCACATTGTAAGTATTTCTTTGAAAGAAATCATCAGAACAAACCCGGTATCCGATATCATTCTTGTTAGAAAATAGCTTTTCCACATTGTTCTCGAGGACTGACATAGTTTCTTCTTGTCGGCAATTGGCTTCGCATGGCGAGAGTGATTTGTGATCGTGATCGTGATCGTGATCGTGATCGTGATCGTGATCGAACTTCTTGATTTCGAAGCAATCGAATTCTTCGGCATCTAATTCACAGTGATCAATGATCTCGAAGGAGTCCACGCTGACTGGTTGACTGATATAGTATAATTATTTCGGCTAGTGTACAAGATTAAAGGTGAATTTACGCACTCATTGGGAGCCTGACTTAGCAAACATGGGGGCTGAGTTTCTGCAAAAGAGTCTGAGTCGGAGGACAGTTGTTCGGCTTCTTCAATATCATCGGGGTCTTCGTTCTCGAGGTCTGTTAGCCATTTTTGGAGCATTACATGGTCGTTGGAGTCAGGACCAATATGGAGCTCGGTAGCGTCTACAATTTCACCGTCAGACGAGCTAGAAAGATTGGATAGTCCGGCGGAAAAGGAACAGGCAGTGTTGGGGAGAGAACGGGGATTTGCGAGAACACGTTTTGATGCATAGAATTCATTCAACCCTTTTTTTTTTTCTCGCTCCTCAAAAAAGTCCGGCATGACAGCTGTCACCAGAAGGAGAATCCAGACGTCAATCCGTGGGAGGCGACCAGAGTGCTGGTACAGCTTATAATACTTTCCCTTTATTTGCCCGTTGAAAGATTCGAGTGGATTTGTTGTCCGTGCAATGCGAGAAATGGGAACTTTAAGTCGACGAGCGGCCTCGATAGCTCCAGCAGGTGACCAAGACATCCAGTAAGCCTCGTTCTCAACATAGGTTTGGATGTATGACAAAAATTTCAAAGCAGCTGCTGCTTGACATTTTGAAGATGCATCGCGTTTTCGGGCTATTTTTTTCCAGTGATTGACTTCCTCGGTAAATCGTTTCATCGCCGCGGCATGGTCTGATATGTCCTTGAGTAATTCCATAAGTAGCTTGCCAAGTTGTTTCCGGATAAGCTGCTGTTGTTCCCCTTTTGGAATAGACTGAAGGCGTCGATTGAGCATGTTCCTCCACGCCTGCCAGATATGAAACATGCAGAGAAGGAGAAGAATTTCTGGCCAGTTTCTTGACAGTGAAGTGCGCTCGCGAGGGTCATTGTCAGTATTCCCAATTGAGATATCAATTTCTTCGCCATGTTTGTTCCGGCCAAGTTTTTTCTTGAATATTCCAAGAAGCCGATCCAAGAGAGCCGTGTCATAATCTGCATGTGTTGCCTTGGCAGTCTCTCGAGCAGTGAACATAATAAAACAAATAGGAATACCAGTTCCATTTTCGTCCAAGGCCATGAGAATTGCGAGAAGAGCCCGAGCAGAGCAGACACCGAAAGTCAAATCCATAAGCACCTGTTTTTTGTGACCAAATTTCCAGGCAGCTTCTTGCATCTCAGGAGTTGACAGAATGATTTCAAAACGGTCAGTCTTTGGTTTTTCATGTGCCTGGTAATGCAAACACGACTCCGTGAGCAGGGGTGAGGGCGGCTGAGGTTTTTCGGCCCGGAACCATTTATCAAGATTGTCTTCAGCGGCGGTTCTTTGATGAATACCACGCTCCCGAGAGATCGAGCGGTAAAGGGACGAGGTATCGTGAGTTGTAAGTCTGTAACGAGAGTGATTGTTGCCGACAGTGCCAGGCCATTTTGCTTCTGCCCAGATAGCACATTCTGAACGAAGCAGGGACAGTGGGGTATTTTTCCGCAGGAGTTCAAGAGCAAAATTTCGTAGTTCAGGGTGGAGGGGTATACGAGGGTTTCGGTCCATCTCAATTTGCTCTATGCAAGGGTCAGAATGGTCAAATATACCCGAGATTTCGTCAATAGCTATGACACTTTTGCCTAAATGAACAATTAGCGTGTCATTGACTCAAAATCACTATAAATTAAGTGGAAAATACCGTTCTCCTCGTCATGGACCGTTATTAGTTTCACCCAGCTTAAACAGTCAACATTTTCCCATGGGATCTGCCTATTTTTTGAAGCATGGCGGCCTGCCGTGTGATCGACGCCGCATTGGCACTGATATATGCGCGTGCTTCGCCTGTAACGGCCCTTGCTATTCGGGGATTTTCCATTGATTTTGTTACTTGTAGTCTTCTGAATCGAAAATTTTGCCTGTATGTCTCGTTCGTCTTCTTCGTGATACGGAATGTAAAGCTTGAGGTGTGAGAGCAATTCTAGAGCATCTTCTATATTAGCAAGAGCAACAGGAGTAGTTGGTGTTCAGAATATTGGTTATCAGAGATAAAGCAAAATTCAATACGCTGAGATTTCACACTGTAGTCGAAGCGACGGTGATCAAGGCCAACTCGATCGACATGCAGGGTCATCAGTTTCTCGAGCTCGTTGGACAGGCGGAGAGAATTTGGGATCGGAGACGCGTCAGTCTTAGCTTGCAGTCGAGGGAGGGGTACATTTTGAAGCTCAGGCACAGAAAAATAAATGTTGAAGTTTGAATCCATTTCTACAGTGGTGTCGAGCAGCGATTTACGGTGAGGCTCCTATCTACGGGCGCGACGCGCTGTTATGCTCTGTTTGGAACGCACGGTCTATAATTATTTGGTCTTCAATTGCGTGAGTCCTAATTCCCAATGCAGCAGGCATTCCATGTCCCCATATATTGCAAACTAGGACCATGAAGAGGCTTATATTCTTGTAGTGGGTTGTGTTGTGGGTTGCGTCAATCCCAGCAAAGTGTCCGCCATGTTTAGCCCAACACTCACACTGATATTTTGTCTGTATAATCAGGAGAAAAGCATTTTTTTCCAGACCAGAACCAGAAGGAGGTGTGTTAGAGCTAGTCTTGATCTTGACATAGTGACCATGCTTGCGCAAAGTTTCCACCCATTTGAGGACTGATGCGCCGTCCTGAGATGCCAATTGCACGGTCTCCTCTTCTATCATTTTTTCAATTTGTCAAACATTGGAACGGGTACAAAACTCGCTTTGCCAAGCACCCTCTTCTTGAAGACTTTTGAGATTCTCCTCTGTGTATATCTTTCCTTGAATTTGTTCAAGGACTTTTTGTGGCTCAGCACCAAGACACAGGAGGCGCTCAATTTTGTCTCTAGTCTTCTTTTGCAGTCGTGTGGAGCGCGTATTGGTATTTCCTGTCACGTGAGAGTGTGTCGCAGTATATTTTCCGAGGACCTTGTTGGTATATGGGTACATCATAACAGTGAGGCAGCAGGGGCATCCATCTTCTAGCTTTTTTCGAGGTACAGCCCTGTCCCAGTCATGTTTCTTTGTATATTTGCTTTTGCCGCCACTCATTCCGCAAGCACAGACATAGATCAACTTCTTGTGCCACAGTTTTCCGAGTTCTTCAGACTTTGGGCGCGCAATTTCTTTCTTGATAAACTCCATGGTATTCTTCTCCTCTTCATGTAGCATCCAGAGCTCCATTTCTACCTATTTTCCCAGCACAAGGCGTAGCCGCGGAATTTAGAGTCATGCTCAAAGGATCCAGCAAGTCGCGCATAATCTGTGCTTGCCGTGGGAGACGGCGGGTCTATATTTGGAGTTGATGCGTCCATATCGAGAACAGGGGTGGAAATATGCGAGCTCAACGCTGGATAGAGTTGGATGAGACTGGAATTTTTTGGCTGATAGATATTAGTTGTTCTGAAGGAGACTTTGTGGCACATATTTTACTGCCTAATTCACAATTCTATGACCCATGGCCCCATACCAGCCAACCAAACCAGCAGAGTTCACGAACTGCATCCATTTCAGACCATTACATAACAATCAGACATCATGTGCTTGGGCTAAAACTCAAGTGATGTGAATGTGACGTGCAAAACTTTGACTGTGGACTTCCCGCCAACCCTATCAAACCCGTTGTTGTGACAATTGCAACAGAATTTGTGAAGGAGCTTGGGAGCTAGACCACAATAATTAGATGCATGTACATTAATCAAACAAAAAGTGTACCGTCTTCCGCATGGTCATCCAGATAGTTGGCATAAAACTTACGCAGGCAGGTACAAGACCGTTACTAGAATCTTGCATGTTTCCGTTGGTGAGACGAAGATGCCGTGTGTCTGTTCTAAATAATCCGTTGACATTCCAGAGTGGTAGTGCTTGACTATCCCCTTTCCATGATATTCCAGCGGAAGGCAGCCGTCCAGATGGTTAGTTATTCTTGAGGTAAGCGCTTTATTGTCGACAAATGCTAGAATGTGCGGGTAGGAGGATAGGTCAAATGATGTGCTGAGAAAACACTCGTAGTTACGAAGGTCATCGAGTTTTCCGGGTACCTGATGTGTTGCATAAAATTGGGTCGGTTTGATGTCTGCTGAATAAATTCAAAGCTTGGCTTGAGCAGCCGTTCTTTGACATGAGTGAGGATATGTGGTGGAAAGGTTGCCAAGAACATGTGCCAGCGGATAGACGGCCGAAGAAGAACCTTGAGCCCTGCCAGTTTCTCCCAAGCCAGCGCCAAAAAGCGGAAAGCCTGCGGTGTAAAAAAATGTGCTTCATTGACATTGATATGCACTATGAGCTTCTGGAATTTTGGTGTGCAGACGAGGTTCCCTATGCGAGAAAGATGGCCATGTCCGTTGACAAACAATTGTTTGACAGTTATTATGAGATGCTGAGCCGGGAGTTTGATGGGCCTGCCACTAGAGTATATATTCGTCTAAAAAAGAGGCAATATATGTATTTACATCAAGGCAGTAGTTATGGAGAAACGATACATACTGTCCACCATGTGTTGTCACAAGGAGTGTGATCATTGATGGCAAATGTTCGGATACCATATACCAAAACAAAGTCTTGCTCTTGAGTAGCCTGTAACTGTGTGAGAGGAGATATTGTGAGGGTGACCAGATTTCTAGAAGGTTTGTCGTGGAGGATGTTGATAGTGATGGGCAAAGTTTTGCCGCTTCCCGTGCCTGCAGATATCAGGCTTTCTTTTCCGAGCCTATCCGCTAAAATGGCGCGCAGTTGCATCTTTCTGGGGACCTGCTTGCCTTTGGTAACACCCCAGCATATGAGAGAAGCGCAGTGGCAAATGGCTTGCTCGGTATCTATTAGTTCTGCAAGGTAATCTTGAGGAAGCTCAGTCTGGAGCTTGGTGATAGACATGGAAAGCTCCATTATTTCCGTTTCAGAACAAGTCCTTAGATACTGAAGCTGTTCCTGAAGGGTGGGAACGTGGTATTGAATTTCTGAGGCCATTCACATGAAGGGAGGTGCGGGCGCGTATCTTAAGTTACACTCAATGAGCGCGCGCGCGCGACGCGCTCTTGTGCGGCATTTCGGCGAGTTCTCTTGCGTGGCTACGTTACTCAAAGGGGAAATTAAAGAAAAATGCCGGGAATGCCGACGTCAAAAGTGGGGCCTTTGCAATTCTCTGCCAACTGAAAAGCAATTAAATCAGGCCCTCTATCGAGGATTCATCCAAAGGTCGACCTTCCTCTTATAGATGGCCTGGTCACGAGGCTAGTAGTTAGTGTCGATGGCTGAACCTCGCCACTCGCCGTCACGGCGAGTCATAAGGCGTGGGAACGTGGCGAGACCTGGCCAGTGGCGAGACGACAAAACGGCCAATTGTGAGAAAAACTAGTACAGGATCGCCAATTTCCGTTGTATGAGATTTCTTATATTTCTAGATTTAAAGTGCTGAAGAAATGCCCACTGTGATATCTACACGTTCAATTCGATAAACTCGAGGAACTTCAACCTTCTCATTCTTTGCCAGTTATCTGTTAATGCAACGTAACGGAACCATGGTATCCGGCATACACTCCATTGGTATTTGGTCCGTCGTACTCGCTGGGGTGCTTCAACTTGATAGTTCCCGTGATCTTTGTTTCCGCTGCATTCATATGCCCAGAAAATGTCTCCGTAGGTTCTGCAGAGATGAACACCATGTCGAAGGTGAAATCGACAGACCCACTAGACCGAAGAGTGTATTTTCCATGCTCAATATCAAAAGCGCGGCCATTATACGACGAGCCTTCCCCGTCGAATTTTCCTTTCGCTGGATTATTCTTGGGGGCAACGTCTGAGGGGTGCAGGCGGAATGTTCTTGGAGAGGAACCGTTGTCCCAGTTGGTGGTTATTTTCCCATTCCAAGCGCGGTCAACTATTGTGTGCATGAGTGAAGTAAAACATATCAAAGGAAGAACGTACAAGGCATGTTTGAGAGTCGTTGCAATGAATGCGTCAATGGTAGGCTTGTCGTTTCTTTTATTCGCCCATCGGAACAGTTATAACACCGGTCAGTACAGCCTATCCTAGCCGCACCTAAAGTTAGATGGATGTTCTTGACACTCTAACTCCACGAACGAATCCAGCGTCCTGTCATGCCACAAAAATACTCCCACAAGTACAGATACAAGTATAATGATGTGATTTCGGAAATATCACCATCCGATGATTAACCATGCTTCTTATTCTGAATCGGTAGTGATGTAATTGAATCTTATACGCTGCCGCGCAGTTCAGTTACAGACTTACCTTTCTTTAGAGGTCTGGGAGGGGTTCTTGGACTGCTACGTTTACGGCAGGCCTACAAAAACAGCTGCGATTTATCAAGTTCAAGCATTTTTGCTTGGTAGTTTACCAGTCCATGTTAGACGCCGAAAGGTGATAGCAATCGACATGTCAGGGAATGGATAGGTTCATAATGACATATAGACAAGAACATTGCTGCCAACTTCTCTGTCCTTCCCGTGTTAGAAAGTCGTGGTCACCTCGGCGCTAAAATATTTCACCCGAGTTGTGTGAATTCTAAGAACACTCGGACATACCATTCCGCTCGCCTTTCATTCTTTCGTCGTAGTCCACGCTTGCAGAGTATTCTCTCTGAGTAGAATACGAGAGGCAGACGAGTACGCGTCTAATAGAGCGAATAGTGAAAACAAAATAAACTAGGAAACGAGGAGGACTGAAGACAGCATATACTCGTAATCGTAGATTCAAGAAAATAAACGTATATAGCGCCTACACTGAACAATGGATAAGCCGAGCGGGGTTTTATCTCGCTTTGATGTGGGTGGTTGGTGATAATCATGGGGCCAAAAACGGCGAGCTTGAACGAAACAGCAGAGGGAAAGACTGGCCCCAAGACGCTGCCACGCCAGAGGGCTAAAGCAGAGGGGCGAGAGATCACAATAAAACAAAGCCAGTAGTGATGTCCTGCACCTAGTCGATTCTGTAGCAGGTCGATAAGCATAGTTACATGCGAGAAGAGCGAGGAAACAGGAAATTTACAGGTTTGATTTGGTTCGGATTCCTATCGTTAAGCTGGAATGGTCGTCTTCTCAGACGGTGATGGCGAATAAGGCAGCGGCGACGTCACGTCTTATGAGGGAGGCGTTCGGGGTAAACACCCACGAGACATGCAGTGAGCAGGATCTCTGACATGTGACATGGCTCCCAGTTTTGGTTTAAAGGCGATTTGGGTAAATACAAGTGGTGTTTTCCTACCAGGGTGAAATAAGTCAGTGAACGCATCGAGAAAGTAAATTTGCACATACCTCGGCATACTTTCCTTCTCAAATTACAAACACGTCCACCACAGGAGAGAGTATTCGGCAAGAGACGACACGGGATAGCAGTGTTGTCCGTCACGGAGAGGTGGAGGCGATGATAGCAGTCTGAATGCCTACAAGTACGAAATCGTTAAGAATAAACGAAAACGAATGGGCAATGAAATTTAAGGCGTACAAGGTCGTCACGCGTCAAAGGACCATTCCAATGCCGAACGAGATCTTCCGGGTAATGAGTTCACTGTTTGATTCTGAATGCCACGAGTAGATTTAGTGTATGAAACAGATGATATGGCGATGATAGCTACCTCTGGGACCTCATTCCGATATTCTGTGTTGTCCATCTTCTGTTGTCGACTGCACCCGCGATCTGCTAGCAGTCGCCTGGTCCCAACGAGGTGGGCTCGAACGAAACGTGCGAGATTCATCCGTAGAAAGGTGGATCAGCCCCCAAAGCACATAGCTGTAGCGGCATCCAGTGTTCGCTGTGACACGAAAAAAGGTGAATTTCGCGAGGAGAAAAACTAACAAGTGACTCACAGTGTTGGGTTACTCAGTACGACAGCGTGTCCCCAAAGATCTGGGTAGGTCCCTTGAAGAGCACCTGATTCGGGTTGGTAATGATAACCCGGAAGGCGCGAGGATGGGTTAGCAGGTAAAACAAACTCATAGGCAAGGGTGTGCACCTCTTCGCCGCATGAGCATTCTCTGGCTTCTGCATCATTCCCTTAAAGTTAAACTTTCGTTGTAGGTGGTCAATGCTGTTGACGTCGTCACTGAAAGGCACCTGCATCTATGGCGTGCTAGGACTTTCATGCAAGGTGAGTCAAGTTTTGTTAACGAAAAGAAGTGTGAGTAGAGAACTTACGATTCCGCTTGTTCGAGAGAGCCTCAGACAACGCCGACTGAAGCAATCTCGCAGCACATGCCTGGCGAGGGGCGAAGATGTGTTAGTGTGGATATCGATATCAGGATCAAAAATTCTTGTACTTACCTCTTCGTAACCTCAATGCCTCCTCGCCGACTTTCCTCCCTCATTTTGGCCACTTCGGAAGTTGTCGGTGATGCCCAACTCGGTCTCGTTGTCGTCGTTTGCGGGCCTCGTTTGGTGGCAAGTCCACGTGCTGTCATCGATAACCATCAGTCAGCCTGCAACGTCACACTTGCGACGACGACGACGCACCGTGCCTCTGCACGATGTCGTGGATGGCGGCCGATCCGTACTGGTAGTGCTTTACATGGAACGTGCTAGATCAAACCCCTTTCGGCAACTAATATGGAAACATCGATAATCACCAAATTCAAAGCGGTGAGAACGAAGGGAGATATTGAATAGATGTTTTCTCATGTAAGTTATTCCAACGTTTCAGCAGAGCTGCGCATTTCCTTCCTTTTTAATCTGTATCTCCTATCGCGTGAAACAATCCAGTCTTGAAGTATTTATCTGTAAGTACACCCGTGATACGAATTCGGCAAACATCGAAGATTCGGGGATTTATACATGTCGTAATAACGGGGTGGGCTGTTGGCGCGATGGTGTGGTCCATATGCTAGCCGCTTCCTGACAGGAGGCTCAGGTGTTGGAAACTTGGATACACAACCTTTCAGACACACCGTGAAAGTCTCGAGTCCCAGGGGCCCTTTCAATTGAACCCCATAGGTTAGATGGCTGATCTTCGGTATTCTCCATACTATAACTTCATACATATTAGTAGTAGTGACATGTCGCCCCTCGCCTTTCCACAGCTTGTTTCAGCATCTGCCACTTGTTTTTTCGGTCCCTGGCCCAGCCTCTGTCAATCTGGCAAATTCATTGGCATCCCAGTATTCAATCTCGAATCGATTCAATGATTCCACCAAGCGTTGTGGAGAAACGACGTTGATGTGCGCCGACCTTTAACTACGTTGTTACAGGGTGCCCTGAGTTATTTGCATTTCTCCTCACTCAAGTTACACTTGGTGAACCATGCCTAGGTGTGGGATTGCTTATTTGGTCTCGGTACTCTGATGCTGCCGGGATTGTGTCGCTTTAATTACACTCTAACCCGGTTGTTGGGTTAGTCATATTTCTGAAAGAACAACTTCGACTCTTGGTGCTATTTGGTTCCGGTGCAATATGCCGCCGGAATTGAATTGCTTTAATTATAGCCAGTGTCTTTCACTTATTTATATGCCTTGGACACTTACGTAGTGCTATGTTAAGACACATTACTTGGCCAAGAGTAAAGATGCTGCAGGTGTTTTGTTGTCGCGAATTATCGTCTTCGACACCTGGTGCTATTCCATGTGGTTCCGGCGCATTGAGAGCGTTAAAGACCTTTCTCGTTCCACTTCTGGAACTCTCTCTCTCTCTCTCCTCTCTCTGCAGGAACTCTCTCTCCCTCTCTCTGCGCAGAGGCGGACGTTGCTCTGAGGTGACGTTGTCACTTCTAATTATAAATTTCGTCGGTGTGTCAGAGTAAGAAACTACAATACATATCCTTCCTGTTTTCGTTGCGAAATAAACCTCAAGGCGTAGGCAATACCCCTCATGGGACCTCGGAGGGCATAGAGGTCCGTCTGTCCTGAAATCGTATATTTTAAGTTTGTCAAGCTCAAGCTTACCTGTGAGGGGCCCTCGATAGGGAATGGGTCGCCTAAATTTGAAAGCTTATAGTGGTGATTATAGGCTGTACCACATGGTAGTAGTACTACCATGTGGTATTGTCCTCAATTCTCATGCCTGGGCGGAAGATGGGAGAAGGAAGTGTTGACTCAGGGATTCAGTTTTCTCCGAGATCTCATTCAATACTTCTCCAAAACGGCGATTGTGTTCTTAGCTTGCTGCATGATTTGCTTTCAAGACAGATTCACAAAACACATAAAAGCTGGAGGACTTCTGTGACCGTTCTGCAGTAGTTTTATCTACTTTACATCCAGTCGCACCAGACATACCATGTCCTTGTTCATCAGCATGCTTTCACTCCTCGCGGTCGCATCTGCTGCTCCAGCTGAACTCGGAGCAAGATTGACCACTCCCATCTCGGTGTGTATGCATTTTCTACCGAGCAAATTTATGGAAATTGACAACAATGGATATCTGTATAGACCATATCCCCAGTTATTACCCTATGCACGGGGCTCCCAGTTCCAGCACAAGGATGCGCCAATTTTGCAATCATATCCGATGCATGTGTCGATTTTACCGGAGGAAAATCAGTTCTTAATCACGACTTGACGGGTGTTAAAGTCCCATTCGGATTTATCTGCACCTTGTTCCGGTATGTTTCTTTTCATGCGGTCTGATTGGGACAAAGAAGATGCCATTTATTTATTTTGTTGATACAGTGATTTCGGATGCAACGACTCTCCAGGAAATGAAGTTATTCTGACTGGCGGTACCTACAACCTGGAGCAGGGAGTTACCAATGGAGGAGGGGGACCCCCCGTTGCCTTCGACAATGCCGCCAGCTCTTTTAGCTGCTCTACGCTCGACTGATCACTGTTACAATCAAGAAGTTTTTTTGTTGTCCTTTGTCAAAAAACTGCGGTGGGTTGAGAGTCGGACACCAGTGGTCAAGAAGAAAGAAACAATATTGACCCACTGGGGTGCAGCATACGCGGTTGAGAACGAATATTGCGTAGATACATTGTTGGGCAAAGTAGTTAAATGATAATGATATTAAGAAGATACAGAATTGTCGGATGATTAACAAGTATCCAATCCGAACCGACGAATGGACGAACGAACGAAGGCAGAAAGAAGGTACCAACTGCAACGTTTGAAGAAAGACGACACAAACATCAAAATGTCACCGTGATTGCGACGCAGGCTTTCTTCGGGAATCAAGTGCCCTGATGAAGGATGGATACTTATGCAACCACTGTTAATCAAATTGATGCCCTCGCATACTGTAACTCATCCTAATTCTCCATACGCACTTTCTAGCACTAACCATTCCTCTTCTCTCGGTCTCTAGCAGGGTGTCGCTTCATCTTGACTCCTGGAGGCCACAAGGTTCTCTCTGAATCAAACTATAAAAACAATTCAATTCTCAATTAACGTAAACAAGACCACTGATGTGATCTGCAAAGATGCCAATGCGCTTCCATGACGTGAAGAAATGTGTCAGTCAATCGGTCGTGCTTTTAGCCCTAGTATCCAAGTTTGCCAGGAAATTCATCTTTAGACCCATGTCACCCAGTCATAAACTCTGAACATGAGCGTGTTCTTGTTTCATGTTCTCGAATCAAGTTGTCAGCACTATTTTCAGAGAAAAGCGCTCTAGATATAGCCTATATAATACATTCTGCTTGATTGGCGGTAATCGCGATGGTGTAGGTGCATAGCAAGGGACTTAACTAATGAACGTTGAGTAAGATTGACGAAGGCAAATCGAAGATACTTGACCTGAGAATTGAGGTCTGTTGATTGTACAGGCGCTATAAGAGACGGAGATCGCAGCAGAGTGACCTTGGCAGAAGCCTAACAGCTGAACGAACCCTGTGCGCGAGCACAAATTTAATTTCTGTAGGCGACGCTTGAGAGTTTTGCCATCAAGGTCGATCCTCACATGCTGTAATCACTGATCATCCCCATAAGAATACTTAGTTCGAGCGAGCAGTATGGGCAGCATAGAGCCGAAACCTATAAAATGGGCTTGAAATCGAGAAGATGTGCTCCAGCGCAGAGCACTCATTCACACTCTTCTTTCAACGTGCTGGTCACGAAAGCCAAATCCCACTAAATCCATACACGAGACTTTACGACCCTCTTCCTCCATCTATAACGCCTGTCCACCATGGTTCAATACTCCAAGTTGTTCTTTGCATCTGCCATCGTCACTGCGGTCCCCATTATGGCTGCACCTCTCGTCTCTCAGTGCGTTATTTTCCTATCATAATCGATGATACTTGACCTCAAACACCAGGGAGCTCGATACGCGGGAGCCAATGTGGAAGGCGGCACAGGGTGTTGCTAAGAATCCAGCTTCGCGAAGGGTCGCTGTCACTCAACCCGTTGTGAAAGCAGCCAAGAACGCATACGGAAACTTCAACGCCGCACAAAATTTCCCCAACCAGCCATCTCAAGCAGGATTGCAATACGACATACACAGGCAGCAGCAGATGCAACAACAATCGCAACAGCAGAAGCCAGGCTCAAAGCGCGCGCTTGTCGAGGATGTTGAGTGAGTTATTGGTGTTGCCGATTCGGACTCGAGCTGACATGTATTTGAAAGGGAATTTGACGCAAGGGACTTCCCTGATTTTGAGTACGACCTTGATTAGTTGGTAGTGTCTTATTAGTATTTTGTGTCGTGGAATTTGAATAAGAGTGTTACGCACCTACCAGTGCAATCGTCGAGCTAGGAAAAGCAATGCAACGAAGCCAAGTCACTCCAGGGCTCATTACATCATGTTGATAGCGAAAGATAGTTTCTGAAGGCTTGAGAAAGCACAGTAAGTAGCAAGGAAACATGAAGCTTCCAGTCGGACTTTAGCCAGGGAGTTCGTGCATATGCAACTGTCGCCAACATTCCATTTTTGCATATCAGTGCCGGAAACTGCACCTTCCCCATAATGGTTGGGGCAAAGCAGAACAGACATCAAAGGTCTCTACATCAGTGTTGTGCGGTCATGACTTTTTGATGCGAGTCATGACCATGACCGTGGTCATGATGCCTGACCAGTCATTGATGGGTTATGACTGGTCATGACCACGGTCTCGGCCCGTATACCCCATCACCACAGATTGACCAATGATTAAGTACTGTGTTGATAACCCATATTCATCAACGACGGTAGATAACATGATATAACATGTCCGACATGTCAAGCGATTGAAAGGTTAGATACAAAAATACTACTTACGAGTGAAAATAGATAGGTTTCTGCGACCCCCCATCACCACTCCCAATGCCCAAGGCCGCTCCAACTCGAGGGTGGCCAAGAGTACTACAAAGAGCACCCCAACAAGGATGACCCAAGTAGCAATGCCCATGCATCAAATGGAAAGGTGAAAGTGTACTGCATAGCATGTTGGCATTCACATGTGGCACAGATCAAGCTAGATCGGGCTGCGGCAGATAGCATTGGGCAGCTTTCAATGCTACCCCAGGAAGACGAGGCAATCACTAATTACTGTTTGTTGAATTTCCTCTGAATGACAATGCATTACATATTTTTATTTTTATGACTTAGTGTGGGGCAAACACAGACCGGTAACCGGTCGTTGGATGAGGTGACTGACAAGCAGAGAACCGACCCTCCGCCAGCTCATTTGCAGGCGGTCACCAGCCTAGGGCAAACAGGCGGTGCTACACACGGATCAGCAAAACCTTGGTCATGACCCGGTCAGGACCTTCAGTCATGACTTTGATGACCGGTCACTGAGGGTCATGACCAAGTCAATGACCCGCACAACACTGCTCTACATCCAGTGTTGTCATTGACCCGGGTCTGACCGGGGTCAGTCCACAAGGTCAATGAATTGAGGGTCAGACCCCGTTCATGGACTGACCCGGTCAATGACCCCACCGTGGGACACCGGTCATTCCGGAAACTGAATTCCGGTGCCCACGCAATGAGAACCAAACATTGCCCAAACACAATATCAGCTTTAGTATTATAAGAACTAGATGTACAATGTAGCTTGGTTAGGGTACAGGACACAATATCAACTTTGGTATTATGAGAGCTATGTACAGTGTAGCTTGATTAGGGTACAGTAAGATTAAGAAGATTAATAATGCCGAAGTGAAAAAACTTAAAGCACCTTAAACCGGTGTTGGGTTTTTGTCAACAATTCCTCACCCTTGTCATCTTCATCGCATTGTTGGAGCTCCTCTTTGATGTTCCATATCCATCCCTTCCAGTAGAGGTCTAATCCAGTCCCATTGTTGAGCGCAGCCTCAGTCAGATCATAAGAAAAGAATAGATCCAAATAGACTGAAAGTGCACTTGCAGCCAGCAGTATTGGCAATAGGTGTAAGGACTAAGCTTGACAAGGGCAAATTTATTGAATTCTTCATAATTTATTCTCCATGAGTACACCCTAAATGTGCAATGTGCTCTCAAATGAAGCACTGGGGAGGTAATGTCTGGCGCTTTTTAAGCCAAAAAAGGAAATTTATCTAAATGGCATGATATTAAAATAAACAATAAACAAACAAATCACGTGACATTGACCCCATTGACCTTTCTGGACTGACCCGGTCAAAAAGGTCAGACCCCATTGACCGGGTCAGTCTATTGACCGGGTCAATGGGGGTCAAGTCAACACTGTCTACATCTAATAGTGGGGATGACCAACCACTGATGTAGCCACGGACACGTGACAACTGAACACCGGTGCCCGAGAGTATCCCGGCATTGCGGTATACACCATCGTCTCGGACCCATAGTCCTTTCCTTGACAAGCTATCCATGTCTCAGGATGTCTATCTCAGATTGGATTTCTGGGTAGTTAATGAACATATTCACGGTCTGCAGCTATTTGGTAGTTAGGTGTGTACAGAAGGTATTGTAGAGGAAACAGCTATTTGACTTTCTCTAAGACATCATGAGCATGTTTGGCCACACGCGCAATTTTTCTATATCCTCTGTGAATGTCTCCCGGAGTTGCACAAGGTCTTCATTCCCTTCACATGCTAGCATAGCGTGCTTGGGGGACTCAATGTCAGCTCTACAGAATCTACAGAGTCTCTGGTCACGAGGTATCACTGGGTGCTGCCATCTAAGTTGTTCAATAGCAAGGCAGTGTGCAGATAGTACTATATGTGTTATGGCCTCCCTGTGGTTGTGGTTCACCACATTGAGGTAGTGCCGGGACCATATAGTTTTCTGTAGTAGCTTGTCCTCTTTGTTGGGCTCCTTCCTTCCATACAGAAGATACAATTTTGGAGAGTTGTCTATGGTGTTCTGTAACATTTGTAGCATCCCTTTTCTGATAGATTTTATTGTTTTGTTGACAGTGTCTGGTGTGATAGCCATTATGTTGAGTCCCTCTATTGGGAAGGGCAGCTTGTTCAGTACATATTGTATGTCCATTGTATGTCCCTTCCCTTGTTGTGCAAGTGTGATAGAATCTCGTAAAGCATGACAGACATATATGTCCGGGGGGAGCAGTAACAAATGTATAAGATAATTCAGAGTCACCATGATTCTCCTGTATCTTAGCGGTAGTATAGCTGTTTCTGTGAATAGCAACACAGATAGGGTTTTTGATCCAACACTTAGCACTCTGCGGATGAAGTGCTCCTGGATATCCTCTATTTGTTTGAGGAGTGGGGGGTCCACATCCAGTACAATCTCTGCACCATGTGTCAGATGGGGTCCACCAGTGCCATGTAGAGTTTCTTCATCTCTAGTAGGGGGGATTTTTCTAATCACAGACTGCAGTGCTAATACCATGTTGTTCCCTATTCTCTGTGCTTTTGCCACTTTTACATGTGGTTTGTAGCTATCCAGTAATTGTGTTATAACCTTGCTATTGGGTGTTTGTCGTACACATTTTGAGCATGGCTTGTAAGAGTTGTTTTTGGGATAGATTAGACATAGTCTATTTGACACTTCTATTATGCTTGTCATATCCCTAATGTCCCTCAAGGTGTCCAGCATGGCTAAAGGGTCTTGATGTCTGATTTACAGGCCCTAAACATTTGGCAGTGCCATCCAAGTCTTTTGATGGCAATGGTCAGCTAAAATTATATTTCTTATAGCTTCATGCTGACATTTGCCTTACTACTGTAGACAGAATACCGCAGCCTGTGCTGATAGAGAGTTGATAACGGGAGGAGGTGAGGTGTGTAAACACTCTACTTGGGGGAGAGTCCATGTTGCAGCTCAATGTGTATGGGGTCAAGTTAAAAGACAAAAACTTGGGTTCGGGTTAACGGGCCAGCCAAAACAGCGGGCCGGCTACAGTGACCCCCCGCCTCAGCGTCGCCGCAGTGGCTCTAGCCTATGTAGCGGCAGCAGGCGCTCTTGCAGTGTGATCTGGTGTCAGTGAGTGTATTGTAGGGTATACTAGAGTAGGCTAAGATGTATTTTGTATGACCAGGTTGTTGTTGTTGGCTGGATGCGACCTCTGGGTTTCAGATGACGCTCGTATGGGGTTGGCTTTTTGCCTTTCTTATTTTGTTTTTTATTTTTGTTACACTCCCATCTTTTCTAGGGAGGACCAGAGGCTGGTTTTTATGTATGTACCCAGGAGTTCTTGCTTTTGCAAGTGCCTAGGACCAGGGGCGCTTTTTGCGTAAGCCTGGATTCTTTTTTTAGATGATGGTGGTGGGGTGATTGTTAAAGGTTCCGTCAAGCTTCTGTTCTGCTGTAGCAATAGCTTGTGCAATTGTGATGGAAGGAGCGACTGAGGCAACCAATGTGGGTTCAACAAAGGATGAGCCAAAAGAGACAACCTAGAGATTGCGCAGTTGTTGTCAACTTACTGAAGTTCTGTGACAGCAACAAATAGCTAAATCATTGAGACTTTGCCATAACTTGGCCATAACTCAAGTTCTTGATGGTTTCCCTGTTTATTTTTTGCAGAATGTGATATCAATATACATTAGCTTTGATTTAGCACAGATATCATAGGCTTTTACCATGCCATATTGTGCCCGCTCTGCCTCACCAACTACCAAACCTGTGATTTGCATGGAAAACCCTTGGGTTTCCTGATGCTACCTGTACCCATACATGGACTGACACAGGTTTACCTGTCAGAACAAATTCAAGAACAGCCAAAACGGTCAAGAATTGAGTGAGTAATGTCTAATTTTGATGAATTTCACAAAATTAGCCATGACTCAACCATGACTCATTCAATTATTCCTCAAAAGAATATTCTTGGGCATATTTTGAATGTTATGGGTACTCAAGCTATTACCCATACATGTACCAGTCAATACCCCTACCTGTGGCCATATAGATATGCCATACCCATGCATTTGCCTAAGAGTCTGTTCGGTAGCCATAATCATAATGGATTATGATTATTGATGGCAGCCGGCACTTTCTGCCTGTCGCCAAACTTGGTCATCCTGTCACCTATGTCTTATCAAGTGATCTCAAGCGTGTCCTATCGTTGCTCGCACCTCTTTTCATGCCTCCACCGCCACCAGAAGCACGGCGGCAGCAGATAATACTTGCTGCAGCATATCTTGTCAATGTTATTGGTATTGCCACGACTCTGTATGCATCCCCACTGTACTGGAAACAAGAATATCATAATTCAAAGTTGAGTGGTGAAGCTTGGGTTGAGGAGTTGATACACGGACATCCAGATCGGATTTGCACAGAGCTTGGAATGCGCCTCCATGTATTCCTGGCTTTTGTAGAAGAACTACAATTACTCTGCATGCTTGGAGATGGCAGGCAGGTTTCTTTAAAAGAACAGGTTGCTATCTTCCTGTATATGTCTGTCACTGGCCTATCAATCAGGCATGTTGGCGAAAGATTTCAACGGTCAAACAAAACCATATCAAAGTATTTCTTTTCTTATTGTGAGAAGCACCCTAAGCCAACCAATATTATAGATATTTTACAAGAATTCTTCGTGCAGTTTCATCTGGGCCTTTCTATGAGAAATATGTTCAGCTTCCTTGTTCAGATGATCCAATATCAGAGTACATTCATCAACCGAGATTCAGTCCCTGGTTTGACATGGCTATTGGTGCCATGGATGGGACACATATTAATTGTTGTCCAACTGCAGAAGACAGACATGCAGCTCAAAACCGGAAAGGTGGTTTATCTCAAAACTGCCTTGCCTGTGTTTCATTTTCCATGAAGTTCGTCTACTTTATTAGTGGGTGGGAAGGATCAGCTGTCAATGCCACCATGTATGCGCACTCCTGTCTCACCAATCTTAAAATCCCGGTTGGAAAATTCTATCTTGCGGATGCAGGATTCAGAATTTGTGATTCACCACTTGTTCCGTACCGTGGTGTGCGTTACCACCTTGCAGAATGGGCAAGAGCTGATATACGGTAGATATTTATGTTCTTTTGTATGTGCAGAGTTGTCACAGCTGGATTTACAGGCCAGCAAACCAAGAGGAACTCGTCAATTTGCATCACACTTCAGCACGTAACATTGTTGAGCAAATTTTTGGGGTCATGAAGAAGCACTTTGGAATTCTTACTCGCCCTCCACAATTTTCAATGGCAATTCAGGCCAAAGCTCCCCCTGGCCTTGCTGCAACTCACAATTTTATTATGGATCACGATCCTGGAGATATCAATGAGTGTTTTGACGAGGAGGATTTGGATCCAAATCCTGGACACCCCCAGGAAAATGAATTTGGGACATTAGCAGATGGAGCAGTCACTCAAGCAGAGAAGGACAGAGCAACGGAGATGAGGAATGATATTGCGGAGGCCATGTGGAATGATTACCAATAGGTACTAGCAAGTAGAGGTTAAAGGAGTTGTAAATGAATGTAGTGAAAATGACAGAAGGTTATTACGAAGAGCAAAGGATGTAGATGAGATCTGTGATAGTATTTTCAAGGAGAGTAGAGGCAGCGACATTACCACAACATTAGAAAACCATAACATTTCTCGAGTTGAATGCGGACCCACTCCTTGCGGACATCAGGCTTGGTGAGGGCAGAATAAATGTCAGCTTCTGTACGGTCAGTTCTGAGGAAGTCGATGAGCACAACTTGCTCAGTGACATTAAGCCAATCAGCTTTGAGATGTTGCACAGCAGTCACGGCATTGGTCCTACAAACAGGCAAGGGAGCAATTGCAAGAGCAGGGGGGGCAAGGGCAGCTGTGAAGGCTGTATTAAAGCCGGCAAGGGTTTCCGACATACTTTGAAGAGCCGCAGCACCTTGCAAAGCGCAAACACACTTAGACACAGGGCGAAAAGGGGTAGCTGCCTTGTGAGCTTGTTTCCAAGAGCCAGAGCTTTGCGGAGGTGGGGTCTATAGAAGTTTACAGTCTTGACAACGCCTCTCTTGCGCAGAGGGGTGATGTGGGTAACGGCCCGCTGGTATGTTGTGGTCTTGAAGTTGCCTCCATCCCCGGCTTCCAACTTGTTGTCAAGAAGAACATCAACTAAAGAGGTCTCTTTAGCAGAGATCCAGACGGCTCCAGCGGGCATTGTAGGTAGTATTAGCAGGGGTAGTGGGGGTTAAAGAGACGAAATCAAGTAGCCATGAACGAGTTTATAACACCTCAAATGCATGTTCGAGGTGTTTTTGCAGTGAGCTGCGGCGAGGCAATTCTATTGGCTGTGACACACTCCCAATTTGGCTTGCGGATAAGTCCGGCAGCCATTAATAATCATAATCAATTATGATTACGGCTACCAAACAGAGTCTAATGGTGGTTGCAGGAGGCATGATTTCTATGTGTGGTAGTGCTACATTAGTGGCTGTGCTGCTTGCCAAAGGTGACTACAGAAAGCCTTCAGATGCCAGCTCCTCAACAAGAACACCTATGAGCATGATTGGCAGAGCTAAATTGCTCGAAATCTAAATCTAAAGAGATCTCCAAGACTAGAATTTTATTTAAATGTCTATTTGTACCCAAACAAGCCATTTTTGGGGTCTAATTTGGCCCCAAGAAAAAAAATTAAAGTTTTGGTCTTGGAGAACTCTTTGAAATTCAATTCTAAGCAGAATCTGTCTGCAAAAGAAGTCAACAACTGCAGTTCCTGAGGAGCTGCTACAAGGGCTTTGAAACTCCATCAGGAAAAGGGGGTTTGGTCCTGGAGAAGCCTAAGCTGCTTTGGGTGTCTCTAGAGACTCCAAAGACTTCAAAGATGCAAAGCCACCCAGGCCTTGCTCCGGACTAAGTGCCTCAAGTTCAATTTTCCCAGAGCTCTCCCAAAGCAGTTGCAGAGCATCCACCGGGAGTCTGCAGAGCAACTCAGAGCATCCACAGAGGGTATACAGATCATCTTAGAGCATATACAAAGGAACCTAGACATCCTCAAGAGATCCCCTAGACCACCTGTAGAGCACCCAGTTAGGCATTTATTTACTTCATATCATTCAAGTTCCTAGGAGGATAGACAAAAAAAGTAAGAAATCATTATTAAATTGAGGCTAATGAATACATTTCAAATCTATATCTACCTGTCCTTAACTTAATCTAATGGCTACTTGCTCAGGCTTTGACAGAAAATGGGAGGAAACATACAGGCTGTGGGCTCAAGGGCAGGGTCCAACATTATTGTATGAAGCAGTAAAGTTAGCACCATCATCATCTCCATTGGGTGTTTGTTTGGGGTGGGTTCACTTACAGGAACCATCCAGTAGGGTTCTTTGTCTGTGACAGGCCCCGGACGCACTGCAAACATGGGGGCGCCGCGACGCGAGGTAGATGTGGTGTACGCGACTGTTTTTGACGGGTTGTGGGGGCAAGGCCAGTGACATAGCAGAGGAGGAGCGGCAGAGGGTGTGGTAGGAAAGGGGCATGGGCGTAGGCAGTCGGTGTAAGCGCATGCTTGCAACTTGAAAACAAAAATAATGATTAGATTTTGGGGGAAAAAATGAAAGGAGGTGGGGACATACCGGGTCTGAGCATTGACGGCCGTGTCTACTGCCGTGGCGGGCTCCTTCAGCCTATCAAGGCCGGATTTACTGTTTGAGGGGTGAGAGCAAGAGATGGGAGGAGAGCAGGGGTGACTTGCCAGGGGATCCGGGGCCATACTCCCTTTGGGTTGTCGGTGTCCGGCTATTTTTGCTTGCTCTCCCTGTTTGAACAGGTTGTACGGAGCGGCGGAGCTTGGGGTGGGGGGTGATTTGTTGTCTGAATTGGCAATCCTAAGCTTTCCATTGGACTGGGTTTGGTAGCGGGAGCCGCGGCAGCGGCCTATTGAAAGCTCATTGTTAATTGACATGGCAAAGTGGAGGGGTAGCAGCAGGGGCGCACTCAACACTTCATGTCAGTTGACATAGCAGAGCGGAGGGCAGTGGTGGTGGGCAGCGGCACACTCCACGCTTGGTGTCATTCGATGTGGCAGGGAGGGCGGACCGGCGATGGATGCCCAATGTCTTTTGACGTGGCAGGGTAGATATGGAGGGGGAGAGAGCCCCAAGCTCAGTGCCGCTTGAGTGGGCAGAGCGGAAGCGCGGCGTCCTGGACGTTTGACGCCATTTGGTGGACGGGAGATGGGTTCTGCAGGGGAAAAGTGTGAGGGCAGTGGCGGTCAGTGGTATGTTTGGGTGGTGGCTGGCCATGTACCTGCCGCTCGCCTTCTCCTCCTTGCCCTTGCCCCTTGGCAGTCAACAGCTTGTTGGTGCGCGCTGCTGGCGTAACCCCGTTTGAGAGGCATTGGGGTGGGAGCTGGGCGTGTCAGCGGCCCAGAGCAGCGTTCATGGTCCTGGTGGCGTGTTGGCAACAAAAGCGTTGACAGCGTTGGGAGCCATTGACGGATGTGAGAGAAGTGGGACAAGGGAGGTGGTGGTGTAAAGAAAGAGGGTTGAACTTGGCAAAATCACTCAAAGTTCAACATTCACGTGATTCTGGGCCGCCGATTGCAAAGGTGAACTTTGAAGCGATTTGCAAAGCTTGCACTGACTGTGTGACATTGAGGAAATCACTTCCAAGATTTCACACCCTCTTGCGGCTTCCACATCTACGCCCGGGCTCACCCAGTCCGACGGCTTCAAGGATAATGGTGAGTTGTCATTCTTTCAATGTTACTTTTTTTTTACACTAACTAAAGGTGGTAGATCCGGATGATGACGCGCACACCCAGTTGCGTGCCTCTCCCCTTGTCGAGGGATGTAGGCCAACTTGGGATTGTTTGTAAGTACTTTATTATTACACTTTTTTCACTCACTTTTCTCATCTTAGGTCCCACACGCCACAAACAACTCGCGCCACGTCATGAGCCCCGCTTCAGCATTTGAGGGATGTGGGCCGAGATTTTCACGGGTTTGGGTTGGTTGGGGGTGAAGAGCAGCAAGGGGAGACCCATACGGTGCGCTGCAGAACGAGTCGATATTTTTGACTCGTTCTGCTGGTCTCATTTCACCACCCGTTCCCCACTCACTGATCCCTTGCCAACCCTTCCACCTTGCCGTTTTTGCCTCAAACTCCTGTCAACGCCTCTCTTAACTCCCCTTCCCTCAACCCAAATAGCAATAATATGGGGCGGCAGCATCACAGCTGCTGCTGTTGCTTGAAGACAACACAAAGGAGCAACAGCATCAGCAGCACCAGTGGCGCTGTCGCTCGAACACGGCGTGGTCAAGGCAACAACAAGGGCAGCAGCATCGCCGATGCTGCTGCTGCTCAAACACGGTGCATGGTCAGCAACAACAAGGGCAGCAGCATTGGTGCTGCTGCTGTTGCTTGATCACAGTGCGGAGACAATGACGCAGAGCAATAGCGGCAGCAACAACAGTATTTGTACTGCTGCTGCTGCTCGTATACGGGAAGGGATCATTCCCCTTGCCTCACCCAATTCGCCGTTCTCCTGTACCCGCCTCCCTCGGCTTTGCCCTCCTCGTTGCCTTGCTCCTGCCGTTCCTTTCCCCGGAAATTGCGAGAAGGACAAGCAGCAGGCTGATTTGACGGCAGCAGAGCAATAGCAACAGCAGTTTAAATGCTGCTGTTGCTTTGATATGAGGTAGAGGAGGCAATGAGTACATTGGCTCCCATATCTCCCTCACCCGACTCATTTTTGCCTCCTTGCCCAAGTCTGTTGCCCAGGCCCTTCCCCACTTGTTGCCGCTATCTCCAACTTATCGCGGCCTCTGTCCCTCATCGCACCTGTTTCAACAATGCCCAAAATTAGCAGCTGGAGCAGCAAAATAGTTGCTGCTCCTCCAAGGTCTTTGTTGGGTCCCGCATGGCTTCAACAAGTAAGTGGCTGGTGTGGTGAGGTAGTAACCCAGTGACAGACCCGGAGCACCTATGTCTATTCATGTATGACAAGGAGCAGTATGTATGTCACTAATATTCCTAGTTGTTGAGTAATTTGATAATATATCTGACTCCAAACCATGTTTCTATTGGGTTCTTGTTCATATGATATAAATGTCTCAAAGAAGTCTCAGAAGGAAAGCTGAACTATCTGAAATGCAACCCAGGTAATTGTAATAATTTCAAAGATTACTAGAGAAACCCAGGCAATTGTAGCCTTGCCAAAGACATTCAAAGACACCTGGAGCAACTGAGAGACCTAAAGTCTCTCTGTGAAAGTTGAAATTACCTGAAGTGGCCTGGGACCAAAGGTCCTTTTCCTGATGTCCTCAATTTGGCAGGGAGAAATCACTTATTTTGAGGGGATTGAAGTTTGTCTAAATTTTCTCACTGGTATAAATGGATACATGTGGAGTATCTACGACAATATTGTACAAAAAAAATGGATATATCCTCCTGTGTAAGCCACAATGGCAATGTCTCAGTAAATGTTGCTTGTTACAGGTGTCACAGGTGTGTCACTAGGCATCACACGCATCATGGATTGGTTGTCCCCACTAATAGAGGCTTTCAAAGCACAATATTATGTGTTGCGTGACACAAGTCCCGTATGGTCGACATCGTGAGTGGTCAGCATCCGCAAAGAGGAGAAGGGCGTGAGTCAAGAAAGGAGTTGGATTATCCCTATCATATTTGGGAATATCTACAACAGGCGAGTACAGGTGTAACGGCTAACATTGAGACTTCCAGTCCCAGCTTGGGGTTCAAATCCGTGTATCCACATTTTTCGCATTTTTGCGGTCAACTAGCAGATGTCTTATCACATTGATCTTCTTCATCTTACTGTGTTGCAAAGATTCTTGGCTCTTGTCAAGAACTCTCCATGTCCAATTTTGTTACCCAACTTCCAAACAAGTAGCACCCAGTGTGTACTAAATGGCAGCCATACCCATATGCCCCTGCTCGAAGCGCAATGCTTCTCATTTTACGACGCTATCAAACATTCCCCTGTATTCCAAGCAAACATGGTCATACCAAATATCAAACTGTGGCTTGAGGCTGTTTGCGGCAACGTCAAGTTTGGGTGTTTTAGCCAGCCCATTAACCAGATTCTAAATTTTATCCTTTGACCACTTACCCATACACATTGAGCTGCGACCAAGCTGCGACATGGACTCTCCCCTGAGTAGAGCACATCTCTCTCTGCCCGTTTTATGTTAGTACAGGCTGCGGGTGTACTAACAGGGACTCTGGCTATGCACATGACAGTGGTGAAGCCCTAAGAAATATGATCTTAGCCAACCGTGCATGTAAAAAGATTTGGATGGCACCGCCATGAATTCCTTGAGAAGAGAGCCTGTAGAGCAGACACTGAATCCCTTTAGTTATGCTGAATACCTTGTGGGACATTAGGGATATGAAGAGCACTATAGAAATGTTGATTTGAGTCAAATAGGCCTTATCTAATCCATCCCTAAAACAACTTTTGCCCTCTCAAGTTGAGATGCAAGCCATGCTCAAATGTGTATGATAAACACCCAATATCATTTTATTGCACAATTAGTGAATAGCTACAAACCACAAAAAATTACCTACCCAGAAACCTGCTCCAAGATAGACGTTCTGAAACGTGGATAGCTCGTTGAGGAATGGACTATGGTTCCAAGACAATGTTGTATACCACAACATTGGGATAAGCTTGGGTGCCAGTGTTCAGCAATGGACCGTACCGGTTAACCTCACCTCACCTCAAAGTGTGGATTCTTGAATGACCCGTGAAGGCCATCATTGCTTGTCCATGGCCTGGCCAGCCCAGAAAGAAGTACCAAGATAGTTTGCAGACAATGTCCATCATTTTACGGGTTGGCCTCCTCTATGACATGGACTGTCCGTGTCATAGAGGAGGCCAACCCGTAAAATCAGTCCATGTCATAAAGGGGGCCAACCCATAAATCAGCTAAGTATTGTTTGTCTTGTCACTAATTGTTGTGTCATTGAGCAAGATGTAAGTAAGTAAGCCGGCTCAGGCAGTGAGGTTGGGTGACAGGATGGGCGCCTTGAGAAAGGGCGCCTGTCCAGGGCAAAGGGCTGATGGATGTGCTGGCGGATGAACCCCCAGTTCTAACAGTCCCTCCTCTGCCTGAGTTGACTAAAGAAGGTGAGGATGGGCAGGTAAGAAAAACACTGTGAAAGAATATATCAGGTCGGCTTAGACTTTGCAATGCGGGTAGCAATGTGAAGGCAAACAGAGAAAGTGTATTGGGGAGTATGTAGAGTGTAAGTCACATGACACATCCTCAAACAAGAAATCACACCTGACGACCATTGGTTGGCGGGTGTTCCTAACTCCATGTGGTTTCCGCCCTTTTCATCACTGGCGTAAACACGGACTGCCAAGCCAAGGACTGAGGCTGCCATTTCCTGGCCTACATGTTTTGTACACATTGCGGTATGTAGCTCTTGAAACCGTTTCCAGAGCTATCTTGCTTAATCGCAAACATCAGAAACAGGAACAGCCATCCATTAAGAATCACAGCGGTGGTTTGAGCTCTGGCTCTGGTTGATTTCCACGATGTTGATTCTGATTGAACTATCAAATATCATCCTCAGTAAAAAGCAAAGTCGGACAAAATCATCAATATTCAGACAACAGTCAGTCATGAGTCTGTTAATATTTATTCATTGCCACATGTCTGGTCAACCTTTCTTGGCATCACAGATTTGGTCCCTTGTAGTTGTATATCAGTCAGAAGTTAGTAATACTCCAGTCAGAGTGTCTACTGCTTCTCCTCAGTTCATGCCTTTGGCTCACCTTGAATTCGAACTTAGCAATATTTTGTTTTGGAACCCCTTGTTTTCTACTGCCACCTCAATCCTCCCTCCCCCCTCCCTATGAAAGAAAGCCTGGCTCGAAGACGCGGTGAGTCATTCTGTCAACTCTATACAGGACTGCTGCTAGTACCCAACTGGCCCACTTCTTTGCTCTTCTTTTCTTCCTACCACTGACTTTGTTGGTGTCCATCATTTTCAGTTGTGTTTATCTCTAGCATTGGATACTGGAAAGTAAACCAAGTGAGCCAGTGTACATCCATAATGCCATTTCATTTACTTATGCTCATTTTTCCGGTACAGATCCAACAGCTGCCACAAAGACGGAAGGTACATTGTCTGAAGGGGTCAATACATTCTTTGCTGGGAATAGAGACATGGTACCTCAGTATAACATCTCCCTCTTGGCGTTGTATGTAGTCATAGTCACATGTTCTCTGTCTTGTCGTGTCGCGTTGCTGCCACCTTTTCTATTTGCGTACTGTTTGTTTCGTCCACTATATAGATTCCCTTCTCTCGTGTTTCCCCCTTTCCTTGGTTGTTCATCGTCATCTTGACAGACACCGAGGTAAGATAGTCTACTACATTTTTGTCGTCTACTTTAACTCATTCATCACTCCCTATAACTAGACCTCATTGTTATAGGTATAATATATAGTTGTTCATCGTCATCTTGACAGACACTGAGACCTCATCGTTATAGACTCCAGAACTCCCTAGTTTACTTTTGCAATTTGTTGGACATAATATATTTTGTTTTCTGTCTCTCAATGATTGAACTGACTTTTACATGACTATTTTTGTGATTAAAATGCTCGCCTGCCAAATCGACTGATGCATGACCAGTGTCTGACTTATTGCAGACTTTGCGTGTGATTTCATCATGATTTCGTAGTCGGCCAAGAGTCGACAAAACATTTCAAAAACGCCCTTTTGGACTCTTTCCTGACTTGGGCAGACTATCACCCGACTTCCATGTTTACTGAGGATGATGTTTGTAAAGATTTGATTTGACTTCAACAAACAAGGATGATGAGTGGTGCTGCTTTCATTACACCCAAGATGTCCGACCGGTGCTCTCAGCATCGTATCTCGCGCACCTAAACCTCTCCTGATGTTATTCAACTCCTCGAATTGCTTTCATTGCGCACCATCCTGTGGAGGAATAAGCAAATTGAGGCCGCAAATGACGCCGGATCCGTCAACACTCTAAAACCACTCTTCGAACCCTGCAGCAGAGAGAGTAACTCTAGGTGCACAATCTGCCATTTCCGGGCCGCTGAAGTAGGATCTGAGACTACATCCCTGATTAACATTGAACCAGAGGATTTTGCACGACTGAGGCTTCCTTCCTTCCTCATCTCTGGGCAAGGGGGCACCGGGATTCGAGTTCGTGACCCGGGGCAGGGGGTGCAGGGCCGCCTGAGGCGTAGAAATTTTCTATTTTTTGTGGTCAATCCGTTTGATGCAAGGTCCTGAATTGTTGACGGATTGTATCCGCTGTCGTATTCTCTTACTCTTGAGAGGAACGCAAAGACGGAGAATGGGAATAAATCGGGAAGTCGGTGTGTGAGATATATGTCCAAAATGTTACCACCGCCAGAGGATCTCGAGCCTGAAACGGCTGCCGCATCGTCAAGCAAGATCAGTGCACTGATTGCTGAGGCTGTCCAAGATGTCGATGAGCCGTCATAACGTAACCGGTACTCCATGGAGTGAAGTTTTCTGGCAATGCATCCGTGTGTTGAAACTGAGGTCTAAAGCAATCCTATCTACCAGCCTCCATCTGGCTTGAAGCTTTGCCCACAAGCTCAATTCAATCTGCTGTCAGAGATGATATGCAAAATATTGGTCAGGGCAGAATCACCATGTAAAAAATGAGAAGCTTCGGATAGTCCCACCAACAACCAGAAGCAATGGATAACCATTAATGATTGCATCCGTGGTGGGAGTACAAAAAGTATCTCAACCACAGACTCTAAGATAGCGCAACACGGCGTGACGGATCATTACAAGCGACAGCATATGAAACATGGGTACGAAAAACATACTTGTTGATGACTTGTTGAACTCTCGTACTAATGCTAAGTGCCCTTTGCTAATCCTGAAAACGTTCCTGAAACCACACCCTTCTTTTGTTCCCGCGAAACAGATCCCATGAGTTTTGTCTTCGCCCTGATGACAGCTTGTTTTCTTCCGGGTGTCTTCCATGTCTTCCAGACGTCGACTGCCCACCGCGATTCATCGAATGAAGACCTGGTACAACTCACAAAGGAGGCTCGGGTGCTGACACTGCCTTCGCTGACGTTTCCCCTCCCCCCCCGTGTTCAATGCCGTTTATTCGCAAGGGGAAGTCGAACGAAGCAGCAGCAAGAAAAGGAACGCGGGCCGATATCTCACGCGATTGCATAACGAGAATGACGACGGCTGCCAGTTGGCGGCCATGATTTCGATGAAGGTGCGTCTTTGGAGAGACGAGTTTCCAGACTTGTCTCTCTCATCTCCGGAAGAATGTCGACATGACCTTCCTGCCCCATCAACAATACCGGGCCTACCCAATTGCAGAATCAAAAGTGTCTGTAGGAACCAATGAAAGTGAAACAGTGCAACGAAGAAGGTCGCTGCTGCCCTTGATTAATATGTTGCTAATGTCTGTTGGAAGTCGAGAAGCACGACAACGTGTTAAGCGAGCCTTAAAGTTGACACGGGTGATCCTGACAAAAAGGGTCGTTGGTTATTTAGGCGACGTTGCCGCTTCGATGGAAGATGTTGCTTCCGTTTTATTGGCGATCTGCGTCCTTCTGCATCTTCTGCTTGACTTCCTTCCTTCCTTTCCATTACATTGCCTTGCGAAGACCCTCACGGTTTGGTGAACGCTAAGCATTGAGTGCAGTTTCACAAAGTGGAGTTGGGTGTGCCAAGCAAGGTGAGAAACATATCTAATTTGAGGTTGGTCTCCGACGTTGCCGTTTTCGGCGGAGTGAGTTACGACGGCGGTGGTTTCCTCTTCCCCACCGTCATGGCTGTACAGCCCATCTTCTATGTCTGATCTTTCATTCATGCTCTTCATTTGCAGGCTGGCTTCATTCACAATTTCCAGCTATCACCGTACACCACTACAAACACATTATCAACGCCTCTAAATTCGCGCCCTTCATATTACTACCTCCTTCATTCCAACTCTCACGCGCAACTCGATTCGTACTGCTGGACAGCGCTAGAGTCGCGTATTCACAACAAAGATAGGAAACCGGGCCTCCACTTCCATCCCAACTCAGCAAACGCCCAGCATGGGAGCCACTGACGCTGACCCTTTCGCCATATTTCACCTCCCGCCTCCAAATGAGACCGCGGGAGAGAGAGCGGCGCGTGAAACGATGGAGGCAGCTGCAAAGAAACGGAGTCAAGAGATCGACGACGAGCTGAAAAGGGAGCGGGCGGAGATGAAGAAGCAGAAGAGTATAGTGCGAGTACTTCTTTTGGGACAGTCGGAGAGCGGGAAGTCGACGACTCTGAAGAGTACGCACATCCTCATTGTCGATAACTCGATGCTCAACTCAAGTATGTTTTCACACAGATTTTCGAATGAGATACGCCAAGGACGCCTGGGACGCAGAACGTGCATCATGGCGATCCGTCATCCAACTCAACCTCATCCGTTCCATCATAACCATCGTGGAAACACTTCAAGCTGAGATGGATGGAGAACCCCTCGATGTAGACCAACCGAACACACCGATCACCCCAGCCACTCCCAACACTGCTGTACCCGGAAACGGAAACTCTGATATGGGTTTTCACTACGATCCGCTCTCCTCCTACGGCGCTTCCCCGACGGTGATCACATCCTTCAACGTGACTCACCGCTCCTCCGGGCTCGACTCACCTTCTGTATTATCCCGATCCAACTCAATTTCGCGTTCCATGGGCCCTGGAACACTGTCATCACTCCTGACATCAAAGCACCAGATACTTAAAATGCGACTTGGACCACTCCGGCGCGTGGAAGCCGATCTAAAAAAACGACTGGGTGCCGGCGCCGACGAGGAGCTGGACGGAATGGCTCAAACACTGGGGCCGCTTGGAACAGAGACAGATACGCAGGCGTTGATGAAGAGGCCGAGGAGAGAGTTCAGTGTGCGGAAATTGAAGGAGGCGTTGGAAAGTGGAGCGGCTGCGGCGGCTATTCAGTCGAGCTCGAGGAGTGGGAGTGTGCATGGTCATGGTGCGGTAGAGGAAGAACGGAGTGGTGAGGAACTATCGAGCAGCCCGGGTGTTGATGAGGCGACGGAGGTGATTGCGAGTTGCAAGGAGGACATGCAAGCGTTGTGGGCGGATGAAGCAGTCAGAGTTGTCCTAAAAAAGAGAAAGATCCGAATGGAGGATTCGGCTGGTTTGTAAGCAATTCTCCATCGTCTCCGTCGGCATTGGCTGACACTTGCCTTCTCAGCTTCCTCGACGATCTCAACCGCATCGCAAATAGGGATTACGAACCGTCAGACGACGACGTCGTGCGCGCTCGCCTTCGTACACTGGGTGTACAGGAGTACAAGGTCCATTTTGAGTCCAGTTCTTCAACAATCTTCTCTAGTCAGTTTGACATTTTACTCCTCTTCTTATATATCACTTTGATATCATTCAAACACCGCTGACCGACTTATCGTAGATGGTATCGGCGGCGGCGACTTTGGTAAAGAATGGATACTGTACGATGTTGGTGGATCCCGGACGATGGTATTTCGTTTTCGTCGGCGTCAAAATTCAGTCGCCTTCACTAATGTTTGACATTGTTCCTGATAGAGGCATGCGTGGCTACCGTTCTTCGACAACGTGCAGGCTATTATCTTCCGTAAGTTTCTAGCCTTCTCTTTCCTTATCCAGCAAAGCTCATCGAATTTCTCTTAGTTGCTCGTAAGTTCCCTACATCGTTAAGACACTCTCCTCTAAACGCTCTGTCACAAAGCTGTGTCGTGCTTCGATGAACGCCTGTCGGAAGATTCGAAGATTAACCGGCTTGAAGACTCGTTCCTTCTTTGGCGTACCATTGTCTCCTCCCCACTTCTCGCAAAAGCGACCATGATCCTTTTTCTCAACAAGTGCGACCTACTGAAGAAAAAGTTGAAGGCTGGCGTGAAGGTGCGACATTATTTGCCGAGCTTTGGAGAGAGGTCGAACGATGCCAGTACAGTCGTAAAATGTGCGATCACTGTGTCTCTTTCTCTGTTTCTGAGATAACAGTGCTTATTTTGTCTTTCGTGGATGATAGATTTGCGTGAGAAATTCAAGGAAATTCTGAAGCAACACTCACCGGAACAGCGCGTAAGCTACTTTCATGCTACGTCGGTAACAGTACGTCCTTTTTCTTTCCTCTTTTCTCTCTCTTCTCGTCTACGTGTATGCCAATACACTCTAGCGATTTTCTTCTTCTTCTTCGAACTATTCTCTTCGTTATTCCTTGACGACATTACTCACTTCACATTCCTTTCAAGGATACGAAAGCAACGGCCTCGACTATCAAGGCTGGTAAGCTCTATACCCACCCTCGAACCTGGAAACGTTGTTGACCAAGTCGCTGCCCAATGTATAGTCAAGGATAGCATTATACGGGATTACCTCAAAAGTGCCGACTTTGTTTGATGACTCCTCGCGATCGAACAAAGACTTAATCTGAGACCAAAAGGCCGCGCAGCGCTTCTCCAATTCCCCTAGACTATTATTATACCATTACATTTAATTATGCCAACCCTCTCCCATTCTTGGCTTTCACCTTTGCGATTGTACCCATCACCAGCGATTTTATCGTGTCATATTTATACATTCGTTTTGTTTCGTCTGGTTGTTGTTCGTCTTCCATACGTAGTTGGTAGTAACATAATCCGATATTGTGTAACTTTAATGCACCGACTCTTTCATGTGGGTCCGGCCAACTAGTATTTCAGAGCAAACCAGCAAGAAATTAAATTATGTCAAAGACATAGATCGCTATCCTTCGTGTTCCTCCTACCTATAACGATGTAACTAGTGTGTTCTGTATTGCTGCCCATGTCATGTGCGCAGTATCTCAAGCCTCATCCCCAACTCCTCCTGCCTTGTTGTTTCTCGGCACTATCCTACATTGGAATGGCCTTGGGTGACTAAAAATGACACATATTTTCTTTTGACTCCCGGACTTCTAGGTTTACCCATACCTTGTAATCCCAGAAACGAACTCTTCTGGAGGAATAATTGGCGTTCCATCGGACGCTAACGTGGGGGAAATATTGAATGCGGCGAGGATGGAAGCTATGGCTATCCACAGGCTTGAATCTGCCAAGTGCCGCCCTGGACACAAGCTGAATATAACGGTGAACGGACAGACATGGCTGACCACTAGGCAGGCGTACCGACGGCCATAGCCAAATGCTCCGACTGGGTGAGGCTCTTCTCGGAGGTAGCGGGAGGGGTCGAAGACACGTGGATTCTTGTAAACGTCTTCGTCGAGAGTGATGCCGCTGAGTACTCGCAGTTATGGCGCTGATCATAGAGAGATGGAGGAGACAGACCGGGTATTAGCCACCACGATGGACCCTTTCGGGATAAACATCCCGTTGTATATGTCATCTTCCATCGAGCGATGAGGTACCCCTGCAAAAGCAAAAGAAAATTGGTCGGATTTAAGTACAACTAAGCTTTATAACGGAAGAGCCGACCTGTAGGCGCCACGTTGTGCCACCGAAGCGTCTCCTGCAAAATACATTCGATATATGGGAGATCGGGGCGGTCACTAAACTCAGGAAGTCGGTCGGACCCAATAATTCTATCCAGCTCCTCTTGTGCTTGTGACTGAATGGAGGGATAGTGCACCATTGCGAGCATGAATATAAGAAGGGTCCCCCATGTCTAGTGAACGTATAAGTTCTCATTCGGGAAGCGTAAGTTTAACAAGAGACGGACCGTATCTGCACCGGCAGAGTAAATGACTCCTGTAGCCCCCTTGATGTCCTCGACAGTATATGTGTAGTCCTGTCCTTCACGTTGCAAGCCTTCCAGGTGGGTGCGAAGAAACGAATCCTTTGCTGTTCCTTCTGCCTATCACAGGAGAGCCATGTTCAGGACGCACATAGGCCGATATATGACCGAGGAGCATCTCACCATTTGCTTTTTGACGTCCTCGAATGGGTAATCGTGCATCTTATCTATCATAGGCCGGTATGATCGCGCTTGGGTTGCCGGAAACGTTCCCGGAAACCACGATGGGAGGTACTTCACTGCAGATACTATCAGAAAGCAAACGAAAGCCGCGAAGAAACAACGGACTGATGGGTATAAGATCGACCAGATTACTTCCTGGAGAGGCGCAATTGGTGATGCAGTACCCAACGTCCGACATTATCTTGAGATATGGATCCTCATTCGAGACTATCTCGTGCCCATAGTTGATTCGAAGAATGACCGCCGTGGAGAATCTGTCATTCAGAGGCTGGATATCAGAAAAAGGAAAGGCGGAAATTCTTATCTTACCGATTTAAATGATCGTTGAAGTTCTCCGGTGTGTCAAGTAGATTTTGAAGAAGTCGACGAGCCTCTAAAGATTGGATGTGGAGGTAATTTTCGCATTTTTCATGGCTCAAGTACTCGTTCAACATTTTCCGGTGTTTGTGGAAGCGTTTTCCATAGGGAAAGAATACCATATTATTGACCCATCCCATGCTATAGAATTCATGTACATAAGAAAAACTGAGAAAGAATGAAAGAAAACATACAGCATGAAGACGTCCGAAGGTGCCCTATCACTGTATATTGCGCTTCTCTTCTCCAAAAGGTCAGTGGCGGCTTGGGCGCTGTTCAAAATGATCATTGTGCTTCCGGGGATGCGAAGATGTGCGACTTTGCCTGCGGTGGTTGTCGGTTTTCAGTGTTGATGAGAAAGAATGATTCCACCGCTCACCGTATATCTTCGAGAGCTCATAGAAGAATATGTCATTATGGTCTGCAGGTATGATACGAAGATGTCCGATAATGGGGTCAGCAGGAGGTCCAGGGGGAAGCGGGGGATGATTTCGAGAACGTTTTCCCCAAGCCAATACGAGTAGTGCGAAACCACCGGCGATAATGAGAGGAATGAATACGGACATGGTGCCAGTAGAGCCTATAGGCTCTGTAGTGCAGCTTATACATTAGTTTTCGTGGGAAGAAGACATGGATTGAAGGAGAGTTAAGACTCTTTGGAGACTAGACCATGCAGACGGTTGGAGGCCTCCACCGTGGCTTCTCTTACAGGAGGCAGTTCAGGGACGATGCCCATTGGTTGCTTGAACATTGCCGTCCTGTCACGAGTGCCAGAAATACAGCAAGACTATAGAGTGCGCAGCATTGTCTCTCAAGCATACATAACTAGCGGTGCTGTTAAGGTTGTGTTCGAAGATGGAGCCTCGGGCCGTTTATCTCTGCTTCTCTGCGCGCCAATGCGTTGAACTTGTGCCATGTGTGAGAATACAAGTACAAGTGAGCCCCTAGTATGTACCGCTCTCTCTCCGCCGCTCCATGATTTCATATTGCTTCGAATACTGCCTCGCATGCTAAATTTTCTCCGCATGACTTTCCATTGGCTTGTTTGTTCAAGGTGGAACTGATATGAAAGTTCTTTGCGATAGGTTTCTCGTCCCTGTTTAACAACTGATTACGCTGGTCCCGCTTGTTCAAATGTTCAAAGCTATTGTTCTGCTGAGCTATAATAACGAGTTGTTGAAAGGAAGAGGGCTGATAGGGACGCGCGAGGGCCTCACCGACACTAGATCCGGGTGTGTGCAGACCGTTAATTTCGCCCGGTACTCGACGCAATCTCTGCAGTAGCACACCAACGTTCCAACGTATAGCGCGATCGTTATCTAAATCTCCGCCTCCTCTTTGCAACCGCTGACAGGAGATGCAGTAAGTACCTCCAGAAACGTGTTTCCTGAATGCGGATGACTACAAGGCCTTCGTCCAGCACTCCACGCCGGCATATCCATTAACCCTCTTTATCAACCCGTCTCGCATCTACACAAAACATCGGAGTTATCACAGCGAATGTGGGTTAGGCACGTCGGATGTAAACCTCATTGCGACTGAAGACGAGGTCTACGCAGAGGACAACTATACAGATATGATGTCGGATGACGAAAGCTGTTCGACGAACTACGGCTCAGAGTCCACTGCTCGAAGTTGACCCATCTCAGCAATGTAAGTACCCCCGTAACAAAGACGGCACGAAGAAACAAGTATGACGCTTCTATTGTGGCGTTTATCCTGCAGTACAGACCAGCGGGAAAGTAGAAGGCATGCATGCACCTGCCAAGACACTGCATAGGCGCGCATTTAACACGGGCTTTAAAACAGGATAAGGCTAATCTGCCGCTGCCATCTGTTCATGTTGGCACGCATATATTTGAGTTCCGACCCGACAAAAAGAGATGAACGGCAGAAGATCGATGTAATGTGTCCAGAGCGGAGGTTGTGTGATTGAATAGCAGAAGTCTGGAACCTAGGAGGAGGCGCAGGGGCAGAACCGATTCATGCATGGAAGAATCTCTCTGTGCGACACCAGGAAACCGATTCTCCTCAAGGCTTGCTGTGGCATTTCTTTGCACATAAATATAGGAGTGGAGGTAGATATCTCACCATGTCTATCCTGACTTGATCCTGATGGAATACCTCGAAACTATCCTTGTAGTTGAAACATCCAACGTTTCTGACGATTGTCCGACTTTGGTTCAACTCTGGTCCAACTGGTCGTCCCTAGAATGTTCGTGACTTGGAGAGCTCCAAGTTGGTACTGGAAGCATGCAAGCGCCCTCAAAATGGAGGATCTGCAACAAGTCATCACTTATTTGTTGTCCACCTGTGGGCAACTTGCGGTAAGAAAGTAAAGAAAGCGGTAAAAACGATGTTGTCATCGTCGTTACAGGCTGCGGCATGTGCACAGACCATGTTTGGGCAGGAAAGCGTGCACTATATTGCGACAAGCACCCAACAAGCACCATGTTCCTGAGATATCAGGCTCCCGCCCTGTCACCCAACCTTCGACGTGGCAAAGGATGTCAAAAGTGGCGCAATCTAGGATGAAAGAAGTCGGGGACAACACGTATGAGTCGGGGGACCTTTTATTCTTTTACCTCGACAAATAAGGGCTGGGTATTCCTGTCAATCATTGGTTGGAAGTAGCACGCGTATTGAAATCCTCCAATAATCGGAGGATGCGAAAAGTCAGTCCACTCCAAGTCCAATCAGACCTTCTTGTAGAGGGTTAAGTAACCGCGAGGAGGAAAGAATCGACGTCATGACAGGCACGAAAGCCGCAGTCCATACTCCTCCAAATTTAGGCACCATGTTCGGCACGGGTTGCGTCTTGTTGAGTCGCTAGATAGGTACTAAGTATTGTTTCTCACCCAATGTCATTGAGTGAGAAACAACTTTTGTCGTGAGAGGGGCAGTTATTGAGTCAATGGCCGCCCCTTTCACGACAAGTATAATGCGTATCCTTGTCTCATACAACCACAATGCGTTCATGGCTTTCAAAGAGGTCGGTGCATGAAGATGACCTTGTAGATCTCCACGGAAAGGTGGCAATTGTAACTGGCGGAAAGTGAGTCAATTACTCCTGGACACGCTATGTTGACGCCTAGCGTTGTTGTCTTAGTACGGGCATTGGATATGCGACAATACAGTTTCTTGCCCGCAAGGGCGCCAAGGGCAGGCCAACGAATCTGGAATTGTCCAAGCCTTCAATGTGAACATAAGGTATACATGGCTGCTCGTGATGAAGGCAGGGCGAGAACCGCCATCGAGCAACTCAAACGAGAGGATATCGGTGATGGGGTGATTGAGTGGCTTCAGCTCAACCTTTCGGATCCTCGCTTGGCAAAAGGCGCTGCTGAAGAGTTCCTCCAGAAAGAAGACCGTCTCGACATCTTAGGTGAGTTCTGACCTCTGCTGATAAGTGTCATGAACTTGAAACAATCTGGTTCATCAAGTCAATAATGCGGCCCGGTATGATTGCCCAATCTCGATTTTTCCCTTTTCTCAACGAATCATTGGATCAGAGGATCCTTTGGACCATTTAAACTTGACTCGGATGGTCTACTGGACATCATGGTATCTAAGTACGTCGTATTCCCGGAGTTTGATACATTCGTTCATTTGACACATCAACACCTCAACTCAGTCATATCAGCCACTTTATCTTCACGGAGACGCTTAGGCAACTCCTAGAATCAACCTCTAAGGAAGATGGTTCAGACGTCCGCATAGTCAACGTAGGTTCTGCCTTGCTCACAGCGTTAGAACTCATCCAGCCTGACCTCAGGTGACTTCTATGGCGCATTCCCGAGTCCATCCAGAGGCATTCATAGGAAAGGAAGCATTGAACAAGGACTACGGTCAGTCCGTCAACGGTTATCTGGACACATACGGTGGGTGTTTCGAGAATTTTCTCATATTGCCAGGCATGCGCTCATCCAGCGAATAGGAAATTCTAAGCTCGCCAATGTGCTTCATGTGAAAGAGCTTCAGCGCCAGCTAGACCGTGAAGGTTTCCCCATCACCTGCATTGCCGTTCACCCTGGTGCGGTGAAAACGGTTGGCTCCGACGCCTTCCTGGACACCCTTCCATACTTTGGGCCATTTGTTAAGCGCTACATTGGCCCCCTATTCTTTGGAACCTGGCGAAATGGTGCAATGAATACGGTGTTTGCAGCGGCATCGAAAAATGTCCAAGAAAACAGGGTTTTGTACCAAGGAGCTTATATCTCGCCCGTTGCACGTGTAACCGCTCCTTCGAAGGATGCGCTTGATCCAAGGCTGGCAAATGAGCTTTGGGCGACAACAGAGGATGTATTGCGTGAGCTGGGGGTATGGCCTATCACTTAGCCTGGTTTAGGGTTACACTTAACTGAGGAGCGAGACAATGCTGATGATGTTGGTATACTGTGAAGTCCCATCAACGACATGGCAGATGAAATAATAGTCAGAAACTAGTCAAGTTCGCGCAGTCGATGACCGCAGCCGGTGTATGCCGAGCACGGGATTCTTACTCCGCAGCGTACGGAATAGGCGTGAGCTGTACTGCTCCAATCCCAGCCACATCCATATCTCACATCTTCCTCCTCCCCCGCCGTCCTCCCTTCAAAAGCTCACCAAAGCAACATGTCAGCCTCGGGCGGTCTCTCTCGCCGTCGCGTTCCTGCAGCAACCTCATCTTCTCATGCTGCCCATAACGACGACGACGACGACACTACTGGCAACGGTCACTCGCGCACAGCCAGCAGGAGCAATACTCCCCCCATGATGCAGCATGCGGGGAGTGCGTTTGAGGGCGGCGGGAAGATTGCGTTTGACCCGCGGGACCTGCAGCAGGATGCGGGTGAGGAGGCCAAGATCGGAGGAAAGATGCCGCGTTTGACTATCATGGAGGAGGTACTGCTCTTGGGAATCAAAGACAAGCAGGTTTGTTCTTTACAATCACTGCAAGCAAGTACTCAATTCTTGTAGGGATATCTGTCATTTTGGAACGACAACATCTCGTATGCCCTGCGTGGCTGCATCCTTATCGAGCTCGCCCTCCGCAGACGAATAGCGCTGGTGAAAGACCCGAATCGCCGCCGCATGCTTATAGCCGACCGCATCATCGAGGTCGTAGACGATCGACAGACAGGCGAGACCATCCTCGACGAGGCCCTCAAAATGATCAAAATGCAGCAGGACGTCGAGAAACTCAGCATCAATGCCTGGATCGACCTCATGAGTGGTGCGTCCCCTCTTACTCTCCTTTCCCGAACGCTAATTCATCAAAAGGCGAAACATGGAACGTTATGAAAATCGGCTTCCAGCTGAAACAAGTCCGCGAACGCCTCGCAAAAGGTCTCGTCGACAAAGGCGTCCTCCGCACTGAGAAGCGCAACTTTTTGCTCTTCGACATGGCCACCCACCCCGTCGCCGACGTACGCACCAAAGAAGGCATAATCACACGCGTTGTCACCCTCCTCACTTCTACCACCTCCGCCCTCCCGCCCGCCGCGCTCGACAAGGAAGGCACCCAATGTCGTGTCCTACGCGCCGTGTGTCTCGTATGCGCGGCGTATACCGCGAGCGTCCTGGATAATGCCTTCGGAAGGTTGGGATATGAGGAGAGGGAGGCTGCGTTTCAGCGGTGTGATGAGATACTTGGCGAGTTCGTCGTCTGGCCGTTCGGAGGCGGGGTCGGCGGTAGTGGGGGGTCGAGTACGCCGGCCACAGCAGCGGGTAGGAGACGCCAGGCGAGTCGGATTGCCAGCGGCGGTGGGCTGGGGGAGGTGAGTGGGCGGGAGGTCGTGTTGGGACTTGTGCAGGAGGTCAGGAAGGAGATGGTGGGTGGCGAGGAGGACGTTGGCTTCGAGCTGGTCGCGGGCGTGTTGGAGGTGCTGTCGAAGCTGGATTCGCTGATATGATTATTGATTGAGAGTCGTGTTTGACATTTGTCTCTATGGAATTCTCTCTCCTTTTGTGTTTCTTGGAGCTATTTTTTATCTTCGCTGATGTTGCTTCTTACATCCCTATATTTAATTGATCGCCATCGTATTCAGGAACTTTGATGGCCCTCCTTCGGGGCCGTTCGTGTACGCTTCAACAGCTGACAGTCACATCCAATCATCTCGACACTGGCCAACGTAGCGTTTGGACATCATCATATTCGGATCCCAATTGCCGCAGGACCGAAATGAACATCTATGACATGGGGGAAGACACTGACGAACTGACGAACTGTGAAAGGTTTTCTTCTCAGACGATCAAGCCTTGGACCTGACTCCCTAATCCTCGATCTCTACTCGTTCGATGTCTGAGAAAGGATACTGTCCACTCTGATGGATTTCTGCTTGTGATAGCTTCAAGCAAAAGGTGATTCGATAACCATTCAATGTACCAAAATTGTAAATTATAGATGATTCGGCTCGACATCAGACTGAATGATGGGCCATACCCCGAGCTCAAGCAATACATCCTCTGTTGTCGCCCAAACCTGCTCTCCGTCCTCCGTCAATCTAACTCGGGATGGCGATTTGCTACAGGAAGCCTTATGGTAATTTTTCGGGGCATTTGGGTTTTCGTGTACACTCTGTGTGAGAGCCCCAAGTTTCTCATGGGGAAGGGGCGCGATGACTATGCACTAGATGTGATTCCAAAGGTAGCGGCATACAATAGGACTACCTCGAGCTTGGTCATAGGCGAGTTGAGAGAGGTACGTGAAGGCGAGAAAAGGTCAGAAACTGCGGAAATATCGATGGGGGTGGGCACTGCCGTAGGTGCAGTGCAGATGCATTTGCAAAGCTTGGGGGTGGATACGAGCCATGCGAAGTCGCTGTTTGAGACCAGGACAAGGGTGTATTCGACCAGTCTTCTGATCATTCTGTGGGGTATTCATGGTTTTCGACGAGTTCGGTGCATGAAGATACCCTGTAGATCTTCACGGAAAGGTGGCAATTGTAACTGGCGGAAAGTGAGTTGATTACTCCTAGACACGCTATGTTGACGCCTAGCGTTATTTTCTTAGTGCGAGCGTTGGATATGCGACAATACAGCTTGCCCGCAACGGGCTAAGGTCAGGACTACGAGTTTGAATTTGACCAAAGCTTGAATGTGAACATAAGGTATACATAGCTGCCCTCGATGAAGACAGGGAGAGATCTGCCATCGAGCAACTTAAACGAGAGGATATCGGTGATGGGGTGATTGAGTGGCTTCATTTCAACCTCTCTGATCCTCGCTTGGCGAAAGGCGCTGCTGAAGAGCTCCTCCAAAAGGAAAACTGTCTTGATGAGGTCTAAACTCTGCTGTTCAGTGTCATGAACTTGAAGAAATCATACAGTCCCCAGGCCGGAAAGGCAGTGTGATTCATTTGCAAAACTTCTACACACTTTCAAGGACTCGCAGCTTTATACCCCGTGCAAATCAAAACGTCATCCGACAGCTGCATCCATCCACTATTCTCCACCGATTTTTCTGATCATTGTCTTCTGCCCGCGGAGCTGGCCTGACTCGTCACCATACGCCTTTGATGTTCGGCGGGGTGCTCGAGGAGGGGGGTATGAGTTTCTTTTCCGTTTTTTTGCAGTTTTTGATGGTGGTGGTAGAGATTCAAGCCTTGTGAAAAACCACTGCGCTGGTGCGGTGCTCTTTCGTTTCTGTCACAACGTCGATTAATTCCCCCTCCCGCCAACCCTCTACAAGCAGGTCTCATTGGACAGACTTTTCGCATCCTCCGATTATTGGAAGATTTCAAGCGCGTGCTACTTACAACACCCCTGTTCTGGATCACCACTAAAGGAGCTTATATTTGTAACATTGAAAAAAGGCTTCATCGGACGAGTTGATGTTCATGGTGGTTGCGTTTCGCGCACAAAAGACTGAGCGGTTATGTGACCACCGTTGATAAAGACCGCCGGCTACGGTCCACATATAGCTCATACAGGAACCTAATGGTCGACACCACCACCAACGCCAACGTCGACGAGTGACAATTGGGGTCGTCCATCATCAACGGAAACTCGCCTGTCGCACTCGTTTGTCGCACTAAGCTTTCGCTAGATCATCAGGAGTGTGTTCGACAGTTGAGTCCATCCTCCATCCAGCCCTCGCTACATGTTTTAACAATGACAGCCCGGTCTCCCTCAAACGGCCGCCGAATCAACTTGGAATCAGCGTACCCCGGTTATCGGACAATCTCGATATACCCTGCTGGTGCCCACACGCCATCGCCATGACGTTCCGAATCGTGCACGCTCTCTATACGGGACCAGTACAGGCCTTTTTTTGTTACCTTGCTTCGTGAATATTGCTTCTTCCATCTCCACGTCTACTAAGATTAGCAACGTTTCCCGAAAGTTTCATTATTTTTCCTAGGGGGCCGTTTGTGTACGCCTCATCAGGTGTCAGATGAATCGCGTCTTCCCGCAACTGGCCATCAAATCGCCTGAACGCTGAAGTCGTATCTGAGCCGCAGGAGCCACGGGAGCTCATTGACATCAGGATGGGTGCGACATTGCCGCTCAAACACCAGTGCTAGATTTGTCAGACTACTGAGACCAGAAAGTCAGCGACAGGGAGAGAGAGAATACGAAATGTCGATTATTTTTTCATCAAAATGAATGTGGCATTTTACTCGTACGAGAAGCGCGTAAGTGTGAATGGCCCCAAATTGACGAAAGTAACCCTATTTCCACAACATTTGTACGTTCCACCGATACACTAGTCGCGGTGACATTCATCTCGAACAAGAAAGATAACCCAAAATTTGCCCAAAGTATGACTTGAGATCGAGCTTGTGAAGTAGAAATGCACAATGATCGACCAATCATCTCCCCACCCATATAATTACAAAGTCGCTTTCCCTCTCGTTTCATACGGCAGAAGAAGCGCCAGGACCCCCGACACCAAAAATATGGCGCCAGCTATAAAGATGGGAACCGACGTGGTCAAATCGGCATACAGCGCTATAATCGGAGACTATCATCCAAAACGATATGATCAGGCCACATGGAAAGAGAGAGAAACAGAATGGGTATATGTGCAACCTACCATGACCCCAAAAATTCGATTCGCGCACGCACATAGCGCCAAACCCGTCCCCCTATCCTTCGTCAAAAACGACTCCGGCGTAACGGCGTACAAAACTCCATACATGACGTTGCTCGTGAAACCGTAGGCACAGTTCCAGCCTAGGAGTGCGGAGGAGTTGCGCGCAGTGGTTGAGAGAAGGATGAAGGTGCCGGTCAGTAGGGTAGAGATGGATAAGGTCCCGCGTCGTCCGATGAGTGGAAGGTCCACTGTGTAGCCAGCGAGTAGAGCGCCAGGAACACTTATGGCGCTTAAAATCACTTGCTATAAATGAGTTTTAGGGAAGATTGGTAGAAGACACGCTGTCAGTTACTTTCATCAGTGGAATATGCAAGAACATACGTTGCGATATGTTATGTATGTGGAGCCATCACCGAACTCCGCACCACGAGTTGCAAGACTAGTTTAGAAAAAGGGAGATTACAGGATTATAGTTGAGGTGGAATGGAAAGAGGGATGATGGGGTGGCTTACTAGTAAGTCACGAATGCGTTATATCTCCAAGATTGGTAAATTAGTGTGAATTTCAGGTTATAGACGAAGTCCGGATAACGCGACGTACAGAGGGAACGCCAGCCCGATCAAAGCTATTCCCCACGACAAATGAGCACAAAGCGTTTGCTTCTGCATCATTTTCCATCACTGAATGTACGTACCCCACAGAATGATCAGAAGACTGGTGGAATACACTCTTGTCCTTGTCGCAAACAGCGACTTCACATGGCTCGTATCCACCCCCAAGTTTTGCAAATGCATCTGCACTGTACCTACGGCATCGCCCACCCCCATCGACACTCCCGCAGCTTCTGACCTTTTCTCGCCTTCACGTACCTCTCTCAACTTGTCTATAACCAAGCTCGAGGTAGTCCCATTGTATGCCGCTACCTTATGAATCACATCTAGTGCATCGTCATCGCGCCCCTTTCCCATGAGATACTTGGGGCTCTCATACAGAGTGAACACGAAAAACCGGATGCCCCAAAAAATTACCATAAGGCTGCCTGTAGCAAAGAGGAAGTATCGCCATCCCGAGTTAGATTGGCGGGTACAGACGGAGGACGGAGAGCATGAAAAGTTTCCTATGAGAGGCCAAGCAATCTGGATGGTCGCACTAAAATGAGATACTTCATGAGGAGAAACCAACGAAACACACCAAACTCCCTATCAGCTGTCCGAAAGCCCACCAGATTGATAGGACAGTCAATAAGTATTGGTGAGACATCGGGACAAACTCTGAATTCGGGCAGAATAAAACAAACAATCCTTCTCTCTCAACTCACGCACATCTGAAGACCGCGCCTTACTGACCGAGAAAGATAGCAGAATCGACTGGCAGGTTCCCTCCTACGCCGATCGACCATACCGCCGTCAAGGCGCTCAAGGTAACGTAGTCTGGAGAGCCGCCACCGGCGATGGCAAACACTCCAATAAGAAGTAATGTTATATTGAAGGAGATTCTGAATGAGTGAGCGTGCTATTCAGCCAAATCGACGCAGGTGGAGTGCTAGGAGGATTATACGCACTTCCGGCCCCAGAAATCAGCTCCGACACCCCAAAAGGCCGCTCCCACGAGCAAACCTATATTCTGCCCAAGCTTGAGGAAGGGAGGATTGAAGTTGAATTCGGCGACCACGGCGGGGAGAATGAGACTTGTCACAACCTGCGAGAACGACATCAGCTGGTGAAACAATTCGCTCAAAGCCGTACCGGGTAAGAGGGAAGATTAGAGGAAATGTGTTGCTTACCGGCCATAGGTTGTCTCTGCCGTTATACGTTCCATGCCAATATTAGGATGAAGGTTGTACGAACACGCAGACAAAACGGTGGTTTGAGACGTACGCGAGATACCCAAACCCAGTAACGACGAAAAGGCCCCTGCAAAACAACGCATGAGGAAGAAGTTGTTTGAACTGGAGTCATTTTATCGAGCATGAATACACACCATTGATAACGACCCATGCCCACCTCCTGTAATGCATTGTTCAAAATTGCTGCTTTACGATCGTACACGGAGCTCTCCTCGTCTTCGAGGGTGGTGCTCTGCAAGACCTTCATCGATTCTTTATCATCAGGGACATCTGTGTTGGGGGTTGGTAGTTCAACCATGAGTATGTTGGCTCGAGAGGCGAGAATAACGCAAGCCTCGCCCACCAATCCACAAAGTGCCTGCCCTATCAAAGAAGCTGGTTGTAAGTATTGTATACGTAGTTTGGTTGATGCAGAGCGGCTGAAACCTTAAACTCACATTGAGATCAGTGATACGTACGTATCGCGTAGACTGTTGCTGAGCTTCGCGTGAGGTCCTTATAAGCCCTATGTTAAATCAGGGGTAACGAGTGGCAATTTCCTGATCTATGAGAGGAGAATTGCTCATTTGCTTCTGCATGCCGGAGCGGTATGTGACGTGAAGGCGTATGATAACTTGACGCGTGAAATCGTCATCGAGGATGCACGGTCAGACCCTGATGCGACACGAGAGAGAGAGAGAGAGAGGGAGAGAGAGTTCCAGTATTGTGGTCCCAATAGCCGGAACGACTGGAGGTGATAGATATGCTACGGGCACGTGACCATTTTACCGTTGTGATCAGCATCGCCAATCCCAAGGGCCCCCTGGCCTGCCGTCAGGTATCAAGTACTTACTCATGCAGGCGGTATCATCGAGGTAGAACATGCCAGCATCTTTATCTTATTAACTTGCTTGGCCAGCAGGTGTCTTGTGGGAGTTCCCTCTGCCGGAACAGCCGCAAGCAGCCATTCCTCCCCGATACGCCACTCCCTCGTGTCCAAATGCTTTGGGGATTCCGAATACCGTCTCACGTCTACGCATGGTTTTTAGAGGTAACATTTCAAACATTTCGGCCAGATTCCACTTCAAGGTGCGCAATGCGCCCAATTCGGCCCGTGCAGGGCCCCTCAACCTCTCCTCGGCGTCTCTTGTTCACGCCTGTTGGCCACCGCCTCCTGCTGTCTGCTAGACCTAATATTCTTCACAGCCAATCCGTCTAGCCTCCGCTCCTCCGCCCATCCCAAGCCTCTCAGGTTTCCTCAGCAAATCGGCCTAGGCTCCACTCACCGCCTCTCACTGTCTCCCAATCGTGGACGTAAACCATTACAGGGAGGTAATGAAAGGTTGGCGTGTGTTGAAAACGCCCAGGACGATGTGGCAAAAACAGGTGAATTTGCGCAGGGCCGTTCGTCCTTGTGCCGTGTCAGTGTCTTCAGCGCCGCCAGGCTTTCTCCCGCGTCCATCACTGTAGATGTACACGGTAAGTCTACAGGGATATCGATGTAAGTGAGTGAATAAAGAAATAGGTAAGTAGGAGTACTGACCTCAGACGCACACAATGAGTGTAAACGGCTGAGGAGCAGTACTCCGCGCAACAAAGAAAATACTCATCGCATGGCAAGTGTCGCCATGCGATGGTGCGATAAGAGCGAACACGCGCAGACATAGAGTGTGTGCGCGCGTGCAACCCGCGCGTATGTAAAAGAAAAATATGCGGCGCGCACACATCACGCGCGCATGCACATTTGGACATCCGGTGGAGTAGTCCAGGTGGACCTACTCAGGGAGCTCGGGTTGGCAAGGCTCGGTAGCGCGTCGAGCAGGCGCGCGGTGTAGCAGGCGCGCCGCGGTAAGAGGCAAGTTGCGATGTTGGTCACTGGACCGCGGTCCATCTACATACGGACAATGCTGTGCTAGTCGGTATCTAATCTAATCGACTTGATCTCAGGTACCTCGGGCGCATTCACTACCACATATTGAAAGTGAGGAAGACAGGGGAAGTCAGCGCGGGCGCTTAAGTGACTGTTCCAACCAAAAGGCGTGTCGGGGATGGTCACGGGACTCTCCAGAACAACTATAGAAGCCTTGCAATTTCCACGTAATTGCGGCATGAATGACAATGTATAAATGAATTCTGTCTATGCATCAGGCCAACTAGAGGACTCCATAAGTTCCAATTGTGCTCGTAATGTAGTTCAATGGTCAAGACCAAAAATATGAATTCTCATTGCATGGTCGATTGATGGTCGAGATATCATGGTTGCCGCAAAAAACTGGAAGACTCGCGAAATCCGTTTCCCTTTCCTAGTCGGAGACGTAGAAATATGGCCAGCCCTCCTCCTTTCCATGAATGGCCAAACAGTTCAAGAAGGCACATTGACACCCAATCCACGATAATTCATTTCTCCCCACAAATTACTCTTATAGCCTAACATAACTCACGTCGATCACGACCAGATGTGGATTTCTGCGCGAACTCATATGTGAAATACATTGTAAGAACTGGATACACACCATGATAATAGTACAATGCGAGCGATGCAAACGCAACAAAACGGAAATAATCTCACACATCATCATCGACGATGTCCCACCCATCTTCCTCCTCCTCTCCAATTGTATCGTCAATCTTATCTCGCGGGAGTCCACCTGCGCCTCCGATCTTATTACTCGAGCGCTGTGTCCGCGGCCGCGACGGCGGATGCGCGACTGTGGCCTGCAGGAGTTGCGAAAAGTCTAGTGGGAATGAAGCAGGAGTCGGTGCAGGTAAGTTCGGGTAAGTCTCGTGCGACCTCCTAATGCAAACAGACGTTCAGCAATGTCCACGAAAGATTCAAGCCACGGAGATACGGCTCACCTTCCCAGTTCTGAACTGCAACACACAGTCCAGAGGTTGCTCAACACGTCCCCGGCCTGGCTTAGCGGGACGTCGATATTCTGCGTGGAAGCGAGGTAGGACACGTCGTACAGGAGCATGGAGAGCGCGGTGGTGAATGACGCTTGGGGAGACGATTCGGGTGGATCCGCAGCGAGGACGGAGGCGGCGAGGTGATCTTTGGTTTTATTGCTCGTAGATAGCGGAGTAGTCTGGGAGCGCGAGACGCGAGGTGAGGCTGAGATCGCAGTTGGGGGTGTCGGATGGGCTGCAGCGGAAGATAGGTGTATGGGATGTTTAGTGTACCACCTGTGTGTCGTTCAATGAGTCATGTCCGTAAACGCAAAAGAGAAGACGAGCAATGTACCTAGCCCACCCGCCCCCTTCTGCACCTTTGGTGGCGCCTATCCACGCCTGCCCAACGCCGAGTTTGCCTCCCGTCCAGACAACCTCAAAGGGAAGCTTAATACCAAGGTAAAACGTCAAAAGCGACAGAAAGTGGATCGTGTGCGTCAACACCGCATTGATATGATCCGGCGGGTATCCTACCCAACACTCAATCACGACATCGCATGAGATTACCAGTGAAGAAGAACCTACTCCTCATATCTCCTGGGACAGGTAGGATCAAATCTCCAATTGTCCATTCCCCCTTGGTGCCGGCTTTACCCCCTATGGGCGGCCTCCCGCCAACTTCAACAATGTTGAAGACCTCCACGAGCTCCTGCACGAGCCCGGAACGTGCGCGCGCTATTGTTGATGATAAGTTTGAGAGACCTTCCGCTTCTCGGGAGGGTGAGGGGGCTGTGCCTGGTGTAGGAGAATGCATGTAGGATGCGGATAGATTTGTTTGGAGTGTGGCTGCGGAGATCGTTCGTCTTCGGGATGCTAATGTCTCTCGCAACGTACGTAGACGATCTCTTTCTGGGATCTGCATCAGCCTTCTATGAGCTTCGCAAAGATAAAAAACGCACTCTTCTCATTCTCCTTGCGCAGCTTAGCCAATCCGCTTTGCAGTTCCTCCACTCGCCTTTGACATGTAGAGACACCGGCGCGAGATAGTCGTGCTGGTGTTATAGTTTCCCCCAGGGCCCTGGCGGCTTTGGCGACATGATCGTCCCGATCCAAGGCGTAATGTTGCGTTTGCTGCCGGAAATCATGCAAGCTACAGCGAATAGATGAGCTGTTGCGTCCCAAGTCAGGGCGGAGGAATGCTAAACACTTGCTGTGTTTTCAGACACGTTTCACAGTAGAATTGGCGCTGCTTGAGCTCGCAAATCTTACAATCCATGTTAGCTGTAAGCAGAATTGAGTATTTTATGTTGTACGGATGGAAGAGAAACGGGATTATGGCAGATAAGACTAAGAACTGATGTGAGGGTGGTAAGGACGCTTATGCGCAGATATGTTTGTTCTGGACGGTAAGCTCATGAAAAGCAAACAAGGTTGTGGCTTCAAATGCTTATAGCCACGGGCGCTCTTTCTTTGCTCTTTCTGATCTTGCAAGGGGTGGCCAATGTCACCCACCTACATTAGACTATATTATATTTATGGCCGATATTCCGATCTCCTCAATGTGTATGATCTCTCGGTTGATACGTTTTGTCCTTCTTTGCGCTTTGTATAATGGGTGCTCTTCCCCAAGAAACACATACCATTTTGGATTCGATCAAGCGCAGTCGAATACCTCGATGAAGAACCTCACGGGCGATGGCGTTCTTATTCTCCACAGTTCGTGACGAGGTGCTTCATTCCTTACATATACCCTATAAAAGCGACGCCATTGGCATTAGAGCCCAGTAGGTGTGGATTTCAGCGGAGACCTTCCAAAAGGACACAGGTGTAAAAGAGTGACCGCACGGAAGCTGAATCGAGAGCATGTTGCATAGAATAAATGTGGTCATACAAAGCATGTACTCGTTCGAAAACCTCTCGTTTTTGATGTGAAATCGCCATCATCCACCGCCTACAATGGAACCCAAGCCACAGTCATACAACTCATGCCTTGGAGACGGCCTTCCTCACAACATCGCGTCTCTGCTTCTTCGCAAGCATAACACCGAATCGAGCAAAGTCGTTTAGTGACCGTCTGGCTTCAACAGCGGCGCGCTTTTTCGCCCAGCTCGACTTGTTCCACTTCTCGACGGTGCCCTCCTTCTCCAGCTGCTTCTTAACAACGCCTGAACCAGCGGCACGGGGAAGTTTTGTGAGAGCGTGAGGGGTGAGGGTCAGATGCTTGAAGGGGTATGATTGACGGGGGACGCCTGTTGAGGGACCGTCAATGATGGCCTGCGATCACACGATGAATATAGATTTCAGCAGGCGACGAAAACATCACGTACGCGGTTGTGGTCCATGATTTCCGTGATAACAGCGATGTTTCCGGCATAAGGGCCAGCTTTGAGGAGGACAACTGCGGAATATGTGAACAAAACTCGAAGAATGCCAAGGTGAAAACAACTCACCTCGTCCGACCTCGACGAAGCGTTTGAAATTGGAGTCCTGGAGAACGAAGAATTTCGGTCAGTCAACGCGCTCTCCACCGGTTTCACGCCCTAACAGTGGCCTGCAGCGGCGCTTCCAAGTCGATCCCTTCCACCTAACCAAAGGTCATCCGGCATGACATCCATCCATCCAGCCTTCTATCCACCCAATTCAGCGACATGTTTCGATTCTTTCCGGCTGCAGGTCCATCTAGAGGTCGTAGGTTCAGTCTTAGAGGGATTTGTGCTCACTGTCATCGTTTTTGCTTGAGGAGGGTCCGGGCGGTCTTGATGTCGTGTTGATTCGTGGTTGTGGCTGGGCAATCTGGCGCGGATTTGTGCCTATTTGGAACGGGAGCTTGTGGCTAATGATCTTGCCATTTTGGGCCGATAAGATTAGATAACAGATATGTCCTTACTGTGCAAGTCGCTCCAAGCACCTTTGTACACGCATTCACATTCTGTCCACAATCTAGCGGGACAAATCTTGACGTCCTACTGAATAAGCCGCATCTCTAGCTTAAGTTATGGGTCTGGCCGAATTTGGGTCTATCTCTCCAAGGTGTTCCTACATAATCGATCCACGACATCGTGTTCCTCCCAGCTCAACGCTCGTCTTCCAAAACCACTATTCCCGATCAGGTCACCGATATGCTTGCACATCTAAAATCCCGTGCTTCGCATGCACAAGCTGAATATGAGGATGTCTCTTCCTTTGCGTCAGCTTAATTTGGGCATGTTTTGGCCTTTTGGTTCTACTCATTTTGAGCAGCGTCAGACTGGTGCTCAAGATTACTACGCGGCTTTGTGCGCAGCCTCGTTGCCGCTGGCGTCTTTTGACCGTGTTTCGTCGGCATTGAGAGTGACAAGTCGTAACTGCTGATGCTCTTCGTTCTCTATATGGCATCATTGATCGTACGCCTTCGTACGCAGCTGTTAATCTTTATCACTCAGGGCATATATCTTCTCTCGCCGCTCAGCCGCCACTACTTATTACCATTGGGGACAATGTTGCACGTCACGTACCCCAAGCTTTCGCGATATCGCCAAAATCGCATTCCATTACCTTCGTTTCGATAGCTTACTTGAGTACGTATGCCAAAGGAGACATAAAAGGCTCCCGAAAAGGTGTGGATGCGAGAAGAGCGCGACACACAAAGTCATGAATCTGGCAGGAACCAAACATGATTAAAGGTTGCGCGAATTGAAGGCGTTGCCGCTCACCAACTAACTGTTTGACTGATTCTGTCAACTTAATCTCGGCCAAGTGCCCCAACTACGAGGTTCTTGGGTCCCTTTTGTGATTTGTTCTTCCCGTTACCGGCAGGGTCTTACGCGTTCATGGGGCGTTGATCAGGATTCTTTTTCCTAACGCGATTTGCGCGCGTGAACCAAGATTGGGATTGGGTTGTCTCGCTTCTTCCAATATATCTCAACATGCAACCGATATCCCCTCAATTTTCAATCGGACTGAAACCCTCATTGTACCGACAGAGAGAGAGAGAACACGTGTTGGGGTCCCAGCGGGACAACTGAGGCCCGTTTCCAGTCTGGTTATTATCAGGCGCTTGATGAATCATCTCAAAAAAAATCATCGCACATACTTAACTTCTGCGAGTACCGTGAGTACTGTTTGATTCTCCAAGATTTGGAAAAATCTTGAAACTGTCGATTGATCCACAATACCTTTTCTGTTGCAGGCTTCTGCAGGCGGGTGGTTTTCACATGGTTAGGCTCGCATAAGCACAGATAAGTACCTCGCGCTGCAAAATGTTTATGCGAGGACGTTCTTGGTATGACACTGACTAAAGTACCTTCTACACAGAATTATATCAAGCTTTTGAATAGCTGCAGACCGTGAACAAAACCAACTACCCAGAAATCCGTTCCGAGATAGACGTCCTGAAACATGGATAGCTCATCGAGGAATAGACGATGGCGTCTACCGCAACGCCGGATAATGATACTTAACCCTTCGTTAACCTTCTCTCCTTCTCTCTCTCACCCCTCACTATCCACATGGTTCCTTTCAGTGCAGCAAGGTGATGCCATCACGAAGATCTGCGTGTTGACTACAGGAAAATCCCTTTGATTGCTGATCTCGGTCGTTTGCGGCAAGAAATAATCAAATGTCGGGTGAATATGTCTCCATTTAGGGTGAAGTATGTAGAGACAAACGCAAGGCAAACGCGATACGTATGATTGTTCAGTCCCAGGGATACTCTTCATAACGAACACGACGTTCAGGGATTGGTTGTATTATAGATCATAAGTTTCACATCACATCAAAATCAAAAGCAACTGATTCGATGGGGCGCACTGATCAATATCGGATCAGATTGACCTCATGCAACAGAGTATTGAGTATTTCGAAGTTTATGCCTCCAAGACCCCAAACGTCACCTAAGAGTGGTACTGATTGCCCACCGCCGCGAAGGTATGTAGAAAGACTTTGGCCAGATATTTGGTTGTGGGTTGCCACAAGTAAGTATGGGTTATGACTTGTACATATTTCCTCGTCAAATTCAGATCTTTGTCAAATGATCACACGTATAGCCAGTCATTCTCGGATCACCCATTCGGAGATATGTCACTTCGTTCCAGCGTGAACAGTGAGGATGACCATTTCAGGAGCCAAAAAGGCTGCCCATCAAACGCAGCCGAAGGACAAGATAATTATGCAGAACTTGAAAAGAACATTGGATGTCGTTTCAGGGCGATAACATTTCAGAGTTGGACTCCAGAAAACTCTTACTCAAACGCACCCTCAATCAGCCTTAACCGGTTTCAAAATCCTGGGCTATCAAATGCATCTCCAGTTGGGCATCCCCGGAGATCTTGTGGTATTTTTTGAATGTCGTTCTAGGCGATACTTCGCAGTCCAGATTTAGACTCCAAAGAATACTTGTGAAATCTCACTCGAACGCACCCGTTAATCGGTTTCGAAATCTTGAGCTATCAAATGCAATCTCAGATTGTTTGCAATTCTTTTTGCATACCCAGTGGGACATCCCAAGAGATCTCGTAGTATTGGTACAGAATGGTCTCGCAAACCTATAAATACGAAGGTAAACGAGATTACATTCTCTAGCAGTGCCGGTCACTCTTACCCTCAACACCAACTGTCATTCTCACCAGAGCTGGTCTTGGTCAAAAATTATTTTATCTACTCAAACTACTCAATCTATTCAACAAAATGCGTTTCTCCGTTCAAATCTTTGCTGCCATTGCCCTGCTCTCCACCGCGGCGTTTGAGACAGTCACCGCCACTCCACTAGGGTCCGTTGATCAGGTCCTCAGTGCCCGTGATGTTCGTACCGCCTTTGCCCATTGATTGTCTTCAAGTTGCTCATTTTTATTGTAGGCTATCTCCGACTGCCGCCGTACTTGCGGCATGCGGTTCGACATTGGAGGCCACGAGTACTTGGACTGCATTGAACGCTGCCAGGACTTTGCCTTCAATGGAAAGAACGCAAAGAAGTCCCACAAGAAACGCGAGATTGAACAATTCGTTGAGCGATCCGTTGACCAGGTCCTCAGTGCCCGTGATGTTCGTACCGCCTTTACCTATTCCTTGTCTTCAAGTTGCTCATTTTTATTGTAGGCTATCTCCGACTGCCGCCGTACTTGCGGCATGCGGTTCGACATCGGAGGCCACGAGTACTTGGACTGCATTGAGCGCTGCCAGGATTTCGCCTTCAATGGAAAGAACGCAAAGAAGTCCCACAAGAAACGCGAGATTGAACAATTCGTTCAGCGATCCGTTGACCAGGTCCTCAGTGCCCGTGATGTTCGTACCACCTTTACCTATTCCTTGTCTTCAAGTTGCTCATTTTTATTGTAGGCTATCTCCGACTGCCGCCGTACTTGCGGCATGCGGTTCGACATTGGAGGCCACGAGTACTTGGACTGCATTGAGCGCTGCCAGGATTTCGCCTTCAATGGAAAGAACGCAAAGAAGTCCCACAAGAAACGCGAGATTGAACAATTCGTTGAGCGATCCGTTGACCAGGTCCTCAGTGCCCGTGATGTTCGTACCGCCTTTACCTATTCCTTGTCTTCAAGTTGCTCATTTTTATTGTAGGCTATCTCCGACTGCCGCCGTACTTGCGGCATGCGGTTCGACATCGGAGGCCACGAGTACTTGGACTGCATTGAGCGCTGCCAGGATTTCGCCTTCAATGGAAAGAACGCAAAGAAGTCCCACAAGAAACGCGAGATTGAACAATTCGTTCAGCGATCCGTTGACCAGGTCCTCAGTGCCCGTGATGTTCGTACCACCTTTACCTATTCCTTGTCTTCAAGTTGCTCATTTTTATTGTAGGCTATCTCCGACTGCCGCCGTACTTGCGGCATGCGGTTCGACATTGGAGGCCACGAGTACTTGGACTGCATTGAGCGCTGCCAGGATTTCGCCTTCAATGGAAAGAACGCAAAGAAGTCCCACAAGAAACGCGAGATTGAACAATTCGTTGAGCGATCCGTTGACCAGGTCCTCAGTGCCCGTGATGTTCGTACCGCCTTTGCCTATTCATCGTCTTCAAGTTGCTTATTTTTACTGTAGGCTATCTCCGACTGTCGCCGTACTTGCGGCATGCGGTTCGACATTGGAGGCCACGAGTACTTGGACTGCATTGAACGCTGCCAGGATTTCGCCTTCAATGGAAAGAACGCAAAGAAGTCCCACAAGAAACGCGAGGTTTCCGCATCAGCTCTATAGTTTAGTGACAATAGTTTTTCTTGTTTTATAGATTAGAACAATGCATGCAGTTCCGTCATAAAGTCCGAAGAAAGCATGTCAGGTATCACAAGGTCGAGAGGACCGCGCCAGGGGCTATAAAATCGTTAGTTGGCGGGTCCCGTCAACGTCAATTATGTATACAGATCCGTACCGTTTGCAGACTCTCTCACAAATCGGCGTCCAAGGCGCTCAACCTCATCTGCCTCTGCTTCATGACAGTTTCCTCATAAGGGTTCAAACACCGAATTCGGCACGGGTACGACCGTGTTTCCTCTGGGATGATAAAGTCTTGTCCTCGCCACCTTTCCAAGTGTTTCTGGAGTTCTCAAGTGAGGCCGCGCTCGGTGTTGAGGCAGGCCTGCAATGCTCAAGCAGCCTGATTGTGAGGGCCGGTGGACCATGACCACATTGCCAAAACGCGTACTTACCCGACCGGGAGATCGCGGGCTGGCATTTCCGCAAAGTAGCGGGGTGTTTTCGTCGTTATTATTTGCATTATATCAAGCATTGTTCAGGGTAGTAGTTGCAATCCTCACAGAGGATATAGCAAAAGCAGACAATACCCTTCTCAACTGGAGGCAAAAAGGTCACATGGAATCCCTGAGACAGTTGATAACGTCTCGAACTGTCATTGCGCGCGTAGACCAACATGCTCATGATGTCTTAAAGATATATGAGAAAAGTCCAATAGCTGTCCCCTCTACAATACCTTCTGTACAAACCTAACTACCAAATAGCTGAAGACCGTGAATATATTCATTAACTACCCAGAAATCCAATCCAAGATAGACGTCCTGAGACATGGATAGCTTGTCAAGGAAAGGACTATGGGTCCAAGACAATGGCGTATACTGCAACGCCGGGATACTCTCGGGCACCGGTGTTCAGTTCTGGACCGTACCGGTTAACCCTCACCTCACCTCACCTCACCTCAAGGTGATCCGGATAAAAATTAGCCATAAAGAAAGGGTGGTCAGGCGGTGATAAGCAATATGATCAAGAGACCTGAACCAGCGCAAACTACATTGGCTAAGCAGTTGATGAGGGAAAAGCAAAAACGAATAACCGATAGAAATTGCTTCATGATCACAAATGTAATCTGCACGACCCGCGATTGACCCATCAATACAAAAATTATAGTCAGGTTGTGTGAAATCTTTCTAGAGCAAACATCTGGCCAACGAGCCTCTGGCCTGATTGAGACAAGATTGAAACATACCCCGACATCGTTTTCTCTGTCTCAGCCAAGTGTCCGATACCAAACCAAGGGGGTGGCGGAATGTGGAAAGTGTACCAACACTCACCTTTTTTTTTCAGCCAAGTCTGGTACCCCCCCCCCCCTCCCCCTCCTTCCTAATAAGGTATGTTTTCCATGAATCTATGTCTTTTTCTACATTTTTGGCAGCAAAGATTGGTAGGGCAATAAATAAAATGATGCTCCACATCATTGTCTCTTTGTAGCCGTAGGTTTACAGCTTGGATATGTACAAATTGTCACTACAAGGCTTGCATTCCATCACAGATGTACTGTCCTCATTCTCCTTCAAAGTTATCAATGTATTATATTTATATTGATGATGGTCCTCTGTCCTTTTCCAATGCAATCAAAACTTTGTTGGGCAGAATCAGTTCTGGGATCAGGAGACAATGATTTGTTGCCAATTTGCAACAAAAATAGGCCAGGTCACTATTTTTTTTTCGCCTCCGGCTGGACCCCCCCCCTCCCAGCCTATGTTCGGGATCCACGTCCCGCCACCCCCTTGTACCAAACCCACACCAACTCAGCGAAAACTAATGAAGACATTTTGGATGGATCTCTCGTAAATCAGTCGGCATAAGTGCATCTGTTGTGCAGACTGGTGACTATCTTGGCCTCAAGGTGTGTCAGCCAATACTAGATAATGACATGGTACCTATTCGCTTGATTTTCCAATCATGGGCGATGCAAGGGTGATGTCCGTCTAGTCCAGTGCCCTTTCTTGAGGATTCAGAAAGCTGGGGTGTGTATATTTGGGAGATAAGCGTAGATGGAAGGTAGGAAAGATGTGCAGAGGACAACGCGTTGAGCAATAATCAGTGCATGTCTTGGCTGCATGACACATAATCTTGGCTGCAACATTGCTGCGAGAACTCATGAGAATCATTTCTACCCTCAAATTATTCTACGGTACCATACAAGACAACCAGCGACCCAAGGACAAGTCCTAACAACGCCCACTGCCACTACAAGGTTCGAGGCTGTTGGCGGCAAGTTGGCAGTGACATCGACACAGAGGAATTTGGGTGTTTTAGTCGGCCCATTAACCGAATCTAAATCTTATCTCTTGACCACTTACCCATACTCGTGCCTGCTTTTAGTATCCGTGATTATGTAAGCCTTGCGTTGCGTCCATCATGGTTGGTTTTTGTTTATGAACCTTCTGTTCAACCACATCTCATCGCTCAATGGTCTTATGTCTGAAAACGGCGCTCCTGGATGTGAGCATGGTACCCCAATCAAAAATCAGCTTGTTGGTGCCATTTTAGCTACTGGAAATGTTGCCCAAGCTGCGCGTACTGTTGGCATGAAATATTCCACGGCGCAGGATATATGGAAAAAGTACCAAAAACATGGAACCACCGCAAACCGCCCTTGCTCTGGCCAGCCACGGAAGGTGATGGATCATACCACCCGCCAGATCGTCCAAATCGCCATGAAATTGCGTTGAAAGCCCTTTCGACAGATTAGCAATGAGGTGGTGCCTCCTCTGGCCGAGACGACGGTGAGGAGGGTCTTAGCCAAGCAAGGATTTCACAGATGCGTCGCAAGAAAGGTGCCTTACCTCACAAAGGCCCATAAGAGACACAGGCTATCATGGGCGCAGCTTTATCAACAATATTGGGAGCAGCAGTGGGGGAGAGTGATTTGGTCCGATGAGGCCTATGTGTACCAGGCTGATGATCGCGGCCGTATCTACGTTACACGGCGCACCCATGAAGAATACCTCCAGGAATGTCTTGTGCCGACCTTCAAGCAATGCTCAGTACACGTCATGGTGTGGGCTTGTATCATGTACGGCCAAAAGGGACCCCTCATTGTGCTGGAATATCCGGGAGGGAAGGGTGGAGGTATGAACACTGCTCGGTATCGAGAACAGGTCCTGGATGGAGTTTTGCGAGGGTTTTACGACAAGATGAAGAAGGAAAAAGGTAAAATCATCTTTCAGCAGGACGGCGCCCCCAGCCATACAAGCAAAGCAACGCGACAATGGTTTGCCCAAAATGAGATTCCGCTTCTTTTCCACCCGGCGTCTTCACCGGACCTTAATCCCATTGAACCTGTCTGGCATGAGCTCAAAACCAGGCTACAAGCTCTTCCACACCCTCCCACCACGGTTAACGACTTGAAAGCTGCCATTCAAACTGCCTGGGATGAAATGCCGATGGAGGATATCAATAAGCATATTAGGAGGATGCCAGATTGTGTTGAGGCAGTTTTGAAGGCAAAGGGTGGTCATACGAGGTTCTAATTTGGTGTATATACTTTAGTACATTTCTAAAATCTACCTGTACAATGTCATTATGATTTGGTCCATTACCGACCCGCAATGTTGATCTGAATCTTGAGGGGGAGGACATTCCGAAATGGAAGGATTACATAATCACGGATACTAAAAGCGGGCACGAGTACACATTGAGCTTGGACTCTCCCTGAGTAGAGCACCACTCTCTCTGCCCGTTATATATTAGTACATGCTGGGGGTGTACTAATAGGGATTCTGTCTATAGTAGTAATGCAAGTAACAGTGGAAGCCCTAAGAAATATGATCTCAGCTGCCACCGCCAAACAATACCTTGAGAACAGTGCCTTTAGAGCAGACATTTATGACCCTTTAGTCATGCTGAATACCTTGAGGGACATTAGAGATATGATGAGCATAATAAAATGTTGAATTGAGTCAAATAGGCCTCATTGTCAGTCCAACAATATTGCTGTTGTCAAGCACCCGCAACACTTTCGTCCATGATGACTCTAAAAGGGGTACTGACAGAGCAACCAAGGCTTTGCAAATCTTTCAGTACTTTGTTGAAGTATCTCGGATTTGTGCTTCAAGGTGATTGAGCAGGGTGTTGCTTTGTGTTTGCTGACATTGACCACAAGAGTAACAATCCTTTGATTTGTACATTATAGAGTGCATAAGCAGCAATGCATGTAGGTCATCTAGGGATGCCTTGGCTTGTGCATAGCAAAACTGCCATTCATACTTTAGAAAATGAGGCTTGCAGACACAGATACCCACAGTCTCAGATGGAAGAACTAAGTCAACATTGTGGACATCAGGATGTTGTCCACCACCTTCACAATCTGGGTGCACTTGCAGAAGAGCAATGGCCGGCATGTAGAGGTGTTGAACTTCAATCCAAGCATCAATTTTCCGCCTCAATGGTGTAGAATGCTCAACAACTTTTGCTTGTTGAAGAGAAGTTGAATGTTCTCCAAGTTCAGCCATGTCTAGTGCATGATGGTGTCTGTACTGCCATTTGAGTAGCATTCAAAGACAGATCAATTTAACTCACTGAAGTACTTGAGGTTCTAGACCCTGAAATATGAGCATACTGGGCAAGACATCATTGTGCAACGAGGTTTGATTTCCCAAGGTCAGTTCTTTTGCATCTTCTTCAGCAAGTCAAAGCCAAACATCTGCCTCAGAGATAACTGTTGGAAATGGTTAGCAGTGGGGAACATGCAGAAAGTGAAAGAGCTTACCGTTTTGCAACTTTAAGAACATATTCTCCTGAGATCTGTCTGCTTCCCATGTCTGGCAGAGATTTGTCCAAGTGAGCAGATAAGGCAACAAGTAATGACTTACTGGTGGAGTCAATGTGCCTGTGTTGTCTGTTTGTCTTGCCAATGACCGCTAGTAGTTGTAGCCAGATATCTTGAAAGTGAATATCAACATCTGGAATGTTTCATTAACACGGAATGTTGCAGTGGGTTTAGGGTCTATGATGGTTGATGGAAAAAGGCGTGCTCAAAGGAGTTGGACAGTTTTGGGAGGGCATTGGAGACAGTCACAGTAGATGAGAGAAACTTTGTGAATGCCATCGGAATCAATGATGATAAAGTTGTTATTGAAGGCATTCTCAGGATGTAGGCAGACACTAGTATTGGTGTGTCCCAACTGAATATGCAGTCCCAGTGTTTTCAGGGGCACTCTTTCAAAATGGGTACCGTTCCATGCCTGTAAGGTAGGTTCAATAGAGAACAAAAAATGCAATGTTTGATTGCCACATATCTGGACATGGTGGAAGGGCTTTGAGGAATGATTGATACAAATGCAGTCCAGGCAGTATAGGCAAAGGACTTGGCAGTCCCTGCACCAAAAGCTGCAATGAGTACTCTCCACAGATACCTTGCAGCCAACACCGCCACATGCTGACTGCCCAATAGCATCCCCGCAATCCTCTAGCCTCAACATCTCACTGACATACTGTAGGTGTCAATATATGGGACCCAGCATAAAAGTGGGTGGTCCTGTTGAGATTTAGTACAAAATCTGCGGTAAACGGGAAATCATGAAGACTTACAGCCTGGGTTCTTCTTTGCTTCTGAGTCTGACCTTGCGTGCCTGCATGTTGGGTCAAGATATGGCCAAGACCTAAGGCCTCAACCTTGTAGCTTTCTTGTTCACTGTTGTCTTGATCTTCATTGCTGTCCTCAACAACTGCCATCAATGGAGGAGGCCCGCTGGCATTATCAGCAGTGCTGGACAAGGCTGGCACTTGCGGTGCTGAGGTGACGGGAACATTGATAAAGGATCAAACAGCCTGCTGGTCAGGTTTATAATGGGAATGGAGGTGCTGTGTTGTTGTTGGTGGTTCCTTGGTTTGGAGACGGGAGTCAGCAATGTATTCGTCCATGTTGTCATTGCGGTTTTATTTCTTTCTGGGTGCCATGTTGGAAAACTGGAGTGCTGGTGCCAAGACAATTTAAAAAACATCTCTTCATAAGAGCCTGATGAATTCACTGGTACTAATCATTCAGTTAAACAATAACTGATTGTTTGAAGCTTTGTGACTCAGTCGCAACAGGTTGTTCATGGAATAGACCTGAAGAAAGCACAATCAGGCGTGTTCATGGATTATGCTTAAAGAAAGACTTCAATGTGATGCTCATTCACAGAATAGATGTACATATGCTGAAACATCCCACACTTAATCTAATCAAAGGGTAGCCTCAGGGGATGCATCAGCCTTCTTGTGCTGCCTGAAGGCGCCTTTTTGAGATCTTTGGACAAGGGCAAGGACATTTGGCTGTGTCTGGTCCAGAGTCCTCTGCGTCTCTCTTCCGTGACATACTGTCAGCCTGTTTCTTGTTAAAGATAGACTCGGATGATGTACAATAAAAAGATGTGAACGCACCTGGCTGGACACTTTGGCAACTCCTTGTTGCGCCTCACAGATGGACAAGAAGTTCTGCCACTTTCTCTCAGGGACAGTTGAATCAATGCTCCAATACCACCAGATATTGAGCTTGACTTGCTGTAGAATTAGTGTCAGACTTTTCCTTATTGCACAGATTAGAGACTGGTGGAAGATGGACCTTCTTGATCAACTCCTTATGGTGTCATAAAAAGTCCTTGTCTTCATAGTCTTTTTTAATGACCAGCGCATGAGCCAGAGATTAAACACTTGTTCAAAGAATTCCTCTTCTTTTGCTTGTGCTTTTGACAGGCAGAGATATGGTCCTAGAGCCTTTATCAGTTGTTCCTGATGTTTGTCTTGGCAAACTTTTGAATTGCCGGCTAGCATAACTGCAAATACCTCCGTGAGATCGGATGTGATAGATCATAGGGTCCATACCACGAGGAACGGGTAACGTGTATTCAAGCAATGAACAGCACAAGAGAAAATGCTGGTAGAAGACGCAAAAAATTGGGCAATTAAAGTTTGAGTACTGATGGCCCACGCTCACACGGCCCAGCATTTAAATAAAGCAGCTTATGCAAAACAACAGTAGCTCTGTATTAACCCCAAAATCCATCCGGAGAACCTAAATCATGCTTCATTAGACTCAGAAAAAATTCAGCTTTCAGATGATATATACTAGACTTTGAGTTGTTCTGGAGGAATTAAAGGTCAGACAAAACACCAGAAACACCCAAGTTCAGACTGAGTTTGCTACTGTAACTCAACCCTCAACCTTCATTATCATGGGTCGGCCATGCCTGTATCACACACCTGAAGAAAAAGCGGCTGCTTGTAATGCTAGAAGCAAGTGGTTTTACAATAAGTGAGTTTCTGTGATTAATGAGGGTGGAAAGTTGTAATAAAGCATGTTCTTGTTCATTCTGGTAGAAATAGAGCATCAATCAATAAGCGGCAACAGAAGCAATACCATCAAAAGCATAAAGGGTGAGGTTCCACTACAATATATTCACAATATGAATCTAAATTTGTGCATTGCTATAGTACTCCTGTGGTGGGCCAACGGACTACCCCATCTGACGGAAACCATAATGGGAGAATAATCACCACTGAACATGTGATCAGTATCTGGATGGAGCATGTAGAGAGTATCCACAAGCAATTAACGACCATTACCGGAGATGCCCCTGCCCAGTTTGTCAACCAGATTTGCCTTGATTTCTTGGCTGATTATGGTGGTTGGCTGGGCTGAGGAGCTGCTGTGCTACGCAATGGTTGATGTTGATGAAGTTAAAACTTGCCATGAGAAACATGAATTCTTGTATCAGACCATATAGAGGATGTTCAAAATGGACAAGACATATAAATTTTGATTGCAAAATGAGTACAAATGTGGTGACAGTAAGTAATTACGGCAATGGAGGGCACCACTTGATCATTCACTCAGTCACTGTCGTTGCACATGATGTGGCAGACCCCACCAAAGTTGTTGTCCATGCCATATGTACCTCTCGTAAAAATCACATGTGTTGCCAGAATAATCCTGCATAAGATCCTCTGAGTCTTCCCCAGTCTGGGGTACATAAGGACATTGTTGTCAGTAATATTTCTCCCAGTCAAAATTTACTCCGTCACCAATGGAGTTGCTGCTGTGAGAAGATGACGCTTGGCTGGCCCCGGGGGTGGCTGGGCTGTCTAAGGGGGCTTGAGTTAAAATCAGATAAGCAAAAAATGGAGAGATGTTACTAACAGACGGGCTTGACACCAGGCACAGCTTGATCTGAAAATCAGAATAAGTAACCAAGCTATACAAGGAGCCAATAATAGAATACCAATAATCAGTTTGGCTTCCTCAATGTCAGACAATTCCACTAAGGAAAAATAAGTAAGACAATTCAAAGAGATTAACAAATACTAACCGGCTTCCATTTGTGCCTTACCAAGCCCAGTACAAAACTTTGGCAGCAAATTCTTCATTGGTGAGGGCTATGTCAGGGTCTTCTGTAAGTGAAGAAGAGAATGAGAAGAATATTTCAATCTTGTATAGAAAGACTACTGACCTTCAACGTGAACTCCTACCGCATCAAGCGCGCGGACAATAGCCACAATGAGCTCAACAAAGGTGAATATTTTTGTATCCATGTTGTTTCTTGGCATGTTATTGCTGGCGGTTGGAATGATCAAATGACTGTGTGCTTACGTTCTCTGCTCACATGGGAAAACAAGTTTTACTGCTACTGAGGTGGTATTGCGGACTTGTTTGGCATTCTTTGTTGAAACCTTCAGTTGTCAAGCCGTACAGCCCAGCATCTTGCAGATATCTTATCTTATCTCAGGGACACTACATGAGTGGCTGAATATAAGGTTTGCTGCTGTATAGTCTTGTAAATCTCCCCTCAACAGCACGCAATAGGAACAGGATTCAGGAACAAAGTAAATTGTTCACAAGCTCAGAGTCACTGCTACTTGCAGCTACAGGCGGCTACTCACAGTAAACAAGGTCAAGCTTATTATTGACCGGTGCAATTATTGATTAGGTCTTTTACTGAGATGCTGGCAAATTCTTGGGTGACACATGAACAACTTCAGTTTTTCTTGAGCCATTGTGCAGACTTTTCAAATGCACAGTCAGCAGTCCCAAAGCAGTTCAATGAGTTTTGGAAGAATATTGAGTGCGATTTTTTCCACCAGTGGCCAGATCAGGTGCCTGAGGCCATCTCCAGAAGCTTAGTGACTGACAATGCACCTGTTCTATTCCACAAAAGAAGATGAAGAAAGCCACCCTGCCCCCACCTCCCAAGTCTATGACTCATGCAGAGTGGGTTGAAGTGCAAAAACAGGTTTGTTTGTGGTTTTATTCCTCTTGAATACCATGTACTGATGGTATCAATAGAATATTTACCATTGGTTCAATAACAATGGTCTCAATAAAGGTTGTGGACAAGCAGGAAAAGTGCAGACTATCAAAATTTTAATGCCCCAATTGGCATCCCGTCTTTCTACCAAATGCCAGATCTATTCACAAAGATATTATGACAATTGTGTGAGAGCTTTTGTTGATGCAGAGATCAACAAGCTGGGTGGTCTAGATAAGGTTGATGCAGGATAGTGCCTGGTTATTATAAACAAGTGTGTTTCTGATGTTTACAACAATGAGATGCTTGAGGTCAAAGAAGAAGTGGGCCTGGCCCTTGAGGAGGAACAAAAGGAGAAAGAGGCATCAAAAGAGCCTGATAAGGCCATTATCAATGTGGTTGACAAGGTCACCCCTGAGCAAGCCCTAATGTAAGCCCACCATTTTTGACTCTGAAGCAGAACAATGAATACTTATCCACTTTATAGAGTGCAGGCTAGCTTCCTGATGTGATTAGTGTTTTGAATTCCGGTCCTAAGACTGGAAAAAGACCGCAAAAAGACCGGACCAGACTGCAAAAAGACCGGACCAGCAGTCAGGTCTTTTGATATCTGAGAATAAAAAACCGGAAAACGACCGGTCTTTGAGGACCGGTGTTTGGTTCTAGGACCCGTCCAAACCGGTGGCTTTGTATTCCTCATTTTTTCCTTTAAAACGCACTATGTATCATATTTGTAGACAAAGTTCTTGCTGAGAAATTTAAAAAACCATTTTGAAACTCCCAAAAGAGTAGGAAATGGACAATATTTCCATAGAACTACCAATTCTCAATGGCATGTAACATTCTTAGACTTATTTGAAGGTATATATAATTTCTACAAATTATACTGACACATATACGCTAAATAATGATGTTAATGCGTCGAAAAACCGGTTGAGACCGGTCAGCAACCAGTTAAGACCAGGACCGGTCCAGAAGCGCAAAGAACCAATTAGGACTGGTCCTAATTGGTCCAGTCCGGTTTTTTGACCATTTAGAAATTTCTAGGACCGGTTGCGGTCCTGGTCCTTGCCAAAAACGCCAAAGCCCTCGGGGATAAATGCCAATAACAAAGAACTCGGGACATGCAATCATTGCAAATCTAACATATTGAGAGAGGTAGTCCCTTTGACAGCAAGGCAGAGTTTGGATAGCTTACCAGAGTGGTTAGAGTTGGCCTCCAAGTACCTGTACAATGGTGTTGACGCATGAGAGTGGAAAGAGTGTATGGATGTATGGATGGCATTTGAGAAGGAAGTTGGCTTTTTAGAGACAACCGCAGTGAGTACCAATGCTGTATGTACTTACCCTTTACTAACCAAGTGCTTCCAGCATTGTTTGGTAGCTGAACTTTGTCCTCAGGTTCTTTCAAAGTGGCTGCAGAATCATCAATATCAGGCAATACCAACAATTGACAACATTGGGACGCACACAAATGAGTGGTTAGGCTGGTGGAATGGTCTTCAACCTGAATGGCGACAGAGCACGGTCCCTAATACCCTTCCTCCATCACTCTCCACTGGAGGAGAAAAGGAGAACATGTGGAATTTGAAGAAAGCAGGACTGTCAAGATTGGTGACTGTTCTCATAGCGTTGGAGTGGTGGGCTGGTGTTCAAGACCAGGATCCACGTTGGAAGGCAGCAGTAGACAGTGTGAGAGGATGTTTGGAGAGCTTTTCAGCTGTTGGAAGCAACCGTAAAGCAAGTTCAGACGCTGGTGGTAGGGGTAAAAGGATGAGGACGGTTTGAAGAAACAAGCACCATTCTCCCATGGTTGGCCTTTTCCCAGTTGAATTTGTGTTTGTGCTATGTAAGACAAGAGATATGTTTTCCATAACACTTTGAACATATTGCGCAGTTTTTTGACATGTCAGAGGAAGAGTGAACTACAAATTTGTAATTGTGCTGCAGAAAGAAAGGAAGTACAAATTGTAGATTGCGCTGAGAGGGACAATGTAAAAATCTGTGCATGGGCCCAGGAGAGAACAAAGCACAAATTTGTAGTTGGGTTGTGGAAGGGACAAAGGGACAAATTTCTGGACAGTCCACACAGAGCTGGAGACAAAGTAAAAATTTGTTTATACGTGCACAACAACACAAAGTACAAATTTTGGAATGGGGGTGGGACAAGACAAAAGGAAAATTTGCATATAGACGCAGGATGATGGGAAGTACAAATTTGTAAATGGAAATCAAAGGGGGCAAACAAGAAATTTGTACATAGGCGCAGGACAATGGGAAGCACAAATTTGTAAATGGGATCTAAGGGGACAAATGAAAAATTTGTATATAGGCGCAGGACAATGGGAAGCACAAATTTGTAAATGGGATGGAAGGGGGCAAACAGAAAATTGTACATAGGCACGGGGTGTTGGAAAGTACAAATTTGTAAATGGAAGCAGGACGAGACAAAGGACAAATTTGTATATGGGTGCAGGATGATGGGAAATACAAATTTGTAAATTGGACCGAAAGGGATGAACAAAGAACATGTACATAGGCAATACATAGGCGCGGGGCGCTGGGAAGTACAAATTTGTAAATGGGCACATGAGGAGGCAAATGGCCTGCTGAGCGCTTGCTTTTCCCCAAGCCTGCAATTAGTTGTCAACACTTTGCCGTGTAGCCCAAGATGCCGGGGCCCAGGTAGTTTGTACATACCAAGTCACTATCTTATCTGAGGCACTCAGCAGAATATATACCCATGGGACAATGGGAAGTACGGGCGTTGGCAAGTACAAATTTGTGGATGGATGGCAGGGGACAAACAAAAAAATTGTATATAGGTGCGTAGGGTTGGCGGGAAGTCCACACTCAAAGTTTTGCATGTCAAGTTCACATCACTAAGGTTGGCGGGAACTCCACGGCAGGAATGGACTTCGCCGTTGTGACTTTTGCCTCTGCCCTCGTGCTCTTGAATAAAATTCCGCGTTCGGCAAGGCCGGCACCTGCTTAATTGACCCATAGCATACAAAAGGCGACAACTTATGGCACTTTATGACATATAAGAGAGCCGGAACTGTATGTTGTAATAAAATTGAACCATACATACATTAAGTAGAGACATTTGAGTACAAATCCACAGAATTTTTGTTGTAATATATAAAAAATAGCTAGAACAATTTTCTCACTTTTCTCATTGTGTGCTCCCCATTTTCTTTTGCGCAAAGTTTGGAGGTCCTATGCCTTATTTACTTCCTTATTTTTGCTATTGCTGAATAAATTCTGCATGCACAATTTGTCTATAAAACACACAAGAAAAAACATTGGAGACAGAAAAAAACATTGGAGACAGAAAAAGACATAAGACTGAGAGCATTGTATCTCATAATTACAATTCAGCCAAGTCTGTCTTTGCTCACTGCTGGCCCTACATGTATGTACGAGGGTCCATTTTTTAGTCACTTTTCACACAGGAAAATGGGCCAGTACCTAACTGACAGGAAGAAGCACGAGAACATCCAGCAAAATTGAAAGTCAGAAACGGCAATTGGTAACTCTCAAACGTCAAGAATCAAAATCCTGCCGTGGAGTTCCCGCCAACGCTACACATGTGCTGGTAAAACACCTTCACACAAAGAGGCTCTGGAACTCTCCGGTTTATATGTCACGACACTTTGGGCTTGAAAAATCCACTATGCCCCTCTAGGCTGCACTGCGAATCCCAATTGACACCATTGCCACTTGCTTTCCATATCACTTGTCTCATCTCATTGCGGGCACCCTCATTACCCAGCGCACCAATATCAAACGGTTGTACGTGACTTTATTTGGTTGAGGGGAGCGCGCACCGATCTTGCTCGAGGAACTGAACAATTGCTCCATCATTCTGTAATAATGGGAAAGGCCGTGAAATCTTGTGATATTGTCCGAATGGGGAGAGAGGGTTATCGAGCATTCATCTTCGACATTGCTTCTCACTCACTCACTCTTCACTTCTCCGACCGAGGTCTCATATCTTTCGCAACAATTTCCTACCCCCCTTCAACCTCCACGAACATGGCGCATCCAAAGGCGGTTCGGTGAATATCCTCTTCAGATTGTCAGAGAGCTGTGCATACTAAGCGATCACAGCTTTATCAGGTTTTCCATACAGTATTCCAGTATCGGTACGTATTTTCAAGGGATTCTTTTCTTACTCCAGTCCCTAAAAGGGGAAACAGCTCTTCTCTACTACGACTATGCTTTAACTTGGCCTCGCGAAGTCAAGTACTTCTGGAACAAGAAACCGACTGCTTCCACCGCGTTATACATTGCATGTCGCTATGCTATGGTCGCAAACGTGTTATACACGTTTGCGCTAGCAGAGAAGCTACCAACAATGAGGGTGTGTGATAACTCGCAGGTCCCGACGTTTTGGCTATCCACTGACGCATTGCTATGTATATAGTGAGATCTACGCCAAAGTCCTTGAGATACCGTTATACTCCAGAGCTAACGTGCATGTCAGTTGTGATGGCGGTTATCAAGTCTGCGCAGCGCTGAGTGTTATCGGGAGAGCTGCAATCATAGGTAGGCGCGACAGATTTTCACTCGTTAACTCTTCCATTTTTCATGTCGCTAGTCGTGTGGGGTGCAAGGACGTACGCAGTATTCAACAGAAACCGATATGTGCTCGCGTTGTTTGGCTCGCTGGGACTGTTGGTGATCATATTATCCGCCGTGAGTGGTTTGCATCTGATAAAATGGCCCCTCGCTGTACGATGAAAGATAGATGCACGTTCCATATGTCGCGTGCAATGGAAGTCGCGGAAAGCCACCGTGCGTAGAAGTTCGTTCGAATCTAACAGTCATATTTTACTCATCATGGCCTAAACAGTGGTACCAGCATCAATGCCGGGTTTCAAGTATTGTATACTTATCATTATATTAGCACCTGGACTGCTTTCAATCTTCACAGTGGTCTACGAAGTCTTATCAGCTCTGTTCAACACGGTGCGATCTTATCAGGCACTACGAGTGGGGGGATCTTGGAAGACGCAGAGGCAAGGGTTGACCTATCTTGTCATGGAGCAAGGTACGCTGCCACTGTACACTTGAAGAGCTTGATAGCTGATGGCTCGTAGGGTTGCTGTATTTTGGGTAAATGTTCAGAAATATCTGACAACGGATGGGATATTGATTTTCCTCAGCTTTGTGACTGCGTTTTCAATCGCGTCCCTTATTCTTAACAATGTAAGACTTTTGTTTGCTGTATATCGAGACAAACTCATGTATGTTTGACTGGTAAAGGAAGGACCTGTGCGTCGCAGGAAGATATTTACCCTGTTGCGTTGATTAATCCGTTAGCAGGCCGGTTCATTCTTACAGCGCTTACTGAATGCGTTGACTCTGCCGTAAGTCACGATCGAGTCATTTTGGCTACATCTATAGAATATGCTGACGTGGTCTGGCAGTCTTTCAGGCATGATGACGGCTCGGTTCCTCCTCCATCTTAGAGAGTGGGAGTACAAAAGCACCCACTCCGTACATGATGGCTCGCATCACGAGAATTATGGAGGTGCTCCGATACAGTTCAAGAGAACCGAACGCAACAGTACCCACTGGTCAATCACTGACGAGTTTGGGGAGGACCCGGTCTTGCGCGCCGAGCGAAATCTAGGAGTCATTCCAGCATCAAGGTCAGGGACAGTGTGACACGGTGAACCAGGTCTTTGGTTGCACTTCTAATTGTCATAACTGATGGTCAATGAATAACTGTCGCCCGTTGTGGAAGCTTCACCGTGGAGCGTCCTACCAGCTTGAAAGTGTCTAGATCATTGCATGTCTCCTCCAATGCGTTTCCTTCCGCTACATTGGTTCATCTGCCTCGCAGTCAAGGAACAAAGCGGATTCGGCTAATGGCAAACGTTCTGAACCCTGATGAACTATCAATATGATTTGTTTTGCATCTACATGATTCGATGGGCCTCCGTGGTGCGGCTTGGACATGAGGGTCAACTTACTTTGAATCAAGGCCCTAGAAGGTAAGCTGAGCAATTGCGTTGAAGCCTTCCTGCTCTTGGCGTTCGAGGCGTTCGAGGGAATCCTTTTATCGGTGTCGCTCGATTGTTTTCTTGTTCCCTCGGAGCTGAACCTATGTACAAAGTGTTGAAATTTACTATGAACTTGAAGGATTACCGCCCCGGTGGACCCAGCGCCAAGGCAACTAGTTATCGCTTTCTATCATTAAGATATTGTTGTTATGCTTACCTCCTCCGTCATCATATCGGTTGTGCTAGGCACTCTGTACGCGTCTTGACGGGTGCCATGCCATCGCTACACCGCTAGCAAAAAGGCATGCCAGAGAAGTATGCACCAGGCCGCTGGCATGGATCGCGCTTCCCAGGCTTTATGCTCTCAAGATATCCTACTTAAACAATGACATCGGCGAGGCTGGTGTTCACCGGCACGTTCTGCTTGCTCTTTTTACCAATCTCCCTGGACTTGGATGCCATGTTCGTTCTCAACGAGCAGGCTGTCGAAAATCTGAATACCCGGAAGTGGTCGACGCGTTAGTCCTCGGCTAGCATGACTTCCACAGACTACGAGCTGATCAAACGCAGTAGGTGCATTGGCTGTTCTCGTCTGGGAATTTGCTCTTACTTTCAAAGATGAACTCCGGCACATCTGGAGGTACGGAGTGAGCGATTATCGCAGTCGTCATATTCACCATTTTCGTCTATGAGAGGACCTGTCACTGGTGTCAAGTTTATCTACATATACTCGCGTTACAGCTCTTTAGCCTTTCAAAGGCATGCTTTTCCGAGTCTTATCCCAGTTGCCGAAGACTTACAAGCTTCAGTGTCAACTTTTACCTTGTCGTTGGTCCTCTGGCAAATGTACCAATCGACGTGAGCATATGCAAAAGGTGGTTTAGCTTTCTGCTCATCGCCTCTTGCTCCTTGATGGCCGCACTTGATATCATCTTAATGCTAAGGGGTGCGTTTGCTTGAACACTCTTTGTTTTTCACCGGGACTAATCCAATCTAGTGTACGCACTGCATCGTCAAAACATCCGCGTTGGAATCTTCTTGGTTGTTCTCTTCTTTGCACAGGTGACAGTAGAGCTCATATGCGGAGCTCGCTCTGTGTTGGACGTTCCATTCGACTTGACATGCGACACCAGTGAAACACACCACGACGTCATCTATTTCAGGTAAACTTCATTTCGTGACCGTCTCAATGCGACTATCTCTATCCTGCTTCTCTTCAGCATTTCTGTCTGGATAATGCATATTTCTTTGGGAGCGTTGACCGTCGCAAAGCGCAGTCTTGTAGGTTTGGGAGCTCCGGTTGCTAGGCTCGTCACACGCGACGGAGCCTGGGCACTCGTCATCATCTGCGGTAAATGATTTACCCTTTATAAAGGCTCCTTTCCAGCTCATCATTGCCGCAGCAATCTTTGCAACGGTGGTCCCGTATTCATTCTTGAGTCAAGTCTCGAAAGCACACGTTGTTTTTGGGTGCGTAGATCAAACCCCAGTTTTGGTGACTTGCTCATCACTGTGCACCGACTCTATCTAAGATGGCCTATCTCCCTGTTTGGAATCGGAGTACGTTATCTGCTCTTTTCGCTGCTCTATTGCGAAACCTTCTCACCCTTGCTTTTTTGGATACAGTGTTGCCGCATCATCATGAATATGCAATCTCTGGACATAACAATAGGTGGGGATCTAGAAAGCCATGAATCCTTCACTGTGGACTTTGAGATGAACATTATAAGAAGGCGACATCATCCTGCGGTCACACCGGGGACCGAAATGTGATCTTAGGAACGTGTGTCTCTAGCACCTTGATGTATATCAGAGCATGTACTGTATAGCAATCGGTTTTTTACAATTTGATCATTCGTTCAACAAACCCAGTGCTGCACTGTGATTCGTTGCTAATTATAGATCTCCCCTCAAATCGAGTATGTCGGTCCTATCGTCACCTATGAAGGGGATAGATGAGTAATTCATTAAAATCAGCTAAGTACAATGAATTGCGCGCGGTACAATCTATCGGAGAAGAGATACTTTAAAACTTCATTGACTCCTCCTGACTTGTAGATAGAATTGATAACCAATTGATAACAACCTCCGAATCGGCCAAATTCATTCTATGTCGATGACAAGTAAAGGAATGATCTTCGTCTGTTCGGTTTAATCAAGCTATCCGGGGAGGTTGTCCTTAAGTTTTTGAGACCGCAAGTTCTTGTCCCCTTCAGTCATCTACCTGGTACTCGCACATGGGCTACATTGTATATCATTCTATGTCTTTTAGGACCAACAGCAAATAGGAAATCTGAATCTCTAGAACGCCCCGCAATCTGTGCATACCGGCAAGATAGGGCAATGCATTCGTACGGCCTAGTATGTTACTCGCACCAAACTCGCGCTCAATCCCAGCTCCTACTTTGGTCCAACGAACCTTGTTGCCAAGCGCTAGCTTACCCTGCAATCTTGGTCTGCAATAGCACGAGGACTGGGCAATCTGGATGGAGGTATCAGTAAGATATTGCACCCCAGCAACATCATTTTTAGAACCCTTGCTTCTATCCTCTTGACAGGTATCCTCAATCACTACACAAGGGATCTGCGTTATGGTTCTCACGCTTTTTGACGAGTTCCAAAGCTTATCTCTCATGCTATGCCGGTATCAGTAGTGGATAATCATGGCATTCAATTGTACATCATTACGTGTGGAATTACAGCTCTCTTTAAGTCGCCACATGGCCATTGCGTCCGATGAGACTTTCTGGTGACCTCTTTTCCCCTCAACTCCCCATGGCGATAAGGTATACGTGTGGTCAGGCGAAGTGTATGGCCCAAGTATGGCCTCTCACAGTCGTTGCATCACTAGCTCGCGTATGGTGGCTGGCGCTTCCGTTAGCACCCCTGGCCTCTATATCCCCCATTGGTGCATGTTCTGGTTTGTTAACCTGCGTACTTGCTCCATTGAACAACACCGCCTCTTGCGACCAACATAGCAATGGCATGGATAAGACTTCAAAGGAATTAGAGTTCAGAGGCTGATATAATTGTTTAGATACAGTCCAATCAAATAATCACGACTTGGAGGCATGCACACTCTGTGCACACTGTGAAATGAGATGCTCCAGTGTTGTTGTTGTCGTAGTTCATCATTACACACAATGGTTTTACTTGAGTCTTTTTTGCGGGTATGCTACTAATGGGGTAGATGCAAAATAGTGTTTGTGTCAGCGGTCCTATAATGCTGTCAACGTGTACAGCGGACACATACATGCCATATCTGTTTGTAAAATCATCGCCAAACCAAGGTGATGTAGTTAGTGTATGTAATCAATTAGATGAGTAAGTCTCTACTGTACTTATAAGCATTAAAGTCATGCCATTTTATGGTACATGCACAGTCCGGATGGAAATAAGGTGAATGCTATGACGGCAGTGTGCAACCAGACGACAATCCAGATCGAAGGTTTCAAGATTCATCTACACCTTGGCTCGTGCAGATAACTCTGGCAACTACGATACGCTGTATGGTGCCGGAGTCGCATTGTCGAAATCTGACCACGTCCGATCCGAAATCTCCGTCAACGTACTAAACGTGGTCGGACGGCTCGACTCCGTGACCTGCGTTGTCGTGGGACAGTGCCCAATTGACGTTTGGCGTCCTGCCAGAGTCTCTTCGAACTGTGGTAATGGTGCTCTGTGCTCGGGAACCTCGACGTTGGGGACGCGCCGGAAGTAACGATAGAAAAACATAGTGACGACGACAAAGTTCGCGACGGTGAGAGAAATCGTTGCCTTGATCCGGGACGACAGGCAAATGAATGGGAATCAAGGAGAATGTAAATATGGATCTAGGCGGAGGAAATAAAGAGAATGATTACCTCGATGTGACCTGTTAAGGCTTTAACGACGAAGACATCGACGCCTGGCTCAAAAATCAAGAAGAAGAATACGGTATAGTTAACGACAGAGAGAAATGTGAGGAAGCTCGCAGAGAATGTGGCAAGTATGAGGCGACGTTGATGGCGGGGCAATTTGATTCGCCGCAACACAATTAACGGGTAGACAGTGAGGATTATATCCGCCATACAGTCAACTGTTGGAATGCGAAGGTTTGGAAGGTTTCTCTACAAAAGTCGTCAGGAAACTCACGGACGATGGTGGTGATCATTCCAGCAGGAAGTTTCAGCGGACCCCTGAGGCAGTTCGATACTTTGATTTGGTACCATCGTGAAGTGCCGGGACCCTGGCAAGTGGCTGGGTTTACAATTGTCGATATGACGAAACCGCAAACCATAAAAGCGGTGACTGCCCATGCACCACATCGTGCGGTGTTTCCGGCTGGGAAGATCCTGGTGATGGACAATGCAAGAACGATACGTGACCACCTGGGAATGGATGATATGGTTATGGCTGGACAAATTCAAAGGGTGTTGGCTTACCATAACACAGTCGAAAATAGGAGCATCGAAAACCAGAAGGAATTGAAGAAGTTTGCGGATTTCATGCTTTGCAGAACTTCAAGAAAGATTAGAGAGCCAAGTTGGATTGAGACAGGAAGTAGCCCTTACAGCCTTCAGAGAACCTCACCCAAAGTTGCGCGAAAAAGACGACGTCCATTGCAAGTGGTATCACAACCAGATAATCATCCAACCACATCTGTGACGTTCGAAAGCGGTACAGAACCCGAAACGTGGTCGAAAGGATTGCAAGACCGTGAAAAAGTGATGCGACGACTAAAAGCAGAAATAATATGTTAGTAAGTATGAGCAGGTTCCAAAAGGTCGCAAAGTTTCGCATGCACCCATCCATGCAACACTGCTCTGGGGCGCCAGCTCCATGGACATCTCAAGCTCGTTCTTGAAAGTCGCGATCGTTTCCAGTGAGTGTTAATGTAGTGGACGATGAAGTCTTGAGAAGCCTTCGGAGTCGTCCGTCATTCTTATTGAACCACGACACCGCTGTTTACGTTATGCAACAGCCTGCAGGAGAGCTGGTGTGGGGGAATAGATCAAAATGGTCGAACGCCATTCAGAATACTGTATCTAGTAACAGCCGTGAAGGTGCCTGTGAGAAAACTTTGTTGCATCAAATTGGCAATCAAGGATAGTTCGGAGTTCTAAATCACACCAACGTAAGTCCGCGACATTCAATACATATGTGCCTAGGACGCCTCATCACTAGCGCGTGCTATAAATATGAAGTATAGATTGGTCCGAGGCGGTGTGAAAGGTCAAACCGAGCGGCGGCGGGAGGGCAATATATACTTACCCATAAAGGTTAAGGGGGTGGCAACGCTGTCATGCTGCTTATCTACTAATACCATACAGAAGAAATAGTCCGTCTCTCACACGATAAATCGATAAGCGCCGATCATCGTCAATGCCCTAGCTGCTGAACCTCACAAGCTAAGTCAAGGGCAGGAATTGGGCAGGACACTTTGTTAGCGATTCTGCACTCCTCGTTTATTCTGTCACTAGGGTAACTTGTCGGTGACAAGCAATTATAACATCGGGTAGCGACGAATTTTACATACTAGAAGTCAGCCGTCTTATACAGGGTGTTCCTTGGATTCAGATTTGTCGCAGGGTGGTAACCTTTAAGCGTCATTGTTGCAAACATAAATCACAAGATTCGAAAGTGGGATGGGCTCAGAGCCAACTCCGAGCATGATTGGTGAACAAGGGTCAAGGCCGCAAGGAAACAGGAGTATTGAAAGGAAGATGAGATCACATCATAAAATGTACGCATAAATTCAATGAGTGAATCAAGCCGGATGTGTGGCGCCACAGTGTTCTCAATACTCATTTACTAATCCTCCGTCCAGGGGCCTGTCTACGAACTAGCGTCTATACATTGCATCTTGCGCAAATGATGTCGGATACATAGAAGGACGGAGGAAGAAAGGGAGAGGTGAGTGCATGTTACACAGTAGACAAACAATAAATAGCCCGCAAATATCGGGGTGGCGAACGACGACGCGATCGAGTCATTTTCTAATGATGTGACAGGCGTCATCCTATTAACCGAGTCCTGAAGTTGACATGAAACTCTGTTCGCGTTGTATCTCTGTAGTAGGACTCAGAGCTGTTGTTGACACGACACCATATTCACAGACAAAGATACGAGACTATGGTCATTATTCAAGCTCCAGAGAGAGAGAGAGAGAGAACCAGTAGAGGAAGTATGAAATGCTTTTTACCTAGGTGGACTTGGACCAAGGAATTACAGCTATTTGCAAAACCCTAGGCAGGTGTCCATTTGTTGTACACTGCACCTGTATTTGACGATTTCGAGCCAAAATCTCTGACACTGTCAAGCCGTGCTCTGGCACCGTCAAGCCTGTCTCTGAGCCTGGGGATGCATTGATACATTGGCTTCGTCCAGGTTGGTTCCAACGTTGGGGGTCCTTACTCTTTGTTTCGTCGATAATTACCTCGATCACATGATGTCCATGATTTATGCCACATTCTTGCTACATTCAATGGTATATGTGGAATGTAATTTGCCCACCTCGACGTGAACCAGCGGGCTTTCTCTCACCCATGCCCGGAGTTTTGGAGGACTTATCAGTGTCATACTAAGTAAAGTAGGATGATGGTGGAGGCCTATCAAAAGCCTATGGCGAAATTTGAGCGAAATCGCGCAGCGTGGGAACTCTGTGCCTTCGCTGCGCGCAGTACCACGGCTTGTCCTCAACCTCCATGTCTACGGACATTCCGCTGACGCGCCTGCGACCCCCACCACTGTCCTCTGTACGCTTTTTTACTGAAGAACCCGCCCCACCTTCGCCGCACGACCCCACCACCGAGCCATTCCCACCGTCCACCTCCTACAACGATGATGCCCAAGACTCGCTATTCATTCACCCACCCTGGAAACGCCACCTCTACCAGCTGCTCGAGCAGCCGACTTCTTCTAGGGGCGCGTTTATAGTGCACATGCTGGCGACGGGCCTGATCGTATTCTCGGCGCTGGTGACAGTGCTGGAGACTGTGCCTGCGTTTCACTCGATTGAGGCAGGGGTGTGGTTCGGGGTTGAGACGGGAGTGGTGATGTTGTTTACGGTTGAGTATGTGGGAAGGTGCGTGGCATGGAGCAATACGTGGTCGAGCTTGTTTTACTGGGTGTTCTGTAAGTCTGGAGCGCTTTTCACCGAAAGGCGCTGATTTTTTCTGGCAGCGTTTTATGGTGTGATTGATTTGTTGTCGGTGATGCCATATTACATAGAGCTGCTTCTCCAACAAGACACCGTGAGTCATCCCATCTCTGCTCTGTTTATCCCATTAATCTTTAGAAAAGTCGGTGTACTTTCGTTTCTCGATTCTGAGGATGTTCCGGCTCCTCCGAGTCTTCAGACCCTTCCGGTACAACCACACCATCCTTCTGTGCGTCATTTCTCTCTCTCTCATCACGTTCATCCCCCCTTCCATTTCCGAGATGACAAGTGTGAAGTGTGCGCACAAGCTCAGTATCGGACACGATAATGTCTGGTTTCAAAATCAGGTCCCAGGGTTCATATAACAACTATCGATCTAAGTCTTCGCAGAGAGCGTACTTCTCTCCGTCGCTCAGGGTTCTGGTTCTGACACTCGAAAAAGCTTTTCCTCAGTCGCTGCTGAGTTTTTCGACCCACTCACCATCCGTTCGGTGTTTGGTACAGCTGCCCCTTTTTGGCACATGTCTGCCACAATCGAGCTTTTCAGATGCCCAGGACTTGCCCGGACTCTCTCTCGTTTTGACTAGATTTGAAAGTCAATGAATCGGGTGCTTTGACCCAGTACTTAGGCCGCTACCTTCTCCAACATTTTCGGCCATCTGTTCGCATAAGATTCAAATCGAGGAGCCCGGGCAAGCCATAGGCACCTCCAAGTATTGAGTTATTCGCATCCACGAATCTCGTATTGCAAGACTAGCTACTATGGTCCTGATCCTGTCTCTCGTTTTCCGCCAACGCCACACCTTTGTCATCCTCTATTGAATCTACACCCTTGAAATATTTGAGCTACTACGGTACTCTAATATTCTTCTTCTCTCATTTCTGGGGAAATCGTCGCAGTCATCTCTTCCGCTACTGAACGCACACATGTAGTACAATCGAAGTGATGTACCTGTCCGTGCGCCGCTCGCAGCACGCCCTCCTCGCCATCGGCTTCTTCGTCATCATGATTCTCACCGTATTTAGCACTCTCCTGTAAGAGCTTCTCTTTTATGTGTATGTGCGGCGACACTGATGATGACGATGAAGATACTTTGCGGAGCGGGGGACGTGGGATGAGCTCATGGGGACATTTATCAACGTCGATGGTGACCCAACACAGTTCTCCGTATGTCTCCCTTCCTCCTCCCTCGTTCCTTCCCTCCCTCGGTCCTTCCCATACTGACTATCACCTCCCTTCAGTCCATTCCCGCAGCAGCGTGGTTTGTGCTCGTCAGTGCGTGCCCTCCTCTCTTCTCTTCTCCCCTCCCTCCCTCATTTCGGTTCCACCCCTCCCATTGACCTCATTGAACTCTCCGACCCACAGCGATAACAACGGTAGGCTACGGAGAAATCACCCCGCGCTCCATTCTCGGCCGCCTCATCACCCTCCCCATCCTCGTGTTCGGCCTCCTCCTCATCACCCTCCCCAGTTTCGTGCTTGGTAGAGAATTCAGTCTTGTTTGGGAGCGGATGAGCCGCGATCGGGTACGTCTCTTATATTCTCCCTGTCGTTGCCGTTATGAGAAAGAGGGAGATTGCTGATGTGTTTCGCTATAGCTCAAAGAGGACCTCACCCTCTCACTCGACCCTGCCTCCGCGCAATCGCAACCACCAAGCACGCGATACCCACCCACATCCCTCGACTCTCCGCTCTACACCTCCGCTCCCACCTCCACGCCGTTTCCTCCACCGCACTCCCGCTCCCAGTACCCCTATCACCAGCAGACACAAAGCCAGCCAAGAACCCCTGGTCGAGATTTGAGCAACATGAAGCTCGCGCAGAACCAGACGGAGCTAAGTCGCCAAATCGAGGAGTTATCGCGGGCGGTGGAGGCGCAGGGGGTGTTGATTAGGCGGTTAGTGGGCGCGAAGGGTGCGGGTGTGAGTGGGGAGGAGCAGGAGCCGGGTGCTGAAGCGGGTGGATAGGAAGGGAGTGTTAGGGATGTATCACGGGAACTGTGTGGATGTTGTGCTTAATTGGCTTGGTATTTTATCTATAGAGAAGGAGAGAAGGTGGGATCGGTGGGCGTGATATCGCTCGTCAATTCAAGGAACCGACATATGAGTCCGAGTCTCAACGATATCCGTGTTGCAGGGATTCTCGTACTTTTGCCTCATCCTCCATTGCAGTCCGAGGGATTGATTGTGGAGTACATCAGATGCACTTCGCTATGTGTCTTTCAGATCCTGGTGGTTCTTCTTGACTGATGAGTTATCCCACTAGCACATTCTCTTTGAAATCCCTCACCCGCATAACAAACTGCTTGTACAGCAGAGCAAATTATAAGAGGATTTAGAATTAGAATGCTAGGTTTTCGGAGTGTCAAGCAAATCTCAGAACTGAAGGCATGATTGCAAAGCATAGCAGATAATATACAGTGCGAACACAGTATCCAGATAACAATAACGATAGCGATGGAGAAAGAGGTAACAGTGTAATCGATGAGGCTCTATGTGATAACTGGTACCCTAAAGCAACATGAAAGCAAAGCTCCGGCCTGGAATAAACCAACAGGCCGTCTAGAATAAAAATGATCAATACTGACAGAGTGCGAGTCCGGAAGAAAGGATTGTGCGGTGACGAACGTAGCCCCAAAGAACCCGAAAAAAAATCCGAAAGAATGCGAAGAATGCAATGCGAAAATGAGTGTGTCACAAAGTTCAGCCCGAAAGGTGAACTTGTTGTCAGATGCCCCTCCAGATCTCCATCCGAGATCTCTACCACCAGCGGTCAGAAAATCAATAATTTCCCTCCCAGGAAACTCCATGATTTGGCGTCGCAATAGCTCTCTATCAGGAGCTCAAGGAGTCATATGCAAGTGAACTTCGTGCAGGCGTCGGTAGTTGCCTGGGGCTCACGGGCTGCGATCGCGTCAACTGGCTGTGAAAAGTGTATATTAGCCGCTGGATCCATAGTTATAGAGCAAGGAAGAAAGGAAACGCACGACGACGGCCCTAGCTTCAACATCGGCGAGGGGTATTGGCGATGCCAACACGAAGGCGGTCACTTAGGGATGGAGCATGTCAGTCGTGACAAGGTAGTGTGAGAATGAAAAGGCGTACGGCAGACGACGACAGCGGCAGTGAAGAGAGTGAATTGCATTTTTACTTGTGGTATATCTGGTGAGTTGCACGAGATTGGAGGATTTTGTAAGGAGAGAAAATTCAAGGGCACGAGTGCTGTTGAGGATAGGTAGGCAAGTAGGGACCTCTGCTTCCTTGCATAGTAGAGCGTCCCCTCTTATAGCCCACCAGGAGATAACGATACCTTCGAAGACCAAGCATTGAGGACAAGGGGAATGACCAAGACAGACATCGGGATACCTCGTCCAGGGTTCGTCGAGAGAAGCCTGACAAGTTGAATTAATTGACCTGATCCACAGACATAGTCGATTGCAGGGTAGAATTGGGGACATGTCTATTTCGGGATGTGTGTTAGTGAGCACAATTCCCAGGTATTTACACCATCATCAAAGCACCTTTGCTAGCCTGCCAACGTTTCCACTGCCACTTAAGTGGATTGGAAAAATGCTGGTAAGTTGACTGGTAGGTTGGCTTGACCTCCATGAAAACAGTTGGAGTATGAGTTTGTCGACGAGGAAGATGAAGACGATATCTCTGAAGCTGCCGGGTTGTTCAATTGGACGCTCAGGATGAGAGATCCACGTTATGTCAGGTTCTGATGGTTCCTGCAAGGCCTAAGTTCCTCGGTCATGGATACTGACTGATACAGTCTGCTACACTGGATTGGGGGTGTCGTTTCAGTTGTTCTCATTGAATCGTCGATAACTAGGTTTTTCAAGGCCGGTCGATAGCGACTAATATGTGGTATCAATGTTCAAAGTAAGCTTCGCTTTAGGATTAAGTAGATCAGTGAGCTTCGATACGTAAATGATGTCACTGATGTCATAGTTATTCCGTCTTTCGTTTTGGGTTGGTTGTTTGAGGCCGGTTGGAGGCCGGCCTCCTGACTCCCTTGAGATATTGGGGTGCGAGTCGTGGTACAGTCGAAACTCTCATAACCCATACTTCTTGTAGACCATAACTCCCCATAACCCATACTTTTTGCTGCGACCAAAACGAAAATCACACTAAAATTTGCCCCTCATAACCCATAAGCCCGCGTAACCCATAACCATAGCCTTCCACCGAGCGGTATGGGTTATGAGGGTTTCGACTGTACTCAAAAGCGCGTTTAGTGCTGACGTAGGCTCATGTGCAAATGAGGGTTATTACTTAGCCAAAAGTATGAGTGGCGAGCGCCAACGATGCAAGGTGTCGCGTGTCGCTTTTGCAGCGAAACAATACAACCGGAAAGACTTTCCACTCATAGGTGATGCGTACTTCCGAGAACGCTTAGTAGCTATATCCCAAATATATTGTTTGTCCACAGTGGTGTAACGTAACAGAAACCTTTCCCAAAGTACCCTAATTCCTAACTATATCCCAAAAGAACCTATTTCCCACAATTCAAGCCAGTTTCTTTGTACCCCTTTAAATGACACTCCAGAATGCGTTGATCATAATATCGAACAACCGCACTAAAATTCAGTGACTGTCGCCGACTGTAGCGCGACCGCCGTTCCAGCACAGATTCGTCCATTGAGGGTGGATCCAGTTTCCAATGTGACAGACGTCCCGCCAAGGACAACTCCGTTGAAGACTGCGGACCCTCCAATGGTAACGGCACCACTTACGACCCACACAATGTTCTCTGGGCGAGCAAGACCTCCGAGGATGACTTGCGTGCTGCCAGTCTGGATCAAGGTACCTGCGATTTGGAAGATCCACCCTAGGGAGATGACATGTAATATGAGGTCGTGCTGATGTACCAGAACATAAGAGTAAAACATACTATCAGTGGCGCTACCTGAGATAGTGACACTGGTCGGAATGGTCACTGAGCCGGTGAATTTGTAGAGCCCTGTAGTGATAGTTAGGCCGCCAATGCTTCCTGAGAGCAAGTGTCAGTGAAATGTATGTCCATAAATTATAGTGACCAAGCAGTAAGTTGCCTACCAGCGGTGCCTATATTAGTCTGCGAGGAAAAAAATTAGATTGATCAACGATGTGAAACAGAAAAGTAGGCTTACATTGGTGGGGTTGGTTCTCCCAGCTGCATCGTCATAAGCAGTGCCACAGTCACTGACGGCGACTGTGAGTTGAGAAGGGGTTGGGATCCCGTAGTTCGCAGCCTTAAGCACTCCAGTAACTTGAGCGGTAGCTGTCGATTCAGTCCCAGAACCAGACAATATTTCGGAAAATCCTGTATAGTATGTATCCGCAGCCGGCCAAAGACCGAGGTCCCCGGCTAGGAGTGCAAGTGATTAACCGTCAAAGACCAGCAGCAGAGATGGAGCGCTGATGAGGTGCTTACTGATGGCGGAGGCAGGTACGGTGGAGACACCCGTCTGTGCGAGGATCACATAGTCAGCAAAAGTGCCCAGGTTCACCGCCGTATTTTGACGACGGGACACAGTGACGGCTGCAGCGTCTTTCGACGTCAAGGCCTGGCAGAAGAGCGTTAGAACGATGCGGTGAGATTTCCTTCCAGAGAAAGGATATACTCACAAGGAGACAGAAGGTGAGGATTGCTGTGAAGGAAGTCATGATACTTGAGTACTTTGAAGGAAGAAGTCAGGGATGTTGAATTGACTGCTTCATGATCTGTTTTCGAGGCTTTTTATAGCTTGAGAGATCATTCTTCAGGTACAGACGAAAGCAGGCCGGCTGTGTTGAAGCCTGAGTGCAAGTCTTCCGCGTATTGCAGCATTGCAGTGACGAGTGTTAGAATATTGCACACTATCATTGAAATCTGGGGTATCCCTGGGGTATCCCTCCGACTTCCATTGCACTGTCGAGGTGATTAAGGTCTACCGTTCGTAATTACTAGCTTTGGCGGGCGGCGGACGTGTGCTCCACTTTCGTATGGAATTTTTGTTATGCCAGGATGACGCGGTGAACACAACGAGCGAACATACCGCCACCAAAGGGACATAGTGAGGTAAGGACTGTCTTTCAGTAGCATTAGGGAATGGGCTGACAATGAAATACATCGATCGGTACCTTCAATGAAGCTTAAACTTGAGGCCGACCCGTTGGACGAGGGCAACATTCCAACGTATGTCAACCGATATTTCATGCAGAGGGGTGAATCGGCTTGGGTTCTGTTGTTTCGCTTAATTTCGCTACCTTCCTTTGAAGCCATCGTCATCTTATCTTCATTAGATGGTGAGCGGTCGACTGTGAGACGAGTGCAAGTGAGTACATGGGGTTGAAACTGAACTCCGACATATACTAAGACGCATGCGTCCAGCTGCGGTACCGACACCATTTTCATCGAAGGTTGATTCAATACTTAATGTAGTTTCAACAATTGCATGGTTTTTAATATTTTTCGCATAGGATTACATGTAGCTTAGCGAGCATAATGAGAACTCGAAAAAGGTGGAAACATCTAATCTGATGCTGTTGATCGTGCTGGAGGAATTGAATGAGATCGTCAGTCCAAGTAAGTATGAAGTCATATGTGAACACCCGCTCGATGAGGATGCTCTGGCTGACAAATCTGAAGGTAGGGGAGTTCCTTGAGGATACGGTCGTCCGCAATACCTTGTCCAGGTTTCTGGATCGAGAGGAGGCCGGTTTGGCCCTACATACGTCGGCATTTAGAACGAGTGATGAATGTCGTTATGAAAGGCTGCCGTGTACGACGAGCCTCACTGGATGGTGAAGGAGAGGAGGGACGGTAGGTGAAAGGACGAAGCTGTGGTCTTTTCGTTGGGATGGTAAGACCTATCTAATACAATAGTTATAGTCCGTACCTTTTCGTTGGGATGGTAAGACGACCCAACGAAGTCCAAATGTTATGTCTATGTCATGTGATGTCTCTCGAGTAAGGTGTGATTGAAGGGCAGAACGCGCATAAGCGCGTTCTGAATACTACTTGTGTAATAAGCGACGGGAAAGGGGGCAGCTCTGGGTGTACCCCAAGCTTACACGTTAGTGTTCATACCAAAAAGAATGACCACTGGTCAGGACGGTTTTGTACTCATGTCGGTCGCATGGGTGGAGCATTTGAAGTTTCAATCACCTAGACAGAGGCTCCTTCGCATCTACAACTTCATATCATTTGCTGTTTACCCACACCCTCCCCTTCACCGTCTCTTTCTTGATTGCAAACTCATGCCTCCAAGAAACAGTCATATGCTTTAAATTTTCCCAGCCCTGGGGGAGGTTAAATCCTCTTCCAATGAAAACGCAGCGATACTATTACAAGCAGGAATCCATCGGAGCTGCGGGGTATCCCGATGCAGCAGTGGCCAACAGCATCAACTCAATTCAAATGCGGTCAGGCGTCAATGCACCAACCGCGGTCCACAACTTGATATGAAAATATGGCCAAGTTTCTAGAACAGCTGTAACGTCTACATATCCTCCAAAGACGCAAACATACATAAGTAGGTGATTGCACGGTAAAATCGGGGACATGGTTCCTAGGTATTTTACATCACCATCAAGCACTTTGCGAGCCTGCCTATGCTTCCACTGCCAGTTCCAGTGGACTTGATGAATCATCGTAGGGTTGTGTTAGCTGATAATCCGAAGCTGCGAGCAAGCTGCAAGGTGATTACACACACTCGGATCATTGATATTTACGGCTATATTGGCTTGGGGTTGTATTCTCATTCAACATCAAATACATAGGACGACTCCATGAACTCGGCTCATTGATTCCCTTGTACCAACCCTTCATTGCGATCCTGAGACGCGTCCCCCGTCCTTATCCCACCCTCAGGATTGATCTTAGGTCCTGTCGCGGTCGTTAGAACTTCATTGTGTTACGCTCCTCTTGGACAATCGCAAGCTCGCACAACACATGCTAGAGTCAACGCTGTTGAGGATGAATGCCGTCTGATACATGGACGATATTTCCTTTCAAACATAATGCCGGAATCGAAATGCAAACGATGGTTCGTTGTCAACTGATATGTAGTACATTACTTACGATCGACGGTATGATTTGGCACGATACTTAACTTAGAGAAGGAGTGCCGAATCCTATTAGATGAAACGACGGACAAAGCAATCAGTCCAAGGTTTCTTCTGATGATAAAGATATGATAATGATAATTAGTGGATGGCCCCGAGACCAGAGGGAGCGAAGAATCGAAGTGGGTCTACTGTGCCAGTAGCCCTAGCGCCATGGAGAGACTGTTGAGCTGAACAAGTGCGACCAGCAAAGAGGTTACATGCGCTCTGGGTCGTTGGTTTTGATGCTGAAAGGATGGATATGTAAGCGCTGCATGCCCATAATTAAGCGGCATGCCTAGACAACGTGAGCAGGTAGACATAAGCACGCGATGCACGGGGATGCAGTAAACAGGATGAAAACGGACCGCTATGGAGAAAAATGACTGTGGCCACCTGTAGCAGACATCGTGATTAGAAAGCTCTGGCTCCTACATGTGAACAATGTACGACTTACAGGAAAACAAGCGAGGGTCGTGTTTTGTCAAGGACGAACGTGTATGGCACGGCAAGAACGACAATAGCTGCATGCATAGACCACCCCAAGAGTGAACCAGAGATGAGTAATACGAAGACAAGATTTACTTCCGTCCTCTTGCAAGAAACGAGAAAAAACTCAGGGAAACAAGATAATAAATTCAACTCACCGAACATCAGGACAAATATCCACGATCCTTCATGTACCACCATACTTGCCAAGCGGGGTTCAACCTGCCCGGTGTTGCGCCTAGAGAGAATCATGGCCCAAATGATGAGTTGAGTAACCATTGTATGGCAACTACAGACGATGAGGAAAGTTCAGCGTCACGGGCAATACAATCATGCAAGAAGCGTATCCAGCGATGGCAAAGATAACATGCATCAAGAGGAAAAATTGTGAACAGAAGCGTGAACTCACCCAAGCATTAGACCCTCCCCTCTAGTACGGCCCACGTTGCACGCATCGTCGTATGAATCTCTTCTGTAGTTTGTCAGCGCTGTAGAGAAGATCGCTAGCGCCTGCAGTCCGAAGAGAGAGCAGAGAAATATGGCGACTCGAGGAGAGCGGTTGTACAAGGCATATACTGAGTTAACATATTTCAGGTAAGTACCTTGTGCTTAAAATTGGAAAAAATAAGGGGACAATAAAATGGAAGGGGCGAAGATGAGGGGACGGAGTTGGAGAACGAAATGGAAATGAAGAAAAGTACCTCGCAGCATGATGACAGCGTCCAACGCCGCGAACAGCGCGCCGCATCCCAGGACGAGGAAGAGCAGCCATTGGCGGCAGTGCTCTAGTTTGACAGGTATGCGGGAGAGGGGATTGAGGATGAGAACAAAGTTGATGCTGTTGGCGAGTCCATTTGCTTTGGTTAGAAGTAAGAGAGCAGAACAGCGTACATCTGAGCCAGGAGTGCAAAGTATCTTGAAAATAGATAGATCCGCTTCAACGCGCTTCTTGTAGGTGATCTAGAGAGACGAAAATTGATTGGGGATCAAAAGGAGTATTTGATAGGACGAGAGGAAATAAAAGGGGAAAGGAAGTGAACCTACTTCCAGATGTACCGAAACTCGAATTGCCATGTAACGACATACTCATAGAGGAGTAGGGCCAACGAAGCCACTGCACAGTAGTTGTAAGTTGAGTCATTCCATGATGTTCAATTGAGAGATGAAGAGGGGATGGTCGATGGTAGTAGATGATACGGCATAAATCAGGGGGCTGGTAAGCTTGCAGAGCTACAAACAAGAAGGAAGGCCAACTTACAACTCGAATAATTGCGGAGGAAAAGCGTGGTGTGATCGTCCGCTATCATCATTGATCTTCTTTTCCTGTTATCCTCTTCCTGTGTCGAGTCTCGCAGGTATGGCACTTTGGAGGTGCGATATGGTGAGGGTAGGAATGTGGGACCGTCGTCCGGGGAATCTTCCTGCGAGAGGCAGGGATTGGGAAAGGACGAGTAGTATCTACCATGCGATTGCAATGGCGGCCGCTTCAAGCAACGTGAGACCCTGTTGAGGCACCAGGAGCTTGAAGGGCAGGGAGGAATCATGCCTCCGAAAAGGGTTACAAGATGGCGTGAGCAGATGTTTACCACCATCTACAGGGTCGCACCTCGGTGAGATTCGCCTGTCCACCCGCCTCCGCCACACCCCTCAAGTTCACACCCCTCCTCGTTCCCATTTCCTGGGCTCGCTTCCGAGATGAGAGGATGCGTCAGTCATGCGGCGCGGTGTGCTTTGTCGAAATGAATAAGAGAGTGCCCGTATCGACATATAAATTACGCACATGCAGGTCACTCTTCATGAAGGGACATGGCTCGCCATAAACAGTGCAAGAGGGGTGCCAAGTTGCCTAACTTTCCGTTGATCAACAAGGACCAGAACTTAAACAATAGATACCTAAGGTTTATTGAGCGCTCTTTGGCCCTGCAGGATGGTATATGCATAAATCTTGTTCCGAGATGAGCTTCCTCCCATTATCAGATAAGATAAGGCCTGGCATCAGAACCAAGCCCATCGCGCCTGCCACCAACCCACTCACTACACAAGCAGCCCACATTGCTCGGTCCGTCATCCTGGCACGCCTTCACGACAAGTCCGCGGCAGTAGGAGCCTGAATTCCACGTAAAGTGGATTTCTCAAGAGGATCCACTTATAACAACCTAGAGTTTTTCTTGAACTCGAGCTTGACTCACGCAGTGTTCTACAGGATTGGCCTAATGCTGGCTCCTCGCAATTGTTTTTTTCCACCTCAGTTCTTATGACCTCCCAGACGAAAACCCTTTCGTCTACTTGCGTCGCTCAGTTCTTAAGAGGTTTCGTCGATTAGGCCTTGTACAACTTCTTGAGTCCGTCGGCCCGCTTCTTGCATTCTTTCTCATCATTTCTTTTCGTTCACTCGGACGTGGCATGGTAATCGCCCTGCCCGTCATCGTCGTTGCAGCGTCCTACAACCGTTTCCTTACAATTCTCCTCACTTTGCTTGGCTCCTGTGTTTCTTTCGAGACTATGATTCGCCCCCCATGTATGGCCCACATTGATCATCTTGAGACTATGATATGCTTCCGCAGAACTTCGCGGACGTGCTTCAGCGGTGTCAAACATTATGATCCGGTGGAATGCCCTGGCGCTTAATACATTCTCTACCCAACTTTTGGCGTTGAGTTTTCATCCGGTCATTACACCAAATGTCACTTGCATCGATTTCAAGAGTCAAGAAGATAATACTCGTACGTTTTTCGAAGTTTCAAACTAGGAAATGTTTAGATGTCATGATGTAGTTATGGGTCCAGCACGCAATCAATTGGGCTTTGCAGACGACCGAAACTGGCAGGTTTGCCGTGTCTCCCTGGCGACCCTCCGTCATGCTTTGCTTGACCTTGAACAAAGGTTGGAGGCACTCACTCCTCGAAACCCATCGAGCCGTCGACCTGCCAATTTTGCCCATCTCTTTCGTCAATACCTGGTCAGAATCAGCGCTGTTATGCTCGTGATGAACGGGGGTCCAAATACCGATCTATGTCCTTTTAATTGACTTCCTTCCTTTTATGATGACTGAAGGATCTCGTCCGAAAGAGTAGCAAGACCCCGAGACAAGTAGGCCTTGATTGCTTCTAAAATTGGTATTGTCTGCTTCCCGAACATTCGTAGGTCTTGTGACAACATTGTGAGCAAATGCAATTGAGACACGAATGCAGAAGAATAGGACGCTTTCGAAAGAAGGAAAGGAAAGTAGGACGACCAACACTCCCGATCACTGTTTGTCGGTCTAATATACAGGTAAGCACTTCAGGAGATGGGCTGAATGATTCAACGCCTACTTTTCCAGACCATCTATCATTTTCTCTGCTAGCCTTAGATATTCGTCTCCACTGATATGATACGGTCCTGCACGGCGTGCATCCTGGAGAAATGATACAAGCATTGCCTGATGTCCCTTGAGTGTATCCCTAACCATCTGATTGGAAGTGGATATGAATCGAAGGCCATTCCGGTAGAAGTCATGATACTGGGACTCCACAGAAAAGAGGGAACCGTAGAATATCATAGAGTGGATGTTATCGGAAAAGTCCATGAAAGCATCACATGTGACAGCCGTCAATAAGAGTTGTACGCAGCTCCCAGTTGGATATAGCGCAATCGAGTCAAGAACCATCTTATCCCACGACGTTAGATGGTGCATGTACAAGTCATGCTTTGATTTGTCCTCTGGGAAGTTTGATTGTAAGCTTGAATTCTGAACGAATAGATGCATAAATACAATTCAGGGAGTTGGAATAAATGAACTGACTTGTTTCTTAAACCAGGAAAACAAGTCAGAAATGGTAGGGCCCGCCATCGATGCAGCATATGAATGGAGCTCGAAAAAGTGATGAAGATTGTGGTGAAAGAGACATTCGAAGAGTGCCCTTGTTGGAGATGCCAGAACACAATGATCAATGAAAACGTCGAAACTGAGTTCTTGGCACGGATGGAGCTGTGATTTACGGGTTTGATGGATTGGGAGATGTCGAATGAAGGTCTGCGTGAGCATAGCATGTGCTTCACCAGTATCAATGAAAAATTTCCCAGATCTACTTCTGTCCATCAGAAAGTCGCCCAGGGAGGCGTGAAACAGATAGAGTTCTTCCCATGTACAGTCAGGGGAAGGGACATAGACAATGGAGTGTAAGTCCATCAGAATATCGTACAGCTCACCAGAGCCATAAGAAAAGAGGGTTTCAACATGCTCCACGGTCTTTTGAACAGTGGAAGATCGCTCCAATATCAGAAAACTGAGCACCTTCATAACCTCGTCAGGTTGTTCGACTAGGTCAAAAATCAACCTGTAAAGATTATCAAGCGCAATGAATGGAATATCGCGTTCATAACCTGTCCGTTGAGAAACAATGTCCAAGCGTTTCATAGGCCAGTGACGGGAAGATTGGACGTACTTGACAATGGTGGATGCATAAATAAATTGCCCTGACGATTTTTCGACTATTTGCTGCAAAGAGGTCGGCGGTGGCCAGTCGTTTGGAATCTGAGATCTATATGGATGTGTAGCCTTTATCTCGTCGAATTTTTCTTCAAGAAAGCTCTCGATATCGGAATCGGGTTCAAAAGCACTGTCTAGTGAAAGTGTGGTGGTGACGGCACTGATAGTCTGCAGGTTAAAGAAATCACGGATTTGTTGTTCCGGTCGACTGACGATGAGAAACGAGAGAGGGATCGACAGGCGTTCGATAGCTCCACAGATAACTTCGAGAATGTAACGCTGGGCTTCCTGACCTTGACATTCGTCTAATCCGTCGACAATGATGAGGCGAGCTTTCGGGGCTTGATGCCCATTTTGGCCTGTGGAGAATACTTGGGCGAGTGGTTTCACGAACAATATCTCAATTTGAGTCTCCAAGGATCGATCTAGAACCAGCGGGTCGTGGTCCAAGGCGCTTTCAACATGCCGACGCATTTCCGGCACGACGGCCATCAGCTGGTACACCAGAGTCGCAATAAATCGACTCGAATCGCTCCGGCCTGGAGTTGTTCGACTGAAAAAAAAGCTGCCTGCAAGAATACCTAGAACGTGGCACTGCTCTGCGATAGTTTGGGCGATTGCTGATTTTCCGGCTCCTGCCGGACCATAGAGCCACAAGATAACACTGGTCATATAAGCCGTTTCCACCCAGTCCATGATCGCTCGGAGTACAGCCAATCGTGTGTTGGGGTGACATTTAGGGGGGTCAAATCTTTCGCCAGAGTCGTGGAATGCGCCTGGTGCGATCTTTCCATGCAATTTGTTGATACCTATATACAGAGAGTGAACCCTGCAAGTGTGCATCTGAGAAGGAGTCTTCAAGATGATCTCACCACTTTCATGTAGGGAATGATTATGGAATGTGCCGCCGGCAATGAGTAAATCGTGTGACCCAGAGAACATCGTGAAGTCAGTGTACGTTTCAGTCCCAAGATGGATGAGTCGGGCGAAAATGGTATTAGGAGAAGATATTGAGGTTGAGCGTGTAGGACTTGTGGATTGTTTGTAAGTAGTGGGAAGGGCAACGCTACAGCAAAAAATCAACTCCGCCGTGACTTTCCCATAGGCCTATTTTGCTCAATCTGTAGGTGCTCGACTCCCATTTCTACGAGTGTCCACGACGTCTCTGGCTTCAATTCTAAGAAGCCAATTTACTTCAAATCTTCGTCGATGGATTATCTAGTTCCATTTTTCACAAAATAGTGTTATATACTTGATGTTACAGTCAAGTTACAGTTCAGATCAATGTACTACAGCAGACTACAGAAGAATGTTCGCATTTTGTAAACTAGACAATCCTCGTTGCTTGAATCGGAGCATAAGGTAGCCTGCTGGAGTCATAAAAGATGGGAAACGATGACGCGCTGAAAGCGCTAAATTAGGTCACGTGTACGCAGTAAATTTAATTACTGACTTGCAATTGAGAGTCGCGTACGCGAATAAAGCGCGTTGCTGGCCACAGTCCCTCTACTTTCTCGACCCTATAATCGAGTGCTAGTCGCCTGCAACCCTGAGAATTGCATGATGAGTGATACATGGAAGAACGGCCGGAAAAGCGCTAAAAAACCCGGAAAACCAATAGTTCAAAGCTTGGAAAGGAGGGCATGCACACAGTTTTGTGGGGGTGATATTAGGAGTGGTGTTTGAAACACGGTAAGGTTTTTTTTGAAAGTATATACCACGTCAGATGTTCGCTTGATACATGTGATGACTATCATGTGTGTCAAAATTTTGCACTTTGGCTGCAAGATGGCTGCAAGAAATGATTTCCAGAAGAAGAACAAAAAAGCTCACTTGCGTCAAGCAAGTGAGATGCTAATAACATTAGGAAGTAAATAAAATTATATCGAATTTGATTCAGATTAGCAAGCTCAAGCAACACCAAGAAGCCTGGCGACTGCATCGTCGCGCGGGATCATCTTGATACGGAAAGGTACTGGGGATCGACCAGAAAGCCCATCGTACTCCTTCAAGTCAATGGGCTCTCCTGGAATCTCCTCCATCTTGAAGGCCCACAGCATCCGGGAAATGGCAAGCCATACTTCGCGTTCCGCTACCCACATCCCAGGACAGATACGGCGGCTTCAGGATGCTTAATTAATTGTAAAGGGTGTAATAGTATACAGAAGGCTTACCCTGCACCGAACATCCAATTGTCTCTCTCCATAGGATTCGCCAAGTTTGCTGATTCTGATGATAACGTCGCATCTTTAATGAACCGATCCGGCTGCAAGGGGCTTACTATCAGAACATGATACTTGCAGTCACTGTGAACTTGCTTACGTTGAACGTGAAAGGGTCGGGATGTCTCTGAGCATCATGGTGCATTGTATACTGCAGATGTATTGGTACGCGCCAATCATCCGTTGGAGGTATTTGCTTACCGTGTTCAAGACAAGGACAGTATCTTTCGGTATATATTTCCCCTGATAGGTGAAGTCTTCCGTGTTCACGTGTGGCGTTCCAAGCCAGAACGGGTTATGACACCGCTCAACCTCCTGAAAGTAGGTGTTAACAGGGAGAGCTGAGAGACCAAGATCGACTGAGACGTACTTTGATGATGGCATGTATATATGGCATGTTTTTCTCGTCCTCAACAGTCGGCATACGACCGCGACCGACGACTCGATCTAACTCTTCGTGCGCCTTCGCCTGTACATCGGGGTGAGCGGGAATCAAAGCCGAGAACCATTGCATAATGGAAGCAGTCTGCCAAATGACATAAGCATCACCCGAGAAGAATGCGGCAAAGAAATAGACGAACGGTCTCAACACCGCCAATCATAAATGCGGAGCATAGGATTGACATATCCAGGTGATCAAGTTCTTCCTCTTCACGAGCCAAAAGCATAGTTTTGACCAAACAATCGGGAATATTCTCTCCCTGCTTCATACGTTCGTCGATATCATTGATCATTCCACCGTAGGTGCTGACGAGATCAGCATGCAGCTTCTCTGCACGAGTCTTCATGTAGTGAGGAAGTTTTTGAAGGATAGGTACGAAATCGATCAAATTTGAAACCGGGCCAGTGCAGTTCCTGGAACCGATTGTTCGTCAATTATCGACATGGGTGAGAAGAAAGATACGAACATGAACTCCCGAGAAAGCTTCAGAGCACGCCCAACAAGCGGATGCTCGATGTCATCCGTACGTGTACCAAAGGTGATTGTCAACATGTTGTTGAGTGAGCAACGCCCTGCATGAGGCTGAGGATTGAGAGCCTTTTTGCCAGCCCCACCATGGCGGTATAGGTCCTGAATGAGCACAGTGGCCTCGTAATCGAGGACGGAAGTGTAACCATCGACAGCAGGTTTATTGAGCCATACTGATGAGATACGACGATGTTTCCTCCTGTTCGAATGAAAGACGTCAACGCGAAGCAATGAAAACGAATAAAAATTGCCACTTGCCATCGATCGTTATATGGAGTAGCGGTAATACCGCGTCCGGCGAAAATTATCTTCGACTTCAGGAACATCTCTTTTCGAGACGAGAAGATTGCGCCGTTCGAAACCATAAGGTCTTTGACAATGTGCGGATCGGAAATGACGACAAAGAGTTGGTTTCCGAGCCACATAGAGTATAGAGAGCCAAACTTCTTCGCCCAATGATCCAGTGTGAGTTCAGGATAGTCAGTCAAGAATGGGAAAGATCCTAGTATAAAGCGTCAGCAATGCGTCTTCACCAACCTAGACGGCTCGAATAAACGATAGACGTACCAACAATTGGAAGACCACGAGGTCCATGTGGGATAGTATTTCCGTCTCGATCTTGGAGGCGGCGAAAGAGTATACTTCTTGAGAATAGGTAGACAACGGCGGAGACCAGGGAGGCAATCAGGACAATTCCTCGAGTGATGGTCGGGATAGAATTCCCTTCTGCGTCTGAGTAGAAAACCATACTTGATTGAAGTTGGAAAGTTAAGGAATTGGGAGAGAATTAGCGTACTTATATACTCGCCAGTTCAACTTCCAAGCCCAGTGTACACATGTCTCCGATAGACAAAGCCTAAGCTTCTGCGAGATTCGTTGTATGCACTAATCAGCCATTAGGTGACAATCTCTGATGTCGTGGTCATTCATCGTGATGAGGAATTGCGCTGAAAGCCGCCTGTTGATCTCCCCTTTGGACGGTGGATGATGGAGTCATGACAACAGTGAAAGGAAACACCTGTGTTGATGGGGAGATTGGAGAAGAAGTTGCGTGCCAGAGTAAACCACCATCAGATATGTGGTCAACATCACCTTACTTGAGAAAATATCATATACATGGCATTAGCATGTCGTTAGGTATAACATGCGAGTGCGGCACAGAGTCAATCTTGGCAGAGGAGGACGTCTACTGAACCGGGCATACGAACCCTGGGTCCAGCTTTCTGGCCAGTTGCCAAAGGAAGTGTCGTACATAAATGTTACGCCGAGCTTGAGTGTTGCCAAACACACAAGCACAGATCAACACAGGAAGTCATTTGGAAGGTCGCATCAGAGTGACACAAGCGTTGGGTACATGAAGCAAATAACATTGACGTCCTCAGATTTGGAAATCCTGAACTTGTACCAGCCAGCGATATAAGCACATATAGTTCGTGCAGCAAGTTGTAGGTCCCCACAAGTAAGGAATATTATGTTAGCTCAAGGTTTGGATCGCGAAGAACTCAGAAGAACTTTGATCAATGTTGCAAAGCAGGCGCCCTCCATCCCGAACTTCCCGATATATCCGAGACGCATCAAACTGGACGACGGGGACGCATCAAACTGGACGACCGAGACGCATCAAACTGGCCGACCGAGACGCATCAAACTGGGTATCCGAGCTCGAGATCTCGTTCTCGCGGCTAGGGCGGCAAATTGACGGGGACATGGAATTGTTACATTGACGTCATAGATTTAGATGTAGATCACGAAGAACTTGATCAATGAGGCGCCCTTCATTAGAACTTCCCCATATATCCGAGTCCTTTAGTGCAGATCATGAACTTGTACCAGCCACCATCATCTCAAATCAGACGCTAACCGCCATCTTCATCATAGGTGAACTGAATCAAGCAGAAGGAATACCTAGTATGTATCATAAAATCATATTACTTGATCCCCCAATCCGCCATCCAACTTGAGTTTTGTTGGATCCGACTTTCCTGCTTCCTGAGATTCTCTATCAAAAGCAATGAGTGCGTGGGTAAAGCCTTGAAGAGACGATCTTACCTTTAACGTGGTCAGTAATACTATAGCTGGAAAATATGTGGGCTTTTCCCAAAGACACCGTTCGCATTGTAAATGCATGTCGTATTCGCCGGTTGCTGGCCTGATCGCATCAAACCATTCGTCGGGTACACCTAAAGGGTTGAAGTGGGCTCTGGTGTGCTCCCAATAATCTGGTCGCACCCAGAGCATTCCCAGTCAAAATTTTCCCATTTCGTACAATGGCATTATGAAGGGTCAGGTCCGCATAGGTGACTTTCGAGGACAAGCTGCCAGAGTGTAACGCAAATATTTTGGGATACGGTAGCTGTTGTGAATCCAAGTCGGTATTCCTGCGTTCAAAATGCTGGAAATCGTCATGAATTTGGAAGGGGCCAACAGGCTTTTTGCAGACGCAGTGGTGCCGACATGAGGGAGGTGGAAGAGACCGAAGTTGCTTCACGGTATCCTTCGAGATCTAAACAAAGTTGTGTTTGTTCGGCCTTCGTAAGTCGATCCCAGGCATTCCATACTCTAAGTGCTTTTCACCTATCGCATTTAATACCTTTCCTACGCCCGAATATCCCACCGAATAAGAATTTGGGGACGGGTGTTGTAGTTGTTTCTGCACCGAAGCGCATCGCGTCTGCTTACGCTAATTCAATGTCACTGCCCCATTTGAGCATAGTGCGAGAGCCAATACGAACTGTTCTGGGGCCCGAATGTGCATGTATAAGACGACCCAGCCAGACTCGTCTACAAAGGATCTATTCTAGTTTCTCGAGCCACGTCGCATCAGCCAGGGAATTGGAGGGGCAGTCTCTGACCCGTCGACAGCCTGCGATGACCTGCGACGACTGTACAAGCGGCTTTCATATTGGTACAATGACGCGTTGACTATCTCCAAGGGCTGATCAGCGTCTCAAAAGATATGGTTGCTTCAAGATGTATCAGGTCGATGAAAGCCTGTTGGGTGTTCAGCGACTAGGACAAGACTTGGGCTGCATTCACGGCTGTGGAGATCTCGCTCACCAGCAATTATGCCGACTGATTTAGGAACATCCTGCTGACAACACGCGGCCGTCCCTGGATTGCGCTCAACCCTGGGCCGTTCGGGAAGGTACACAGCCAAATACGCTCTTTCGTGCCTCGCCCTTGGCTCGCGCCAACTTGAACCCTTGATGTTCTCCTCCTCCCTGAGCATCGATTCCCTGGAATGCTTAATCGCCTGTCCTTCAATCCGCTGTATCTGCCTAATTCATCCGTGAGGGGAGCTTGCCTCTGGGTCGACGGAGCTAAACCTCGGAGATCTTGCCCGCTATCGCATGGCGGGGTTGGTGGCCAAGGAGGATTTACTATCGAAGCTGTGCCAACTCAGTATTGGCTTGATGCATGTGAATGACTTCATTTTGTAATAAAATCATTGCTTTATCTACAAATGGCTGCAAGAAATGGTTGTTTCCAGAGGAAGCATAAAAAACCTCACTTGCTTCAAGCAAGTGAGATGCTAATGACATTAGAAAGTATGAATCATCGTCTAAGGAAGTAAATATATTAAATCAAATCAAATTCATACTTCAAACTCAGGCAACACCAAGGATTTTGGCGACTGCATCGTCGCGCGGGATCATTTTGATACGGAAAGGTACGGGGGATCGACCAGAAAGCCCATCGTACTCCTTCAAGTCAATGGGCTCTCCTGGAATCTCCTCCATCTTGAAGGCCCACAGCATCCGGGAAATGGCAAGCCATACTTCGCGTTCCGCTACCCACATCCCAGGACAGATACGGCGGCTGCAGGATGCTTAGTTAACTATAAAGGGCGTAATAGTTTACAGAAGGCTTACCCCGCACCGAACATCCAATTGTCTCTCTCCATAGGATTCGCCAAGTTTGCTGATTCCGACGATAACGTCGCATCGTTAATGAACCGATCCGGCTGCAGGGGCTTACTATCAGTACATGATACCTGCAGTCACTGTGAACTTGCTTACGTTGAATGTGAAAGGGTCGGGATGTCTCTGAGCATCATGGTGCATCGTATACTGCAGATGTATTGGTACGCGCCAATCATCCGTTGGAGGTATTTGCTTACCGTGTTCAAGACAAGGACAGTATCTTTCGGTATATATTTCCCCTGATAGGTGAAGTCTTCCGTGTTCACGTGTGGCGTTCCAAGCCAGAACGGGTTATGACACCGCTCAACCTCCTGAAAGTAGGTGTTAACAGGGGGAGCTGAGAGACCAAGATCGACTGAGACGTACTTTGATGATAGCATGTATATATGGCATGTTTTTCTCGTCCTCAACAGTCGGCATACGACCGCGACCGACGACTCGATCTAACTCTTCGTGCGCCTTCGCCTGTACATCGGGGTGAGCGGGAATCAAAGCCGAGAACCATTGCATAATCGAAGCAGTCTGCCAAATGACATAAGCATCACCCGAGAAGAATGCGGCAAAGAAATAGACGAACGGTCTCAACACCGCCAATCATAAATGCGGAGCATAGGATTGACATATCCAGGTGATCAAGTTCTTCCTCTTCACGAGCCAAAAGCATAGTTTTGACCAAACAATCGGGAATATTCTCTCCCTGCTTCATACGTTCGTCGATATCATTGATCATTCCACCGTAGGTGCTGACGAGATCAGCATGCAGCTTCTCTGCACGAGTCTTCATGTAGTGAGGAAGTTTTTGAAGGATAGGTACGAAATCTATCAAATTTGAAACCGGGCCAGTGCAGTTCCTGGAACCGATTGTTCGTCAATTATCGACATGGGTGAGAAGAAAGATACGAACATGAACTCCCGAGAAAGCTTCAGAGCACGCCCAACAAGCGGATGCTCGATGTCATCCGTACGTGTACCAAAGGTGATTGTCAACATGTTGTTGAGTGAGCAACGCCCTGCATGAGGCTGAGGATTGAGAGCCTTTTTGCCAGCCCCACCATGGCGGTATAGGTCCTGAATAAGCACAGTGGCCTCGTAATCAAGGACGGAAGTGTACCCATCGACAGCAGGTTTATTGAGCCATACTGATGAGATACGACGATGTTTCCTCCTGTTCGAATAAAAGACGTCAACGCGAAGGAATGAAAACGAATAAAAATTGCTACTTGCCATCGATCGTTATATGGAGTAGCGGTAATACCGCGTCCGGCGAAAATTATCTTTGACTTTAGGAACATCTCTTTTCGAGACGAGAAGATTGCGCCGTTCGAAACCATAAGGTCTTTGACAATGTGCGGATCGGAAATGACGACAAAGAGTTGGTTTCCGAGCCACATAGAGTATAGAGAGCCAAACTTCTTCGCCCAATGATCCAGTGTGAGTTCAGGATAGTCAGTTAAGAATGGGAAAGATCCTAGTATAAAGCGTCAGCAATGCGTCTTCACCAACCTAGACGGCTCGAATAAACGACAGACGTACCAACAATCGGAAGACCACGAGGTCCATGTGGGATAGTATTTCCGTCTCGATCTTGGAGGCGGCGAAAGAGTATACTTCTTGCGAATAGGTAGACAACGGCGGAGACCAGGGAGGCAATCAGGACAATTCCTCGAGTGATGGTAGGAATAGAATTCCCTTCTGCGTCTGAGTAGAAAACCATAGTTGATTGAAGTTGGAAAGTTAAGGAATTGGGAAGGATAATTGGCGTACTTATATACTCGCCAGTTCAACTTCCAAGCCCAGTGTACCCAAGTCTCCGAAAGACAAAGGCCAAGCTTCTGCGAGATTCGTTGCATGCACAAATCAGCCGTTAGGTGACATCTCTGATGTCGTGGTCCTTCATCGTGATGGGGCGCAATCGGTATTGGTAGGGAGATTGAGAAAATGTTGCGTGCCAGAGTAAACCCAGCATCAGATATGTGGTCAACGTCAACTCAATTGAGCAAATAACATATACATGACATTAGCATGTGGTTAGGTATAACGTGCGCGTGCGGCACAGAGTCAATTTTGGCAGACAGGAAGACGTCTACTGAACCGGGCATAAGAACCCTGGTTTCAGCTTTCTGGCCAGTTGTTCAACCTTGCCAAAGGAAGCGTCGTCCATAAATGTTACGCGGAGCATGAGTGTTGCCAATCACACAAGCAAAGATCAACACAGCAATAGATTTGGATTGTCGCATCAGGGTGACACAAGCGTTGTCGGGTACATGAAGGAAATAAAATTGACGTCCTCAGATTTAGTGCAAGTCCTGAAATTGTACCAGCCAGGCGACGTCATTCTAAGTAAACACATCCAGTTCGTGCAGCAAGCCGTAGCCCCGATAAGTGAAGAATATTATGTTAGCTCAAGGTTTGGATCGCGAAGAACTCGAGAAGAACTTGACCAATGTTGCAATGCAGGCGCCCTCCATACCAACTGCCCGATATGTCCGAGACGCACCAAAGTGGACGACGGAGACGCATCAAACTGGCCGACGGAGTCGCATCCGAAGGGGTATTCGAGAGTCCGAGACCTGCTTCTCGCGGCTAGGGCGGCGAATTGGCAGTGACATGGAGGAATACGTCCTAGATTTCGTTAGGTGTCGATGTAGATCACGAAGAACCTGATCAATGTTGGAAAGCAGGCGCTCTCCATTAGAACTTCCCCGTATGTCCGAGACCTTTAGTGATCATGAACTTGTACCAGCCAAGCAAAATCATGCTGAGTCAACGCATCCAGTGCCGCGCAGCAGGTCGTAGCCTACCAAGCTCCGAAGCATCTGTAAAGAAAAATATTATGTGAGCTCATGGATGGGATCATGAAGAACCTGATCAATGTTGCAAAGCAAACAGCCCTCCATTAGAACTTCCCCATATGTCCGAGTCCGGAAACTCCTTCTGGTGGCGAGGGCGGGAAATTGACCTGTATGTATATGTGCATACCGTGAGATGAGTTGGAGACATGGGCAAACCATCTCAAGAGACTTACTTAGCTAATGCAAGTTGAGCGGGAGTTGGACCTGGACAAAATCGGAACCCCATGTCTCCTGACCCGTATTTACACGAGCTATTTTTAGGGTAACCATAACGGGCTCGCCAAGCTCTGATGTGGTATTTGTTTACCGTTGATGCCATGACCTGAATCCGAGTCTCTTCATTCCATTCCATCAGAAAAGAGGATCTGCAACAGACAGGTACTTGACTGAAGAAAACGTGTTCGTCCAGCCGCTATTGATAACATTTAAAACAAAGCCATCTCTATTCTCAGGCGTCGTTAAACAACAAAAGTCATGGCGCACCCAAGCCGTCTTTCGCGCTTGCCACCCTGGCTTAGCCATTGTCTGGGCTATAGGTCAATACCTGTTCCTAAACAGTCCGACTATACGATTTGGATATGGGCCTTCATTGGGTCGTTTCTTGGAATCTCCCTCATTCAAGCCGTCTTCAGTCAAGCGCGCTACTTCGTTGAACGGGGTGTACCGTCAATCGTAGCCAGTTATGTGCGTACCGCTCATTCAAATTGCAGCTCATTTGATTATTGACCACGATATTAGGGTGCCAGTGCAGTGCTCATCTACGGCGCGATTGATGTCCCGTTAGCCCAACCTCGCGCCCTGTTTGGCGGTCACTTTCTTGGCGCTCTCACAGGAATTTGCATCACAAAGCTCTTCCATCTACTTCCAACCGAAGAGAGATTCCAAGATCTGCTCTGGCTTGCAGGCTCGCTTTCATGCGCAACCTCAGTCGTTGTCATGCATATGACGGGAACAACACATCCACCCGCAGGTTCGTGAAGTGATGATCGTTGCCTCAGTGCACCAGAATACTAACAAGGCAGGAAACAGGTGCGACCGCACTCTTGGCAGCCCTGAACCCAGACATTCGCCAGATGGGCTGGTATTATCTGCCAGTTGTTCTCCTCACGTCGACCCTTGCGCTCGTCGTCGCCTTGATCACTAACAACATACAACGTCGTTATCCCGTGTTCTGGTTCCATCCCGCCATTTCCGCTCCGAAAGTGTCTGAAACTCCAGCATCGATTGAGTCGCCTCAGACTATGGAAGCACTAGCCGAGAAGAAGGGGAACGCTACCGCGGCGAGTTTCGCGGTATGAATCGTGGGAATTTGGGGTTGTAGATCCATATACGATTGGCGGGTCTCATAAGAATAGAGTGATCATAAGAATAGAGCGGTTTTGAGCGCCGGGTATTATTATCCTAAGATGATCTAGTGATATCTTCTGATATCTTGCACACAAGAACTTGCATGGCTGACAGATCTCATTTTCAAAAACCAGTGGCCGGAAGGATCTAAATAGTCAACTTGCTGGTGAGCTTATTGACGACATCGCGTTAGTTCCATGCCTCCCCCAAAACTTCTCTCAGATTGCAGAGATGAGCATGTTGCTTTCCACGCTGCCTGTAAAGAAACATAGGATGATGTGGGAACGAAAGAATGACCCATTATGATCATCATTTGAATATCTGATACACATCGGACAGGCGCAGGGATATTCTTGACTACGTTGTCAGCCACTGTGGAACGTACGTGAGCTGGGGGAGTGACGTTTGATATCCTTTGCCGGAGTAGGGAGAAGAAGTCACGGAGATGTTTTACGCATCACATGTTAGGGATTTCGACGCTTAATCATCTTTCCCTCTTTCCCTCAAAGATCCCCAACGAACGTACCCTCCAGTAGGAGATAGCAAGGCCGCATCCCGCAAATCTAAACCCGAAACAGCGAAAGTTGCGCAAATCGTGCACTGAAAGCTTGCAAATGTGCGTAAAGGATCGGAACCTACCGGACCGCCTAACCAAGGATCGTCTTTGCCGCAAGTCCAAGGCACAACGATTTTCAAGTCAAAATGATACAGAAGTTTGCCTAAAGGCCGGGTCTATTGGTCCATCTACCAGACGTAGGCGAGCTACAAATGTTAGATGCGTTCTGGATCACCTTCAACAAGGTTCAAGACTTGGATATATCATTGCATGCTGATAGAAGTAGCGCACCGTTGAAATCTATTACTGACAACAGTTCAAAAGCTTAACCGTACCAGGTGGCTAAACGTCGTTCATGTTCTTTGTTCTTTTTGATCTCCATCACTCGAACCTCGAATCTAGGATTGGTTTCCTTCATGCTGATCACCAACGCTCGCCATTCCGCCGGAATCATTTCCGCCCAGACCCATTCCCCTTCCCTGTTCTGCAAAGTGCACCGCAAATTGAGGTCTGTAATCGTTGCCTCCGTGTTCGACAGCTGATTCTTGAACAGTTTCAATGCTGCGGTTTTGGTGTCCTATATCAAAGCAATAGAACGGAAGTCAGATGATACGTCATGCTAGGAAGAATGGCCTCTGTCTACACGCACGTCGTAGGTCTCAGGGAGAAACAGCGTGGCATAGAACCATTTTTTTGCCTTGCCAGGCTTGTTTTGATAGAAGGCAAGAGTCAGGAGCGTCGTGGACGCCTGCATAAGAATTGGTTCTGCGGACTCAGTTTTGGCCATGGGGTGCTCGACAGACATGGTTCAAAGGCAGTGAAAAATGCGTAAGGAATGAAAAAGTTAAGACGGCTCGAGGCAGAATATCCCCTTACCTTTAGAAGTCCAAATAATTGTATTCGCCTCCGCGGTGTTCTATTCTTGATTTAGTAATTGACTCTCTCTCTCTGAACAGATGCAGGCCGCGTCTGATCCCTAGTGATGAATTCTTTCATTACTATTTCATCGAGCGTTATTGTCTGAAAACTCAACAATCGCACTGGTATCAAGATAGAATCGCTGGGGTATTTTTCACAAAGTCCTATAGGCAAAAGGGATGCCAACAACAAGAACACAAATTGGGTGTACAGTACACAGAAAGATCAGAGTTTATATATTCCGGAAAAGGAGTATTCTAGAAGTGAATTAATGTGAGTGGATAGGAAAAGAGAGACGAAACTGAAATGAAGCTCAGATGAAATGGGAAAAAAAGCGACGAGAAAAGGTTTGCAACTCGGAAAAGGGAGGAGAAGCGAAATCGGCAATAAGAAATAAATATGGGCATATGCGAGTTGATTCGGAATGGAAGGACGAATGGTACGGCGCTAAGTTGGACTGGCGCTTACCTATATATCAGGCTCTGTATATACAGTGAGATGCTTGACATCTGAACGTCCCCGCGCCAAAAGTTGGGCCCGGCATCCTCTTTTCAACTTATGGCATACCGATGATGGATTGATCTGCATCCCGTTCGGCAATGCGGGAAGGGATCCACAGGATCAATGAGTCGATTCAACCGAAAAAGATATTAAGGATACATGTCTGTGTAATGGGAAGTCAGTAACTGATTACTTGAAGAACTCGGTGGGTATTACCTCTAATACTACATTACAAATACACTTCTCATTCCTCCATCCGACTGTCATCCTGTCCGTATTCGTCTTTCTTTGACGCCAACAAACTCAATTCGTGTTTAACCACTCCAACGGCATCGAGCGCCCCTCTCAAGTCCTCGCCAGTTCCAATCTCCTGTGTATCCCTCTCCACTTTGTCGACCGCCTTCAGACCCATCCTATCACCCGCTTCGCTCTTCACCAATAGCCGACCTACTGCCCAATTGACATACCCAGTCTTGCTAGTTTCCCACTGACGTTGACCCGGTTGCGTGAGGTCCACAGGTGCAAAGAAGGAAGGATCAAGCGGTGGAAGGGAAGAGAGAGTTTTGTACATTGCAAGGAATTTCGGTGGTAGGGTATGCAGAGTGTCGAGCAGGGATCCGTCCGGGGTTGAGAGCGAGGAGAGTTGTGCTAGACGAGACTCTGCTTGTGTTTGCTGACGAGAAGCGACGCGGATGGCGCGTGAGAGGAGACGATTCAGTTTTCTTTGCTATAAATCCCCGTTACATGAATGAGTGTGATATATTAACAGAAATGAACGTACCCCGTCCAGCCTCTTCCTCAGCTCCTCGACTTCATCCATGAGCTCCTGCTCCTTTTCTGGGTTTATGGTGAGATCTAGGCCCTCTTGGTGTGGCAGCACAATCGGCAAATCCTGGGGAATCATGAAGATATTCCTCAAACACCATGCCTCGAAGAAATCAAACGCGATGTCGGTGTGGTGTTCCAGCAGAGTTTGAAACGCGACAAGACCCTGCTCAACCTCATGTGTCGTTGCATCTACATTTTCCTGACTCAATTCGGCCCTCGCGACGCGTTCGTCCGCCCATTTTTGCAGAAACTCTTCCATGCCATTGACGCCGTCTTGCACGGCATTATTCGCGACATTGATGATATCGTCGAGCAGAAGTTGAGGTGAAAAGCCTAGAGCTTCGCATAGAAGCAAGGGCGCCACTGTTTGGGTCACCCCCGTAGCTGTCGTTTGTCCTTGTGAATTTGGAGGCATTCGGAGAGTCGAAGATGAGGGTAAGTGCCAAGCACCACTTGTGGGTAACCGAGCACTTCCGGAAATAACAAGAGCAACTCGCTATGATTGGAAACAAACACTTGTCGCGTCCAATTACACCATCAAACAGCCACCGACTGTGAACTTGAACGGAACGAGTGAGAACTAGTCAGACATAGCTGGACTCAGTCTCTTCATAACCCTTGGAAAAGGCGAATATGGACCAGGAAATGGTCGATGACTCACGTACTATTAAGCATCTTCGGATCACTAATCATGGCAAAATGAAATCCTGGGTCGCATCTGCGCTGACCTTCTTCGAGGTACCCATTTTCTTTCAATGAATTGCAGGCGAAACTCATCCTCGGAACTGGAGGATATCGAAGTAGACAAACGTCTTGTCATTCACACACTTCCTGTACCCACGAATATTGCAACCGAAGCCACCATACCAGCGCCGACCAAGGCCACGCCCGCGCTGAACACGGCAACCAGCGTTGTACCACGTCTCATATCTGTGGTTGAGATTATCAAGCGGGAATACATCAAGACGTTGGAGCTGAAACACTCCCCACGGATGGTCGGGCTACATCAATATAATGAGATTGGGACGTTGGAAGATCTGGGACTTAGCCAGGGAGAAGAAGGCGAAGGAATCGCTAATGCTGAAGAGGAGAGGTCGAAGAACATCATCCTAGCTATGAGTGGAAAAATCCAGTACGTATTTTCCACGCCTTTCCTTTCTTCTGCTAACAAACGAAATCAATTAGCACAAGGCTCAAACAAACACCTTTCATGCGCGTAACCCTCTCGATGAACGAACTACCAGAGCTAGTTGATCAAGGAGCCACGTCAGTCTATTCCCGTCCTGTTTCATGATTTCCCGTTCCCTATCCTGAACTGTGACTCTTGGTCCAAAGATACCAACCCCCCACCAAACGGAAATTCTCGAAAACCGCCAAAGCACGTGCAAAAAAGCGAGCGAAGGCTCTCTTGCACGAGAAAGAGGCCGTGCATGAGGATAAATTAGCACCGTTGGCTGTAACAGGAGACGCATAATAATCCAAAGGAGTCCTGGCCAGTTTGGGAGGACAGTCGTTGCGAGGTAAGGTAACGTTGAGATCTTCCTCCCTTGCATCTTATGACATTGATCTGATACTTTCTATAGAAACACAATCTTACCCTACCCATTGTATGGCGCTGATCAAAATTTTCTAGGAATCCTGTACGAAAGAGAGGATATCTGTGGCGGATCGTTGCACGATTCCTGATCCACTCTTGCAATGATTGCCCCTTAATTTCTAACCAGGTCTGTGGAATCAATTTCTCGCCATGCAGCTAGCCCGGTACTTAGTGTCACGGTGGCCGGGGAGACTGACTGCCATTGTCGCGTTGTTGATGATAACATTCGCACTGGGCAGGGAGAACACAGTTAATCCTTATCGAAGTACTCTAGTTCACAACGCCCTGGCAAGCTCTTCAGTGAAGAGATTAGCAACGTGAACAGCTATTCTTTCGATCCTGAGATCAACTTTTCAGTCTTCCAGTCTTGTAATCACGTCAGTTAGATCGTATAAAAACAGTCAAGCCGAATCCGGTGCAAGCCAACCCGCCAAACACGTCGTGTCACACACACGTGAGGTGTATGCAGGCCCGATCTTTCGAAGAATTACCACCAGGGTTCATTTTCCCACTGCTGTTGCAGCTGATGCATCTCCTTGACTGTCGGAACTGTACCGCAATGGAAATTGATTTCGAGTCATAACAATAGACAGATTGCAATCCCGGTCTTTCCTGCCTCCATTCCAGATGGCCCAATCGACACGGCCCACCCCGCTCTCCAAGGGCAGCCGTCTACCTCCTCCCGTGTCTTCCGCGCCCCGGGTCCGCCAACGGAAGCCACAGAGCAATCTCCCATCACAAGCTATCAATACGAACCTCAGTGCCCACGTACGCACAGATCCTACGAGTGCGCTGAGCGCCCTTCTCAAGCTCATCACTTCCTTGCCAACTCGTATCGGAGGCTGCCAATATAAGTTTACCCAATCCGAGCATGCTTTGTCCCTCCACCTCATCAGCATTATTGATCCATTCGTATACCATGGCGTGCGAGCCCTGGCTTCCAATGTCACCTCGAACGCGCCCTGCGCGCCCGCTGTCAGCCTGGTAAATCAGCCTACTGAGATTTTAGATGCAATCATGTTCCACGTTGATTCCCGCAAGGATCTCTTGAACGTGGCTTTGGGCTGTAAGAGGCTTCACGATGTCATCTTCCCAAGGCATTTCGAGTACCGCGTTATTCGGTGCAAAGTGTCTTCGATAAGCGTCTGGAACCACCTGGTGTTGCATCGGTCTCTGGCGAGAAACGTTAGGAAGTTGGAGATATTGGATGAAAGGGCCCCCTCGGGCCCTGGTATCATGGTTCCACGGGGTATCTTGCAAGGAGACACTGATCTGGAGTCGACGGACGACGAGCTAAGCATGCACCTGAAGCAGGAACGCTTCCTCGCAGCTGCCCTTGTCCGGATGACAGGTCTTCGAGACTTCAAGTGGTCATGCAACCATTCACCGATCTCAATCGCTCATGTGTGGCCGACGTTGATGACGCGGGCTGCCCACCTGAAGTCGATGGAGATTTGTGATAACCTTGTGTTTGCACCAAGGATCGAGGGAGGCGATGACAAGAGGGATGATCAGACGGAGAGTGAAGAAGAGAGTGACACAGATAATGGGGGTAAGGGGATGATGACTCGTGTTCCCGCTCGTATGGTAGGTTGCAATTTTCTGTCTTGTGGTCGTTCAGGGTTCTGAACCTCGTATGCCAGTTGTCGGAGATGACCAGTATCACCTTCCGCTCGACTCCTCATAGCTATGGCGCAGCGAAACAGCCAGAACTCACACGGATCTCATCCATGCTTCATCGCTGCCTTAACATCAAGGTAAATCATGATTAGCACTTTATGGTTCAAGAACTGAACACCCTTATTTCAGGATCTGGAGATAACGTACATCGCGCCCCGATCTTCGTCGCTACCTGGGCATCAAGTAGCAGCTTCTCGTACTCGACCTCGAGCCGACGAGTTTCTCATGTACAGCCGTTGGAAAAACCTCACAACACTGACACTCACAAACCTGCGTTGTACGTCCTCTCTCGCGCCCTCCGCGTTCCTTTCTGCCCATACCGCTCTGGAAGTGTTGCATATGGATATGAACATCAACACGAATAATGCCGTGTTCTCCACCCCTCTTCAGTTGCCCGTCGGCGCTCTCCCTCGCTTACGTGAGATCAAGGCGACTCGAGAGATTATTAATACCATCCTCGAGTGCCCCTGTGAGCCTCGTCGGCCACTGGAGTCAGTCAAGGGGTTCAAGCTTTCTGGCAATCACCTCCATGCGCAATCTGGCAGCAATGTCGCCAACTCTGATGATTCACATACCCTCTCGGATATCAGATTTCTCTCGAATTTGCAGAGCTCTACAATCCGCAGAGTGGAGATGACAGGCTGGCACGACATGGAGGACGTCAAGAAGCTGGCTACGTGCATTCCCAGCGTCCAACACCTAGATGTCGGGCGAAAGCTTGGGACTGCCGCCCACAAAAGCGTTGCTGGCCCAGCGACTAATATGGTCGAATGGGCCGATTTATTGGGCACCCTTCCGGAGTTGACGACGATGTACGGTGTCAGATTCTTCTATGAAGTCTCCTCAGTTGCCATGGCGGGTTCTTTGTCAACCTTAGCACCTTCGGCCCTTACGTCCACTCCCGCCACCTCTTCTCAAGCCTCGGGATTAGCAAGCACCACCCGAGACGTCAACCCTGTTCTACACATGTCCGTACCCCCAAGTGGAGGAAAGGCGTCCCAACTCCAGATATCTATGATGGAACGCAGTCGCATGCGCAAGAACGACGAGATTGCAGCTGTGTTGGCATGGAAGTGCAAAAAGCTGAGGAGAGTAGATCACTGGGACGAGAACAGTGCTAAGGTTGTTGTTTTGCTGCGCGATCAAGAACATGGACATGCACGTGGCGAAGACGACGGGAAGGAAAGGGCGGGTAAGGTTCGCTGGGAGGTCCGTCGCATCAAGCACTGAGTATTTTGCTCGGGTATATGAACATTGTAAAAAAGTATATGCTTAAAAGCTTCTGTACATCTTTGATATCTCATCCATTGAAAATCCGACTGCGTCGGCCGTTAATATGCCCCGTATATTGTTCCTTTCATCTTGAGAACTGCTAGTCGTGCTCTGTCCAGTAATTTTCGCCGTAAGTCAGAAGAAGCTCTTGCCCGCCATCTGCACCCGATATGTTTTTCGCTCCTCAATTGTCAGCTAACGCCTTGAGTTTGCGAAAATTGGCTTACATGCGTATAACACAATGCGATGAACGCCATTCACAAACAGCACTACGAAAAAATCAACAGAATCCCAAATAACCAAGGAAATGACCAACTTTTTGATGCACAATTGGGTCCTTGTCGTTCATTGCCTATTGGATCATTTAGATATCTGGTTTCATTTCCGACCCTCCATGCATCAAGGGTATATTTGTCATTAAGGCCAAAGGAATAATTGAGCTTCACATGTTTTTGCAATCTGTGGTGGAAAGAATCGCATCAGTAAGCCAAGAAATTGCATCTAAATATAGAACACAAGTTACGGCGCAAGAAGAGCAGCTGAATCTTGATCCACAGACTCGGCAATATATTCTAGACGCAAGATAATATGATTCACTCTCGTGGGAATTCAAACTCACTTACCACCAATGTACCTGTCCTTTGCAATGTTCTTCACTGTGAATGCCCCAAGGCCAAATGTGCCTTTGCGTATTTGTATTTCCTTCAAGAAGGTATTAGTTTGAGTGCTTTTATGATTGGAATATGAATATGAAGAACTCACCGGAAATTGAGCTCTTTGCAGTTGATAATTTTGACACTGTCTTCTAACTCTATGTTTACCTATTCAACCACTGTCAGCTTCACACTGGAACGAAGGCAACCTGACTTTCCTCTGGCAAAGGGCAATCAAATTAGAATTCACACTTGATGACATGAAAATCCATTGTTTCTTACCGGGCATCACATTTTACACACAGCTCTGGATCACATTCCCTGTCCAGCTGAACACATTCACAATCAGAGTATACACTGCATGGGCCTTCCTTTCCGTTCTTTTTTACATGACAAGTGCAGCCTGAATATCTCAGTTGACCTATTGGATTTGTAATAATTGGACCTGGACTGAGATTTATAGTATATATGGTAAACTTACAATCCTTCAAGCAGCGGCAGGTACGCTGACACCTCTGTTTCTCCCTGTAACAACCACAGTCTGCGTACTGGTTGCATGGGCCAGCATGATAGCAAGGTGAGACCCTGAATCACAAGGTTAGAGTTGAATTAAATGTGAAGCGGAAAGAAGCGGAAATGTTTTGGGACCTACGGAAGAAATTCCTTGTAATATTCCTCTACTTTGGGCCCATCAATACATGAGACTGATACGTAAACAGTATAATCTACTCACTGAATTTAATTTGAAAAGGCGGATTAACCACTCCCTCGTTATTTGTCAAAATGTCAGGGTCGGTAAATATTGCTTGACGCTGGACAAAAATCTATAAATACATTAGCCAAGTTATTTTCTAATCCATTGAATATAGGTACCTCAACGCACGGTTTGCGACAGATGATAGCAAGATCACACGGGGCAGTGTCTGGTGATAATCTGATTATGCTGCTGCAATCTGATATGTCATTTTCGTTCCAGTGAGAATTTTCCTGTAATATCAATCAGAATATAACGATTTAAGATTAAATAACATGTACGTTGAGCATCTCAAAATTTGCTGTTTTATAACAATTCTGGTCACATGGATTTTGCAAGTTTGATCTGAATCGCTCATTGGAGATTTGAGCTTTCGGTGGATGAATAGGTTTTGTCTCCTCTTCTAAACAGAATATGAAAAGGGGGAAGAGGTATTTTACACAAAATTGGGAAGACATACTGTGCATATTGCAAGATGTTATGATACAGTTTAGATTAGGGCAGAATGTTGTCATGTCTTTCAGGATATTATCATAGGTATCGAGGTTGTGATCTACGAAATGTGTTGGGAGATGATGGAGATTGGCTGTCTGGGATCCCGGCCACCAAAGATGATCACTGCAATCAAAAACAAGGCACAGAAGATTACACCAAGATTACACCTAGATTCAGATATAGAGCAGTTTTATCTTACCGTTGGGATGAGTACCAAATCAAGCCCTGTCTATTACCACCTCGAAGCGGGAATGAGAAGAGTCCGAACGAATCAATATCAGTGAATTTGAAACCATGAGCGTAGTGTAAACGGCGCGCCGCTTCTAGCTGGATCATTTCCGCTGTGACAGTGATAGATCAAGTTCACTGGCTTCCCTCATGATATGAAATAAGGAAGAGGATGGGAGGGTACTTACAGTCAGGATCTATCATGTCCAACTGCCAATTGAATGATTTGAATTCGCCCAAGAAAACTTCCAAATCAAACCCGGGATGATCAGCAAAGGGAGCAAATGATGCTGTGTCAGGTGTATCCCTAGAGTGAATGATGGAAGAGCAAGGAGTGCACGCAGTATATCTTGGGTGTGGTGTCTGATGTTTCGCCCAAGTGAGTATGCAAGGAAGTGCGAAAGTAGTGACTGTCGACGCGATATCATCTAGATCGACATATGTAAACCATTCTTCCTCAACTGAGAAAGATGAAGGAATGATGAATCTGGCATCTTTTCTCAGGTGTGGTAGTTCCGAGGGCAGATTCCGAGGTGCTGTGAGGCCCTGCAGTGTTTGAGAAACCACGTTGTCTGACCAGCCATAGAATTGATCCCAGAGATGCTTGTAGACATGATAAGCCGTGTCGAAATTCTCATCGGCATCAAGGTAGGACAGTCTCTGCGAGTCAGAATCTTCGGAGTCCATCCCCGCGATCCCCAACAATATCGGATACCAGTTCAGCAGAGAAGGAGAACAAGCTCGAAAAGAGCACGGAATCAGACTTGTGAACATGAACCTGCTTAGTCATCATGATGTGGACAACGTCTGGCACTGTTATGCCCTTAACTCGTTGTCGATAGACCACCATGGCAGAGAAGACAAATTCCAACATGCTATTTGCCAACTTCAACCAGGACTTCTCGTATGTACCTGGCTGTGTTCTGTGAGGTCCATGGGCGGGTGCTGAACAGTCATTACAGGTGCATATCGGTCGGAACGCGGAAAGGATATAGCGTCACGAATTGTGATCCATATGGGCGAGTGTATACCATGAGTAAGTCCATCTTTCTGGCATGAAACTACAGGGAGAACTAAGGCTATCTTGTGGGCAGATGATGGTGCGAGGGGCATAGTGGAAATGCTGTTCTGTACCTCTCTCATTGTCCTGGTCGGCGCGGCTGATCAACCACAATCGAGTCCTCGTAAACTGCAAATCGTGAACACCAAAGTAAGGTCTTATTTTCTTCTGCCTTCTTGGACAAGGCGCGTAAACTTACTGAAAGGACTCCTCTATGAATGAAGCGCCAATCCATGATATGCGAACTGCTCTTTCCCTCCTCAATATTGGCGGTCAAACTGAATAGGAAGTCGCTTGTGATCGTGTTGGAAATGGAGATATACATCTATGACATCTCGAATATGAGACTGCTGCACGTTATCGAGACCACGCCAAACCCAGAAGGTATGAATCACTATTCTTACCTTGTCGTCATCAAGTTTACCCTTTTGTCTCAGCAATATGCGCCCTTTCGCCGTCCGCGGACAGCTCTTATCTAGCATATCCATCCCCCGTACCTTCACCAACGTCTCCATTAGCCACCCCTAACACCTCTGCGTCATCACCTTCATCGGCCACAGCACCAGCAGCATCCTCTTCCTCTCAGACGCAATCCGGAGACGTACTTTTGTTCTCCACCCGCACCCTCACAGTTGCCAACGTGATTCAGGCACACAAAGCACCACTCTCCTTCCTTTCAATCAACTCCACTGGCTCTCTCCTAGCCACGTCCTCCGACAAAGGTACAGTGATACGGGTATGGGGCATACCAAGCGCAGAGAAGCTGTACCAGTTCAGGCGAGGCACCCGAGAAGCAAGAATATACTCCATGAACTTTAACCTTGTATCAACACTGCTGGCCGTCAGCTCAGCACACGATACAGTGCACATTTTCAAGCTTGGTTCCAGGGACTTGCAAGGAGCGTCAAGTAAAGCTCCCAGCGAGACGGCGAGCTCCATAGGTAGTCCGCCGGAATCGATAGATGGCACAACGCAGGGGCTGGATGGTGGTTACGAGGCTTTCATCGAGAAGAAGAAGGGCAACAGCGTTTCGTATGTGTTAAATCATACTTTGTTACCTTCCTTATCCACTTCATGATGATTCCGCAGGTCGAGCCTGAGACGAAAGTCAATGCAGATGACGAAAAGCCTAACACATTCTGTGGGCGGATATCTTCCCAACACATTGACGGAGATGTGGGAGCCTTCACGGGATTTTGCATTCTTACGGCTGCCTACGAGTGGTGCGAGGAGCATAGTGGCTCTTTCTGGGTAAAGTCTCTTGTTCTTCTCATTGGTCTTATGTCTTAATAAGTCGTCCAGGACAATGCCCCATGTCATGGTGCTTTCTTCAGAAGGTTATTTTTATTCGTACAGTATTGACCTGGAACGGGGAGGTGAATGTTCGCTGATGAAGCAGTACAGGTATGTCCTTCATGAGCTTTCTCTTGGGGGCGTGGGTGTGTTGCGCTATTTTGTTTCTGTTAGCCCACATATCTCCCCTCGTTTCTCTTTTACCTCATTGTGAGACGCTCATACTGATCCACTATCATCTGTTGCAGTTTACTTGACTCGGGTGATGAATTCACCAGCCTAGATGGCACGGCAGACTGAGGAGACGGTGTAGATGAGCGTAATGGCGGTTAATTTACCTGTGACAGGATTGATTTGTGGATATTCGGCTCTTGCAGCTATTCAGCAACAATCAAACTTCGTTTCTATCACAGCGTTTTTCTAGTCTGGCGACATATCATAAACTCTGCGGACCGCTACCGGGCCTAAGGACCCGTTGCTTGTCTGGAAAGCGTACATTATCGAGATTGGCTCGCCGAACCTTCAATCTACTGGTACTATGTGGCCACTGTAACCATTGCGATATTTCCTCAAGCTAATATACTCCTGTCAATGATTCCCGAAATGATTGTCTTGAACGAATGGTGAAAAACCGGACTTGTCGTTGGAAGTAACCTCATGACATTTGATATCTTCAGGTCTTCAGATTTCTCGACACGAGTATGTTTTTTCTATGCCTTTCATCAACAATCGGCTCCAATTAATCATGGTATTGCCCAGCGGCTTTGTGATATCTATCATGCGTCGCGATCTGACCTGTGTGAATATGCTGTTCGCGCGTCGGAGCTGAATTTAGGGCGCACTTTGGGCACATTCCCTCGCTTGCAAGATTTGACATAATCACGGTCCAATGGATTCCACGGTTCTTCGTGTGCGCTACATGACTTGCCCTAGATCCTGATGTAGTCACCGGATGGTGAGAGGAGAGCGTACATGGGAAAGCGTATATGATGTCGCGACCTTTCAGACTCTCGCCCTCTGTGCTCTCAAGAGAAACCCATTAACAGGGAGACCAGAAGTTCTGCCCCAACAATGGGTTTCCTGCGAAGTCTTTGGTCGCCGGTGCTTGTTGCAGTGGCCTCTTTGTACCTCACCGATGCCTCTTCTCCTCCTTCCACACGAAGCCACGCACACCCAAGGCCTCTGCTTATTGACACAGGCCTCGATGTCGATGTCTATCATCCGACAAGCTCCTTTGAAGTTCGTGAATTTTCATTCCTAACTGATGATAAACCAACCATTGTCCCTGACAGACATTCGGGGAAGGCATCGACCATCCTTTGTCGAAACGATTGGACGTCTCATTGTCAGATGCTGCAATCTCCTTCTTGGGATCTCGTCTTGCCATGGATACCACTAAAATTGCCTTCAGAAACGGATATGCTGGGGATGTGTCGCATAATACCTTCCTTACACAAACCCATGTCGGTTTTTTGAAGCTTTCTTTACTTGAAGAAAAACTAATTTCCAATAAAGAACGGGATTCCGATTGCGAACGCAGTTGCAAACGTTGTTTTCAACAAACAGAACAAGGTAAGCGTTGCCTCGAGAAATTCTTCAAGTTCTAACCTTAACATAGGTCGTGGCCTTTGGGTCATCCTTCATATCACCCCGCCAGTCAATCTTTCAAATAGTGCTTCATATTAATAATATTTATCCGCTTTAGAGGCAATCGCTTCACCGGTTTCGCTCATTACCCTTGCGACTGCGATATCCTTGGCAGAAAGGGTGCTCAATGGAAAGTTCACTGGACATCGACCAACTTTGGAGTTCTTCGCTAAACGAGATCACACCCTCGTTTTAACTCACGTCATCCAAATAAAGAACGATACAATTCCGACCTCATATGAAGCCTTCGTAGATGTTCAAACGGGGGAATTGGTTTCCGTGATCGATTACGTGCTAAGCGCTTCGGTATGTGATCTTCTGGATATATATCCGATCTCCAAATTTGACACTTGTCACTGTGCAGTACCTTGTATTGCCAATTCAGAAACAAACCCTGCTGGAAGGCTTCCAGAGCCTTACAGATCCTCAAGACGTGGTGTCTTCACCGTTAGGTTGGCACTCCAATGGGACGGTCAATTCAACGTAAGGATAAAGGTTCTGCATGGCATTAGACAACAATGCTTACCCAAACATGCCTCATGATAGATCGACATCGTGAGTTGATTCGAGTCTATAGTCTGATGATTGCCTATTTGATTGTAATTTCCAGAGGAAACAATATCATCTCTTTCAAAGCGAGTATCAATGCGACAACATCCCAATCCTCCGCAGGATTGAACTTCGTGTTCGTCCAGGACGCTGCCTCCAGCCCAACCATTCCCGCCAATGTAGATGCAGCTCGTGTCAATGCGTTCTATGTCGCAAACACGGTGCATGACACTCTTTACCGGTGCGTGTGCTTGTTGATCCCCATTACTTTAACCTGACCTTTCCAAGTTATGGATTTACAGAGGTGCTACTGATCTGGAACTAATAGAAATGACTCTGACGAAGCGATTCAACCTTGCGTCCAGTCTGCATTCAACTTTCAAAGCAACAATTTTGGAAAAGGCGGAACGGGTAATGACCCTATCCAAGTTTTCGTCCAGGATACGCTGGCGGTCAATAATGCACTCTTCATAACATCAGCCGAGTGAGTGAAGGTGTTGCACATCTGCTCGTGGCTCTAATTGACTTTACCCTGCATTGTTTCTTTCAGTGGTCAACCTGCTCAACTGAGTTCGTCATATCGATATATTGGTTTTTGACATCCTAAATGTTTACTCTCAGGATTGTTCTTGTGGAACCTCACGACGGTGAGTATTCAAAGAATACTATGGTTGAACAAGACCAGACTTGGTTTTCATCACTCATTCAGCCAGGACGGGATGGCGCTATCGAGAACGACATCGTAACACATGAGATGACCCACGGACTCACCACTCGCATGACTGGCGGGGGCACCGGCCGATGTCTTTTGACCACCGAATCAGGAGGTATGGGGGAAGGTTCGGCTCTTGTTTTGTTGAATTGGAACTCGAGAATCTGATTCTTGTGGGCCATTCGTTCTTGTGCAGGTTGGTCGGATACAATGGCTGAGTAATCCCTCGCTTGCTTTCCCTTCATATGGAAGCTCATGGCAAGAATCACCTTTGCAGCTGGAATGAAAAGTCTTCGAGCTCTGTCCCTGACTTTGTGATAGCACCGTACGTATCCAACAACCCCGCTGGAATTCGTAATTTTCCGTACTCGACAAACGCGTGAGTATAGGGGATAAGCTAGGGATGCATAAATGGCTGACACCAAAGGCTCTGTAGTACAACCAATCCTTTGCGTTATTCAGCCCTCCAGACTCTTACAGAAGTCCATGGTTAACGTTGCTCTAGCCATTCACATTGAAAGTATCCTGACATGTTGGTAGATATTGGCGAAGTCTGGGCCAACATGCTCCATAATGTTTACGCGAACCTGGTCGAGGCACTTGGCTGGTCTGCAACTGCTCGAACGGACCCGAATGGCAGCCAGGGCAACATCGTTTTTCTACATCTTTTTGTAGATGCCCTACCGATCCAGCCCTGCAATCCAACCTGTAAGTGACCGCCTTGCTTCACTAGAATCTAATAGTTTCACTCACTGTCATAGTTGTTAATGCGAGGGATGCTTGGATACAAGCAGATGCCAATCGATATAATAGCGCTCACACGTGCATTCTTTGGAAAGCTTTTGCCAGTCGCGGACTGGGAATGAGCGCTGCGGGGCATGCAGACGACTTCACGGTCCCAGCATCATGTATTTAATAGGCCATAAATTGGCCACAAACTTCGGGTTATATCAAAGTTAGTTGAATGAGGCCACTCGGTTCATCGTACTGAGACTGCCATTAAGGGTGCTACGTCCACCAAGAAGTACGTGTCTTTCGGACACTGAGACACATATGCTGTCATCTTTTGTGAATGTCAATTGAGATGTCGCGCAAATGTTCAGGGTCGCTACGAGAGAGAGAGATAAGATGGGGTTTCCAATATTATATGGAAATCCAATCGATTGTCTGTGTTGTGGTAGTGGGTTCGGGCCATCCTTAGAGACAAGCTCTTCTGGATTACATAGAGAATCAGATTAGATAGAGAACACTGACTATAGGTAGACCTTGGGTAGACCCTGACTCAGGGCGGGACTGTATGAGGACCCCCGAAAGCAAACTGCGACCTGATCATGGGTGTCGGCAAAGCGGACCGTCGGACTTTGTGCTTTGCAGTATCAAGCACGACCCGACCTTCCAGAACGAATACGACACTTGACCTTTCCACCACACTGGTTGTCAAGCAGGCCGGACTGGACTGTCCCAGCGTGCTGGAACTTTCTCCAGGCCGTTTTCTTTGCGTGTAACGAGTCGGCTTCGACGTGTATTGGCACGATGGCTTCACTCACAAGCGCAGAGCCAGACACTCCACAACGGGTCGCTAATCTATGGTTTGATGACGCGACGATCATATTCCAATCAGAAAACAAGCTCTTTCGCGTACACCGAAGCATACTCTCCTCACAGTCGTCTGTATTCAGAGAGATGTTCGATATGCCCCCAGCTACCAACCCGGTCAACATAATGGATGGATGTGTCTTGATCCAACTGCCGGACCCGGCTACCTCCATCCAATATTTCTTCAAAGCCATTTTTGACGCCTCGTAAGTCATTGACTGTCGACAAACTTTCTTCCAAGTTATTGACAGACTGCGTAATGGAGTTTAGTTTCTTCGAAGCCCCACCTACCCCGACTAAGCTGGACATCGTACTTGCGATTGCACGTCTAAGTCATAAATACAACGTCCGTTTTCTACGGCGGCGTGCACTCGCGCATCTGGAATCCTACTTCGCATTAGCTCAAATCAGCTCGAAGAGGAGATGCAACGCTCAAAGCTTGATCGCAATGTCTGGGGGAGAAACGAATATCGAAGAGGATCTGGAAATATTACAGATTGTGTTCGAGACCGATGCACATTGGCTGCTACCTTTGATTCTCTACAAAATCGCCCGACATGACCTTCTCAATGTCATGAAGAGTCCGAAATGGGCCTCACTTCGGGGATCCAGGATTCATGATATATGCATCGCATCCTGCATACACCAGACACGCGCTCTCGCTAGTACTTTTGCAGACCTGCTTCCCCTACCTTTTGACAACTGTCTCGAAAGAGAAAAATGCCTGGGGCTCTCTAGGTATTTGACGAAGAAGATGCTGAAATTTACAGAAGGAGATCCTTTTGAGGAAATGGAGTTTTGGGATGAGATACATCGTCGCGAGTACTTCTGCACAAATTGTGGCGCACATTTTGACCTTGAAAGTACCGTACGAGCCAAAGACACGTTTTGGGAGAACTTGCCTCAATTCTGCGGGCTTCCGCCATGGAAAATCTTGCATGAACAGCGGATGAAGGAATATGCAGAGATTTAGTATCGGTTGTCATATGTGTTTATGTATGCGGGAGACTGATTGTTTTATACAATCGTAGCGACGAATACATAGTACAGTGATTCTTTGCCTTCGCTGAGCAGTAAAGCAGGTAAAGCTATATCAAGACTGGGCGTGCGAAACAGTATCGTACCAGAACAAGAAAGATATGATCAAACCGCTTCCCTGAAATGGCGCGGATGCCGTCGAGCCCATAACATTCTTGCGGCAGATTGACCAAAAGGTCACTTAGGACTGACATAAAATCAATGCTGAGGACAAATGGTGCGGCGGACGTGATATCGGTGCTCCACGGTTCCATAATCCATCAGGGTCTTTGAAGGGGTAAACACGAGCGTGTCTTGCGCCTCGGCCCAATTGACAGCGAAATCAGAGTAGATAACGCACGTCTGGCAGGTCTTCCGGATCCGGGGATGCGTAAATGAGCTCGTACTCGTACCAATCATCTAGACTGACGGTTTCTAGAGAGGACACAGAGCACAACGCCGAATCGACGAGGCTAGCGGTCGGACTAAGCCATGGAAAGTCAGAAGCCGCATCATCTTGAGAGCTGGCCGTAGGCATGACCAAATAATTAATCACCGAAGAGGAGAGTCGTCTGTTCCATCGATTATGATATTTCTGATCCTTTGCGTGATAGTTGAATAATAACTGATAGATGTCATCGATTAGGAGTTCCTCCTCCTACGGAGAACCTTTTGAGAAAAATATTCAACGAGAAGTAATCACATTACCCACTTGACAGATCAAATCGACATATTCTGTTCCCCTTCGTCTGACGGTCCCCAAACAATCGAGAAGAAAGCCAGGCGACAAGCGGGGAGCGTGATAGGAGCTTGCACGTTCAAGCAGAATGCGTACACAATGAAAGTGGAATGGAGTATCCACGTTGTTCAGAAGAAACATAATGCAGGTCGTCAGCATATCGTACGGAAGGAACCCCATGGCGTATAAATCGCCGATGTACGCGGTCACTGCCTTGGGATCAACTTGTGAATTGGGTTCGCCATTGCCCTAAGAACAGAAGGTTTGCAAACTTATAAGAAAGTGTGCGTGGAGTAATTGTCAAGAAACGCCTACCCTCCAAAATTCGACGAACGTCGCCACTGCCATATCCTCGACTTCACCCTTGACAAATGAGTACAAATCCAAGTCCACGCGTTGCAATTCCGAAATCATCTTCCTAGCCACCAATGCTGAAGTGCGAGTATACTTGATGTCAATCGCGCCGACAGTGTTGACGCGATTGAGAACGCTTCCTATAGATTCTCTGCGCGATAGTATTGCATCGGCCAGTAGAAAGCCCGTTCTTTCAATTTTCCGAGGATGGCAGATTGCGTACAAGGTGTGGGATGGTTTGGCCATCTACGAAGGTATTGAGAGTCGGTCGGGCACGATTGCTTTCGGGGTAAAGTACAGAACCGTAGCAGGAATCAGTGGTTGTTTTATAGTTGTACGCCAAGGCCAGAGTATGATCGACTCCTGTTGTGAGGGGGCCATTGTGGCGAGTGGCAGCAACACGTTAACGTATCCTAAAGTGCACAATGGGACTCAAAGCCTTGTCGAAGCCACATTCGGATAGCCAGAAGTCGGTCCGGCCATATCGGAATAAGAGTTGGGGCCAGAAGCGGAGCTTGGAGATCATGTAGCCCGTTAACCTGTAACTCGAGCGCAAGATGGACCGTGCCGTGGAATCTCGTGAAGCATATGGCGAAAGGCCGGGCACCTAGTAACTGCTGAAATGTCCCCGATAGTATAGTGAAAATCTGTTAGTAGCATCTGAAATTCGGCGTGGCCCATGATTTGGTTCATTTCATGGAGTTTTGCAGCACATTGTCAAGTTAGCTTCAAGTCCGAGTCGAACGACCAACTCACCGTAAGTCATAAGCTTGGCAACAACCTTGACTTTTAACACAATGCCGCCGAAGCCCTATGTGCAGAATCAATGCCAGATTATGTACAGCGCGAAAAGCAGATCTCGTCTTTTGGCATCGGATGAAAGGGCCATGAAGATAAGGAATCAAGATATTTATATGGTTTGCGTTTGGCAAAATTCTAACAATTCGAGCCGTCTTCCGATTTCTTCGGGCTGTTACTTACACTGGGTAGGTCTTGACCAGTGACGACCCATGGGCGGCCCCTCAATTGTCAGTCAGTTTTCCACAGTGAAGACTCGGGGATCCATGTCCATGAAACTGACGTTCTCTTGAGTACAGCTCCTTGAATCTTGAGAAGAGGTTTCTTGGTGTCATTCCAGAATTTTCTGCATCTTCTAGGATTGGAAAATGAAGTTGCCGATGGCCAAAAGCCAAAAGCAATCCTGTTATTTTGCTAGTGTTACCATTACATACAGCCAGGTGGCATGAGAAAGTTATCGACATGATTGGCCGCTGCCACACCTAACCCCCGAGTTGCGAATGCCGTCCATATCTCACAAGCATGAGCACCCCCATAACGGTTCGAGTCAGCCTGAATCCACGCATCACGGGCACTCAGAACTATTGAAAAGTTGAAGTCAGTTGACATCGTAAAGATTTAGCTCCACGATGTGCTTACAGGTCGGATTGCATGGTTGCAAGAGAAGGGAGTCCAAAAAGAGGTGCAGGAAGACGACGTTTCCTTCTGATCCAGTGGGATCTGTGCGAGCAGTAGCGGACCAGCCATGTCCATTTACGAGGTTGGCATAGACGTTGTGAAGCATATTGGCCCAAACTTCTCCGATATCTGTAGGACACGAGGTCAGAACTCAAATAAGCCATTCATAGACAGAAATATTCGTACTGTGCACCTCGTTCAGGGTTTGGAGGGTCGAATACCGCAGGGGGTTGGTGGTACTAGATGATACGACTAAGCTTAGCCATAGACGCGAAGTAAATGCGCTTACGCGTTCGTGGAGTAGGGATGACTACGAATGCCGGCTGGATCATCCACCACGTATTGACCCAGAACGAAGTCAGGAACTGCGCTGGAATTTTTCTCGTTCCAACTGACATTGAAAGCGTCAGCTTTTACAAATCATTGGTATTCTCAATAACTCACTTGGCCATGGTATCCGACCAACCTTCTCCCATCCCACCTGCCTCCGTGGTTTGAAGGCATCGACCAGTGCCTCCTCCAGTCATCCGGTTGGTTACGCCATGCGTCATCTCATGCGTGACAATATCGTTTTCAAGAGCACCGTCTCGGTCCGGCTAACGATCCCATCGACACACGGTCGCAATATCGGGAAATAGAAGACATACATTGGTAATATCCCACAAGAACATTCCTATCAACCAACATCAGAGCAAAACTCACTATGACAGTAGGATTCACGAACTCATTCGACCGGATTGACCGCTCCATGGCCAAAGAGATTTAGCCGTCGAAGCCGCAGAGGATAGAACACACGATGTACTTACTCTGCGGGCGTTGCGAAATTGGCATTATTGATTCCTGAAGCATCTTGGACTGAAATGGTGACCGCGTCGTTACCAGTACCACCCTTTGCAAAATTGTTGCTTTGAAAATTGAACGTTGCCTGCAAATTCAGGCAAACTGTCAATATCATAATATTAAGGGATTGCTGGGCATTCAGTACCTCGGTGAAGCCGTACCTGTAGGAACTGTTAGTATCCAACTAATCAGAGCGGAAGGCCAACCCACCGATATGTGATATCGTGCACGGAATTCACAATGTAAAAAGCATTTACACGCGCGGCGTCAAGGTTGGCCTGGACAGTTGGGCTGGAGTTCGCGTCTTGGGTGAAGATGAAGTTCAACCCCGGCGACGACTGCACTGTGGTTGCCGTGCTAACACTTTTGAATGACGCCGCGTTATTTCCTCTTAACGCTGAAATATCAGCTACGTATGACTGCAAAGTGGTCGAACTTACGATGTGTCTCTACAAGCCACCGCCAGACCAATTGAGGTTGCGCTCGGAGATAAATTGGTGCACACTTACGTCGAGTTCACAGTACCATTGGAATGCCATCCAAGGGGCGACGAGAGTGGATCGAAGGGGTTGGTCAAGATCTGGAAGCCCTCAAGGAGCGTCTCCTTCTGAACTGGCAATACAAGATACTACAGAAACCGAGAGAGCAATGAGGTGATAAATTATCGGAAAAGCACCAGGAAGCTCACGGAGGCTTTTGCTACGAAATCTGTCACAGAAACTAGCTCGCCCGAATGTGCGTCCACGAAAGCTTCACCCCAAGTGCCGGTTGCATCGTTCTCAATTTGAACGACATGGGTGAGGACGACTGTGCTATCTGGCTTGACGAAAAACTCCAGAGTCGGTGGGTGATTGTTAAAGGTTCCGTCAAGCTTCTGTTCCGCTGTAGCAATAGCTTGTGCAATTGTGATGGAAGGAGTGACTGAGGCAACCGATTCTAGATGTGAAAGTGTTGTTATTATAGTCTCGAATTAGGTGTCTTCCGTTACTCACTGGGTTTAACGAAGGATGAGCCGAAAGAGACAACCTAGAGATTGCGGAGTCGTCGTCAACTTATTGAAGTTCGACAAATACAAACAATGGGAGCTTACTTGATCCTTGACATTGAAGGCTACATTTGCCACTGCATTCGCGAATGGTATGCCGCTCTAATATCAAGCTGTAAATGTCCGATCGATACTTTTTTCTCTCGACGAACATGGGTTTGTGTGAGGAATGCGTGTTGCGCGACATCTCCGGAGACCCCCGACTTGAAAGATATTGTGCTCGTGTCCATCAAGAGGTGAGAGCCTGCAAAGGAAATCGCGGCATCCGATAGATTAAACTTCGAACGCTTGGACAGGGGATGATCGATGCCTGCTCCAAAAGTCTGGACATGACTGTAAGGAATCCGATCCAAAGAACATCATGGTACGTGATTACTCGCCTCAAAACTGCTGGGTGGATGGTACGCCTCGATCTCTAAGCCAGAGCCCAGGGTGATTGATCGTCGGGTTGCATGGTTTGGGGAAAAGGCATAGCAGAAAGATGCATGAAGCGTCGCTAACAAAGCAAACGACCTCAGACGAAGAAAAGAGACCATCTTTGCAGAAAAACAAAGACTCCCGACTGCAAAGCAAGACTGGCCAGTTAAATACTGCTGCGACACGGTAAAATGCTCGACATTCCATGCGGTCTGCCTTCAAGTTGAAGAGGTCTGGCGAGTATGCTTTCCCATGGTGAATGTCTTCCGCTCTTCTGTATCAATATATGAGCATGCGCAACAGCTGTATTCAGCGGCAAAATCTCAGGCATAATATTGGACTGTCCTAAAAGGACGGCACGAGCCACATGTTCTCAGTTCTCAGTTCTTGAATTGATGAAGGGATCGTATTTTTAGTCACGATAACAATGGTTTGTGGTGGTAGAGAGGACCTAGGCTATCGAGGTCGCCTTTTGAAGCATGTGGTGTTGCAAATGTCGCGCTTCCTCCGATCGGGCCTTTGAAATCAAGGTATGTCAAAGTCCAACATTGAGTCCTTGAAACTCCCAGCACCCGACGTGTAGGCGTTTGCCAGGACTATGTCAAGGGGTCGTGTTGACTCCTTCGTATCATGGGCGCACAAGTTCTACGAAGTGACGGGCGAGAATGTTGACGCCGTCCATTGGCCGTTCAGGGTTGAGAACAAATGATAATTTCAGGACGCAGCTAGACCTGACGATCCGGAGAATCAATGCAATGGACTGAACTTGAATGTCAGGGGATGGGCTGGGAATAGAAGGACTCGACAGGAGTGTGGATGTGGATGCATTCGGTTGTCGCACAGGCACATTTCCGAGCCTGAATTATGTCATTGGATACCCTTTTGGCATACATTGTGATCCTGAGGACTTCGTCGAAAACGCGAAATTCTTGAGGATCTTGAGGGCTATGACTCTAACTAAGCCGGGGGTTCGAAAAGCATAATACGTTGATTCAGGGAGTTCGCTTGAGGGATGTTTTGAAGCTCGGAGACTTGACAGCTCATTCGGAGTGTTCTAGGCTTTCAACCGATGGTGATGTTAGTTTGATGTTCCACCTACGAATCCAGTCACAGGACTTACTTATGCGCCTGCCTAAATTAAGAGTACTCGAGATGAATAATAATCTATTATAACCCGTCTATCGCATGCGAACCGCATGCCTTTTGGTGTCTACTTCCTGTGTTCTGATCAGGTTTCTCTTTCTTCGTCGGCGATACACAAGGTCTGCATAGTGTACGTCGCGAGATTGGAAATATCTGTCCATATGAATTTACATGATTAATCTGGAACAGATCGGTTAACTAACATCTGGATCGATGCGAGGCGACTCACACAGTCTGGGGTAGGGGTCGATCACAGCTGCATATCCTCTCTCTCTGGCGCGAATGGAGCTTTCCTCTCTCTCACCGGGTTAGCTCGCGCAGCCTGATCTCGCACCATCTCGCCTTCTTTTCTCCACTCTCTCTTCTCGAAGGCGTCCCAGTCATCTTTCGCATCAATCCACCTCTCCTGCACATCCCGTACATCACTTGCAGGCCCTTTCATTGGCCCTGCTGCGGATGAAAACAAGGCATACGTGTTTGGTCGAACGGTCGGAGGCGCGTTGCTTTGGTCGATGGTGTCAGGCGGTCGTGCGGATTTGGGTGGAGGGACATATATGTAACCTGTTGCTTTGTCAATAGCTCGTGTTAGATTCAGCATCGAGTTTTTATCCTAGATAAAGAAGTGAGTGGGTGGTTGTGATATTCAGAGTGCCAATTGTCTGACCTCAACAGCGAGAGTCTCAAACCCGACAAGGCCGTAATCTTCCACTAGAGAGATCATTGCCATGTTCAAGGCGGCAAATCGGGGTGGAAGAGATGCGGAGAGCGAGTTTTCAAGGTATGAAAGGTCTTGCACTTCAGTGTAGAAGTCGAGGTTGAAGTCTAGCATCTAATGAGCTTGTGGAAAGTCCGCAAAATGAGTTTCTACATACCTAGATCCCCATACTGTGATATCAGATCGATCTTCGACAATACGTTGATATGCGGTAATTCCAGTTGTAGCATAGCCCTCAAGGAGAGCAGCAAGACAGAGATATACTTTGACGCATCTGTGATATAATGCGCATCGCACAGATGAACAGCAGCCAACTGGCCCAGTTAACTATCGATGGATCCATTGGTGACCTGACAAAATAAAAGACGTACCCTGAATGAGTTTTTTGTCAGCTTCTCGACGATCCTCTTGATGCTTTCGTGGTTCGTACTCAGCTCGACTTGGCCAGGTAGATCAAATAGTACGTAGGCATCGTCGCCCAACTCTTTCAGGCGCTCCTCTAACCAATCAAAGTTGGCTTCGAGGTACTCCATACAATAGAGCATGCCGCCGTTGGGCCCTAAGCCATGCTTGTCCATGACGTCCCCGAGGGTGATTAGAGATGAAATATCGATCGCGCATGGGTAAGGTAAGGCGTCATTGGCAGGGTCGAGGTTCACAACGGAAACTGGACGATTCAGGGCTGTAAACAGTTGGTATTTTCCGAAGCAATAGGTTGATTTGCCGCTTCCTGGAGACCCACAGACAATCTCACCAAAAGGCATGCTGGTTTTGTGTTAGATTTGGAGAGCGTACGGTTGCCGCGGTCCAGGACGCCATGCTTGTCTAGACCCTGTGGAACAAACACTCAAATTAATGACGGCAGGCGTTCCAGGGTTGTTCCCAACACCCATAAGCTCTCATTATGTGGCAGTTGACTCATTATACGCGTCTGAATCAGTAATTGTCGCTTCATAAACACTATGGCACGCTTTCGCCTCGGTGATTCTGACCATATCGCGTCCGATGATGTATGTAATTAACTCTATACCATTAAGCTACAACCATGCCAATTTCTACAAGCTTGACACTGTTCTCGAATACACTCGTCAAACACATGCAAAATCAATCAACGACGCCTCGTCAAGCAGGATGCGCGACAAGCCTGACTGCAACTCTGCAACGCCGACCGAGTTTGATCGGAAAAACGAACGTATCAGTTCTAGGATTGCCGAGCTCGATGCTGAAGTCTTGGGATGTAGAGCAGATATCGCTGAGATTGAAGATCGGATAGATTTGTTCCTGCATGAGAGAGCAGAGTTGGAACGACAGTTGACCAGGTCGAGGACGCAGTCCGGTGCCGCCAAGGGGAAAGGGAAGGCAGAGGAGGGTATCAATTACATGACTGGGCATTTCGACTGGTCGGAGGGTTTGAAAGCGCGTATGAAGGCAGTCTTTGGCATTGACAGCTTTCGTCTTTGTCAAGAGGGGTGCGTATTCTGGCTTGCCATTGCGACTACTCTTTACCCTCATAATCTCCATCCTAGGGTATGCAACGCGAACATGGACGGACGAGATATTGTTTGCATAATGCCAACAGGCGCGTTTACTTTACTATTTCCTCGTCTCAAAGACACTAATGCCATCCCCAGGTGGTGGAAAGTCGCTCACGTATCAGTTGCCCGCGCTCATAACTGCCGGATGCACCCTGGTCATTTCACCACTCATTTCCCTCATGACAGACCAAATATTGCATCTTCGAGAAGCTAATGGTCTGTGATGAGTCTTATTCATTCTACAGACCTTAATCTTCCCTGCATCATAGTTGAGGCTGTTATGATTAGCGGAAGCACGTCAAGGCAGGAAAAGGAGGACATCACTCGTCGCCTCAATTTGCTTGCAGAACGAAAGCCCGATCCTAAACGAGAAGGTGAAATCAAGCTATGCTATGTCACCGTAAGCACTACCTTCTACCATGTACAGCCACGTAGCCAACTTATTTTTCTAGCCTGAGAAAATGAGCAAAGACTCCTCTTTTCGCGGCCTGCTGCAAAAGTTAGACGCTGCAAAGAAATTCGGTGTGCTGCTATCACCTGCTTTTCTCATATCATTCTGTTAAACGAGCGTGTGTCAGCCAGAATCGTAATTGACGAAGCCCATTGTGTATCTCAGCTAGGGCATGACTTTCGGTACGTGCCTCCTACGACGATCTGCGTCTTCATTTGCTTAAATAGATCCACAGTCCCGACTATGACAAGCTACGAATACTACGTAAACTCTATCCACGTGTGCCCATCATGGCTCTTTCTGCCACATGTGGGCCTCAAGTTCTTCTTGATCTCATAAAGATACTGGGATTGAACGCAGTCGTGGATGGAACTAGTTAGTAAAATCCATCCTATATTCCTAGAATCAAGGTCTAATGACCTCTCTAGATGCTCCTACGCAAGGAACAACATACTTTTCCTCACCTCTCTATCGGAAAAATCTGCACTACCGTGTTGCATCAAAGCCCGATAAGGCTGCAGATCATTTAGAAGCCATGAGGGACTATATTCTCCAACATCACCCTAACGATACTGGGATCATCTATTGCTTTACGACCAAGGTAATGTCGGGACGTTAACATGCAAAGCAACACACTGACACACTTTCTGATCCAGGATACTGAGGTTGTTGCGCAAAAATTAAGGGAAATTAGTGGTGGGAAAATCAAGACCGGGATATATCATTCAAAAATAGCTGATGCGGAGAAGGAAAATCTTCATAAATCATGGCGGCGTGGTATAATCAAAGTAGTCTGCGCAACTATAGGTATGTCACGATGATGCCACGAGGTACTCAGGATCATACTCATTCGAATGTACACAGCTTTCGGACTTGGGATCGACAAAGGAGATGTGAGATTCGTGCTGCATCACTCCGTACGCTACTTTGCACCTTCCTTTTCGCGTGGTTGGCGCTGAATTGCCTTTACATTAGATATCTGTCAGTTAAAAGATGAAAACTTCTCCTCGTGTTGGACTCATCATCGCTTTAACTTCATTAGAAATCACTTGAGGGATTCTACCAAGAGTCAGGACGCGCCGGACGCGATGGGAAAGATTCCGACTGTGTTTTATACTATCGGCCGCAGGACGCATCGAGTCTTAGTGCGATCACTGCTCATGAGAAAGAAGGGCAAACAAAACGTGCGTAACCGCCCCACGACCCCAGTATGACAATAATCTCAAGCGAAATGAAATTAGTCCACGCTATGTTGGACTTTGCCGAAAATCTTGATCAATGTCGAAAGATACAATTTGCAAAGTAAGTTTATTTACATACCTTCTTCGTTCGCTTCCTGTTAAAATTTGCGCTGACTGGTATACAACCTCTTTCCGTAGATACTTCTCTCACTCGTCGCAGCTCTCCATTTCTTCTTGGACCACGGAAGACGCAGACGCACTTGAGCCTTGCGGACATTGTGACAACTGCAGTAGGCCACCTGAAACCGTAGAACGGAAGGACGTCACTCTGGCAACATGGCAGATTTTGAAGATTATCGACGCAGTACGCCAAACTGGTGGAAAGCTAACATTGGGGATGCTGTCGAACCTTGCGAGGGGTCTCGGCGGTGCATCATACGATGTCAGCCAAGGTAGGAAGCAGAAGGCGAAGGAGAAGTTCACTCTTGATCTGGAGGCTGTTTCTGGAGGACGTGTCGACTTAAGCCGAACGGTAAATCCGGTCTTCCGCTTCTCCGCTTTCACGAGTTAATCATGAATATGATAGGAAATTGAGCATCTTGTAGTTCACCTCCTCACTCATAGGTATCTTCAAGAAGAATATCACGACACAGCCTACAGTCGACTGGTTTACATAGCTCCTGGTCAGCTCGCAGCACGCCTTAGTCACCACACTTTACAAACCCTAAGAGGCGACGTCAAACGAAAACTCGAGTTCTTGTTCGTTACAAAAATGAAAACGAGTGGCCGGAACAAGGCTGCGGATACTGGCCAATCTTCCTTGCCCAAGAAACGCAAATCGACTGCCACCTCCAGCAAGGAAAAAGGCAAAACGAAGGCGATTCTTGATTCACGAATTGACTCTGGGGATGGCGACGAGCCCTTTGCTGTGCAGTCGGATGAAGACGAAGATGAAGAAGGCTATGAGGCTTGGTCGAAAGATAATGAGAAGCCAACATCTACGAAGCAAGTAGTCGGAAAGGCTAATTTCGACGACATGTATGTTTCGGACAGCGAGGATGAGGACGGCCTTGCGTATGCGTGGTCACATTCTTTGCTAGAGGAACCCCGCCCCAAACGACGTCGGAAGAGCGATACACGAGATTCAAATGTATTCACGATGAACATCATCAAGGAGGGGGACAATGAAGTTATGGTACTATCTGATTGAATTGATAGAAAGTGTATGTATGTGTAATGTGGCAATTCTAGAGTAGCAGCTGACCGAGTGACATTGATGCACCTTTGATATTACGAGACATATTCTTGAGATGTAAATACAGAAGACTTGTTCAAACAGAAAACAAAGAAATCCAGAAGACTAAAGATTAGATCAGATTGGTCATGGTACGTTGAGCATCTGAATTGTTTCGGCCACCTTACCGTGCTGAGATTTACTAATCGTGCACCGAGGGCATTAGGGAAACTCGAACTCGCTTTTGGATTATACATATGTAGGTGTGGATACAAGGTAGTTTATTCAGTGTAATATTGAGTCACGAGGAAAGGCCAGTCTCCTCTATAAGTACAGCTTGCTCATCTGACGAGGAAAAGGGCCCAGGTGGATAACGATATGGTCAGGCAAATAAAAATATGCAAAGGACGAGATGCGGACACGTAGCCAAACCGATAGATATGTTTGGAATTATCTTGAGACAATTAAATGATTTATCATTTCGCCTGTTTGAGGGCTGAACGGAGAGGCGGCTTGGGAACAAGTCGATGACCCAGATCGATTCGGATATTTTCTTCGTTCATCCAACCATCTCCGTGGTCAGGGTAGTCTTCTAGGTCAGGAGGGTATTCTTGTCCTTCAGCTGGAGGCTTGTACGCTCCGTCGTTGGTCCATAGTTGGTCGCTACAAGATTATCAGTATTGTGCTCGCAGAAACCAATGGTTTAAGAACTCACCCTCGACGGTTGAACCAACCTTTCCGCCGTTGATCCGCGAAGATTGGAGAGGGACAGATCAAATTATCGTTCCATCGAACCGATCGTCCCAATGGTACAGAGCCTCGACCGGTATCTGAGGGGCGAGAACTCAAGCTCTGGTCTCCGTCAGAGTAGCGTCTTTGGGGTTCAGGAGGGAAAGGAAAAGCATGGGGCATATCGCTTCCCGCATGCTTCGCGAGAACGGACTTGTCAAACTGTGTTACGATTTGGGGTGGTGAAACAGCTTTGCTGTGAGGTCGATCTCCATCCGAATGTCTGCGCACCGGCTCGGGGTGTGGGGGAGGGTCGACATAAGATGTTCGCGAGCGAGACGACTGAGCGTCTCGGCTACTCAAGGTTGTATCTCGCATTGCAACGGGTGCCCGATCTGCGGCTTTCGACGACGGTTGGACAACATTGGGGCCCTGTCGCTGCGAAGCATGACTGTCTCGAGCAGAGAGTGTGGTTGGCGGGATCTGGCCGTTGTATGTAGGCTGAGAGTTTGAAAGCGGCACGTCGTTTCGACGCTCTGACTCACTATAACCAGAATGGTACGCGGACGTCTCCATGACCCTTGAAGGTGGGGACCTGTCGGAACTGCGAGCAGGTTTATCGTGATCGGCGGTTCGACTGGGTTCGGCATATAGCTGTTGAGAGGAAAGGAGTTGTGAAGAGTGGTTCTGAGTGGAAATATTGGGTCGGGTGGGATTGGAGAAGGAGGTAGAGCGAGTTCTTGTACGTTCATTGGACCTGTCATTCTCGAGGGGGACAACAAGGGTTTCACGCTGATAAGTTTGCTCTGGCTGCGTATGCAAACGACGGGGCGAATGTGCCGGATCCAGATCCGTGGGACTCAGACGGACTTGAGTAGGAGACGAGGAAAGTAAGCCAGCTTTGCTTGCGTCTCGGGGATCTGTGGTATATTGCGATCTGTTACGAGAGTCGTTGGAGGGTTTTTGCGATTCGGCGACGTAAGCAGAGTCACGTCGCGATGGAAAGGCATGTCTGTGTTCGATCGACTCTCTCGGAGCCGGTGTACGAGAGTCTCTCCTAATTTCCGAAGCAAGAGCTGCGCGACTTGATGGGTCGCGTGGTGGTGACGAACCGCTTCGAGGAGGGGAGTTCATACTGTCATGTCGCAATCCAGGCTGTTCATGAGAATATTCCCTCGGACTGGACGACAATGGATCCGATCTCTCATGCTGACGATGGTCAGACACTACAGTCTGGCCATAACTTCTGGCGTCAGAAGCAAATTTAGCATCGGCTCGTGGACCAGCCACTGAAGATCTGCGGTCTACCGTGCTGCGTTGCCGAGGAAGTCCGGGAGGTGGAGGGACGGGGAGTGGTCGATCTTGTCGAAACTCATTCAGGTTCCCTGTTTCCTGAGAAGTTGCGTAAGTGGCATGCGCAGAGCGCGAGGATGGTGTAGAACCACTGTCAAAAGGATGGCCAGGGATAGATTGTGGCGAAGTACGATAAGGTGGAACTCGTGTTTGGTCAGAGTTGTAAGTAGCTTCGCGGCTCCAGTCGTTATGGGCCAAGGGCGGAAAGAGTTGACTTGATTGGGTATTTGGTGGGGGATACTGATACTCCGGCGGTAGTTGGGAAGAGATGCGTTCGACCGTTGGAGGACTGGAATCCCTCGTGGAACTGTAAGGCACGCTGGGAGTGCTCTGTTGAAACGTAGCTTGATTGGAATCAAACTCCTGAGGCCTTATCGCAAAGTGCAAATTTGGATGCAAAGGCTGCGAACTGGCCACTCGTGTGAACACATCCCGCGGCTGATTGGTTAGATTAGGAGGTGACACTGACATTCGCCGGCCATCAGATTCGTTCGAACTGCCTGTACTCGTGGTATAAAACGAAGCCGAGGAGGCTGCATTATAGTCCGCGTTTATCTTCGCAATTCTATCGCGTTCATCAACTTCTAATTCCGAGATAGAGCTGGCCGCATATTCCGGAAGACCATTGTAGCCGCCGGACGTAGTTAGCACTTGTGTCATCGTTTCATTCAGGTTCGCAGAAGACACAGGCACCCGGATCGGAGTAGCCGCATGGCCCTGCGAAGTCGGCGTTCTGGATCGTCGTTCATCTGCAGTATCCATCGAGACCTCGTGGGTATGATGATTAGATAGCGTTCGGGCCATTGAAGGACTTTGGAGACCTTGCGCAGGTCCATGGGTAGCGTATCCTGGGCGTGGGGCTGGAGTCGATGGTCTAACGACTCGCTGATCTTCCAGAGCACGCTCAGAAATGGCAGGACTCTTCAACGTCACCGTGCTATCCGTTGACATAGCAGGAGAAAAGGCAGAGGAAGGGGAGAAAGTTGTCGTTGAAGACGAATCATCAGAGTTTGAGAAGATGTCGGATTTGGAGCACGTCGATTGCTCATAAATATAAGTGTCGGTGTTGACTCCAGGGTAAATCGCATAGCTTGCACCATTTCGTGCGCGAGATTCATATGGGTGTTGATTACTAGTGTAGGGGAGTTGTTGTGAGCAGATGGTTCCTGTGATCCACGAAGAAAGCTCATACCTTGAAGGATACCAGTTATGTCCATGTTGCTCAGCTTGTGGGGCGGAACGGTATCCGATATCGAACTTGGCGGGATAGGGGAATGCGGATGTCGCTGGTGTTTTGAAAACTTGAACCGAAAAGCGCGATGGCGCCTGGGACGTATAATTCTTCGAGGAATGAGAACGAACGCGAACATGAACGACAGAGAGGGAAGTACCTTCGCCGGCCCATTCTGAGCATAATTCTTGTTCGATGAACTACGAGGAAGAATGGAAGAGAACATACTAGTTAGTAGAGATGCTCAACATTAGAGTACGAGGATGAAGGGTATGGGAATTTTATGTAGGGAGAAACCGAGCATCATGCTATTCACACGAGTTATGCTTGAGGTGAAACATGCGGCCCTCGATCAATGGGTCTGTACATTCGCCCAATGCTTCAAGGGTCTTCAACGATCGAAAAATCTGTGATTCTCAAATGGCAAATTGTTCTGACAATTGTACTGGCTTGTTGTTGGATATTGACCGTGCCAAAGGTAGGACGCGAGAGCGAACACCACTCACATGTGAAGAACCAAAACCGCACATGATGGAACCCTTGTCATCAGAAAGCTGGTTGGAGGAGTAAGTGTTTCACGAGAGCCGAATTGAACTTGGCCTGCGCCCTCTGATATATGAAAAAGGTGTGAATGTCATCTGGCGAGGAGCGACCTGAACATGTTCCTGATCGTTGCAACACGATGCCACCCAGGGAAATTCTTGAGCAAGACACGGCCGCCTAACAAGCAGACGAGAACTCTTGCACTGCAACCCGACGCAATGAGTGTACGCGTACGAGTAAACGCGGAAGCCTTATTGAAATAATGAGCATGGGTTGTAAGAAGTGCAGGAGACTGACATCGTTTGGAGTAATGGCGTTTTGAGATACTCCAAGCTTTCTGCATACCAACTCCATGGTGAATCGAAGTGTAGCACGAACTTTTTGTGAACATGGCAGCCCAGCAACCTCGTTGTGCCTCACCTGACTGAGGCATTGTCGCGCTTGGTTCCATACAGGTTTACAAAAGATGCTCCAGCGACCCTGTAGATCTGTTAGCATACATGTGTAGCAGCTTTCAAAACTTGTGCGACAACTCGTAGAATGGTTTGATCAAGGCGAATGACATTGTAGTGGCAGGAAGTTGTAAGATGGCAGTGAGCGTTGGAGGGAAAATTGAATGGAAATTGCATATTACGTAACAAGATGCTGTGTGAGAGACATAATTGAACTTTTCAAACTTGTTCAAGTCAAGACGTTGGCTTTCAAGTAATCCCCCACGATAAATACCACTGTGGTGCTTGATTTGAAGCGCCGGCAACGACTTTTTACATCCAGCGTGTGTATATGCTAAAAGGTTATGCATGCATTACGACAAGAAATTCTGCCAGCAAGCGGTGTTGAATTTGCGACGAGTCTCAACCTAACGCCCTCAACTTTACCTACATCATCGAACATTTCGACGCGGCATGAGTTCGTTTCTCGCGTCCTTTGCAACTTAGTTGTGGCCCGCTCAAGCCTGCTGCGGATTTTTGAAGTCCGGGAAGAACCTGCGCCGATACAATTCGAGGCGGACGATGAAAGGGAAAGGCGGGCGGATGTCCGAAAGGGAACCGAAGCTGTGGAGGGAGAAGTGGAGATGGACGAGCAGGGCGATGGATATATCAACATAGCCAAGGTGATTAATACATTCCGTGTACTTGACAACATAATTGCAATTGTTCTCTTCTTGCGAAAGCTGCTTTGCGTGAGCATTATGGGGTACTGACGCACTTTTCTACCCTCAGTATGTTCCTCAGAAAACCCCGGTTCATATCGCAACTGTCACGCGATTCTATCTCATACGAGAGCACTGTCTTCATGGTATCGTAACAGGGATAGAAGGCGTCAAGATTGTTACTTCGTTGGAAGATAATCTAGACAGGCTCCTGGTTTCCTTCAAGGACGCCAAGGTTTTTCTTCCATTGGCCATATCAGAAGGGACCTAATCAACCTTTGCAACTAGATTGCTCTCCTCGAGTGGTCAGACGCTATTCACGACTTAGTAACGATCTCGATACACACGTATGAACGGGCACCTCAATTGGTATACCTCTCGCACGTCCTCAACTGACCCACAATTACTGATAGGCAACAAGCTTGCACTAGATTCTCATTTATTCCGTGCAGAGTTACGAGTGGATCCATTCTCTCGATGTGCGGCGCTGTCCTTACCCAAACACGCCCTCGCCATCCTTCCATTTTCGCAAAGCCAGGCAGAACTGGACGTTATGGATCAAGATCAGAGTCAAGCTAGGTAAATTGCTTCGTTGCAGATTGAAAGAACCCATATTAACCTTCTCTAGGGATATCCCATATGCACCGAGCTTCATCCTTGATCTTCCGGCTCAAGTGGATCAAAACCTGAGGAACGTCATTGACTTCGTTTTTCTTCCCGGGTTCAACAACCCCACCATTGCCGTACTCTTTCAAACAGATCAGACGTGGACGGGGTAAGCTGGTTTGCCCTTTGCACAGATCCTGAACCATGCTGATGCATCGCAGGCGGCTGAAAGAATTCAAAGACACAGTCAAACTCATAATCTTCACACTCGATATTGCCACCCAGAACTATCCTGTGATCACTTCCGTCGAAGGCCTACCTCACGATTGTCTATCCATCCTCCCTTGCTCAACCTCTCTGGGCGGAGTCGTCATCACATCCACCAATGCGCTCATATACGTTGATCAGTCGTCCAGACGTGTCGCCCTCCCTCTCAACGGTTGGACTGCTCGCATCAGCGACCTTCCTCTCCTGCCCATACCCCCGGCTGAGCAATCACGAAAACTCTTCCTTGAAGGCTCGCGGTCTGTTTTTGCCGGGGATAGAACCTTTTTCTTGATTTTGAAGGATGGCACGGTCTATCCTGTGGAAATTGTCGTTGATGGGAAAACTGTTTCAAAGCTGACGATATCACCTCCACTGGCCCGGACCTCGATACCGAGTGTGGCGAAGAGCATTGGCCCCGATCATATATTCATTGGAAGTACTGTCGGTCCCTCAGTGCTTTTAAAAGCCGCTCATGTCGAGGAGGAGGTGGGGAAAGACCAAGAGATGGATACCGCACCTACCGCTGTTGTGCAAGAAGATGACGACATGGACTATGACGACGATGATGGTGCTTCATATTTCTTTCTATTCCGTCCGGAAAGACCTAACGGATCTTTTCGCAGATATATATGGCGGTTCGAAGGTCGTTACCAACTCATCCACGAAAGGGCTGGTCAATGGGCAGAACACGGCCATAAAAACGAGGACTGTTATCCATCTATCATTGCGAGATTCTATACCTGCATATGGACCAATTGCTAGCATGGCTTTCTCACTTGCAAAGAATGGGGTATGTGTTTCGTTTTACTCGTCCTCCACATACCATCTCATGTTATCATGTTCAGGATCGTCCTGTACCTGAACTTGTCGCTGCCACTGGCTCAGGTCCGCTCGGCGGTTTCACCCTCTTCCAGGTATGAGACAGTCTTTTGTACTGTATTTTTCGACATTCATACCAAAGCCCTTAGCGTGATCTTCCTGTCTTGATGAAACGCAAGTTACACATCATCGGAGGCGCCCGTGGTCTTTGGTCATTGCCAATCCGACAATCTGTTAGAGCTAGTGGCATTTCGTACGAAAAACCAGTGAACCCTTTCCAAGCAGACAACGACACGCTCATATTGAGCACTGACATCAATCCATCGCCTGGCCTCTCTCGAGTGAGTTTTGTAGACTGCTGCCCCACATTTTCTGTTGATCCCTCCGGACAGATCGCTATGAGGGCTGCAAAGAATGATATTGCCATCACAACTCGCATACCTGGGACGACGATTGGGGCCGCAGCTTTCTTCCAAAGAACTGCAATTCTCCACGTCATGACTAATGCCATCCGCGTTCTTGACCCTGGTATCGTATCAACTTCCACATCATGGCCTATCCGCCTCTTTCTGACTCTTCGGATTAGATGGTACAGAACGACAGATCATCAAAGACATGGATGGCAACATGCCTCGACCAAAGATTCGCGCCTGCAGTATCTCGGACCCGTTCGTCCTGATCATACGAGAAGACGACTCAATTGGACTCTTTATTGGAGAGACTGAGCGTGGAAAGATTAGGAGGAAAGATATGTCACCTATGGGCGACAAGGTGCGTTGTTCGTGTATTAGATATAGCAGCCATTTGATTCAATCTACCACAGACGTCGCGATACTTGACTGGTTGCTTTTACGTTGATACAACGGGCTTGCTTGAGAAGAATTATGAAAATGCAGTTTCGCCGACTGTTGCTACCTCGACTCTTCAAGCAGCTATGAACTCAGACAACAAAGGCCAGTGGCTGGTGTTGATTCGTCCTCAAGGTGTCATGGAGGTACGCTTACTTTGATATTCACACCTCACACACGCTGAACCCTCTTCAGTTATGGACTTTACCCAAGTTAACTTTGTCTTTCTCCACCGATGGGCTGTCAACTCTTCAAAACGTTCTAGCAGATTCTCACGAGCCAGCTACATTGTCTCTGCCACAGGATCCTCCACGGAAGCCGCAAGACCTTGACGTAGAACAGCTCCTGCTCTCACCCATTGGCGAATCTTCTCCTCGACCCCACCTCTGCGTGAGTTGTTACTACATTCTAATAGACACTGACTGACATCTTCGCAGGTCTTCTTCCGATCAGGTCAACTCACAATATATGAACTAGTTCCGGCTGGCCAGCCATCCGAACCAGTGGAGAAGGCCAGGGCTTCACACCTAAACGTGATCTTTGTCAAGATCGCATCTATGGCTTTCGAAATACAGAGACAGGAAGAAGGAGAAAAAAGCATCATTGCTGAACAGAAGCGAATATCACGTAATTTCGTGCCCTTTGTCACTAGCCCTGCCGCCGGAGTTACATTTTCTGGGGTGTTCTTTACCGGTGACAGGCCAAACTGGATTCTTGCAGGAAACAAAAGTGGGGTACAGATTTACCCATCGGGCCATAGTGTAGTCCACGCATTCACTGCTTGCTCGTTGTGGGAGTCTAAGGGTGATTTTCTTCTATATACTGAGGAGGTACGCATTTTCGATCGCAAAATAGCATGATGTCTGAAACCTTCTGTTATTCTCTTTTAGGGTCCCAGTCTGCTCGAATGGCTGCCGAACTTCCAACTGGATGGGCCTCTACCGATGCGTTCTATTCCCAGAGGCCGATCATACTCCAACATTCTCTTCGATCCTTCCACCTCATTAATCGTTGCGGCGTCCTCCTTGCAGGCTAAATTTGCCTCGTATGACGAGGACGGGAACAGGATATGGGAAGCAGATGGTCTGGAGCCATTGCTTGCTTTCACTTACAAAATGATGAACTGACTCTTCTCTCGCAGCTCCAAATGTGGCCGACCCCGAATGTGATTGCTCCACCCTCGAGCTTATTTCAGCAGATATGTGGACTACTCTTGATGGGTACGCGTTTCGGTCTTCACCCCACCCCAGTTTTACATGCTGATGCATTCATTGTCAGGTATGAATTCGCCACAAACGAATACATCAATGATATGGCATGCGTGACACTTGAAACAGCAAGCACCGAGAACGGCATCAAAGACTTCATCGTTGTCGGCACCACCATCGATCGTGGGGAAGATCTAGCAGCGAAAGGCGCTGTGCGTTTCTATTACGTCGCTCGCGTAAACCACCATCTGACCTTCCTTCCTTCCTTTCCCCAGACCTACATCTTCGAAATCGTCGAGGTTGTACCAGATCCCGCCATTGCGCCTAAACGATGGTACAAGCTTCGCCTGCGCTGCCGAGACGATGCGAAGGGCCCCATCACAGCTGTTTGTGGCTTCCCAGGCTATCTCGTCTCGTCTATGGGGCAGAAGGTGAGAAAGAGCTTCATGAATTCATTTCGTTAATTCTATTCTACGTAATGAAAAATCACTCACGACGATCATACCCTAGATCTTCGTCCGCGCCTTCGATTCAGATGAACGCCTCGTGGGTGTCGCATTCATGGATGTAGGGGTCTATGTAACATCCCTGCGAACCTTGAAGAATCTGCTGCTCGTAGGAGACGCACTGAAAAGCGTGATGTTTGTTGCTTTCCAGGTTCGTGCGGCGTCATTTGAATAGTGCATGACTCTGAGTTGTTTTGCGTAACAGGAAGATCCGTATAAACTTGTTCTGCTTGCGAAGGATACAAAGCGGGTCTGCGTCACTGATGCTGATTTCTTCTTCACCGATGGCGAGCTCTCGATTGTTACTGGCGACGAAGATGGGATAATGCGCGTGTATGAATACAATCCCCAAGGCACGTTCAGTTTCAGTTTCTTTTTCTGGGCGCCTAGTCGACTAACGGTTGACGTGGTATAGACCCCGACTCCAACGATGGCCGATACCTCCTACTTCGCACAGAATTTCACAGCCAGAGTGAATACCGAACCTCAATAACCATCGCGCGTCGTAACAAAGATGATCTCGATATTCCTCAATCCAAATTATTGATGGGTGAGTGTACCCACCGCCGTGCGACCTTGTCTTCTCGCTGACCAATCGTTTACAGGGTCACCGGATGGTTCATTGTCGTCACTAACGCCGGTGGATGAACATGCATATAAACGACTGCAACTCCTCCAGGGCCAGCTCACGAGGAATATCCAACATACCGCTGGCCTTAATCCAAAAGCTTTCCGGTTAGTAACTGTGCTTATAAACATTCCGGCCGTTAATAACATAAACACCATTCACACAGCATTGTTCGCAATGATTCCGTCTCAAAACCACTATCCAAAGGCATCCTCGATGGAAACCTCCTCGCACACTACGAGACGCTCCCGATTTCTCGACAGAATGAGATGACGCGTCAGATAGGAACAGAGCGGCTGACGGTCCTGCGGGACTGGATATCTCTGACGGGCCCATGGTAGTCGCGTAGACGTTTTCCTTGGCTGTGATAATCGATTGGTATTGGTGTGTGGCATGTATCTCCTGAATATAATTGTAGACCGTCACATGGCACGGGAGTCTGGTTAGGATTTGTCAGATGAGAGGCTCCCGATCACGACATTGGGAATCGTCATGTCGTTTGCTTCCCACCACAAGATAAGAATGGATGACAAGAATGGAAGACTAACTCATAAAAGGCCATTGGTACCTTCGCTTATTCCATACTAACCACCCCGCATTATAACATACATCTCGATTCATCTCCGCTACGACTTACGATGGCTGAAAGTATCACCTTGTACACAGCAAAGGTATTATCAGCTTCCATGTCTGTTCCACCGCACCCTCATGCTGCCGTTGCATTGTAGATATGCCCCTGGGCTCACAGGGTACGCTTCACAGGTCCCAATGTCACATACTACCCGCGTACTCACAGTGATTCAAGGCTGAGCTTGCACTCAAGGAATCCAAACTTCCCTACAAACGCTTCGAGGTCGACTTGGCGAACAAACCCGAGTGGTATGCTCCAAAAGTAAACCCAGCCAGCAAAGTACGTCCACTCTCTGCGATTCAAGTATCACTGAGCACATCGCTCAACTGTGCTGCAGGTACCGGCTATCGCTTACGGCGGCCCGGACGTCTCACCCGACACCCCCTCCCCCGAATCCCTCAAAATCGCCGAATCCGGCGTCCTCATCGAATTCTTCGCCGACATCGCCCCCACCACCTCCCTCCTCCCCAGCGACCCCGTCGCCCGCGCCCAAGCGCGCTTCTTCATCGAAACCGTCACCTCCAAGTTCGCAGGGGCCTTCCACGGCGCCCTGCACCGCGGCGAGGACCCCGCGGAGATCTTGCCGGTTATTGAGTTGATACAGCGGTTGCTGCCCGGGGAGGGGGGGTATGCGGTGGGGGAATGGAGCATTGCGGATGCGGCGGTGACGCCGTTTTTGGCGAGGGCGGAGGTGGTGTTTAAGAATGATTTGGGGAAGTATGAGGAGGGGAGGGGGAGGGAGGTGTGGGGGAGGGTGGAGAGGGAGGAGAAGTATAAGAGGTTTAGGAAATATTTTGAGGATGTAAAGGGGAGGGATAGTTTTAAGGAGACGTTCTATCCAGTAAGTATCATACGGGTCTATCTTTCTGTGGACTACCGCTGACGCTGCACATGTAGGAAGTGGTTAAAGAGGTGTTCACGAGGCGCTATGCGAGGGCTCCGGTTGCTGCAAACTAGCCTGTTATCTTTTACGATCTGTGTATTTTTATCGAAATCCTGCCATGGTTACTACTTGCTATACCTATGTCCACAATTGAACTGTTCTTCTTGCCATTTTCTGGAGTAATCCTGAAGTCATACAAATACTTCTGAATGAGGCCCGCATACATTCCATTCCATAACGGCTGGCTTAATCTTGGGCCCAGACGATCTGTTTCTCAAAAAATTCGAAGGACATCCTCACCCGAGAATACACCTCTCATATCTTATTTCTTCCCAGTCTGCACAACATACAGAGGAGTAGACAGTACGTTTCTTTCGTCCAGGCAGAGCAAAGAAGAGATGTTCCCGCCTTCGAATCTATCTTATGGCCACATACTCGGATCTCGCAGCGCGCTATCCCGCGCAGGAGCGTATACATACCTAATTGACTACTCTCGAAATCGCGGTATGCCACTCGGTATCTGACACTGCAATGCGCACACTTACTTAACGCACGCGGAAACGGACATACGAGCGCATCACTTAGCTGGGCATCCAATCTCACAATCCGGCCTTTGGTCGATGTTTGGCCGTATGGGTCCCCGCGATTCCTCTTCCTCGCGCGCATTTGGAGCCCTGAGATTAGATGCACTTCACACTTGCTTTGTGCGTGCACCTGTTTCTCTCCCACGTGTGTTTTCGAAGCTTTGCCTCGTGGTGGGTTTCCAGTGGTTCCTGGGCTCTGGATATAGTAGGACACCTGATTGTTGCACATCCACCACCTCACCGACCGAATCAGTTGCGGTTCAGTGAGGACCGTCGAATTAGGCGTAATCGTGGAATTTGTACAAGTGATGGGCTTTCGTTCGTGACTGCGGGTATTGTTGATTCCGTACTGGTAGACATTCTAGTAAATTGAAGTCATTCGAGCCAGCACTCGTTTTTTTATTCTTATCGTCAATCTTGTGTCCGTCAGGGCAAGCCGCATGCAAGCCCCATGTCGGATCTTACACTGCTCGTGTGCCCTTCTTCCCTTCCGTGATACCACTGTGCACCGCACGCGGGGCAAGCCATCTGCTACCCGATCCCCGTGAGGCCCGGCGCTCTCAAGACGCTCTGGAGCATCGTTTCGGGAGGCATCACCTGTGCGAGCATGCGAGCACTTATATATTCCTTGACCATCTCTCCTGCGATACCTATACATAGTGGTCTGATGCCATATAATATACGTAGTAGTGTCTACCGCGTCCTGAACACCCCCAGGCAAGTGTTTATCTGTATCATCGTCTCTCGTCTCCGTCCTAAGTACCGACGGCATTCTTGGGGCGAGCCGAGCTGCGTGTAGTATGGGAGGCAAGTGCCGAAATGCGATAGGATTGTCATGGTATTGTGTTAGTTAGGATGAAGATGTAGAAGAGTTTCGCGGAATGTTTTGATGCAGGGAGCAAGCATGGAGAGGAGACATCCTGACGGTGCGGCCAATGCACGCGTACGCAGGACTAGACTCGGGTTTTCTATATCGATGTTTGATAGTGCAGGTATATCGATGACGGCTTGACATCAAGATTAGGCAGAATTTTCATTCTCTTCATTGTCTTCGTTGATTTAAGTGCGAGATCGGTTGCGGTCCGCAGATACAGTAGAAGCAAATAAACTGAGTAGCAGTAAAGCAGGATGGAATCTCATTGTGATCAAGGGTGAGAGACGTCCTGATTTTCGAGTCTTGCAAGCAAGTGTGCGTATACAACTTGACCGACGGAGAGTTCGGTCTGTGAGGATGTATCATTGCAGAGCACGTTGGTTCTTCTGTATCGATTAGTACTGCGACAATGAGATTGGTTGGCCAGTTCCGATCCGCAGGTACGATCAGCAGCAAGTTGTAGCAGCGGGGTCTAAAGAACTGAATAGCATTGATACTCACCAAAGCAGGGCGGAATGTAATTGTACTCCATTTGTTCGAGCTCACTGGTCCACGAAAAGAAGCCGATGACAAGAAGAGCACGGCCGCGTGATTGTGATTGAATGATGACGAAGGGTGTCCCAATCTCGGAATCGTGGCCGTGTTTGGCACCCAGGACCCTCTTCCACAAACCACCATCACCATGTCCTCCACTTCCCCAGACCCAATCCCATCCACATCCCCACCCACCCTCCCCACCACAACCGCCACCACCACCCCCGCACCCCCGCCCAAGAAATCCACCGGCACCCGCCTCCCATCTCTCAATCAGCTCGCCGCCCGCATCAGCAGCAACGCCTCCGCCCCCCTCCAACCCCCCGCCGCCCCCTCCGCCCCGCGCCCGCGCCTCGCCGCATTCGCCCTGCGCACGGGCAGCAATGCCTCCATCAGCACCGCCGACAGCATGGCCGTCAACGCACCCAGCACGCGCGCCGCGTCGCCGTCGGGCGCGTCGAGCGCTTCCACCACGTCCTTGGTGCCGCAGCAGCAGGGGCAGGGGCAGCAGCAGCAGAGCGGGGCGGAGATCGCGGGTGGGGAGCCGTTGACGACGGAGGGATTGGAGAAGCTCAATCAGGAGACGGCGGCTGAGGGGGGAGCGGGTGCGGTGAAGTTGCCCGAGGTGCCGGTTCCGGTGAAGAAGGCGACGAAGGTGGGGTATAAGAATATCCCGAGTCTGGATGCGATCACGGCGCGGTTGGCGAAGGCGCGTGCTATTGCGCTGAGCGTGGATGGGTCGGCGATGCCGCCTGAGCCTGAGATGATTGACGATCCGAAGACGCCGGGGGTGCCGATGAAGGCGCCTGAGCATCCTTTGCAGTTCTCTTGGTGTGTTTTCTTTGATTGTTTCTTATACGTTGACGCTTAGATGAATTGAAGGACGATATACCACGATACGAAAGCCAAGTACCCATTTACCCCCGCCACCGCCGCCCCGGGGCACAACTTCAACCAACCCCCCACCCCGCACGCCCCCACCCCCCACCCCTCCGACCCGCCCTTCTCCGCCACGCACCCCCCCGAATCCACCGACTACGAAGCCGGCCTCACCATCATCGGCGAATTCTCCACCGTCGAGCAATTCTGCCGGTACTTCAACTGGCTCAAGCCGCCCTCCAAGCTCGACAAGAACTCCAACTACCACATCTTCAAGTCCGGCATCAAGCCCATGTGGGAGGACCCCGCGAATGCGGACGGGGGCAAGTGGGTGCTGACGATGAAGGGGAACCCGGGGTTGCTGGATCGGTGTTGGGGGTGGCTGGCGATGGCGCTGGTGGGGGAGGAGTTGGAGGATGGGGATGAGATTTGTGGTGCGGTGGTTAGTTTGAGGACGAAGGTGGATCGGATACAGGTGTGGACGAGGGGGAAGGAGGATGTGGATAAGTTGAATGGGATTGGGAAGAAACTGGTTAAATTACTCGATGTTTCCGAGGCAGACCAGATCGGGCTCGAGTTCCTCGTACGTCCCCTTCTTCCCTTCCCTCTTCTCCCTTCTCATACTAACTTTGGAAAACAGTTCAACAGCGACGACCGACCCCTCCCCAACAAATTCCTCTCCATCCAAGCCATCCCAACCACATCCTACCGCTCCTCCTTCCAAGCACCCGCCGCGCCCTCTTCTTCCTCCGCGCCCCCAGGACGCGTGGACGCGCCGCCGGCTGCGGCTGTGGCGGCTGCTGCTGCTGGTGGTGGTGGTGGAGCGGCGGGCGGGGCGGGGACGGGGACGGGGACGTTTGGGGGGTTCGGGACGGGGATGGGGATTGGGGGACAGGCGTGGAAGGCGGCTGGGAAGAGGTGAATAAGGGAAATTGTTGTAGTAGGTGTATGAAATAGATGTATGTTTGTTTTGATTTTGAGTCTGAGGGTACTGCGCCTTGTCTGCAAGTTGCAAGTTGTTACGGTATATGCGAGGACGAGGAAACGACGGTGGCGAGACTTGGGCTTATCGTCAACTGAATATCGGTATTATGACAAAGTCTGAGTACTTTCTAGTCTCCCGTAAGCGTTTATCCTTTTATAAGTATTCGTGGAAGGTACGCTGGTCCTCGGTCGGTATGTTGAGGAAGTCTCCCGTAGTCGTTTATTCTTTCATAAGTATTCGTGGAACGTAGGCTAATCCTCGGTCGGTATGTTGAGGAAATGTGTAGAAAAGTGAGGTATCATAGCATGTTGAATCGCGATTTTCTGTATGTCTCCTACTATGATTCTTTGTACATGACCGCCACGCTCGCACGACCGACATACTTAGTCTACACCGATCTATTTCTGTTGATTCGTGCAGGATGCCGATGATAGAGAGAGAGCATGGTGATTAGATTAGATCGGCATCATGGCCGCAATACGTTCATTCCTGACCAGAGCCGAGTGGACCTACTTAGTCCTACGCAGCCCTTACTTATACTCATGATTTACACTGATTGGCATCTGGTCGGTAGGAGCGGCGCTGCAGCACAGCGGAGCCAAATGACTCGCGTCGATCAATAACCAATTTATCGCATGATGAGGTTAGTTACATTCAATCCTGGCACCGACGCATGCCAGGAATACCGTGCTGCAGTGCAGCAGCAGCAGCCCCTTCGCACCCACGTACGCGCTGGCATACACGGCGCTGCAGCTGCTGCTGACCGCGTGAGGTGCATCGCGTATCCGCCACGTTGTCATACTTGTCGTTCGTGTTTAGATCGGAGGATTTACTGGATTCGGTGAGGGTGAGAGACGATGTTGGAAGCGTCAGTGGGACTGAGAAGAAAGGGGCTGATCGTGTTGGCAGAGCGAGTTTTACTTTACGCGTGCTCAACTCGATTTTGGAACCGAACTGGGGCGCGCCAACCGCCTGTATTTTCTTTCCAACGGTGTAGGGGCTCTACATTAATGTAATGTAAAGTTAGCCGTCGAGGAAGAGGAAGAGGAAAACAGCCTTAGGGTACTTACCTTTGTTTTGTCGGACAAATATATAGCACCGGGCGTCAAATCCAGATGCCAGTGCGATCATAACTCTCTAATGCCTCCAACTCACGTCCATACGGATGCGGCAGCGCAATGTCAACGCAGTCGTCCCATCTAGGCGGTGCCGTATGCTTGGCCTTGAGGTACTCCCAATACTCTGGGTACCACCCGCTTTCCTGCCAGTCTATTCTATGATACCCATGACCTCTGTGCTCGTACGCGAGATGATGATGTTCGAGGTTGCCAGATCGGTGTGGGTGAGCCGGATCGAGGATGTATCGGAGAAGGAGGAACGGAAAGTTTGGAAGAATTCGTGGTCGGGGAACATGGGGAGGTGATCGGCTAACGCGAAGAGGGCGTCGTTGAATGCCTTGACCGAGAGGAACGGGGCGGTGGGAGGGGGGTGGTACCCGCCCCACCACATTGGGTCGCGGATGGGGCCACGATCTGTAGAACCTGAGTGCGGGTATGGGATGTGTGGTTATCGGGCATCACACAGCGAAGCTCACCGACGAATTTGCGACGAATGTGTCCTCACGAGGTTGTCGGAGGTCGCGTATGGATGCTATCATCGGAGGGACTTGACCAGCAATGTCCTTGAGCTCGTCGTCACTTAGCGTGTCTAGACGCGAGTCAAGCGTCACGCCGTCAATATAGGACACGTATATGAACGTCCTCATCGCCGTCCTGGCACCACCCATATACCGTCGGCACTCGCACCTGCGGGCAATATTTCTGCACCGCCCACAGCGTTTGGCCCTCGACGACGGTCGTGCGAGGACCGTGCTTGATGACGAGGCCTAGGTCCGGAATATGTAGAACCCTCTGGGCGTATGCACCATGTGGACGGTGGTGGAGTACCTGATAAGGGGAATCAAAGGTGGAGGACCGTATCTGGGCGGGAGTGGGAAGTGGGTTCGCGTGGGGCCAGTTGTCGAAGAAGGTCGTCGAGTTCCTGGGGAGGATGGCCGGATCGAGAACAATATCGCTCGGTGATGGCGAGGGAGTGTTATCTTGGATATCTTGCATACCGACAGAGTCCAATTTGAAGTAGAACTAAGGTGGGAGATGGAACGGAAACTACGTTGTTCAATTAGCCATATCAGCAGACAGCTTCAGCGCGTGCGTTTGTGTTGGGGTTGGGTGTAAAACCTCGCACTGTGGATGGAACTTGAAATCTTGTAATTACTGTGCAAGTCGCTCCAAGCATTTTTGTAAAGGTCGCATTTCACAATTTGTTCACAATCTAGCGGGACGAATCTTCACGTAAAATTTGGGTCTGGCCAAATCTAGATCTATCTCTTAAGGTGTTTCGTGGGAGGCCCGGGGACGATGATACGTATACTTATATCAATATAAGTACCTGCCTGTCTCGGGATACACGGTGTTCAGGGATTGGACAGTGCCAACATCGTGTTCCTCCCGGCTCAACGCTCGTCCTCCAAAACAAGTTCTACTCATTTTGAGCAGCATCAGACGGGTGCTCAAGGGTACTGCGCGGCTTTTCTTTTTGCGCAGCCTCGTTGCCGTTGTCGTCTTTTGACCGTGTTTCGTGGGCATTGAGAGTGCGAGTCGTAACCGTTGATGCTCCTCGTTCTCAATATTGCACCACTGATCGTACGCCTTCGTACGTACGCACCTGTTTGTTTATCTTTATCATTCAGGGCATATATCTCATCCTCGCCGCTCAGCCGCCCCTAATTACCACTGGGGACATTGTTGCACGTCACGTACCCCGAAATTTCGCAATTTCGTAAAATTCGCATTCCATTAGATTCTATTACCATCCTATCGGTAGCTTACTTGACTACATATGCCCAAGGAGACATAACAGGCCGCCAAAAAGGTGTGGTTGTTGCGAGTAGATGCGCGACTTGTGCGCGCCACACAAAGTTGAGGTTCGGAGCAAGCCCCGGTCTGGCGGCGAAGTTTAGAGGCGTTGTCGCTCGCCAACTTTGCGCCAACTACCAGGAGATGATGGGCTTGATGGGCTCTTTGACTGATTCTGTTGATTAATCTCGGCTACTTAAGTATCCCGGTTACGAGGTTCTTCCTTTAACAGGGGCTTACGCGTCAATGAGGTGGGCAGTGATCAAAATTCTTTTTCTTAGCGCAATTTGCGCGCGTGATATCAAAATTCGGATGAGGTTGTCTTGCTTCTTTTGATAAGTCTCAACATACAACCGATCTCCCCTCAATTTCTGATCGCCTCGTTGACCGAGAGAGAGAGAACCAGTATGAATCCCAGCGGAACAACTGATGCCGGTTTCCAGGCGCTTGACGAATCATCTCAAAAAACATCATCGCACATACTTAATTTCTGCGAGTACCGTCAGTACTGTATAATTCTCCAAGATTTGGAAAAATCCTGAAACTGTAGACTGATCCAGAATACCTTTTCCGTTGCAGGCTTCTGCAGGCGGGTGGTTTCAACATGGCCTATCCACAATGGTTCCTTATAGGACCGGGAAGGTGATGCCATCACGAAAATCTGCGTTTTGACTACTGGAAAATCGCTTTGATTGCTGATCTTGGCCGTTTGTGGCAAGAAATAACAAAATATCGGGTGAATATGTCTCCATTCAGGGTAAAGTAGAGTTATTCAGAGACAAACGCGAGGCAAACACGATATGTATGCTTGTACAGTCCCCATACTTACTCATCGGTGGCCGGCCCTCGCTATGTGTTATTGAAGTTGAGAGATCACTTTTGGTGTACAGTCGACTCTCTCATGACCCATACCCGTCAATGGACAGTACAGGCTATGGGTTATGAGGGTCATGGGTTACGAGGGAGCAGTTTTGGTGTAAATTAATGGTTTGGTGGCTAATTAAAGTAATGGGGGATGCGGAGTATGGCATGGTGGGAGTATGGGGCTCAAATGTACTTGCCTGTGTCGGGATACTCTTCGTAGCAAACAAGACGTTCAGGGATTGGTTGTATAATACATCATAAGTTTCACATCACAACAAAAGCGAAAGCGACCGATTCGGTGTGGCGCACCGATCCATATCGGATCAGAATACGCCTTCATGACCCCAAACATCACCTAAGAGTGGTTACAGATTGCTCGCCGCCGCGAAGCTATGTGGGAAGACTTTGGCCAGATATTTGTCCAACACCCGAGTTAGTTCCGTACACACATTTGAACTTGTCTTGACCCATACTCATCGGTGGCTGGTCCACGCTATGAGCTAATGGAGTTTATTGGTTGTGAAGATCACTTTTGGTGTAAATCGCAATTTGGTGGGTCCCAAAGGGTTTCATGGTCGGATTACCCAATTTGACATTCGGACATGTGTTCACTTCGTCCCAGCTTGGACAGGCCCATTGAACGCAGCAAATGGACAAGATAATCATCCAGAACTTGAAAAGAACATTTTGATGTCGTTATAGGGCAATAACCTTCCAGAGTAGGACTCCAGAGAATACTCAATCAGCCTCAATCGGCTTCGAAATCTTGGGCTATCAAATGCTATCTCAGATTGTTTGCAATTCTTTTGCATCTTCATTGGAGCATCCCAAGAGATCTCGTAGTATTTGATACAGAATGGTCTGGCATGGTGAAACTTGGGCATGGCAGCCCTCGCACACCTATAAATACAAGGGTAAATGAGATTACGTTCTCCAGCAGTGCCGGTCACTCTTATCCTCAACACCAACTGTCATTCTCACCAGAGCTGGTCTTGGTCGAAAATTATCTACTTCAACTACTCAATCTATTCAACAAAATGTGTTTCTCCGTTCAAATCATTGCTGCTATTGCCCTGCTCTCCACCGCGGCGTTTGAGACAGTCACCGCCACTCCACTAGGGCCCGTTGACCAGGTCCTCAATGCCCGTGATGTTCGTACCGCCTTTGCCTATGCATAGTCTTCTAGTTGCTTATTCTTCTTATAGGCTATCTCCGACTGTCGCCGCACTTGCGGCATGCGATTCGACCATGGGGGCCACGAGTACTTGGACTGCATTGAACGCTGCCAGGATTTTGCCTTCCCTGGAAAGAACGGAAATAAGAAGAAGGCCCACAAGAAGCGCGAGATTGAGCAATTCGTTGAGCGGTCCATTGATCAGGTCCTCAGTGCCCGTGATGTTCGTACCGCATTTGCCTTTTCATTGTCTTCAAGTTGCTCATTCTTCTTATAGGCTATCTCCGACTGTCGCCGCACTTGCGGCATGCGATTCGACCATGGGGGCCATGAGTACTTGGACTGCATTGAACGCTGCCAGGATTTTGCCTTCCCTGGAAAGAACGGAAATAAGAAGAAGGCCCACAAGAAGCGCGAGATCTCCGCATCAGCTCAGTAGTTTAGTGATAATATTTTACTTGTTTTATAGATTAGAACAATGCATGCAGTTCTGTCTGATAGTCCGAAGAAAGCATGTCAGGTTTCCGATCTGTACTTTGGCAGACTTGAATCATGGACAGGATTGTATTGTATTTCGACGTGGGTGAGGGTGAGGGTTAGCCGGTACGGTCCCATACTGAACACTGGTGCCCGAGAGTATCCCGGCGTTGCGGTATACGCCATCGTCTCGGACCCATAGTGCTTTCCTCGATGAGCTATCCATGTCTCAGGACGTCATCTCGGATTGGATTTCTGGGTAGTTAACGAATATATTCACGGTCTGCAGGTATTTGGTAGTTAGGTGTGTGCAGAAGGTATTGTAGAGGGGACTGCTATTGGACTTTTCTCATATATCTTTAAGACATCATGGCTATGTGCATGGTCGGTCCATTCTGGCATAGGCACAATTGTGAGAGTGTCCGTTTTCTGTAGGACCACGGGGTGATCGTTCGGCTGCTCAACATCGCGCCGTTAAGTCACGCGGGCTACGTGATGGGTCCAACCCGCTCCTAGCCGCCTTTGACATGGTTGGAGCCGACACAGCGCTGCCATTCCCAAGGTTGGGAATCCCAACCCCCCCAGTGTTGTGAGGTGATGACCACCAAATATTGGATATCCGGTCATGACTACGACTGGTCATGACTAGGTGATGACCCCAGCGATGACCGATGTGTTTGGCAAGACCCCCGCAGCTTAGCGTGAGCAGCAAATCCGCGATGAGCATCTACGCAACATCTACGAGACAACACAAAGCGCAAGCGTACAAAGCAGTACTTCTCATCTATAAAGGACCGTCAGCGAGCCGAGGGCCAGACAACGACTCATAGCAAACCCATTCGCAAGTGCCTCTACACAGACTTATGTTCACAAATCTACATCTTCTGCTAACTCAACCTAACCTTGTCCCCCGATTCTACGTCACCAACAGCATCCGATGAACAAGTTCCTACTGTTTCCGAAACATTTAGGAGTTTTGTTGACCAGCAGTGAGCGTCAGTCACCGAAGATGATACTGACAACGAGCCGCTCTTCATTATGAATACCTGACCAGTGAGCGGGCCAGTGCAGACAGTGAGACTCCCCCTTCTCAAATTATCTGAGCTCTTCGATTTCAGTAATCCACACTGAGTGGAGGCTGTTCGAAGTGCACAGGAGGCCTCATTTGACAGAGAACTTGAGTCACCGCGTTCATTCCAAACGTGAAGAGCGCTTGTCAGTGGATTTTTGATTCCACTTGAGTATCGCCATACGAATAACAATATCTTTGACAATCCTTACATTCGATAAGATGGATTATAGATCAGATAGGCATCATCGCGGCCTTCGTGGACCGAATTATCCGAGTGGACGCAGCCCCTTATACTCATGATTTACTGTACACTGATTGCCATCTCATAGAACAGCGGAGCCGAATGACTCGCGTCGATCAATCATCTTATACCAAGATGAGTTTGTTCTATACCTCGTTCATGTCCTTCTGAATCCGACTTGCCACTCCTCCGCGCTCACACCTAGCTCAATAACAACCTGTTCTCAAAAACCCATCAAGATCTACCCAGCACATGTACCGCCCTCCCCCCAGCCCACCCCTCAAACTCTCCGAAATTCAACACGCAACCCAATCGACTCTCACCGCTCTCTCCGCACACCTCCTCAACGGGTGCTTGATGGGGAGCGCGGCGGGCGTTGTATATGGCATGGCACATCGCGTTCCGAGGGTGCGTTTTCCGTCTCCATCTCTTTCCTTATCCTCATCACTTACCAAAAACCGTACACGCAACAGGACGTAGACATCCTCATCTCCTACCCCTTACCTTCGCACACAGCAGACGGCATCAAGCGCCTCATCGTCTCCGCCGACGCGCGTTTCTTCGTGCTCCCCTCGCGCGTGCCAGGCGCGACGCACTGTGTCCTCTGGTTCGACCTCCTCGCCCCCGGGGGGACTGAGAGCATCGTGCATCCTCTGCCGGCGGTGGGGTGGGATTGGAATGAAGCGAACCTGGTGGGGTGGGATGAGGGGGACCCAACGCCAATGCCAACGCAGCTGACAGACAAGGACAAGGACAGGGAACGTCGGAGTCAGAAGGGTAAAAGTGAGAGGGGGAGGGGAAGTGAGAGGGGAAGGGAAAGTGGGAGGGCGAGGGAGAGGGCGAGGGGAGGACTTGGGGGGGACGCCCGAGGCGAGAGGCTAAATTCCTTTGCACCTCCCGATTTAGCATCACTCCCTCCAGCCGGACCTTCACTCCATCCAGCCCGAGGCTCACTCCCTCCACTCCCAGCCCGAGCCCGAGCGCCAACCCCTCCACCCCCACCCCCGCCGCAAACACACAGCGACCGCATCTGCAAAATCGACATCATCCTCCCCGGCACATTCTCCATCCCCGCCATCCCCTCCATCCACCTCCACCCCTCCCCCATGCTCTTCCCCTCCTTCATCCCCCTCCCCTTCTCAATCGCCGCCTGGGGCCCACCCCAACCACCCACACGCACACCCACACCCATCCCCTGCATCCCCTACCCCACCCTCCTCCTCCTCAAACTCCGCGCATGGGCGGAGCACACCCGCTCCGACGCGCCGGACCACTTGAGTGCGCGCGTGCCGGATGAGGAGGGGGATGTGGAGGAGCTGTTGAGGGTTGGGGTCGGGCTGGGGAGGGGGGGCGTGGTGTTTGGGATGGAGCCGACTGTGGGTGTGGGTTGGCATGAAGGTTGGGGAGACGGGGGGTGGAGGATGGGTGGGTGTGGGAGTTGGGAGGAGGCGCGGAGGTGTGTGAGGCGGTATGTGAGGAAGTGGCCCAGGAGCGCGGGGGGGTGGAGGGATGTTGGGTTTGTGTGATTTAGGCTTGCTCGCTAGTCTCTCTTACAGACCTTGTACCAACAGATGACAAATTGTCTGTAAATAATATAAGGTCTGTTTAATTTGCGGGCCCTTTGGTGCTTGGGGTCAATTCAGTCTTCTTGGATAAAAAAATCAACGCATTTCGAGCGTGTTGATTTACTAATCTAATCTAATCTTGTGCACAAAGCGACTGAGACCTGGTGTCAAGTTCACATCATCCCACCCATTTTTGAGTCAATTCCGTTGGTTAATCAACGTAGCAATACCCTTAGGCTCAATCAAATCCCCTCTCACAACGTGAGAGGGGCTTATAACAAGGTCCGTGTTTCATCAGGGCAGTGTCAACTTTTGACTAAAGAATTTATACGCCTCCCTGAGAGGATTTCCGAGGCATGGTTTGTAGAGAAACTATGCTTATTGTGGTCCTGAGCACATAAATATGAATTTTCTGTATTTTAAAACTTCGAAAAGGTGGAATGCACTGCACTACAAAAAGATGTCTTATTTTCCACTTATTCATAGCCTCAAAATCATTTGATCGCCGGCATCACAAGCGGGTCACGTTGGTCTGCTGGCCTAAACACATGATACTTGTTATTCTGCAGATAGTCTATTGTCCTTTCCGTCCACCATGGCTCATGGGCAGAAACCTCGAGACAAAAAACTTGCAGAAACCCTCAAAGCTATCTAAAACTGTGGCTAGCGCTCTACAAATACATTCATTGATGCTTTTTACAAGTCCAATGAGGCTGCTCAGAGCCTTTGATATCAACCCGACTCTACCTATATCCTGGAATGCATCATGACAGCCTGGATAAAAAATGTCCCTTCTGGTGATGCAAGAAATCAACTAAACCTCATTATTACCCAGAAAGCAGGTGAAATTATGGTCCAAGAGTCCACCAAAGCTTACAACAACAATGGACTTCCGCTTGTCAGCATCAGGACTCAATGCAGAACTCCTCAACTCAGAATTTGGCTTGAGAAAATCAGGGGAACTTACAACACTCTCCTACCCTGCCTGAACCTCCTCCTCAGCACCCTTTTGACAGCTCAAAATGACTACGAGAAAAAGAAAGGTGTTAAGAATTTAGGTAAACATGATATGGCTGGAAAGGTACATATTCTACCATTTCCTGCAGTATCACTTGCTTAACAGTTTTTAGATTGTTTTTGTCATAATTAGTATGCTGCTCTTCTTCAGAAACCGTGCTACAAATGCATTTCAGATTCTGATTGGCATCTTCTTGGTGAGTTCAGGAGCTAGTCGTAGAATCATTGACACTTTCAATCATATGGGGTTGTCTGTGAATTATCAGTGGGTTGTTACAAATATCACCCTGTTTTTTATATTTATTGGCACACACCATTCCAGAACAGTTCAGACCAGCCTTTGAAATCTTTCTGAAGATGCTAAACTTTGGGCTCAGTCATTTGTCAAGAAATCTAATTGTGCTGGGGTGTTGTTCATGACAACATCAACTTTACCCTTCAAAAAACCTCACAGCTCGACTCAGCAACTCAGCAAATAAATGCAACAACATCAGCTTTATTTTCCCTCCCAGATAATTTTTCATGCAAGGCATACACAAAAGCATTGTCAATTGCTGAGAGAAACAAACTAGCAGGAACAGCGGTTATTAAAAATAGACTTGTTACGACCCAGCAAAGAGAGGCATCAAGAAGCTGCTGCTGCCTTCAAGCATGCTATCTGAACTATCATTCTCAACAACTGTCCTGGGAAAATGTGACGCTGTTGACCCACAAAAGCATTAAGGTGGCATACATGTAACCTGAAGCCAAAAATCCGAGTTCTTTCCAACAAGAAAACCCAAATTTTCCCATTACCTGCACTGAATGAAGAGGAAGCATCAGTTGGCGGCACAATACGAGTGGTGGAAAAGATCTTCATGTCACTGCTTGGACTAGCTATGGAATTAATTGAGGTTGAGTTGCGGCTGTTGGTTGGGGACTGGCTGACTATTCAGAACCTATGACTGATGAAGGACAAACACCGTGACGAGTTCAGCAGTTATTTGCGGTTTGATTGGGTTCAAGAGGCTGCAATGTCGTTTTTCAACTGAATGCCTTGTGCATGCTTTGCAGGACACATCTTGGGACGGTCAGTCAGCAAGGTCCAAGCTCATTGGAACATCACCAAAGCCTCCTTCAATTGGATCCCAAGAAGCCCAAATACAATGAAGCCAAGGAACTTGTGATGCATTCTTTGATTGCTTGCATTCTTGACTGCACTTGGTGTGTCTTGTTCTTTCTTGTCAAGTATTGCGGTTCAATTTTGTTCTGTTTGACAGGATTGTGCTCAAGAAGAAAGCTTTATCAGATTTAAAAGCCTGGAAACCCACTGTTGTGCAGTTTGATCAGGTTGTTGATGATATTTTTTACCAGATGTGCAACATCTGCTGTGGCTCATGATGCTTTAGAGGCTTGGGACAAAGTCTTAGCCCATTCAATACTGTTCATCCGGGACAGTTTGTTTTTCTGGGAGTTCTGTGATGTGATTTGTGATGCAGCATTGGTTGAATGTGGGTCGTGTATGACTTCTGGATCTTCATGATGTGGGGGGCTGGTTGTCACAGTTATGGCAATGAAATCCTTGAAATGAAGGCACAATTTGAATATGGATATCTGCTGCTACTGCAAAATGTCATTGAACAAACCTGGTTGGTCAATTGATGGGGTGGCCAAAATAGTATAGGTTGAAATTTGGGAAATATGGTTGGAAAACAACCGATGGAAGCAACCTACAGAACAGGTTGCATCTCAACCAACAGCGCGATATCATCAACCTCATCCGTGGTTGAGTCCAACCTCATCCGTGGTTGAGTCCAACCTTACTACAGGTTGATTTCACAGGTTGACAATCAACCCGCACGGCCGGCACAGTGTGCTTCAGGTCAGCACTGATATTGCCATGTCCATGTCAACCATGACACCTGATGTTTGCAGATGAGTTGCAGAGATATAAGCACTTTAACAGAGGGGACTGGCACTTTGAATAACCTACTTGCCTCAAGGCTGTTCTTATCAGTTGAGGTATTGTTAAGCTTACAATTTGTTTGCCTACTAGGAACATGCTATATCTTTTCTGACTATAGCAACAATAGCTTGAGACTATCTTGCAATTCCTGCAACAAGTGTCTCAGTTGAACGCACTTTCTCAAAATCTTGCCATATTTGCCACAACTTACACATGTGTCTGAGGGTGGAAACTATCAGAGAGGCCTTGCTAACAAAGTTTTGGATTTGAAGTGGTTTATTCAATGTCAACAAACCCCACTAAAACGCAAACAGAAGCACAGGGAACTTTGAAGTAAATATGGAATTTTATACTGTATACAAAAACTGTATATCTGTATATACAGTATACATACAGTTGCTAATCATAACCACATCAGCAAAACCTGATTTGCTACAGGACAGTATGTAGCACTACACAGAGGGTACCAGTGCTATGATTCTATGTATTACTATGGGAGGCTATGCAGTGCTGCATATCTTCCCATAGCGTCATTTTGTAACCCTGTATCCCAGGTTTTGCTGATGGATATATATATGCCCAAGTCTATATATGTATACTGTACAGTTGGAGCCTTACCCTGGTTGAGGGTATTTACCTTTTACCCCAGATCTTCACATGGGTTGGGCTAAGGGTATGCGTCTTCTGGCTACAAATCAAAGCTATAACTAGATTTTTTGAATTGATCAAGCAATGTCACAACATTCTCTTAGTGAATTTTATTAAAAATGCAACAAGACCGGATTCTAGCTATAAACACATGTTAATTGTGGCTGATATGCTACCCACATATTCAGCGTGCCTTCTGAGTATTTTGTATTTCTACTTTCAGGTCCTCATGTATTTCTCCAAAGTACTACAGCCATTGTATATTGCTTCTGTGTTACATGATTATAACAGGAGAGTGAGGGTTAGGTTTTTTTTCAATGGTTGAAGTGTCTGAATGCCCCGATCTAGAGACCTTTTCCAATGTTTCAAGGATCTGGACTTGCAGCTCTTCTGCCTTCTGCAAATGCCCCTGTTTCAAATATGTTGCTGCTAGATTATTCATGCTTATCACAGTGTCTGGATGTTCTAATCCAAGGACCTTCACTCTTGTTTCAAGAACCTGGACCTCCAGCTCCTCTGCCTTCTGCAAGTGTCCCTGATTCATATAGGTTGTTGCCAGATTACTCATGCTTCTCAAAGTGTCTTGATGTTCTACTCCATAGACCTTTTTCATTGTTTCAAGGACCTGGACTAGCAGCTCTTCTGCTTTTTGCCAGCGTTTCTGATGCATATATGTTGCTGCAAGACTACTCATGCTTGTCATAGTGTTTGCATGTTCTATTCCATGGACCTTCTTTGTTGTTTCAAGGACCTGGACCAGTAGCTCTTCTGCTTTCTGCCAATGTCCCTGATTCAAATATGTTACTGCCAGATTATTCATGCTTGTCACAGTGTCTAGATGTTCTAATCCAAGAACCTGGACCAGCAGCTCTTCTGCTTTCTGCCAGTGTCCCTGATTCATATATGTTACTGCCAGATCATTCATGCTTGTCAAAGTGTCTGGATGTTCTAGCCCAAGGACCTTCACTCTTGTTTCAAGAACCTGGACCTCCAGCTCCTCTGCCTTCTGCAAGTGTCCCTGATTCATATAGGTTGTTGCCAGATTACTCATGCTTCTCAAAGTGTCTTGATGTTCTACTCCATAGACCTTTTTCATTGTTTCAAGGACCTGGACTAGCAGCTCTTCTGCTTTTTGCCAGCGTTTCTGATGCATATATGTTAGTGCCAGATTATTCATGCTTGTCAAAGTGTCTGGATGTTCTAATCCAAGGACCTGGACTAGCAGCTCTTCTGCCCTCTGCAAATGCCCCTGTTTCAAATATGTTGCAGCTAGATTATTCATGCTTGTCACAGTGTATTGATGTTCTAATCCATGAACCTTCTCCATTGTTTCAAGAACCTGGACCAGCATCTCTTCTGCTTTCTGCCAGTGTTCCTGATTCATATATGTTACTGCCAGATCATTCATGCTTGTCAAAGTGTCTGGATGTTCTGACCCATGGACCTTCTTCATTGTTTCAAGGACCTGAACCAGCAGCTCTTCAGCTTTCTGCCAGTGTCCCTGATTCATATATGTTACTGCCAGATCATTCATGCTTGTCAAAGTGTCTGGATGTTCTAGCCCAAGGACCTTCACTCTTGTTTCAAGAACCTGGACCTTCAGCTCCTCTGCCTTCTGCAAGTGTCCCTGATTCATATATGTTGCTGCCAGATTACTCATGCTTCTCAAAGTATCTTGATGCTCTACTCCCTGGACCTTTTTCATTGTTTCAAGGACCTGGACTAGCAGCTCTTCTGATTTCTGCAAGTGTCCCTGTCCCATATATGTTGCTGCCAGATTACTCATGCTTTTCATAGTGTTTGGATGTTCTATTCCATGGACCTTCTTCATTGTTTCAAGGACCTGGACCAGCAGCTCTTCTGCTTTCTGCCAGTGTTCCTGATTCATATATGTTACTGCCAGATCATTCATGTTTGTCAAAGTGTCTGGATGTTCTAATCCAAGGATCTTTTCCAATGTTTCAAGGATCTGGACTAGCAGCTCTTCTGCCTTCTGCACATGCCCCTGTTTCAAATATGTTGCTGCTAGATTATTCATGCTTGTCACAGTGTCTTGATGCTCTACTCCCTGGACCTTTTTCATTGTTTCAAAGACCTGGACTAGCAGCTCTTCTGCTTTCTGTAAGTGTCCCTGATCCATATATGTTGTTGCCAGATTATGCATGCTTTTCATAGTGTTTGGATGTCCTATTCCATGGACCTTGTTCATTGTTTCAAGGACCTGGACCAGCAGCTCTTCTGCTTTCTGCAAGTGTCCCTCATTCATATATGTTACTGCCAGATTATTCATGCTTCTTACAGTGTATTGATGTTCTAATCCAAGGATTTCCCTTCTTTTGCTAACTAGTTCAAGTTCCAGTGTTTTTTTTCTCTTCCAATCCCCACTCTTATGAAACATCATGCTAATATTTTCATATTCATCATCTCTATATGTCTGTTCTAAGCCTATCTGAATCCCATACTGGTAATTGGCATTGATATGTGGCAGCAATCTTTGTCTTTCTGCATAATGCTCTGTTTCTGTCCCAGAAGAAATTGCACATGATAGAATTATCCTTGCCATCTGGCAACTCTGCTGCTTTTCCAACTTTGACATTCTGTCTTGACTCCAATAATGCACCAGTGGATGCATAGACAAAACATCAGAAGAGAGGTCTCTCTTGATTAAAGAGAATGCAAGCAACACTTGGAGTCCTTGATTAAAGAAAAGTTCATCCCAGTGACCAGCATCATCAACAGGCAGCAGTCTGTAGTCCAAAAATGTAATTGCAAGTGGAAGGCCTAATTTCATTTCATCCTCTACATTTCGCTCTCTGGACTTCTCAGCAGCATGTTTGAAGATATTTTTTGATATGTTGTCATAGTGATAAAAGGCACAGGTTTGCAGAATCAAAATAGCAGTCTGAGCTGCTTTGGAAACATGAGCATTAGGCCTGGTGGCTCTGGCTTCAATTTCACCATAGGATAATTCAAAAGTACCATACACTGTCCTGTCATACTGGGATGCACCTTGGAACAATGAGTTTGACATAAGCTTCTGGCGTTGGTTTGATAGATGTTCAAGATATTTGTGCACATCACATAGTCCAGAATGTATGGCAGCACCAGCCTGATCCACTGCCAGAGGAAGGCAAAACAGTGCAGATACAATCTTCTCAGCAAGCTCTGGCTGATCCTTAACTAAAGACACTAGACAACTAGATTTCTGAAGCAGCATAACAGCATCCTCTTTGGCCATTTCAGGCAGCTCCAGTGAGTTCTCAACTAATGTTATCCGCTGGAGTGCAAGATTCCGACTAGTGATCAGAATGTTACCCCTGGACCCTGGTGGAAGAAACTTCTCAACCACCTCAGGGCCACCATCAGCATTGTCAAATACAAGGAGCCAATCATCCTCTAGAGAAGCTATCTGCTGGAGAGTTGACAGTGCTGAACTGTCTGCATTACCAGATATAACCTTGAGGCTCAAGGCAATGGTGTCAGTAGAGGAGGCATCAATCCAGAAAACTTTGGAAATGCTTCAGAAGAAAATTAAATGGTTGTGATCACAAGAGAACTGGATGGACATACAAGGCAGACATTTCCTCTGCAAATTTGAGACAAATTTGGGTCTTTCCAATGCCCCCCATTCCATATAAAAGGAACATCCGCCTTTTTTTGTCAACATGAGGTGCAAAGTGATGCTTCAACTGTTCAAGCACCGACTTGCGGCCTGTGAAGAGGGTACTTGAATTTGGTTTCTGTGATACTAGTTTGGAAGGGTGTTGTTCCGTCTGTATTCAGTTAGCATGAAGCTGACATGTTACTGTGGATCAGAGAATAAAGCAGCTCACCGACACAGTGTTGGCTATGGTGAATGTTGAGTTGTAGACCATCACATTCCGGCTTCCTGCAAAAGCGCCCAGATTAACAGGCCCAACTGCATGGGGTGCATGCTGGTAAACATCATAAGATTATTATGATCCAAAAAGCACAATTTATCAAACACATACCAACGAGGGAGCCTGATCACTTGGCATTGCAAACTTAGCACCTGAAACAACCACAGAGTCTGTCAAAGGACTAGACGTGGGTGCCAGTGAGGCTTTTGCAACTCCTGCCTCTGGTATAGATCCTTGCAGGATCGTAGGCATGGTCTGAGCATTGACATTGTGGATTGAGAGAACCACCTTTTTTATAGCATGAATTGGTGTATACACTCACCGACGGTCCCTCGATCACATCCGCCCCCAATCCCAAAGCAACTACCGCACCAGAGTTATCATCCGCGATCATGCGTGATCCCGTCTGTCCTTGTTGCAGAGAATCAACCTAACCAACACAAGTTTATAGATTAGTCAAAGGTAAAAGTCATTGGATCCATCACAGAGAACACCAACAGAATGGTTGATGACAGCAGAGTTTGTTCTTGGACCTTGATAAGCTAGATCTATCTTGAAGCTTTCAGCAACCTCCGATGACGGTTTAGGTGAGAAAAGGCGCCGAATCCTGGTTCCAAGAACGCCAGCCTTCTCTTTTCCTTTCTTGAGGAAAGTTTTGACACGGTGGAAATACGACATAGCGCTACAAGGTGTTTTTGAGCAATGGAGTCAGGAGGAGACAGGCGTGAGCGCCAATTTCTGGATGCAGCCGTTTTTGGTTTGCGTCGACTGATCCTTGTCTAGTCGCCTCTACCACTATGACTCCTCTTATGTATCATGCGTCTCTACTCACAAACTACACACCTGAAAATTAGCTGCTGTTGCGAGATGGGGCATCATTCATTGATTTTGTGTCTGTCACTCATAATCCATCGACATTAGGGTATTTAACCGAATAAACTCACTTCCGCCATCTACTTTCAGCCTTTCACCTAGTTCGCATTAACGAAGGTGGCGCAGGGACACTCTTCGCATAACCTTCCGACGCTCCTCGCCGTTGACTGTCTTCCTTCATCGGGGCACTTGGGGATCCATTGGCATATTGGACCCATTGTCAAACGAGCCGACTCAACCATGGTGAGCACCGTAACCTTCTAGATAGTGGGGTGGCTGGGCAGGCAGCATCACAAGTCGGGATTTGGCAGGGCGTGGACAATTTGTCCTCAGTCTAACGTTTGCAACCGCGTGGTAATGGTGTTAGCCAAAATCATACTTGTTCAAAGCTTCGGCGTATCCGCCAACAAAGTGCCTCTGAACTCGCCATCACCACGCTCTCGCGTAGCATAACTCATCACAAATTTTCACGTTGACTTAGACTTGGAGTATCAAGCCGTTCTAGGCATGGAATCCACGTTCATGGCTCTGGACCCGTCGACGACAACTAGCACCCGCCAACATACCCCGGTTCGCACCTAGCTCAAAATCGAACGAGCCAGACCAAACCTCATCCCCTTTTCCCCCCGATCCCAGACTCCAAACTCACACAGCGCACAAAAAGCGTTTACCACACACCCCAAGAACTCCGAAATCCGACACACGTCCCGCGCCATCCTCACCGCGATCTCTTCGCACCGCCTCCGCGTGTGTGATAGGGCGACAAGCGCCGTGTATGGGACGGTGCATAGATTGCCGAAGGTAGCTCTACCTCTTTCTTGCATTGTGACATATACTCAGTACTTAGGGCTTGTAATTATAGGATGTGGATGCCTGGTGGATGGGGGATGGGAATGGATGGGGACACGCATTTCTTCGCGTTGGATTTGGGGGTGCGGCGCAACGTATTGTGAACAGTATTTTGACTACCTGGTGGGAACGTCGCGGTACCCAGCGGTACCTCTACAAGCGCGATGGTGGAACGGGATCGGAGCACACCATCTTCGCGCAGCTAAAATCATCTATTACATCCAACATGACGCCTCCATCCCAAAGCACCCACTTAACATGGCCTTCATTCTTTCCCTCATACATCCCGTCATACATTCCGAATACATGCGCACAAACCCTTCCCTCTTCTAACCCAAGCTCACAGCTTCGGCGTATCCGCCAACAAACTCCCCATCAACTGCTCGGGATACCGACTCGGCCCACCCGCATCCGCCCTTTGCGCGATCGCTCTCACCTCCTTCACGTCGTCGTCGCTCAACTTGATATGTGCGGCTGCGATGTTTTCTTCGAGATACTATGTACGTGCACGTCATTGACCGATGAATATCCATAGAAATCTGTAAAGTCCATACCTTGATCTTCTTCGTACCAGGGATGGGGATGATATCATTCCCTTGTGCAAGAACCCACGCAAGAGTGACTTGCCCGGGCGTTGCGTTATATTTCTTGCCCAGCTCCGTGACCCCGTCCACGATTTTGAGTACATTGGGGAAATTCTCCCTGCTGAACCTGTTGTCATTTAGTCCTATCAATATCTTCTCCGCAATCATCCTAATCTTTGTAGACGTACGTGGGCACTGCGCGCCGCCAATCATCCTCCGGGATATCATCCACCGATTTCTACCGCACGACGTCAACCACCGTCTCTTGCCGCAACGAAAAGGAAACTCACATAAGCCCCAGTCAACATTCCCCGTCCCAGCGGCGAATACGCCACGACACTTACACCGAGCTCGCGGCATGTCTTCAGCAAAGCGACCTTATCGTCCTCGATGACGAGGCAAAAAGGGGAGTACTCGACTTGGACGGCTGCGATGGGGTGGATTGCGTGTGCACGGCGGAGGGTTTCTGAGGAGATCTCGGAGAGGCCGAGGTGGCGCACTTTGCCTTCCCTACAGGATATCGTGAATCAACTTGGTAAGCTGTTTGAGACAGAGAGCGCACTTGACGAGCTCGGCCATGACAGCCACAGTTTTCTAGTAATAGAACATTGAGCTTGTAGTCAAGATGTAAACACCAGACGCACCTCGATGGGAACCGTACGATCAGCTCTCTACAGATTTACAATCAATCAATTCCATCACGCTGCACCACAAGCTCGCCACTCACATGCAGATAATACAAATCAATAACATCCACCCCAAGCCGCTCCATCGACTTCTTCACCGCAGACCTTACATACTCCGGCTTCCCATTCACCCCCGTCGCTGTCGAGCCAAACTTGGTTGCGAGGAAGATCTGATCGCGTTTGCCCGACTTCTTGAACCTACATACATACACGCACGCGGTCAATATGAGAAAATACCGACGGGAGGAGAGAAAAACCCCTTGAAGGAGTGATAGGACGTACCATTTCCCGAGCAAATCTTCGCTGTCACCGTATATGTCTGCCGTATCCCAAAACGTACACCCCCGGTCGAGCGCAGCGTCCAATACCTATATTCCCATCTCTCAATTCTCTCCACTTTTTCCTTCAGGGCGGGACTGACCTTGAACCGATCCTCGTCGCTCTCAATAGGGCCGTAGAATGCCGACAAACCCATCAAGCCAAACCCAATCATCGAAACCTCCTCACCGCCGATCTTTCTAGTAAGGAGTGACATATCTTTGTGTGATTAACCTAGTGGGGGATTCGCGGCATGTGGGGAAAGCTGGTTATATACAAAGTGATCGGGTGACGTCAGTCTACGAGCTGCTTAGGAGGCATATTAATAAGACATACTTGCTTACCTCCTGTTGCGAGTGAGGTGCCTGTGCACCCGCTTTCTCAGGGGCCGGGTAGCGGTTATAACCGCTATATCGACCTTTCCTCCAATCGATTTCCAGGTAACGGGACAGATACGCCGTTTCTAGAGGCCTGATTCATGATTTTCCATGTGCCGCTGATTGTCGATCCAGATTACATATTCGCATGGTGATTGTCGAGGAAGAGGATGAAGATAAGGGATGGAAGGTGTGTTTTTGATAGGCGGTGGCTGGATGATGTTGTGATTAGATGTAAGAGAGTGTTACAATGTTGGGAGATCCAACCGGCGCCCTGACGCGAAAGTCATTAACTCAGAATACTTACGTGCGATTCGCGTCTGGGAACCAGTGCCAGTGCCTGCCTGCCGTGCTGCGCGTCCTCCACTCACATACAAGCCGTTTGACAGCTCGATGCAGAACGCGTCTTGCTATTCACGCGACGGCGGCACGGCGGCGGATCCGCAGAGCAGACTGAGATGGAGAGTTTGCTTTCCGGTTGTGCAGAAGCCGAAGTGCCTTTCAAGGGTTTTGTCATCGTTGTGCTACCTCAGAAGGAGCAATTTTCTTCATCACCTAGTAAGTATCCAGAAGTTACTTCCCAGGAGCTCGTGAACTTTTCGTCATCCCGACAATATGCCTTCAGGGTACACGGGCATTTCTTCAGTCTACGGAAAGAATCTTGGAAACCAGGTAGACAAGCCAATGTGGTCTGTCGATCTGAGAACAGGGGTTGTAGCTAGAATGTATTGGTATGGATCAGCAGAACACAAAGACAATGATTCCAAGATGACGGCAGGAGAACTTCAAATTGCCAGTTCGTCGCGATGATCCACAATGAGAAACCGAGTCTATTTTGGACCATATGGGGTAACATATCTAGTAACAATGGTCGAAGATTCCTTTTTTCACAGTCGCATAATGAGTTGCTTCACGCCAGACATCCATAACCCGATGTCATCCGTCTGCGATCCCCGTGTCAAGAGATCGACGTGAAGGGACAGCGCAGCTGGACGATCACGGGCTTCCATTGCTATTCAAGATCGAATCAGTATGAGCACGTACAGGGACAAAAGAAGTAAGTACCTCTCGCCAACACGACCAGCTGATCGACGACAGGCCTTGACAGAGTTTCGCAGTTCAGAGCATCGAACAATGGGTTAATCCTACGCTCAAGGTCGTCAACCATTCGCTTTTGGTTCGGCTATGAAAGATGGGCAGTTAGACAGGTTGAGTTGCTAGTCAAAAAGAATCGTCCTACAGGAGTGGTCTGCTTCATCCGGTTCAGATTTTCAGTGATGATCTCGAATGCTGGGGCGGCATAGTCGGGGATATGACTTCGATCGCCAGCCGCTACAAATCAAATCGCGATCAGCGACACAGCTACGTGGTGAATACCCAGGTAAAAGCACTTACGGTATTTGGGAGCAGCGACCTGAGCTCTTGCAGGAACAGCAGCACTTCTGGACGCAGTTCGCGGAGGGCCTGCAGGACCGCCAGGTGGAGGCGGAGGCCCTCCAGCTTGAAGAGAAGGCGGTGGTGGCTGCGACGAACCGGGCCGTTGCTGCTGCATTCCTGGAGGTGGACCATAAGGTCCTGGCTGCTGCTGCTGCTGTTGCTGAGGAGGTGCTGCATACGACGCCGAAGGTCCAGGTCCATAAGGTCCTGGAGCTGACGGGGCAGCTGCTTGACCATAAGGATGAGGCGCATTGGGCATTCCATGCGATGGGCCTTGCTGACCTTGCGCGCCGGGAGGTGGTCTATTGAATTGAGGTGGTGGGGTCTGACCAGGAACCACTCCTCGAGAAGGAGGAGGTGCATACTGACTGGGGGTAGGTTGTCGTTGAGGAGGCAAAGATGCTTGACCTTGAGGCGGCGACAGAAGCTGTGATGTAGGAGCTCCTCCTTGAGGGGGTCCCACATTTCTGGATGGGGGCTGGCCATGCGGTGGGAAAACGCCAGGTGAAGGAGGTCCTTGATGTTGCAATCTATGTCCTTGAGGTGGTCCTTGAGGCGGAGGTGCTTGCCCTCGTGCTACGCTTCCAGGCCGTGGCGGAGGTGGAAGTGTAGCCGATCCTTGAGCCATATAGGGGGACCCTTGGGGAGAATATCCAGGAGAAGGTGTAGCATTAGGAAACGGAGACGTGATGGCAGCAGGTTTGTTCAACTGCAACGCAGCAGGACCACGGCTGGCTGGGCCCATAGCAGGGGCGTCATTCCAACCTCCATTATCTCGTTTGCTTGGTAGTGGAGGACCGCCGGCGTTGGATGGCGTCCCGTTGGCTGCACGAGGAGGAGGAGGGACCGATGCAGGTGTATGCGCCAATGATTGTTGCTGTCGCAAGTGAGGAGGCTGCGTCAACGAGTTGTATCCATTGTACCCTGGCCCAGTGTTGGTTGCCCCATACTGTGGTTGTTGGTGTTGTTGAGGCTGCTGGGTAACAGAGGGACCGTACGGGTTGGTGCTAGTTGCGTTTGCTTCGTATGCTGGGAACGACGCAGGTTGTTGGTGGGGAATGGCAGGTTGTGCCGAGGCACTGTAACTAGGATACCCACCGTATGGCGTTCGAGCGGCAGCAGCTGCAGCTGCAGCGGAGGCGGCGGCGGGTCCGACAGGTATCATCCTATTCACACCCGAGGAAGGACCAGCAACAGCTGCGGCGGATTTTGTAGTCGTAGTGGCATTAATCAACCTCTTTCTCGCAGAGCTCAAATCAGCTCCAGGCGCCGAACCCTTATACCCACTTGGCGTCAGCTGCAAAAATGTGACAGCCTCCTTCAATAACCCCTGCGTGCACAAGAGATCAGCATACTCGAAGTATCGATCGTACAGCGCAGCCAACTTGAAAGCCTGCGGCGGCTCGTTCCCAGTAGTAGCTCCCTGTTGCAATGCCTCGTCTTTGTAGTTCGTAGCGGCACGGAACACGGTGACTTTCTCAACGAATGTCTGCAAGGCGTTCACATGGGAAGAATAGTAGGAATCGCTTTGATGTTGCTCATCCGTAATCAGCGTTTTCTCCTCCTCAACGAGCTCATCCGACCATATGCTCACGAGCCTCTCGAGACGGGCGGCCGCAAGGTAGGTCAATGTTGCGTTCTTCCTGTGCGACTCCGCATCCATTTCTACATCCTGATCGTCCGATGTCTTCGCCAGGGTGAACTGATACTCAAGTCTCCTGCCCAATTGCTCCGCCAACGTCGAGAACTCCTCTTGTGTAGCAAAGGTACAGAGAACGACGAAGATCTCACGCCATTCCTGCAAGTCAGCATTCTGGACAATATCACTGAGGTCGTTGGTGACAATGGATTGGAAAAGACGGAGGTAGGGCATAGAGGTGGCTCGGCGCTCAAAATAGGCCTTTTGGGTGCGTTGCAGAAGCTCGGGTCCTCCCCGAACAGCAAGCAAAATGGCATCCGCGAAACGATCTGAGGAGAGGCACAGTGCCACAGCTGACTCGAAGTCACCAAGAACCAGGGCTTTAGTGACCAATCTGTCAGTCTCTGACTCTTCAGCAGGATAAATTCTGAAACCGTTATTCTTCGTGGTCTCCGAAGTGACGGAAGATGGACCTGAACCGATTGTGGCAGCGACCGATGAATCCAGCCCGTAGTTGGTATGCGGGACATGAACAGAATGTGACTCCCCATCCTCCTGAGTCACGCCAACGGAGTTGAAAAAGTCGTCGTGCTGCGGAGTACCAGGAATGTCATCACCAAAGAGACTTGGGGCCGTCGTCGCGGAATCGTCATCTGCGGGTGGAATAGCACTCGCCGTGTCCGAGGTAACACTAGCACTGATTTCAGAAGGTGTTCTCTCTTCGAAGGCGGTGGCAGGGGCAGAGTCGTCTCCAGGGTCACTGCGATCGGAAGGGACCTCCTCACTCTCTGGTTCAGCGAATGAAACAACTGACTCGTGAGGCTTGTCGTAGATAGTGTCTTCGTCCTCAAAAGGCGATTTCGATTGAGCAGCTTTGAGGTTGTCTACAGCCTCAGCAACACGAGCAGCAATCTCCGATTTTGAGAATCCAAGCAATGTAACCAGCTCGTTCCTTGAATTGGCCTTGAATAAGCTCAACAGAGCCTTCCATCCCTCGCTCCCAGATGTAGCACCGACCTCATGCGCTAATCCCTCGGACCTTTCTTCAGCGAATGACTCCAACGTGTCACCTTCAATCGCAGCTTGCAGCTTGGTCGCACGCTCAACCAATTGAGTTTCGGTGACCACTTTACGTATATGCACAACACTGCTTTGAGGTTTCCCTTGCGCTGAGGGCAGGTTGGAAACAGTGACCAACTTTCCTCCAAATCCAAAAGAGCTGGAAGCGGGTCGGCGAAGCCATTTAGGAGGTTGCTTGAGTGAAAGCGTGCCTGACTGAGACGCCCTCGAAAACCCAGGAGCATCGAAGATGTCTGCGCCATCAGCTCGGGGCGCATTGGCTTTGTTACCGCTTGCTGATTCGTTGGTGGATTGGATGGAGTGGATGCCAACGGTGCCATCAAAGAAGGCGGTGGCGAGCATATCGGGATTGCGAGGACACCAGTCGACTTGGAACGCCCAGTTGTCAGCCGACGGAAGCTTGAGAAACACCAGATAAACAAAATGTCATTTGAAAAGATGGATGTAGCTGGCGTTACCTCTCCGATGACCTCGGATGTCTGAGGGTTCCAGCACAGAGCGCGGTTGTCCTTGCCGCATGAGAGCAACAAGTCAGCATCCTGCTTACACCATGACAAGGATAGGACACCCTTCTCGTGGCCAGTTAGAATCTATCAACTACAAGTCAGAAAAGGGTGTTCCTCCGGAAAGGGGAAATAGGAACCTTTTCTGGTGCACGAGCATTGCGGAGATCCCAAACCATGATGATTGGGCTGGAATCATCCTCTGAGGCTGTGACAACTCTTGTCGCCTGGTTTCTGAACGTCAATATCGAGCCCTTAGACGATCAAAAAATACCGACATTATCTGGATGCCAAGCGATATCGCTCATTCCTCGCCGGCCTCCAACAGCCATTCCAGTTCCCGAACCAACTTGTCCGGCAAGGGTGCCAGCACCACCGCCATAAGCCAAAGCAACAACTTCGCGCTTTCCTCTCAGATCCCAGACAACAGTGTAGCCGGTGCTACTGGCGCCTGCCAGTACATATTGGACTTGTTGATTCCAGGCGACTGAAGTAATTTCATCGAGTTTGGTGCTCCTTGCACCTGGTGTTGGCGAGTATGGCTTGCTAGGATCTTTCAAATCCCAAATATAAACCTACGGAAGCATGAATACGTTGACAATTCGGGGAGCGACTACATCTATACCTCCCCATTGACACCACCGGACGCGAGCAAGTTCGTTTGAATGGGATTGAAATCTAGGCCTCGGACAGGTCCTGTGTGTGTTGTGTTTCGTAGGATGAGTGATTCGGCGGCTCTACAGGTTTATGAATAACAATATGGGGATCACCGGAACGAGCTACTACGCACCCAGCGCCCGCCAGAATTTTTGCCGGATCCCATAAAGCAAGCTCTCCGTTCTCAAGACCAGCAGCAATCACGCCATGTGGGCGGTTCCCATCGACGTGACCCCATGCCAAACGATTGAACCTGTGATCCAGTTCAAGAGGTGCATGACATTTCAGCCGAAGAATCTGACCTTGCGGTGTCCGTGACATGTCCCTTCGGCCCACGGTGACCCTCTACACCAAGATCGAACTCATCTTTGTCGAGAAAGTCTGGTGCCCATAGTTCAAGCTGGCTTTCGTTGGAGAATGACTCGTCAAGTGCGCCTGCTACGGTTCCCGTGGCCAGCAACGGAAGAGATGCAAATGGAGACCATGCGAATGTCGATGTTCTGTGGATCTGCTTTAACTTCATGGATTATAAGATGTATGTGTGTAAAGAGTTCCTCAAGCGCGTCCCTACTCGATGGTGACACGTCGGAGGTTATCAGAGCTGGCCCTAAACCAATCACCACACGTGATATATATTTAGCAGTCACCTTTCGAAGTAAGTAAATGATGAAATAGGAGATACGGGTAGCCAAAATGCTTCATTTAACCTCCTAAACGGGTATGAATCCTTGCCAAGGCTCGGGCTGGATTTGTAGTAAGTGTCCGAATTCCGAAAGAACACGCTACCTCATATCAGACAGTAGCAATGTTAGCTAGATTGACTTCAGTGCACACATCCAAGGCGCGCTTCCAGAGTGCATTGCCACTCATGGTCCTTCGGTCTCCAACAATAATTAACGCGAAGCGAGCTCGCGTCCACATGACATTCAGTCGTCTGGGGTCGTCCAGGAAGCCAACATCGCCCTCGACATTGCATCGTACCGCAGAAAATATGATGATGTCACTTTCCCTTCCTTGAAAAGAATCAACAGTGGAAGCTGTCACCGAAGAGGGTATTCGGTGACGAAGAGCCTGTATCTGTTTCGTGTATGGGGAGAGAACGGTGACTTTGAGTTCGGACAGCTTTGGCTCCGCCGGAGTATCAGACCGTTGAGATGACAAGAGTGGTATGATCTGGTTAACAACCTCGACTTGACCTTGATTGCTCTTTGAACGATCACCCATATCTTCCTCCTCTCCACATTGTATAAATACTGTGGGAACGACTGACCCAGCTCGTACGGGCCACGGAAACTGCGAGACCGACAAGAAATTGGCAACCTCGGCATTTCCGTCGCTCGTGCGAAGTTTGTCTTCATAGAACTCCTTCGAAGGGAATGCGTTAAGCTCACGTGGTGAACGATACTGCACGTCAAGCATCGTTTTTGTCATCCCTAGAGCATCGGATGGTTTTGTGTACAGCCGCTCCAAGAGGGAAACATCATACTCCAAAGCTTTAGCCATATTTCGCACAGTTGGTCGAAGTTGTACGCTGTCAGTGATGTTGACGTCTGCTATGGAGAAGCATCCAATGGAAATGCTCACTGGTCACCGACAATCACAGCTCTCTTAATTCCTTTGACCAGAGGGATAAGTGCACAAGGTTCAGTGATTTGCGATGCTTCGTCAATCAGCGCGATCTCAAAGTCCACTTTTCTCAGGATCCCCAGACCAGCTCCTTTGTTAACAGTCAAATTTGAGAAGTAAATTTGCCTCCGACTGTCTTACCTGCGCACGTCGTAAAAATGAGTACGGCCTTTTCAACACGCTCCTGCGCCTGCTTTGCAAGCCGACTATTTTCATTCATGTCACCGCCAACACGAGCATTGATAGTGTAGTTCTGGAGGGACGGGTTAACCTTTGATTGGTCGGTCGCGACGCGCAAAATTTGTTCCTCTCGAAGGAGCCCCAGTTCTGCGTTGATCTTGATGAACCGTTCCAGCACATTATCAACAGCTAAAATTGTAATGGTCGGCTGGATCAATCATTTTCAAGTAAACACACGTACCATTGTGGGTAGAAGCAGTCATAAGAATTTTCGGAGTCTTGGTGTAGTTGTTGATAATGTCACGCAATATTTGGACCATGACAGTGGTTTTTCCAGTCCCTTGATAGCAGAGATGTGTCGGAAAGTATAAGACAATGATATAAATTTGCATTGATTATTGTATTCTTACCTGGCGGACCCCAAATCAAAGACAGAGGTGACCTCCAGGATTTCATGGCCGTAATCTGACTTTCATTAAGGCCTTCAGGTATTGTTGAGGACTCATCCAGCTCGGTTTCCAGCTCCTCAGAGATTTCGGAGCCTCCCTCGCCCGTGATGAGGCTATAAAATGCACAGCATTCTTCCCGTTCACCCAGTAGGCGTTTGAGGGCATCAGTCATCGCATTGGTTGTCGCTAATCAATGGAAATTTAGCCCAAGCTCCTCAAAAGAATATCAAAATGAATTACCGATACTTCCAGCATCGTACATGTTCCAGTCCATAACCTCCATCTCAGGCGGTGCGGGATGAAAGAGGTTGATCTTGAGCTCTCCCTTCAACGCTTGGACAACTACTCCGTCCATAATTGGGGCGTCAATCCAGCGATTCTCCGCCTTCGAGGCAGCTTGCAACCGGACATGAGAGTGCAATCGTAACGAGTTTCTAGCATCTATACGAATAGTCGCAACAACTTGGCTGCTCTTCTCGTAATCAGGACCAAAGGCGAGTTTTGCATGTGAAGGGGGAACTCTCTGTTTCTTCTTAGGTCGTCCGTCGTCGTTGCAAGGACACTCGTCGGCTGCTTCTTCAGCACAATCGAAAACTACTCCGAGGGCGTGCTTGTGCCCGTACGCAGCTGCTGCAGAGCTCGGGGCATGCTCAAGCCGGCTTTCGTTCAATACGAGCAGAACTTCTTGTACAAGATTCTTGGAGCGGACCGAGAGTGCGGTCAACATGAGGATGTCGATATAATGCTCCAGGTTCATCATGCCGATTGACTTCGCAATCTTTTCCAAGGCAACCAAGGCGGCGATGCGTGTGTCATTCGCAGATCGGATGATGTTTCGCACAATGGAATGCACAAACGATTCGAGTTCTGCGTTTAACCGTGTCTCGTTGTCAGGCGGATAAGCTTTTAGTAGAGCGAACGTCAAGGAAGGATATCTTTCGATCCATCTAATGGCAAACGCATGCGAGAGCGGCTGTTGTTGAATTACATAGACGAACACGAGGAAGATTTCGTCCTCTGCGTGATATCGGATGGCGAAGTCCAAGATCTTGTCGATTTCTGGTAACATCTTTCGTGAAAGATATTCAGCCATCGAATCCGCCGTGTGTTTCTGGTCTTTTGGAAAATCCGTTCTTCGTGACAGCTTCAGTCCAGGAACATTACGATAGAAGGCACCCTTTAACCATGGATCGTCTAGCGCATCCCATTCAACATCTTGAAGGGCATTCAGGCGGTAGGGAGCTGGCTTGCGGTCGAATCGGCGCACGCTTTCTTCAGTTGGAACACTGATTGCAAAAATGGCGAAATTACTATATTCTTCAATGGAGAGGCAAATGTAACGCAAACGTACTGTTCAAACCAAAGGTCGAACAACTGGTGTGCAACACGATCGCGATTGGAGACAACATGAAGTTCGATTGCCGTCACTGGCTTACGCAATACCTTACCAAGATTCTATTGAAAGGCAAAAGAAATGGATTGATTCAGGAGTGCTGATGTCTGACGTATGTACATACCTGAAGCACAGAACGCGAGATCTTATCTAATGCTATACTTGTTGCCACCTCAACTCCTGATGCAGCAGGCGGACGAGTGACAAAGATGAATGTCTGCTGGATTTGTTTGTCATACAGCTGAAGTCTGTAGTCGCTGCAATGTAGCCTATAGCCTGCCGTGCAGGGCCGAAGCGTGGCACTTGACGCTGTCCGCGGCATAAATGAACAAACGACGACGTTTTCGTTGACTTCTGGATCCTCATCCCACGGAATGACTCCACGCATGAAGATGCCGATCGCAAACCTAGGGTCAGTCTACTGGGCATCGGTAAATGCGATCGGTGATATCGGGAAACTTACTTGAAGTATCAGGACTTTTCTCGTGTAGTCTTGAGTGGCCATTCGAAGGTATTCAAAAAATGTTGACAAGCCGCTGATGCGTGATGAATATAACCGATGCAAGGAAAATGGTCTACCGAGGTCCCTCTGATACAAGTCTCGAGCAGTTAGGATGTCGGATCGTACCAAAGAGTTCCAAATATAGGGATAATCAACTGCAGAGAGAGACAGAGTCGTAGTGATGGTATGTTTTTCAGCAGTTGTCAGCGCCCCTATGTCAATCTGGCAGAGGTACGGGCGGATGTCAATGGAGTGCTTAGTAGCCAACCGGCAAGCGAGATTGAAAAGCTCATACTCGGAGACAGCGCTTTGTTTGCTCTGCAAGAGTTGTCCTAAAAGCTTTTTGCCTTCCTCTTGGTCTACCACTAGAATGTCCGTTCGGCGAGATGCTGATTCAGTGAACAAGATGGAAAATTTATCAGATGCTTCCTCGAGGAGATCCAGAATGTAAGGTTCAGTCTGCTCCGGCGGGGTGGCCAGTTTATCGGGAATCCTGATATTGGCACCGTCAACAGATTGGGAATGAAGAGCATTCAACTCCTGGCACTGGACACATAAAGCTCCAAGCGGACTGCTGCGAGCCCATTTTGCATGCAATGCCGAAACCTTGGCCACCCCAGAACTGAAGAATATATAAGAGGAACCCGTCGAGTAGTGTTTTATGTCAGGACTTACGCGTTGTACGACGCGAAATGAGCTGCAAGGTCGGCTCGTGTGACTTCTTTCTTGTTGAATTCTTTGTTACCAGGGTAATCATAGGACTGTCAACGATATGAAATGGCTTCCATCATTGAGAAGGGGCCGAAAACTCACTTCCGAAACACGGCTTGGCACCAGGTCGCTATCCCAACATACAAAGAACTCGTCACCTATAAACTTGCATATGTGTTTGATTTCTCGATTCCTGAGATAAAAAGCAATACCATCAAGATCACCACCACTACTCATTGAAGGCGCTGCCTTGTGCCCCGGCTTGGCAACAGTCGCGAAAACAATGCAATCCACTAGATGCGCAAGTTTAGGGTGTTGGACAGCCCTCAGCTTGAGGCAATCCCCTGTAAAAGAAAAAAACCATCGTGATTATGAATGCGAGACCACTTGGCACCTACCAGGGTGGAGGCAGGGATTGCGAACAACGACCACATCGGCATGAATCGGCGTCGCAGGTCCCCTGCGAGCAGCCGTGATACGAATGTGCACTTCCCCTTCTTTTAAAACCTGGTACGGGTCACATACTCCGAAAAGTCGCCTAGATTTGTGAATCATCATACGGGACTTGAACTTGTTTGTACGTTCATCCCGCGCCTTGGAGACTTCAGATGACTGTAATCGACGAATCTCTTTCTTAACGGCTGGATCGTCAATGCCATCCAGAAGAGCTCTTTCTACCAGAGGATACAGCTCGAGACAGGATAAGAAGTCAATGGCCTTGGTGGCATCTTTTGATGCATTGGTGATCCAATCGAAGTATTCTTGCTGTTTTGCCAGAAGTTTCTCATTCGAGACTCCAAGGCTGGAGAGGAGCACTATGATATCGTTGTTGAGTCGTCCGAAAGAATATGGCCTAGAATGACCGACAACAGAGAACGTATTATCGGCAGTAGATGTGAACTTTTTCATGCTTTTCCGGAATTGGGCGAGGTGTTTAGTCGTTGTATCGAGTTCAGGATGCAACATCAGTACGCCTTTGTAGCCGAGGTACCTAGAAAGAAAAGGACGTTAGACGACAAGTATAAATGCAGACTGATGCTGGGCCAGTTACCTGATCTGAAAAACCGTTGGGGTATAACGTGTCTCTCTGAACACTATTTTCTTGGTCCTACTCAGCTGTATAGCTAGCCGTTTGGAGATGAGTCCACACCCATCCGAGAACACCTCATCACCAAGTTGTATGTCAGGGATGTCGGCAACGCATTTTGGATCGAGGTGATAGTCGATTTGGGCAGACGAAAAGAGAAGTGCAATCCGTTTTGCTCCTGGATTCTGAGTCTGAGAGACATTTCCCTCGCGAATGATAGAACATACCTACGTTTTGCGACATTCATAATCTTTCCGAAGTCCCCCATGCGATAGATCCTGAGGTCCAGCTCTGCATCCGTATTCGCCGCTCGAAGAAAGCAAGAGCGTCCTCTCTATGGAAAAGATCAGAGATTTGGGGTAGGTGAGGAAGAAAGAAGGTTACCAATTGGCTATGGCTATGATGATAAAACCGATACTGTACTCCATTCAAGAGAAAACCTCTCTTCATCATACGCACAATATATTCCACTGTCACTTTTGGTGATTGATCAGGGAAGCGAAAAGTTCTGTTGAAGGACATCAGGATGAATTTGGATGGATCGTCCGCGTTGAGTATTCGATTGGACGGGAATTGCTCGATCCGCAGCGTGATCGCCTCGATGCTGAACGAGACGACCTTTCCGAAGATCGTGGTTGGTTTCTGATTCTTGGGCAGAGTGAGGGCATCGTTGGGGACCTTGAATTCCCAAGTCTCGTCGTCGAGTGCAGGGTTTGCCCTTAGAGTAATTGCTCGCATATCATAAACCTTTTGGAAGGGGAGATGGCTGATAGCAATGGCGAAAGGAAAGGAGGTCTCTAGGCGCCCGTCTGTGAGAATTCGAGTCCAAATGCCGTAATGGTACTTCACACCGTCGTCGCATGTCGCCACTGTATCCGCACAATCACTACCGCACCCATGGAGGGAGCCAGGACTGTCAAGCGTTCTGTCTCAATATATGTCGTTGGACCGTCGGTAATGTTGCTGATGAACAATATGAACAAGGACTAACGCGCTGCAGTCGACAGGCAAAACAACGCTTTGCGCTGCATTGTCCGAAAAGCTTGGACTAGATGAATCGGCTTACGTGACAGAAGTTGCTCGTCATATCATGCGAACCAAAGGCTATACTCGAGAAAACATTGGGTCAATTCAAATGCAGGAGGACATCATGGAAGGACATCTACAGCGGGATGAAGAAAACTGGAAAACGCTGCCTGTCCGCGTATGTGATAGATCAGCCATCGACCCCATCGTATACGCCATTTTGACCTCACCCGACAAAGACGAAGCTCGAAGAAGGCAGGATCATCTGACCCACTCTGCTAGGTTCCAGAAGGCGTTGCGACGATATCGCCAATCGATTGTGATACTTCTAACACCTGTGGCTGAATGGCTGGTAGATGACGGTGTGCGAAGCACAGAGAATCAAGATGAGTGCCTGAAGATCTTTCGGCAATTGTTGCAAGAGTTGGACATCCCCTATCATGAGCTTGGTCGAGGCACGATGTATTTGCAGGAAAGAGTCGCAGTGACGATGGGATTGGCAAGATTTTGATGAAGATTTCAAGGTTTCCATGAAGATTTTTGCATAGCGGGGGCCTTAATTTGTTTTGTAGACATCCACCATCGAGGATTGACGAAGGAGGCGGCTTTCAGCCCTTTCCAGATTCAACCCTGATGGTTTTAAAACCTCCACAACGATAATGGCAAGCCAGCTGTGGCGAGTGGTTTTATTATGTCGGTACAAGCTGCCAGTTGGAGCAAAAGACCGAATTTTCTACCAGACTTGTGGATCCAACAGGCTCTAGAATATGGGATGATTGTAAGCCAGTTCTCGAGTTCAACTCAGGTCGCAGGATGAGGTACGAAGCGCGAATAATGTACTTAAGCGACCAATAAGCGACGACGCAGTAGGCATTGCCTGGCAATTGTTTTCATGCTTCGGCATCCCGGCAGCTGCCAGGATCAATTCTCACCACATACCGCGCCCTTCGATGCTTAACTTCATTTACCCTTCAAATGCGACAAACCATTCAAGGATGCACTAAGATGCAAGCTATATAACGTAGTATGCGAAGCATATGAAGGACTTGATGCCGAAGATTGGGTGGGAGTGTCTAAAGCTGCCGAAACAGGCAGCATGTGAACCGAAATCAGGTGCATCAGACGAACGACCTTTCGTCCTCTCCACGACCTCGATCTCAACTTCGCGCAATGGCGAGCCCCTTCTCCTGGTCTGACACGGTCCAAATAGCGTTTAGCTCCTGCATACCCTGTCTAAAGCCTGCTTCAAGAGAAGAAGCCGACCAGAGCGACTTCGAAAGCCAACAGCACAATCCTGCGATCAACCGGATACGTCGGGCCCGCCCCGACGAGCTACAAGGGCTCTTGGCGGACAACGAAACTGACATAGATGCAGAAACCCTTTCATTGCATTCGAATCCGGGGAGAGAACGTCGAAACAAGAAGAAGAAAAGGTCAAAGAAAAATCTTGACAAACCGCACAGAATCACGCTCTTTGGGTATGACTTGTTTGGAAAACCTTCCATTCATCTTGCAGAGAATGATAATGACGCTCTCTACTCGCGAGAAAACGGCTCTGCCACGCCGAACAGGATTTCCAGAGCCCACTCTACAGCATCCACGTTCGATTCTGACGCCGCACCGCTCGACCCGGACACCATCGCTGCGCTTTCTACGGCGAATGCTACTGCAGCCGCACGGGCTTCAGCAGAAGCCGAAGAACAGAGACTCAAAGACAAGGAAGAACGCAAGCAGCGCAGGAGGGAAAAGAGAGAGCTGAAGCGCCTTGCAGGGTCTCCTGCTGCTGGAGGCGCCGAGGACTTCGAAGGATTCCAAGGTAGTGGGGAACCTCATCGTGGGCAGTCACACATCGGCACCATGTTCTCCGGCCATCCTGGCTCCGACTCGGGTTCTGGCTCAGGCTTCTCTGGGTCTGCTTCAGGGGGGCACGGAGAGTACGGCCCCTTCGTTGCCGCTCCAGGTCCATACGTGCCTCCACCCCCAGAAGACGACGAAGACGAAGCTGCTGATCTCGACGGTGGTCTATACGCACGCAAAACCGATCGAGGTAAACCCTCTAATGGCGGGTCAGATTCTCGTAGCCGCACCTCCGCGTCCGCCTCGGATCGTGCGCACCAATTCCCCGACCCCCGAAATGTGTTTAGTCATCTGCAATCCCAATCGCAGCAGTCGCAGTTCCAGCCGCATCCGGGCCAGGAGCGGAAAAAGAAGAAATCTTCGAAATCATCTGCATCGCGTACGACGAAGTCACATTCGTCTTCGACATCGCAATCACCCTCGCTGCCTTCACCTGTCTCGCCTGCCTTTCCCAGTGGTGTTCAGCAGATCGTGAGCCCCAGCACGGTAGAGCAAGGTCAAGGTTTCTTTGACTTGGAGGACGAAATCCCTACTGTGAATCCAGCAATACCAGATGACGTCAAGACGTCAGGAGGTGGTTTTCCTGCTGCTAGGTTAGGAGGTGGCGGGGCAGGTGGTGGATTCCCCATGACAGGCTTTGGTGGTTCAAATGGCATGGGCACGAAACGAAGCAGAGACTTCGGTGCATTCCTCGCTCGTCGCGGAGACGAAGAAGTCGACGGTCTTTGATTTGAACAGCAGCTAGTCTTCCTCCAGTGGAACTTCTTCAGTGGGATGTTTTTCGCAACTTTGCTCAATCAGAGATACCTGCGAATGACTGTCAAATCCTTACTCTATCTCGTCAGTCCATTCCTACTTCAACTTCGACTTGTTTCACGCAATGCCCTCTTGTAAACGTTCATGTTGTTACATTATCCCTGTCTAATCCATACCCACATTCATTGTCTCCTTACCAATCGTCCATGCCATAACTATAGGAGAGGATCTTTATCGACTCACTAGACGCCTTGTATCTCGCCAATTGATAACTTGCAGTTCTTGCGTTTTCTACTTTGGGACTTCTGAGTGGCTTTGATATGTTCAGCTGAACATCTGCATGGTTAGTCTTTTTTTGTAGTCGTTTTGACACGAAGTACCAACGTTATAGGTTCCTGTTTTCTCGCATGTAAATGCTAAATACTGGAGCTGGGAACATACAAAATGCACCCCTCGACTGCAAAGTTTGTCGAGTGCTACTTGTAATGGTGACCAACTCAAAGAGGTATTAATTACGCCCAAGGAACTCCTTGTCTGAGTGTAATTGCCCGATTGAAATTGCAGCGTTGGAGTTGTGTCATTCACGTTGGTTTGTTGGTTTGTATAAGGGGAGGGAACCAAGGTCCAAACGGGATGGCTTTGAAAAAACGCATAACATTCTGAAAGAACTAATACAAGTACACGACTACTGAGACCGCATTTCCAGGGAAATAACTAACATCCAGCAGGTACTGTAGTACTATCGTTGTGGTTGGCGGCAGCAGAGCCTAGCCCACGACTTGCAAAGGCATTCCACAGCACACATTTGTTGGCGCCCGCGTATCGGTTTACGTCGGCTTGGATCCAAGCGTCTCGAGCAGTGAGCACTAAATTTGAGCAGATGATGCCGTCAATAAAACAAGATCGACAGAAGTAGATACAGGTCTTACGTGTAGGATTGCAAGGCTGAAGGGCTAGCGCATCAAGGAAGAGGTGTAGGAACACAATGTTGCCTTCGGTGCCCGCGGGATTTGTACGCGCCGTCGCTGACCAGCCGTGTGCAGTGACAAGGGCAGCGTAGACGTTGTGTAACATGTTGGCCCATACTTCGCCGATATCTATCAAATGTTGATCCATAAGTCATTGTTGCACAAGCGCAAGGATGATATCTTACCATGGACCTCATTCAAAGTCTTGAGGGTTGAATAGCGCAGGGGATTCACGGTCCTGTCAAGGTTCGGAGTAGGTATGAGGTTCTGTCATGAGAAAGGCAGCTATGCAAGACTCACGCAGAGGTAGAATAAGGATGTGTACGAATGCCGGCGGGATCGTTGATAACATATTGTCCCATGACATAGTCAGGTACTGCACTTGACGTTTTCTCCGTCCAGCTTAATAATAGAATCGGGTTTAGCTTCAAATCGGACAGCTTTATAAGAAAGGACGAACTCGGCCATAGCATCGGACCAGCCTTCATTGATAAATCGGTGAGTTGTTAAGATGAGATCAAACCCGGAGACACTCCTTACCTTCACCCATACCTCCAGCTTCTGTTGTTTGTAGGCAACGGCCAGTACCTCCACCAGTCATTCGGTTCGTCACGCCATGCGTATTTTCGTGAACGACGATATCGTTCTCTAGAGCGCCATCACGTTGCGGCTATTGAAACGTTCGATGAGTACATGAATCACAAGTCCATGGATTGGTACACCTACGCTCGTGAGATCCCACAAGAACATTCCTTCAAAGGAACAACGAGGTTAGATATATCCAGCGAAAAGTACGTTCTCTAAACGTACTCATGCGGCCAGATTGACCACTGCATGAGGAAATCAGTCAGACTGTGGTAAGTACAGCTCAAGAATCGAGTTTGCTTACTCGGCCGGTGTCGAAAAATCGGCATTGTCGGTTCCAGCCGAATCTTGAACGGAGACAGTGACACGGTCATTACCTACACCACCTTTCCCAAAGTTATCGTTTTGGAAGTTGAATGCCGCCTATGATTCGCGAGCAGTCAATGCAAATCCGCAGAACTCGACAACTTTGGGCGACATACTTCTGTGAAACCATAACTGCGAGTCATTAGCAGAGGGCTGACATTAACACGGTATAGTATCTTACCGATACGTCAAGTCATGGACTGAGTTGACAATGTAGAAAGCATTCACTCGGGCGGCGTCGAGATTTGCTTGAACTGTTGGTGCCGAAGCTGGATTCTGTGCGAAAACGAAGTTGAGGCCGGTCGAAGATTGGGTGGTCACGCCAGTCTGCGCGCCCTTGAAGGCAATGACATTGTTACCCCTATTGATCTTGACGGTCAAATACATTTTCCGCTTATCAAAGTTGTTACTCACGCGGTGGTGCTTCTCAGCAAGGAGTAAAGTTAGCTCACAGCACTACGAAGGATTGGCAAACTAACTCACGTTGTTGTTGTCGTTCCAGTTGTGTGCCAGCCTGAAGGAGACGAGGTTGTGTCTTGTGGGTCTGTTAGTACCTCGAAGCCTTGCGTAAGGATTTCTTTTTGGAAAGGTAATACACGGTACTGTTTCAACGGAAGGATGATGAGTCAGAAGGTACAGATGAATCTTGGACTAGCAACTCACAGAAGCCTTCGCCACGAAATCTGTGACAGTCACCAGCTCCCCTGAGTGGGCGTCAATGAAAGCTTCGACCCAGGCGCCAGTGTCATCATTCTGGATCTGAACGACGTGCGTAAGAACCGCGGTGTTGTCTTGTTTAATTACAAATTCGAGGGTCGGTGGGTGGTCGTTGAACTTTCCGTTGAGCACTGCTTCGGCTGAAGAGATGGCAGCATCGACTGTGATTGAGGGTGTGGACGAAGCAATACTCGCTGTCAATCTTTAATCAGCAATGTTTTCTGACACGACAGGATAAATCCCAGAGCGTACTAGGTTTTACAAAAGAAGACCCGAATGAAACGACCTAGAGGACACGTTCATCATGGGCTATATGAATGCAGGACCACCATACCTTGTTATTGTTATTGAATGCGACATTTGCCACCGCGTTGGCAAACGGAATGCCATCCTGCACTTATCAGTAAATGGTTATATTTGAGAATCTATCATCAACTTACATGGGTTTGGCGAAGGAAGGCATGGTGGGCAACCTCTCCCGAGAAACCTGATTTGAAAGTGATCGCACTGGGATCTACTGACAAGTGCGAGCCGGCAAACGCGATAGCAGCGTCTTTGAGGTCAAAAATGGCACGCTTTGACTGCGGATGCTCAATGCCTGTTTCGAATGTCTGACACAAAATCAACTAGTGAAATATATAAAAATTGTTATCACATACCTCAAAAGTACTCGGAGGATGGAAAGTCTCGAGAGTGACGGCAAGATCACGTCCTACATTGCGCACGCGATGAGTGCCAAGCGTTGATGTCGAAGGCCAAGGTGCTGCCATGGCGCTCGAAGCATAAACTACCGCCAAAAAGACCGAGGTGAAGAATTTGTTGAAAGACACCATATTGGAGATAGAGCTTCAGCTAAAACAGACAGGACCGCAAAGGCTTGCCTGGGTGGTCCACGAGGTGAGCATTCGCATTTTATACTCCTTGAACAAAGCGTTGATGTTCGTAAAAATGCCCTCTTCTCCACATGCGTGACGGACTATCAGTCCCGAATCGATATCATCAATCTCAATATCATTGTTGCACCCGATTTATGTGCTCGTGACGATTGTAGTACCGGACGGAAATACGCTAAGCTTCAGTTATCACGCTTGTAAGGTTGAACGGCGAGCGGTCCAAATAAAATCAGGAGGCTTGGCAAAGCTCTTTCGGGTTGTTTTTCGTGCTGAGTAGTCCTAGCATCTTCGTGACGAAGATTGGACCATGTGTTGGAATTGTTGCAAATTCTTCTAGCAGGGCAAATAGATGTTTGTGGGTAAAAGGCTGAGTTGGGCCGGAGGAAGTTGCATACGCGCCAAGTCATGCCAAGCCATTCCCAGTCTAAATATAAATCCAACGACATCGTCAGCAATCTATATTTGGACCATTCCCATGGGACCTATCTTCGAATATCCTGATATCGCCAAGTCGAGATGTTAACGCTCAAGAATAGTATGCCGCCTCGTGAAACGGAGACTATAACCGTTGCTATTGCATGGCTTGGTGTAGATAACACCATGAGGCGTCGGTCATCCGCGTACATTATTGCTGAAGACCACAAGGGAAGAGGTCTTTACAAATCCGACCTGATAACTGAATGCCAATTACGGACATTGAGCCGACCAAAGCAGTACGACCTCACAACGGAGCGTTGAGAGAGACTGGTTACTTAAGAGGGCTCAGCCGATGCTCAATGCGTCATGGCTTCTCACCTATCCATGTGATTTATCCTAACTTGCTTAACATCAGCCCCCTTATAAAGTTACATGGACAGATACCATAAGTGCTTACAGTCACTTTGCCTGTATGATTGAGAATATGATTCACTCCATTTGTTCTGATCTGGTGTTAAAAATAGACGCGGCCAGCTGATACAATCGCGCGTGATGCGACGAAGAAAATATATCCATTCTGCGGACCACTCCGGACCATCTCTGACGAGGCCTCTAATGATAGGTTGCAACAAGAAGAATCTTCACCCTAAAGAAATAACGGCAAGAAACACGTTGAGTGCCCATCATATCAAAGAACAACGCACGAACAAGTACCTTGAATGCTAGTCAGACTTAGAATCATTCTGCGGCACCGGGCCTCTGTGAATTTGTGAAATCGCCAGACCAACAGGGTGTAGCAATGGCACATTCTAGGTTGTGACAAAGAAGAACAGTAACGAAAGCAAAATGTGAACAATACAATAATCCCCATAGACTACAGCAGTATTACACGACAATTGTATACGGGGGAACCTAATGATTCGGTGGGGCTATTTGGGACACATAAATATCAGCCCAATCCCGGAGATGGGGTGAAACAATACATTAGGATACACTCGCTCCTTCTGGTTTAGTACGCCATGAAATAAAACCTGCGAAGATTTGTCGGGGTTGCCGTTTTTAAACAATTGGATACGATGCAGAGGCGCAGCCGAGGCACCCTTTACCGATCTGCTCAAAATGAGCCAATATGGCGGCCACTGGCGTGGGTTGAGTTGCAGCGGCGACTTCATGGCATTTTGACCTGCCGTTCAACGTTTGATCGGCCTTGCGACTGAGGCTGCCGAAGCCGGGAAAAGGCTGTCCATATTGTCTAGGGCCGCTATGCAGCGTGCAGCTTCATTTTTCTGGAGAGCCTCCAGAGCTTTGAAGAGCACTTCTTCACGTTTAAAGCGTCTGGTTTTGATTTCGAGTTGAAGTAGTGTCGGCTACAAAAAGTCGTTCCACCAGACTTCGAACACTGGTATTCTCTCTTTCTCTTTCAGGAGCAAGTTGCACTGGTCCAAACATGAACCAGAACTACTCTCCATGACGTGTTGTATGACAACTCACATCTGCACAATTTTCTGCTCCTGAAGTTCAAATAGTCAGATCCTTAGCCGGAAAATTGCGACAATGAGGCAAAAGTATCTCGTCCGGGGTAAAATTCATGACAAAAATCCGTACCAAAGATAAAACTACTGAAATTGAACGCGCAGTGGCTGTTGCCAGTGGAAGGCTTAACATCCATCAGGCAAAGTGGGATCATCGACGTAATTGGCTGCATATAAACCGAGCCCACGACTTGCAAAGGCTGTCCACAACACACATTTATTAGCGCCCGTGTATCGGGTTACGTCGGCTTGTATCCAAGCGTCTCGAGCATTGACAACTATAATTTGGGCAGATGATGCCATCAATACACGAATACTGACGAAAGCGGATACAGAGCTCACGGGTAGGATTGCAAGGCTGAAGTGCTAGTGCGTCTAGGAAGAGGTGTAGGAATACAATGTTGCCTTCGGTGCCCGCAGGATCGGTACGCGCCGTCGCTGACCAGCCGTGTGCAGTGACAAGGGCAGCGTAGACATTGTGTAGAATATTGGCCCATACTTCGCCGATAGCTAAGTCGCAATATATAAGTCATTGTCATACAAGCGTAAGGGCGAAATATTACCATGGACCTCATTCAAAGTCTTGACGGTTGAATAGCGCAACGGATTTACGGTTCTTTCGGAGTTCAATGAAGGTATGAGGTTCTGTCAAATAAAGGCGGCCATTCAAGACTCACGCAGAGGTCGAATAAGGATGTGTACGAATGCCGGCGGTGTTGTTGGTAACATATTGTCCCATGACATAGTCAGGTACTGCACTTGACGTTTTCTCCGTCCAGCTTAATAATAGAATCGGTTTTAGCTTCAAATCAGACAGCATCATAAAAAAAGGACGAACTCGGCCATAGCATCGGACCAGCCTTCAACGATAAACCGGTGAGTTGTTAAGATGAGATCAAACTCGGAGACACTCCTTACCTTCACCCATACCCCCGGCTTCCGTTGTTTGTAGGCAACGGCCAGTACCCCCGCCAGTCATTCGGTTCGTCACGCCATGCGTATTTTCGTGAACGACGATATCGTTCTCAAGAGCGCCATCGCGTCGCGTCTATCAAACGTTCCATCAATAATTGGTTCTCAGGTCGGTAAATTGGTACACCTACACTGGTGAGATCCCACAGATACATTCCTTGAAGGAACAACGATCTTCAATATATTTGGAGAAAAGTACGTTCTTCAGACGTACTCATGCGGCCAGATTGACCACTACATGATGTTAACATTCAGAATGCGGTACAGATTAAGAGTCGAGTTTGCTTACTCGGGTGGTGTCGCAAAATCGGCATTGTCGGTTCCAGCCGAATCTTGAACAGAGACAGCGACACGGTCATTACCTACACCACCTTTCCCAAAGTTATCGTTTTGGAAGTTGAATGCCGCCTTTGATTCGCGAGCAGTCAGTGCAAATCCGCAGACTCAACATGTCTGGGAGACATACTTCTGTGAAACCATAACTGCGAGTCATTAGCAGAGGGCTGACATAAACACGGTATAGTATCTTACCGATAAGTCAAGTCATGGACAGAGTTGACAATGTAAAAAGTATTCACTCGGGCAGCGTCGATATTTGTTGCAGTCGTGGGATCAGAAGTGTTATCCTGCTTGTATTCAAAGTTGGGGCCAGCTGAAGATTCTTGTGTCGGGCCAGAGGGAATGCCGGGGAGAGAGGACAATGTGGTCTTGTAAGTGATCACATTGTTGCCTCTGTTCGATACGATTGGCAGAAACATTTGCTCATTTTCCAGATAGATTATGTAGTATCACTCACGAGGTCGAGCTTCTCAAAACAGATCATTATCAAGTCAAACAAAGTGAAAATGGACGATTACTCAAAAAACTCACGTCGTATATCCCGTTTCTGAGAATTCTGAGAAATGCCAACCATTTAATGATGCTAGAGGGTCTTGGGGGTCAATGATTGTTTCGAAGCCTTCACCGGGTGTTTCTTTGACGATGGGCAGTGCAATATACTGTCACCAACACGAAACAGAAGTAAGTAGATCGATCGGTACTACAAAACGAGACTCACATCAGCCTTTGCCACGAAATCGACCACATTCGCTGGCTTTCCTGTGTGGGCATCAACAAAAGCTACAATCCAGGCGCCAGTCTTATCATTCTGAATCTGTATGGAATGGGTAAGAGCCGCAGTGTTGTCTTCTTTGATGACATATTCGAGTGTTGTCGGATGGTTGTTGTATTTCCCGTCAAATGCTTTCTCAGCCGAAGAGATGGCAGACTCCACAGAAATTGAAGGGCTAGATGAAGCGATGCTTTCTGTTATTGGGTTGAGCAAGCCTGCTCACCAGGCGGTGATATGAGGGATGCTCACTTGGTTTCACGAATGAAGATCCGAATGAAACGACCTGGTAAAGCACATTTTAGTACTACCCGTGCGAAGTGAATTTGGTATACCTTGCCATCCTTGTTAAATGCAACATTTGCGACGGCATTGGCAAATCGAATTCCATTCTGGGTTTGAGATCAATACCTATGGTAAGTTTATGTATGATTGAATACTTGCATGAATCTGTGAAAGATAAGCGTGATGGGCAACGTCTCCGGAATAACCCGATCTGAAAGTGACCGCACTGGCATCTAAAGACTGGTGGGAAGCGGTGAACGCGATAGCAGCGTCCTGGAGCGAGAAAACTGCGCGTTTTGACTGGGGATGATCAATCCCTGTGTCGAACGTCTGACACGAAATCAGGCCTTGAACCACAGATGTTTCGAACTCCTCACCTCAAAAGTGCTAGGAGGATGGAAAGCTTCGATAGAAAGGCCACGACCTATGTTGTGGACACGATGGGTACCAAGCTTCGAGGTTACAAGTCCAGGGGCAGCCGTAACGTATGAAGCATAGGCTGTTGCCAAAAGGATGGAGGTTAGGAATCTGCTGAAAGACACCATGTTGAGGATCGAGTCCGAGCAAAGATAAACGTGAAGAGACTTGGTCTGGAATTTCAACCTAGCGAAGTGTTAGCTTTTATACCAGCCGGAGGGAACTACGCGACCGTCAACAAGTTTCCCTTCCACATGCGCAACGGATACAAGCCCCAGATCGAGGTATCATCGACACTTGCATCTTTGCATACTCCTGAGGACTGTGAGCACAAGCACCTCCTAAATCGGATCGGTTGAAAGAACTGCTATATCAAGGTATCAAGTCTTAAGACCCGTCGCATAACAGTGCGTAGGGAATATAACGCGAGGAGCAGATATTGCTTGTCGTGCGCATTCACTCCTAGCATAGTTCACGAAGGTCGAGATGTACATGGCATTGGTTGTGAATCTCTCTCAATGGGAGGAAGATGTGTTTTTGATGCAAGACTGCCGTGAGATTGGAGAATGCATGTTAGTAACCTCGCTAGTCGTTGGTGATCAAGTTCCGACCTTCCTTCAGGAGAAAACAAACGACATGATACGGATGACCCCATTCGGCATCGAGGTCCACCGCAGGAAACGTTTCCGGAATATACAAGGGAGGAGATACGCTACTCACAAGCATCACGACCATTCGAGATAGCAGGATGTGGTGAAGGTGCCGGAACCATGCCAATCTTGGAGCAGATGCTAAGTGGTGCAAAGGGGCATCTTAACAAAGGTCTTGAACAAGGACGAGCTCACCCGCCGATCCGCACAAGAAGCGGCGCATAGTGAGGATTACACACAGGGGCTTCCTTCCCTTGATGATTTGTTGCCTGGAAGAAGAACGAGCGAGTAGAGCGAATGCGAAGTTTATCGAAGGGATAACGCATGCACGAGTGCTTTCTGGTCGGCCTTCGAAGGCGGCGTATAGGGACAATCCGTGAAGCCCAGAGTTTCATGAGCAAAAGTGAGAAGCACGATCCAACGCCAGCGTCTACGTCGAGTCCTGTCCACGATTGGAAAGTTCACGTGGAAGAGATCATAACATGGAAACAAGATGAGAACTTGCTGATAGTGGCGTACAATTGGATCACAGAGCAATTGTGCGTATTGTTGAAGGGACTTTCAAGCGATAGTATTCAGTCATCGGCCAAAGAATGACTTAGGCAAAGCTTGCATGTCAGGATCGAGCCCCGATGTCGTTGGCGCTCGAGAGCGCCGGATTCTTAATAGCAGACACTTGTCGGAACCAATAAGGATGCGACGACGGAAAGGGACCAAAGAACACCCCAGCTCGACTACGTCAATGGGCTGCCCGGGTACTCTGGTTCAACCTGCCACTTTACTTCGCTGTCGATTGCACAAGAATGGGTAACAACGAGCCCTTACATCCACATGATGCACTGCTGTGTCTGGTGGCATGGTCAACACTTTCAAAAGTTCATGAAGCACACCAGAGCATACCATGCACAACATAGTTCCCCTCAGTTTGAAAATTTCCTATCATCTCATATGCGACAGACCCGCATTTCCCAAGCTGATTGCCATCGTTAATGACAATGCTGGTGCATCACACTGACAGGCTCATATGTAGGCAGGGTGACCATCCAAAAAGTCATTCGTGTGCATCACCGGTTGAGATCGGGTGGGAGGTTAGGTGTGGGTTGGTCATTATGGTGACCCTAAATTCCTTCACGATCAAGTCTTTCAATCATGTCGCGCAGTTTCGCATAGCATCCTTTTACAAGCTATGTGAAAGAAGAAATTTCAGACAGTCAAAGAAGAGTGGATCCGTTTCTGAGCTCACATACTTCTGAATGGATTTTCTAGACTCTGTTGCACGAGTGGTTTGTTGCAGGTTACAAAGAACAAGTTAGGTAACAATGTTGACCGGAACAACGGGTTGAATCTGAGGAGCTCGGGGAACTTGCGGGGGTGGAACCAGCTGGGGTTCCGTGCCAAGCTCGCATAGACTCGGATGGTGGTCATAGGAATCCATCTTGGATCACTTCAAGTAGGTTTCATTCATGTGGACTGACCTTATGCGATGCGATCTATTGACCAACCTTTGTTATGGACGCTTGATCAACGCTGATCATGAAAGAGCATGATGTATGTAGGTTTACAGGCTCAATCGCTTGATTCCAGGGGCGACCATCAGGATAAAGTTCTCGAATAGATTTATCCGACATTCAATGAACTTTCTTGGTTGTTCATTGAACAACAAAGAAAATAAAATGACTCATCGCAGGACATCTAAAATTTGACACCGACCCCGCGTCACGCCCGTCCGAAAGCGGTCGGTCCACGAACATATCCTCGGCTTGCTCTCGGCCAAGATTGACGACGGAAGCTGCCAAGTGATGAAACCTCTGCTTGATTAGACGCGCAACTGGCACAAGGTAACTAATCAACTCTTATGGTTGCTTTGAAAATTTACCTCGGAGGGAGAATAGCTATACACGCACTGCACACCAGCGTTGCAAAAGGTCGTTCAGACAAGACGAATGTGGAGGCTCCGAGATGGGTTGACGTGACGACGGAACGGCTGGTGAAGATGTCGGAGGAATGCCTCATTCGAGACCCTGAGTGGTCACAATTGGAAAGCAACATTGGGGTTTGTCTCCATTCAGCACAACCACACCCATCCAAGCGAATCCACGGTGACCGTGCCACATTGGCCATTCAATATGAAGCCGAGCCAACTGATTGTATTTGTTGTTGTACCTATAAAGGCTCTCCAACGGCGGTTCAACTCTATCCCTCCCCATCTCTCGTCTCCCTTTTTCTTCTCCTTCTCTTCTTCACGATCATTCCCAAGAAGCTAGGCTTCCTGACTTAATTTCTTTCATTCACCGTTTTGAAAATGGTCGCTTTCACCAAATCGTTCTTTCCTTTGCTCCTCGCTGCCCTGCTCTCGACTTCCGTTCAAGCTGCACCGTGGCCTGTTTACTCAAGACACGCAACGCACCGTGTTCGCACCATCGGCAAACGTCAGTTGAAGGTTGAGAGTTATCATCCGAAATCAACGTTCAAGGTATGTCGGGAATCTTTTAAATTGCGAATGTTGGGTTATTTTTGTCGCTGTCGCTAAATTGATCGGTGCTCGGCTAGACTTACGGTGCTGCGGGTGCTCCTGCTTCTGCAACAGGGGCCTCCCTTGTCGGAGCTTCCTTAGGCTCCTCTGCAATCTCATTCGTTAGCTCACTCGGTGTTAATGCCACCAACATCGATTACAAGTCTGGTTATACCTCGGGGACCTCGCGGTTTGCGTATGTCAAGCAATCTATCGTACGTCCACCTTTCTACTTCAATGGTCGATCTCCATTGATTTTCTTTCAAGAACGGCATCCCTGTTGCAAACGCAGTAGCGAATGTCGCTTTCAACGGTGACAAGGTTGTTTCGTATGGATCGTCCTTTGTTGACACGAAAACTGGTGCGCAGCTGTCCGCCTTTCTTCCGTCTGCCAACCCTAATGGGCCTTTTCAGCCAACATTGCCTCACCTGACCCCACCGTTTCATGGAGGTCGGTGTTACCTCAAATTGAAGAGACCCTGGAGGGTACTTATAATGGTCAAAATGCCACCCTCGAGTACCTGGCTCAAAGCGACGGTTCTCTGAAACTCACTCATGTCATTCAAGTTCAAAATGAAGTGACAAATGCATGGTATGAGGCGTACATTGATGCCCACACTGGAGAACTCGTTTCTGTGACTGACTTCGTGAACGATGCTACTGTGAGTGGCTTCAGCACCCTAGTTATATGAAAGAACGCTCAATGTGGTGTGCAGTACACTGTCCTTCCGACCACGAAGCAGAGTTTCCCTGAGGGACTCGAGACTCTTGTTGATCCTGAGGATATCGCCGCATCGCCGTTCGGATGGCACAGCGTCGGACAAGGCAATTCCACCACCACCTCGTATGTGTACCCTCTCTTTGTTCTTTTACCATTTTCTGACCGTTTTCCAGGGGAAATAACGTCCTTTCCTTCAAAGGCCAACAAGTCACTGTCCAGTCAGCGGAAGGCCTCCAGTTCACCGCCGAGTACAACGACAACCAGGAGCCCACTGCCACGGCCAACGTAAACGCCGCACGTACCAACGCCTTCTTCATCTTGAATACGATGCACGATTTCTCGTATCGATATGGGTTTACAGAGTCTTCCTTCAATTTTCAGCTGGACAACTTTGCCAAGGGAGGCCGCGGACAGGATAGGGTGCTGGTGTCTGTGCAGGACGATAGCGGGACGAATAATGCCAATTTCGCTACACCTCCCGAGTAAGCTGATTCTTTGCATTTGTGACTTCATATTCATATTCATCGCCGTTTTGCAGCGGTCAATCGGGAATCTGCCGCATGTTCATCTGGGACCTTACGAGCGTGAGTGTTGCTTTTTTTCTAGCTCTAGTTTTGATACTCAAGATGTGGTTGCTGTAGCCCAACCGTGATGGAACCATGGAGAACGACGTCCTCATTCACGAGATGACACACGGTATTACCAACCGACTCACCGGTGGCGGAACTGGACGATGCTTGCAAACCGCCGAAGCGGGTGGGTTGGGTGAAGGCTGGGGTGATGCCATGGCCTCGTGCGTCATTTCTCTCGTTTATCGATATTTCGCCGTCTTACCATTTTGGATTGAACAGATGGATGAATCAAAATTCTGCTCAGACTAGGGACTATACCATTGGCGCATATGTTTTCAACAACCCTGCTGGCCTTCGTGCCTTCCCTTACTCTACTAACAAGTGAGAATTTGACGATCTCCTTCATGTATACCCGAACAACGACTGATAATCATTCTATAGAGCTACCAACCCCCTAACGTACGCTGCCCTCCAACAAACCAATGAAGTTCACAGTTCGTAGACTTGCACCCATTTTTTGTCGCGTCACTGATCGCAATGTAATATCCAATAGGTGTCGGCGAGGTCTGGGCCAACATGCTACACAACGTCTACGCAGCCCTGGTTGCCGAACGCGGCTTCTCATCAGAGAAATTGACCAACCCAGATGGCCCAGAAGGCAACATCGTTTTCATGAGGCTGTTCATGGATGCGCTCTCGATCCAGCCTTGTAACCCGACGTGTGAGTCATACATCATGACCCTAATTGTCGCAATTGAACCTCGTGCTGACTATCATATATTATCACCTTCTCTTTGATGTTGGATATCCGCTGTCAACAGTCGTTGAAGCCCGTGATGCAATCATCCAAGCAGACGAAAATCGATACAATGGAGCTAACAAATGCACTGTTTTCAAGGCCTTCGCGAGTCGCGGGCTTGGGCTGAACGCTGATGCCAGCTTCGCCGACGACGCCACTCTTCCTGCTGGTTGCTAAACGACAGCCCCTCTACATCAACTCTCTGTCTTCCGCAAGATCGCTCCTTACTTTACTTACTTGCCTTTTGCGTGTTCCGTCACATGTGATTACAGCGTTCCATCGGGTCGGTGCTATGGTCACTGGTAGATGATTTGGTATCTTAGGCTTCATCCACACACATTCATTCATAACAATCAACTGCAATAATTCCCGTCATGATTTCTTTGGGAAGGAGGAGATGGCTTGAGTTGTCGTACCTATGAGACCGTGATCACTCATTTTGCTTTATGTATCAACAACGTCACCGGATCCATGTTTGTATTTCCATTTGCTATCACTCAAGCTGTCAATACCATGATTCATTTGCTGGAACTTGACCGGATTGTTGATCTGTCCAATCCTGATCTTATATCGACTTCCTCTATCATCTCAGACTTGTCCAGACTTTTGCTAGAGAGAGAGTGAATTCCAGTGTTTAGGTCCCGGCGGAACCACTGGGGTTCGCACTAAATACACGCTGTGAATACAACAAAGTATGCTACGGACGCAAGTACTACCATACCGTTGTAAGCAGCTCATGCCAATCCATCCCCCCCGGCGAGGTGACCCGCGCCGACCATTTGTGAATAGGTCATGTGACAATATGGGAACAACATCCATTTCTGAATCCGACGATTAACTTGACGTTCATGAACTCTTCTGAAATCTCCTAGCTAAATGCTGCTGTAGTTCTTCGACAGTTACTCAAAGTACTAAACCTCAGGGTCCCGAAAAATCAATCAGAAAATCCTGGTATCCAAGGAGCCGATCTCAGACGCTCAAGGCTGCCAAGTTGATCTACAGTGTTAGCTTTCGGTTTCTGGTCTCTGGGTGAAAAGTATCAACCGATACTGGTGAAGTGCAGCGTTACAACGACATGTCGGACCTACTACCAATCATTCCTCGCAATGAGACCCTCCTTGAAGGTCTTCCCATGGCGTCGCAAGATACACCCGAACCAGTACCAATCACGGAACAGGAGGTGGGAGAGTACAGGGAGCAGGATCGATTCCTTCCCGTGAGTTGTTTCATAAGCTGTCCAATGCCACAACCTAATCTAAAGTTCACTGTGGACTTCTAGATAGCAAATGTCTCAAGGATTATGAAAGCGGCCGTCCCACCCACCGCTAAAATCGCGAAAGACGCGAAAGAATGTGTGCAAGAATGTGTTTCGGAGTTCATCTCTTTCATCACGTCAGAAGCCGCAGAGAAATGTCAGTTGGAGAAAAGAAAGACGATAGGCGGCGAAGATATTCTATATGCAATGCAGTCATTGGGATTTGATAACTATGTCGAGGTGTTGAAAGTACATCTTGCGAAACTTCGTCAGGTGGGTTCATACACCCATTTTGGCGCCCAATCCTGAACTCGATTTCCTCGCAGAATGGAGCCACGGCTTCTACGTCGACGCATACACACAGAGAGCATCCGATAGAACCCCGGATGGATGGCGAGTAGAGCGAGCGCTAGTGGTGGAATGCATACTTTATGTTGTATAACCATGGTAAGTAAGTCGCGTGCATGTTTGGAGGCATCGTAAATCTGACGTCGGTTTTAGGATTTCGATTATTATCTTGAAGAACATTGTATTATTGCTGTGCTTTCAACTGGTTAGATGTACGACTGTTTAGTTTCGGCCTGGTATCCCGAATGCGTTTGAACTGCATGAAAAGTTCAGATTTGATCGCACTGGGGTCGTTTTTGCCAAGCTACCAAATAACGATTGTCGACTATTTTCGTCCGCTGCGCACAGGAAGTCAATGCGCAGAGCTTGGAAGCGGTGCATGGCCATGCTCTCCTACAGCACACCTAACTCATGTTGAGAACGACGGTCAAATCCTGCACTCATCTCACTTTGATCAGGACTTAGCGTGTTCTATCAGAAGGTGGAGGGAGGCATGATTCTGCGTTGTCCCCATATCAATGACGAGTCATGCCAAAGGCCTTGTTAGGTCTTTTTAAAATTTCAGAGGGGAATTCCTTACGTCGGTGGGATATTCTTGCCACAGAAAGAGATCTATACAACAGTCTTGGGGACGTGAATAACAAGACGCAAATCTAGCGTACTAACGAGATTGTGGATTCGGAGGATTGTTACGGTGAAGGAAGTAGTAGGAACCACAAGGTGAATGGCATAGGATTTATGGAGGAGAGAATGTCAGCAACGCATAAACTCCTTCTGTGCGTTATTAAGAGGTAATACGCAAGATACGTCTTTCCAGTAGAGGAGCAAGCTGCTCCTCGAAATATTGCCTCACGGGAGTGGAGGAAATCAATGGGTCTCGAATCACAACTTTAACTGAGGCTGCCTGCGACAGACGCATGATAGCGGAGAGGAAGGCTGGCAGTGCGGAACTGGGGGGCCAGCCTTCTAATTTCCACAATATCCAGCCCTCATAGTCGTCATACCCTATCGTATCACACAGCATGCTGATGGTCCCGATGTGGGAAGGAAAGGGAATTCCGTTCACTATATCAATAAGCCTTCGTAGCCTGACCGTCGTGTTGTAGACATCTCTCCAGTTCCAAATCTGAGCGCTGATGCTCAGTCTGCGTAATGAAAGCATGGTGTGGAGATCGAGTAGGATTGTGGTATCAGCTTCAAGGTCAGCGCTTCAAGGTCAGACTAAGCATGTTCTTGGAAGGTAGGGAGCTATTCACCTTCAAGTGAGTTGTAGTAATGTAAATCTTGTAAGGAACTCGAGCACTGGCAAAGAATGTATGGAACTACGCTGCCGCTTGGGTGTTCAAAGTTGGATCTATAACCGAACTCAATGTGTAATGAGAGTTTGGTGAGATGAGTCAAGTCAAGGGTGCAATTAGCAGACCGCATCCACTTCGAAAGTGGACGGGACATATCGACACCTTGATATTCAATCTTGAGCGTTTCGAGCTTTGCGATTGATTTATGTTGATTTTTCGGGGAAGTTTCTGTGTGGTCCGGAAACCAGACATCGATAAGGGTAAGGGACTTGAGGGTTGGGATGTGGTCGAAGATTGCGAATGGAACATTGTAGATATGGTCCAAATTGAGATCTACGAGTTGAGCCAATCGACATCTGTCTAACAGAGCTGCCTTTAGCTCGGGGACCCAAGAGGCCCAATCCATTACGGGTCCTGCCTCGAGACGTCTTTCAATGCTTAAAGAAACAACATTGTCGAGCAGAGACACAGCAGAGGCGACAACTGATTGAGCCGATTCCGGTATCCCGTCAGAGCGTCGCCATAGAGCACGTGTGTGGTCGGTAATGGTGAGCTTGCGCACGTAAGGACGAAGATAAGGAGAGCGTTCTAAGAGGTTGTGTAATTGAAATGAAGTGAGCGAGAGCAGACTGAGTGTCGTGTGTTCGTAGAAGATCTTCTGCGCCGTGGAATGAAAGCCCTTGCAAACATAGCTACAGGATGCGAGGGTGTGTTTATCATCGTGTAACTGATCGATGATGGAATCCCAAAGTTCTTGTGGAAGTTCCGGCAGCACCATGGTCTCTAGCCGTTATTCAGTTGTTCCAGTTATCATGCGAGCTGGAAATGATGCCCACCAATGATTGCACAACTAATGATGCCGCTGATGCCGAACGAGCCACTCTGAGCCACTCCAGGCCACTCCTCAAGTCCTGGGCGCGTCATTAGGGTTGGCTTGGGGTTGGCGAATCCATACTTAATGTGGCTTACAGCTGTCTGTCTCTCGTAACTAAAACTTGCACGTCCGCCTAGAACATGCCCCAGTCCTCCACCATCAGTAAGGCGACGCTTGTCGGTGATGAAATAGTCAACGTCAAAGGTGTTGATGACCATAAATTAAATAATAGTTGTGCACATTTGCCTGCCGAGCAACCTCTGGCAGGAGGCAATCTTTTTGCTCGTTTTGCTTATCAGCCCGATGTCTCTTCAGTGGTGAGTCCAATAGCACTTCCATATTGTAGAAGATGCTGAGCAACTCCAATTTGGAAGAAATCTGATTTACAAATGTCAAACTCGGAGCCTTCGGGAACACCGAAGAATGAATTCAACGACAGTAATATAACCTTCAGCACTGTTACTACACCTGCAAGAAAAAGAAAGCGTACATATTCAGCGTCAGGTAATCCAACGCAATTGCGACTTTTCACTGCGCTTCTTGACAATTCTTGTCTTGGAATAGCAGACGTTCAGACACCGAGAAACACGACCATCTGCGAGGGCTGAGTGATTACTTGGCAGCTGAACTTGATAGTGCGCAACCAGAATTTAGCATTCCATGTAATTCGCTGACGTCGGAAATAGTCGTCTTTTGCGACATCAAGTACGTCCTATCACATCACAAGGGCTTAACATCCAAGATCAATCTGGATTCGGTAAACCAAATATCGCTAAGTGGTTTATAGGTTTTTGCGTAATGGATTGTTCAGTATAGGTGAGAGAGCACGTAGTTCTGACACTTTGGACTATAGGTACATAGATCTGAGAACGGTGGGAGACTAGTACTTGTCGTCGGGGAAGGCTATACCACGGGGCCTGAACCAGATAACAACACTCGCACCACCGCCAGTCCATAAACCTGTGGTTAACTAAGTGGGGCGAGCGATGGCAATGGCACCACCCTGGTTCTCCCAGGTCGTCAAACTGGGAGCCCACTTCTTTCCCTCCCACCATTTATGTTCCACCATACTACTCGTCCCCACCACAAACAGGTCAATCCTGTCTTTACCCCAACATACTGCTTTGACAGTTTTCACACATGTCCCGCCCAGCTTCTCGAATTCCATAAGGCTGGGGCCCCAGCTGGATCCATCCCACCACTTGTGGTTTACCGCGCCGTCCGTCCCAATAACGAAAATATCCAGGCGATCCTTGCCCCAGGACACGACCTCGACCTCGCGCAGCAGAGTTCCGCCGAGCGACTCCCATCCGCTCCATTCCTTCCCATTCCAAGCCTTATGCTGCAGGTGGCTCTCGCTGTTCTTACCGAAGAGGTCGATGCGGTTGTTGCCCCAGCTGACTGCCTGGATGTCCCCGACGATCTGACCACCGAGAGACTCCCATTCGCTCCAGATGTTGCCGTCCCAAAATTTATGCCACGCGGCGGAATCCATCCCGGTAACGAAGATATCGAGACGGTTCTCGGACCATGAGATAGCTGTTGGCTTGTCTTGGCTGGATTTACCACCCAGGTTCTCCCAGGCGCCTTCGAGGTTTGGGGCCCAGGATTGGCCGTTCCACCATTTGTGGTAAATAGCGCGGTCAGTGCCGATCACAAACAGATCAAGCCTGGTAATTCTTCATTAGTATTTATCTAAAAGCGGGAACAAGGAGGCGTACCTATCTTCCGCCCATGCTACAGCGGTTGGGGGACCCATGCAAGTGCCTCCCATACGCTCGAATTCGGTGGGCGCGGGGCTCCACGTAGAACCATCCCACCATTTGTGGTAGATGGCGGAATCGGTTCCAGTGAAGAAGACGTCGAGACGGTCTTTGCCCCAGGCAACGCATTCGGGATTGTAGTAGACGACGCCACCTTGCTCCTCATAGTTGTTGATAGCAGGGACCCAGTCTTTGCCATTATAGAATTTGTGGAGAAGGCTAGAATGAGCGCTAACGACGAAGACGTCGAGACGGTTTTTGCCCCAGGAAGTCATGTTGGAATATGTACGGATTGAGCTTGGAGAAGTAGTTCAGAGAGTAGGTCAGAGAAGTAATTCAGAGTAAGACTGGTGAACTGGATGTCTATACTACATGCAAGTTGGTTTATATAGATTGCCTCCAGTACGCTGCTGGTGCATCATGTCTGCTTGTGTCCGAAGTCCAGACTCACAACTTGCTATGGATTTGTCAACGCTCCGATGTGAAACTCAACACGAAACGGTAGAAATAGATTCACCGGAGATCTGAAAGTGACGGGGACAAATTAGGTCTCTTGCAAGTAACAGCGTTCGAGGGTGGCCACATTGTGGCGTCTGCCCACCGTTTTGCCAGGAACAATAACATAAAGACCACAAATGAGAAGACCTGAGAGTCGGTTTCAAGAGACGGGGTGCCTGTGCAATCTTTCGACTTGCGTGGATGTTGACCTGAAAATGGACCGCTCATTTCCCAATGTGGGAAAACGTATGACATATCTAGACAAACCCTGCTTTAGACAACTTTTACCCGAACAGCCAACCAGGACTTCTAGACCGCTGACCAGGGCGACTATGGTGCAGAGGAATCATTTTTTCAAAGATCGTGGCACAGTGGAACTGTCCCGTATTCTACCCCAGTACTAAAAATAGACCACCCAGAGCTTAACTTTGCTGAGCCACATCAAGATTGGTCGACTTTCGAGCAGCACATCATGCCAGATAGGGGATTCTGTTTAGGTTTACTTGTCAAAGTAAAGAAAGGGAAGCGGCAAGTCGAAATTTGGAAACTCGCGAACCTGATTTCTCAAAACACAATGCATGCAGGGCGGTTCTAGATCCAGTACGTAAGATTGTGGGGGTACCCAAGATCGAGACAGAATGGAAAGAAGGAAGGTCTTCTTGACTAGTCCGTCCACGAGAACGGCCTGCATGTTGGTTCAAATCTACCAGCAACAAACTGCCATGTGAATTGTCGATTCGAGAGAGAGCTTGAATGGGAAGGTACCGCTGCAGTCTCAGTGCGTCTTGAAGTTGTAGAACATTATTATTTCACCAAGTCCAGGTCAAGTAGTCTCCCAGTCCAGAATACAGCTTTGGTATTCTGGAAGACAAACGTTCTCAAGCCTATCGTAATAATAGGTACATTGTGGACTTCACGAGGGGAATGCTCAACGGCAGAAAAACGTTCCTGTGACAGTCCAGGTTAGGTGTTGACAGATATGATGTGCCTCAAACCAAGATAGGCTCGTGACCAGTTGTGGAAAGTGCGGTATGCAAAGAGCCCCAGGATTCTGCAGACATTATATTCAGCCCCGCACTGATACTGCGTCGCAAGCGTCTTGAAGGCGGCCACAGAAGTCTGCATCCGCGAGTCACGCCCCACTTTGGCACCCTAACCAAGTCTCTCCAGTGAGAAGCTTAGGCTTTTCAGGAGTTGCTGCCAGTATAAATAACAGGTCAAGCCAAGGCTTGCTCCAAAAATGTTTGTGCGCTTAAACATAACGGAGTGGTTGTTTAGTAAAGCACCGGGGAATGACGACACAGTCTACATATCTGAAGAAGGTCGCGTCTCCTGTTCAACGCAGCCAAGAATTGGTTGTGAGAGGCGGTGAAATAGTGCAACCCTGCTCCTACACCATCGCGGGGAAGCCTACGTGAATAAGGCAGATGCACGGGGTGATGATTCGAGCAATACAAGCTCCGTCCTGATACTTAGACAGAACGAGGGGCACAGGGCCCGGATTGCATGCGTTCCTTCCAGGGTTCTCCAGATTATCCGTATCTTGAAAGGTCTAATGCGCTGGGATCCGTTCCTGCTATACCAGACACGACTCACCTAGGTAGGCCGTTACATAGGTGAAGGGGAAGTAACAACTGGCAGGCATAGAGCATACAGGGCTGAATTTTGAGCTTTAGATACATGGAGGTCAATCTGAGAAGTGAAAGATGAAAGTTCGGAATAGGCTTTTCATTTTCGACGAACACTTCGGGAGGGGCGCTAATCGTAATAACACGTGACCGTATGTTTCCCGCCCGTCGGCGTGAGCCAACTTGCCATCGACTCATCAATTCACTCTCGAGAGGACAGAATTGCGGGGACAGTATGGTTCTCGTACGCTTTGCACCGTCGCCCACAGGCCCATTACATCTCGGAGGTCTCAGGATGGCGTTATACAACCACCTCTTTGCGCGGAAACATGGAGGCAAATGGATCTTGAGGATAGAGGACACAGATATGGGTATGCCAATGTTCTTTTCTAGTCGTTGAGTTCTCATTTCTGACTGGACGTGACAGATCCGGCATGTTCCAGGATCCGTTGAAGGGATACAGAAAGCTCTGGATTGGGCTGGGTTGCAGTCAGCTTCAATGAATATACGGTGCGCAGAAGAGGAGAACTAAGCGCCATTTCAGGTCCGGGGAAGGATGGTCCCCATAGCCCATATTTCCAAGTGCGCTTTCTCAACGCTCCTGGCGCAGTCGGATCGTATTCATCTTAGGGTAGTCAGAGCGATTGGATTTGTACAAGCAGTATTCTGGGAAGCTGCTGGAGGTACGTTATGTTGATTGGCGTCAGAATGGCTGTTCTTATGCCATATACTCCAGTCTGGCCATGCCTATCGTTGCTTTTGCTCCCCCGACGTGCTTTCAGAAACCAGAGAGAAACTAGCTCGGTCGGGTTCCAGCCTCCCCATAGTGTTTGGGGACATGGGAGACAGAGGTGGGGGTGGAGGTGAGCAACATCAGGAACCCATGTGGGGCATCAGCGAAACCGCGCCAACCTTACCTTGCAATACATAGCCCATGGAAGGTTCACATGGCCCACATAGTGTAGAAAGATTCTAGCCGCCTTCTATTGGAATAGGTTCAAACAATTACCTTCTAAAGTCACCCAATTATGGTGGGAAGGCCAAAGTTAGTCAGCTTTGGAATCTTATCGCAATATTGGACAACCTTGGAAGGTCTCTCAACTTTGTAAGGTACTACAAAGATTGTGAACAATGTATAGTGGGTCTCAACTTTGTACAAGCATGGATTGCAGGTCTCCGGCTCAGTGGGGCCAGAAATTCGCATCGTAATCCAATTCGGCTTGTTTAATGCTCTCGTAAACAGTTTGAATTCAATTTTATTTATTACATGAAGTGGTGAGAAACGAGAGCAGGAACAAGGCAATAGCACGAACGGTAGCAGCAGAGACCAGAAAAAAAACCTCAAAAGTCCAGACATTCCCAGAACCGAGAGCAGTAGAGCACAAGTGAAGGTGGTAAATAACGCGACGGTGATGAAGTGAACACGAGTCGGCAGCCCTTTAAAAGTCGTATTAGCAGTGGTATAAATCATAAGGTGCTCAAACGAACCTTGACTTTGAGACACGATCATACTCTGTGATTAATACAGATTAGTAGGGATGAACCGTTAAGAGTGTTACTTGCCATTCAGTCTCCTTGATGATAAGTTAGTGATTGCGAGCGAGCTCCTCAGCGGCTGTGGTTTTGCACAAATGGAGATCGGCAAGAAAGATGCCCAGGAGATGACTGTGGTTGAGCGGCGTGCCTTGAAGCCGTGACCAGATGATTCTCTTTGTCATCCGAATAGACAATGTTCCTTGAAGTTGATGGCCCAGGCTTTGATCGACTGGGAGGACCACGGCGCTGCAAATGAGCGGGCAATTCAGGGTTTCGCATAGTCTGAGAAGAATATCGAGGGGAGGTTTGATGCGGCAAATGGTAGTGAGAAGATTGGCGGTGAGCGGGGATCAAGATTGACCGCAAGACGGTGTTTGGCGCGCAGACGATAGGATCTCATGACTCGATCAACGCGGGGATTGACTACAAGAAGATTGCGGACAAGATTGATTATGTGGAGGGCTGCAAGAGGACCATCAATCACAAGGGATGGAGGAGGGATAAGGGGATGCCCGGTTATTACCTGTTATATGAGAAGAGCAATGTGGTGATTGACGACGCAGTGATTGATGTGGGCCTGGAGATCAAGGGGCTGGTTCTGCTCGAGGAGCTGGATATGGTTCTCCAGCAGGGGCGGCTTGGTCAGCGATTGACGGAACGGACATCTGTGCTTTGGCCTTGTGTGCTTCTTGGGCCTGGCACTGGTCCCGCTGCTTCTTGATGATGGTGAGTGTCGATGGTCCCAGTTCATTGTCGGAGTCGTCAACAGATTTTGGTTCCGAACCAAAAACCTGACTGCACCAACTGTAAGTGTACTACAAGGACTTGGTAAACGACTTACGCATTCCACAATTCAATGGTGTCCTTGACCCAATCAGATTCTTTGTCATCACCATTGTCAAATAAAGCCATGATGAACTCGTAAAACTCCTCGCGCTTGAACAGCTTGTCCTCGGTCCTCCAATCCTCAATATCCGATATGCTGTGTCGTAGCTGTGTAGGAAATAGTGTCAGCAATGCTCATAACAAAGGATTATTCATACCATTAAGCACACATAGGCAATGGATCTGGGTGTAACTGACAACATTTTGTTCATCTTAGCTTGTGAGCTCCTCGTTTTTGTCCGGCCGGGTCCATCTTTCAGCGCAGAGCTTGGGCACGTAAAAATGTGCTTCCAAACCTAAACCGGAACTGTGAGTAATGAATAATGGATGATTCAGACGCACCATAACAAGGACCGGGTTACGAAACATGTTCTCCTCCATCTGCTCACAATCATACCCATCCTTTGGCCACAGAAATGACGGCATATCTCGCAACCTAACCTTCACGTTCCCGTTGTCAAGCTTTTTTAGGTATCTGAATGGAGCATCAGCATTGAATTTGAACATAAATTGTATAGAAATCACTCGGTTGGATTCTCATCAAGGTTATCAAGGGATTTGATGGGGCAGAGAAGGCGGCCAAGAATTGGATGCTTGAATCCGTGAGATTTGCATTTCCTCACGCGCGCTGATATTGCTGGAACAAGTTTGGTACCCGAGTCAGCCTCTTCGATGTAGATGAGGATAGCCTTGGAGAGGCTTGATATATCTTCTGAGCGAGCAGCTGCAGAAGCGGCAATCATCTATTTTATATCAGTATATTCAAAAATTGACCAAAGCCCGTCCTAAAATGCTCACCGCCTTTGCCAGATCGTCTTTTCAGTCAACATTTTTGGGGTCCTCAAAGTAGGAGAGATCTTGCTCAAAGCAAGTCATGCCGTACGCCATGTCCTTGTAAATTGCAAGATCGGCTTCATACTTAGCCTGAAACCTGATGGAATGGGTATAACATTGCTATTAGAGTGATTTCTGATTGATATATGCGGCACCAACTTACTGGTTCTGGGAGAGTTCTCCAAATGACTTACTCATCCAGGCAAGACCCCTGTCCAGGACACTGTACCAGTTTATAAACAGGTCCTCACTACACGTTCACCAGCGCGCAAACTTGGTGTATGGTTTGAGGACCTGGCTGAAGATGACCACATAGTGAGCTTTCAACATCAACTTAAGGCAACGGCACTCATGCTGTCTGCTTTTGTTTCCCGAGTCCATCCAGAGCCGTATTGAGGGTGTCTTTGCGTTTAGCTGTGAGTTCAACGGGTCTATCTTCAAAATCAGCTGTGTTAGTAGAGGGCATAGTGGTGGTGAGGCAGGAAGAAGCAACCGCTCAGAGTCAGAGCCAGTGGAGTTCAAATCGGAAACAAGGTCATGTGATTGAGTTTGATTATCTTGATCTCGCTCCAAAGTCCAAGCTCTGAACACAACTACCACTTGTCTGATGTTCCCTGCTTCCTTCAAGGATTAAAATGAGGAATCTTATTCCTATCTTATTTAATTTTTATTTTAATAATGGCTCTATGTGATGCATGCCAACATTCGTGCAAGAGCCTCCAAGGACTTTCCGTACACCGTAACAAATGCAAGGCCTCCAAGAAAACGTCGCAGGAAATTATGCAAAATCATGCAACCATGCAAAAAAAGCGAGAACACCACCTCCTAGCTTGGTACGTGAATTCCGTCAAATGTCAACTTGCAGTTGAAAATTTCAATTCTTAGGAAAATGATGGAATGGATATCAATCCTATGCCTGCTGAGCCTGACATCCCACATCCTAAGGCGCCAACTCCTCCACATTTTGTTCCTCCGCCTACGCGGAGTGGTCGCACACATAAATTTCCCCAAATGTTCACGGATTTTTTGCCGAATTTGACGACCTGTCTTCCTCACCTCCCAGAACGTGAACCCCCAGCACCAAAACCAGCACCCAGACGTCAGGAATATCTACCCAAACCCATTGCTGCATCTCCAGAACCAGAACCAGTTGTTCTCAGAACACGGCCGAACGAGTTTGGCCTTTATTGCGTCTATGCCTCATATCCTACCAAGGAAATCAATGACAATGATAACCTTGATGATTTATGCGACTCCCCTGGCCATCAGCAAAACCGAAAAGCTTTGACATTGATAGGTGGGTCTTACAAAGTCCCATGAAATTTGAGTGGCACGGCAGGGCACGGTAAACATGTGTCCATATTGGGAGGTCACGGCATCTGTGTTCAAGATGGTGACCTTTTGCAACCATGGGGGCAATTCTCCATAGCAAGTATCATTTTTTCCTTCTCCGTGCATCCTTTTGACAAAAATTGGAATTAGTATACCGACCAATACATAGATCCCCACTTTTTGGTTCTTCATTACAAGTTAATTTAAAATTGTTGTTCATTGAAAAGTGCCCGTCTACTAGAAAACTCTATTATAACCATATGCTAAGATTAAAAGACTATTTATAGGGTGAAGAACTTTGGTGAGGCATTGCCTAATGTCCCAAGAAGGCAAGCAAAACCAATGTCTGTTCCTGCACCTGATGTTGTGGGCGGTCCGTTTTCCCGAAGGCCGTTTGGTGTTCTGCAACAGCAATCACGTGTCGCAAAAAAATGAACGGGGTTCGGAATTCACCGGCCCCCACTGCCCACAAACTGCGCAGGTAAGTCTTGAGGGCCGAAATCTCTGGAGTCCAATGTACAGTATGTGACTGTATGTCCTGTAGCATATAAAATCATTTCTTGAGAGGAAACGCACAGCAATAGTACGAGTTAAACATGAACCACGGAGGCGCGTAACCCTCCGTGGTATACTCGTCATCTCCCCAAGGCTCTTCTCCATCCTTGCCATCAAAATGATTGTGATGTTGCCAAATGCGGCGTAGTATGCTGGATGTTTACGTGGAAGATACCAAGTACACAAGCATACCAGTATGGGTGGTAGGAATCACCGTCGTCCTCATATGACAAAACCATGATATCCGGTCGGGTACGGGGGTTGACGGTATCCTGTTCGCGTTGCATGTCGTAGGTTGTGTAGTTTACACACATTGTCTTGTGCCTGTACATCCAGTTATAAATTATTTCCACAGAGTCGCGCTCATCGTCGGTAAAAGTTGGCTCAACCCCATTAAACACGTGTCCCAAAAGCCGTGATAGCAAATGATCTTTAAGCTGGGGGAGGAAGTTCTGAGAAATGGCGTCAGGTACTTTGATGGAAACATGAAACAGAAGGAACAAACAATCAAGGCAACATCCTCATCATGCAGATCCAGCCACCGTGGAATATTCTCATGAAATTGTTGCGTGTTTGAGATATGATGATGTAGCTCTGGAGGTGTTAACGGCAAGGGATCAGATTGCTCAAAGGGAATAGATGGGGCCGGAGGTTGACGAGAGGGAAGGGATGTGCTGGAATTTGCGGCGACATTGGATGACAGTGGGTTCTTTTCAGCTGCTTGATGTTTAACCCGTTGAAAAATCTTGCAAAGAATGCGTTCGCGACGGAGGTGCTTGGCTATCTGAGTAACAAACATTTTTGTCTTGTTGGTCCTGGCATAAAACCGCTTAACGCGCTTGTGTTTGAGCTCGCCCTTAAAATGGAACATTCAATTAAAGTGAAAGGCAAACAAAAGTACACCATGCACTGTCTGGGTCGAGTATCCATTGGTTGTTCCATACAACAAGATTGCGGCAATGTAATCCCCAAGCGTGTATAGCTTGTATGTACACATGTTGAATAGCTTGTGAAGCCGATCGGGTTTCTTCCCCGTTCCCTTTCCCAAATCACAAGTGCCCTTTCCCTTCCCCAACCGGTTGCCCTTTGCCGTACTTGCAGCCTTCTGACGCTGACAAGTGCGTGCATTGACTTCTTTTGGTAGCTCCCGTGTACTGAAGGCAGAACAGGTTTTTTTAGCAAACTTGTGCAGTATAAAACCAAGAGCGCGTGTTGCTTCCTTGAGATATTGCAGTGTTGTGGTGGTGTGGAGACGAAGCATCAGGAAAAACACTTTTGCCCCAGGAGCATCCCAGGACAGCCTAGGGCAGACAGGATAGCTGGGTTAGTCAGGCCTCCCCGGACAGTTTTAGGCATCACCCTTCCGGGTAGCCTTTTCCTAGGATAGCCTAGGAGCATCCCAGGGCATCCCAGGATCTTCTTGAGACATCCTTAGGTTACCGTTAATTCCAGTCAGGGTGTCTTAAGTTGATACCAAAACATCATTGGGACAACTTAGGATTGAGCCTTTTCATCTCAGGATCTCTCCAGTTTGCTTATAATGCACAGGGGATGTTCATTGTAGGAAATAAATTTTATTTGTATTTAATTCTAGACTATATATGCTAAAGAATAAATAAATAAGGCATAGACAGTGCAAGAGCCACTGTCCACGTACACCCTCAAGGTGTGGCATATATCCCTACTGCATGGAGATCAGTCAAGCACACAATAACATACACAAAACTAGTACTTACTGGCCTTGTCAAATCCCACCACCATCCTGCTCCTCCTATCCCTCACAGCATGACTTGCCAGCCGTCCCGCGGTCATCATCGTTGCCCCACCCCCTGTTGTTACCACGCCCTTGTTCCCTTGTTCATTTCTTTGACGGCCTTAGGCGGATCCGCGGGAATACATGTGGCAGGTGTGGGCTTGGGGTCGTGGCTTGAAGAGGGCAGGTATTAGCTACATGACCCATGTTAACAAGGGGGTTGAAGTTTGGGACTTACCGGCATTGACACCATCTCCATGCGTTGCGGACAATGACCTCAACTATCAAGTCATTGTCACTGTCCTTCGTTGTTGCTGTCTTTCTTCCTCTCTCTTCTCTTGTCCTGGGTCAAGTTAGTCAGCTTGTGTGCTTGGGAGGAGGCTTGCTGCAAAGCCAGCAACAAACTGCGGGGTGGTAGAAACGAGCCATGGGAGGTCCCAGGAGGGAAGTCGAGATGCGGGAATAGAGAGCCGGCCGCCGTCGCACGGACAGCGGTCTCGACTATTCCAGTCGTTGCCGCTGTCGTTTGTATGTTTGTGACGTGGCGTGGCGGGGGGCGTTGGAACACAGGATGCGGGCTACGGATAGAAAACAGGCAAAGGCAAAGAGGAGAGTGGGGGGAGGTCAGCACGGCGCGGTGTGAGCGCGGAGGGAATACATACCGTGTGCAACTAGGGTGTGCCGTCACCCCTTGTTCAACTGCATCCGTTGAGCGGTGGTAATGGGTGTGCATCCTCTATGTTGATGCCCTTTGAGGAGTGTTGCAGTGAGGTGGCGGTGAGGTGGCGTAGTCTGCGCTAACAACAATTGGGAAGGCGGAGATGGTGGGCCCGTATCCTATGCATTGTGCTTGTTGACGCCGTCTGCGGAGGCGGTGGAGATGGTTATGGTTGAAGTTCAAAACGTTGAAGTTGAACTTGCCGCGTCAAGTTCAACATGTCATGTGATTGAGTTTGTCAAGATGCTGTTGACAAACAGATCACGATCACATGAAAGCGCGTCGTGTTGCGTCCGCTTCGGGCTCGTTGATTTCCTATGGCCTGTGAAATCATTTTCAAGATTTTATCTCTTGAGAACGCTCTCACCCCGTTGGCCCTACCTCCATCCCTCCAGATAATGCGGCTGCTGCACCTGCCGAGGCTGCCTATACCGTGCCATCAACGCCGTGACATGTCACATGTTGACTCTTCCTTCTCACCACCACCTTCACCCTCCAACGCCTACCTCCATCGCTGACGATGTCGCCCACCATCGATGCCACGTCACCACGGTAGCAGGGCCCCAGCGGCTCCCGTGTCGCACCGCCATCCGATCGCATTTGCAGCCCATCACCGCCCTCTTGCATTTGCAGCCCATCACCGCCCTCTTGCATACCACCACGCCACTGGGAGCCCGCAAACGCCCGTTGGCCCCCTTCCAACTCCCTACGGCCACCCGTTTTGCAGACAATGGCCACCGCCCGCACTCCTAAACTCCCTCGACCCCATTTGCATCGCCTGGACCCGCCAAACGCAATGTGTCGGGACCCCTGCGGCCGCCCGTTTTGTACCCCCACAGCTCACCCTCCGACTCCCAATGTCCCGCATGTACTGGGACTCCTGCCGCCCCCATTCATAAACGGCACCCGACGTGTCCGTTGCCGCCCACCATCCCACTTCCGTTGCGCACACGGTACCCCATACATGTGCGTTGGGTGCCTGCCACCGCCGCCTTAGCCCAGTTGCGACCGCTGGGACCCAACACCAACGCACTCGCAATCGGGGACCTGATGCTCTGGCATTGGGCCTTCCGCAGCCTTGACTTCCCATTGCGTCACACCCGCAGTGCCCATTTGCGACTGCCAGGACTCAGCGCCTCCGCAGTCGCATTCCGAGATCTGACGCCTGTACGACGAGCCTCCCGCAACCTCCCCCATTGTTTCACATCCGCGGCGCTCATTTGCACTGCCATGACCCAATGCTCACACATCCGCATTTGGGGGCCCAGTGCCTGTACGTTGAGCCTCCCGCACCCTCGCCTCACCCACTCCGTCAATTGAGTAGTCATTAGAATAAAATAGGTACAATAGTACTATTTAATATTCAGTGTTAGTGATAGACTATAATATATTTTGGCATATACAAATAAGGAACAATAAGAAATATGAGACAAACTTGGGCAACTCTCAGATGCCCTAGGATTGCCCTATGAATACTGTAGGCATGTCCTAGGAGAATCTGAACTTGATGTGGACTCATAGGACAGCCTATGAATTCCCTGGGTTGTCCTAGGCTCCCCAGGTTGTCCTGGGAGTCTTGTGTAGAGTACCATAGCTCCCAGTTGTGACAATATTTTCTCAGGGCAACTTGGGGCAAAAGTCTTTTTCCTGATGAGCTTGGCACAGGCATGCCATGTGCACAACACAAATAGAAGGTTGAGGATGACAGTGTTGTGGGGTTCAGGCAGAAGTGACTCAAAGACGGGCATTGAGCACTTAACATGAATAAGTAGTGAATTTACCAAACTTCGGTGATGAACTCCAGGGACCTCAAGAATAGGTGCATCATTTTTGGAAGCGTGCTTGACACCTTCAGCGGGTAAAGGAATAGTGACAGTGGATACTTTCCACACATTCTCATTGGAGAAAGGATACAAAGGATCGTCTTCGTGGTCCAAGCGCTCAAGTTTGCGCTTGCTGCTGAAGACATCAAGGTGTTCCTTTCGGAAGTCAGAAGGATTAATGACATCCTAAACCAGTTTGAAATGCTTGTTACAACCTGAACAGACAACCATAATTAGTATTAGCAGAAAAATCTGCATCTCACCATAGAGAATATGATGAATGCGAGAATTACTGGTCAAGGAGGGGCACTACGCGTCGAAATTTCTAGTCATGTGACTGGAATGAGCCTACCGATTAATCATTTTCTCGCACTTTCTTGTTTCTCAACCACACCATGTCAGCCACCGGCAATTCCTCACATGAGTCTGACTCGAACACCAACACTGGCAGCCGGAAACGCAATAAGCGCTCCAGTAATGGTCGACATGCAAAGAGAAGGAAAGAAGAGTAAGGTTGTCGCGTCTCCCGCATGCAAGTCTACTTACTTTTTTTTCCCTTTTTCCAGTGACAAGTTCGCTGCTTATGAGAAGTATGCTCGCTGGAAAGCACGTAGTGGAAACCCCTTCATTGACTACTTCACGGTCCTGGACATCGGTGTTCGATGGGAAAAGAGGTCATATGGAAAGTTAACCTCTGCTGAGTGAGTTCATGCATTTATTGTGTGTATCCTGATACTTATATTCACATACTGCACTCAGATTTTCAGAGAAATATGCGCCAGAAATCGACAACTATGTAAACGTGCGCGATTCAATCACCGACTTCGAGACCGACTACCCGGGACTTGCAGCGAGCTCACGAGCACTGAACAAGCTTGCAAAGGTTGTGAGTACTACCTTCAATTTTATGGCAGTTTATAATTGTTTTTAACGCATATATTTACTTTGAAAGATGCATACAGCCGCTGCCGCTGCGCGAGGTGATGACATTGCGAGCCTCAACAACTATGGGTTGAAAAATATCACCCTTGAGCAGCCAGGAAAGCAGTTGGTTCCGGATATCCCTCCAGATGCTGATAAAACAGCGTCGCGTGGTCATAACCACCCTGTTCTCTCACGCCTTCTCTGCCCTGCCCGTCTCCTCCAGGACTTTGACGCAGATCCAATCGAGTGAGCCACGATATCACCCACCATATATTGAGAGTCGACTGAATTTCCCAATTGAAGATATATGCGCAAACTCAAAAGAAATGACATCAAACTCCGGGCTGCCGATTTCCCCTCCTTTCTCTACCCAAAAGATGGCTATGACGCAGATGACATTGAGTCAAAGCTACTCCAGAATCCAATCGCAGTGAGGGTAAGCAATCACATTTTGATGCCCAACACCTCATTTTTAATATATATTTCCAAGTTTTTTTGCTCTATATTCACGTCGCCTGGTTCTGCTATTCTTGAGAATGGGGGGAAAACCAAGGCAAAGAGTTGTCAGGCAAAACTCAACGGTATGACTGAGGTTACCCCTGGATCAATTGCATACACCTACATCTTGGTGAGCGTTGGTCGCCATTCTCAGATCTTATTTAATTGTATCTGTATAGTTCCGCCATTTCCTCACGGGCATCAAGGACTGGAGAGTTGAGGACAACCTGTTTAATCTCGAGGAGTTCCATGCAACCTCTTCGAGGACAAGAGTGAGTGGGCCAAAGATACCTTAGACTGGTGGAATATGTGAGCTCCATTTACGTTATATTTTGGTATCGTTTTAATCATTTCTATAAGGCAGATCTTCGGACGACTACCGACCAATATAGACGACGAAGATGTTGTAAATCCTACAGTTTCAAGCCTCAATATCCTCAAGGAACAGCGCGCACGCAAGGCGGCCATGCAGCAGGCCACAGAAGAAGCAGCTCAGAATACGTCAAGCTCCTCACCAAACTCCCATTCTGAACCTGAAGGTGATCCCCGTGCCACGCCTTCTGCATCTGAGACCGCACCATCCTCTTCGCCGCCTGCAGATCGACGAGCGTGGGATTTCTCTGATGACGCAGACCAAACTCATCTTAACCCTCGGGCATCAGCCACACAGCGTCCACCTCCTTCTTCGAACACACAGTCCTCTGCCCCTGCTCGCACTTCAACTTCAGCCCGCAATGATGTCCACCCAGGAGCTTCATTGGAACCCCCTCGAGACCGCTCATCCCAGCAGCTTAATGCCGAGAGAACTCAACCTGGTCCACAGCGGCAATCGTTGCCTGTCTGGCATCCAGGACGTCGCCCTCCACGCCAAATGCGTTCACCAGAGCCGGCTCAATGTCAATCTGCTCCTCAGCCACAATCCGAATATGTATGGCAGCCAGGACGTCGCCCTCCACGCCAAATGCGTTCACCAGAGCCGGCTCAATGTCAATCTGCTCCTCAGCCACAATCCGAATATGTATGGCAGCCAGGACGTCGCCCTCCACGCGGAACACTTTCACCAGAGCCGGCTCAATCTCAGGCTGCTCCGCAGCCACGATCCTCATCTCCAGAACGTCACCCAAGGAAAGTTTTGCCTTCCCGTCGTTAAATTTGGTGCGTATTGGCACATAGTCTTCTGATGTATGGTCTTTGCCTCTTAGCTGATTTTTGGCGTAGCTCTCACTGTTCATCAATTGCCTCTTGCTGCCTCGATTTCCAACTTCTATAACTGTATTCCTAATTGATGGGCTGTGGCTCGTTTCTCGTCTCTCATTTCCCAGCTGCTTGTACTTTGCCTCTCGTTTTCTCACTGCTCATTTCGCGTCGTCTAGCTGCTGCATTCTCTCGCTTTTCATTTCCTGGTGCCAAGTCATTGTTCGTTCTTTGTATCACTCAACTGCTACTCGCCGCGTGTTTGTTATCTCCTGTCATTCGTCATTCAACCTCTCGTACTTCATCCTTGCCGGCTAATCACTACTTGTGTGTCTGTGACTCTCGTCGCCTATTCTCGCTAGTTGTTCATTTCACTGTCCTAATAGTCTTTGTCTTGTGACTTCTGTCTTCGTGTACCACCTTGTATTACCACTAGATCAATAACATATGTGTTTTAAATTGTACGTCATTGTCAGAAAGGTTGGAGTTTACAATGTCTTAGAGTTTGTTCATAAATTACATATATATCCAGTTCTACATACCTTGACATGAAGGTATTACATTGCCAAGACTGCCTAGTTCCTCAAATATATATCGTACAACATCATGGAACCGACATCCAGAGTTCCCCAACTTCTTATTGATTCCAATGTCCACTTTGTTGCTTAGACTATGCCACAACTTGTCTTAATGCTGGTTTGAGACCAAATTGGTGATCCAATGTCGAAATGTTATGTTTTCACAGAGCTCGAAATACTGGTCCACCTAGAAGGTGGTCATGGCCAGTATCATCGTCCTTGCATGGCAAGGTATTGCCATGTATTGACTTTCCGGTTTTGCTGATGACTCCTGCCCTGAGACGTCTTTCAATGCTTAAAGAAACAACATTGTCGAGCAGAGACACAGCAGAGGCGACAACTGATTGAGCCGATTCCGGTATCCCGTCAGAGCGTCGCCATAGAGCACGTGTGTGGTCGGTAATGGTGAGCTTGCGCACGTAAGGACGAAGATAAGGAGAGTGTTCTAAGAGGTTGTGTAATTGAAATGAAGTGAGCGAGAGCAGACTGAGTGTCGTGTGTTCGTAGAAGATCTTCTGCGCCGTGGAATGAAAGCCCTTGCAAACATAGCTACAGGATGCGAGGGTGTGTTTATCATCGTGAAACTGATCGATGATGGAATCCCAAAGTTCTTGTGGAAGTTCCGGTAGCACCATGGTCTCTAGCCGTTATTCAGTTGTTCCAATAATCATGCGAGCAGGAAATGATGCTTGTGCTCCTGAATTCGACGTAGGACGAGATGTAAGTAGAAGTTGACCAAGTAACCCACAATGATTGCACAACTAACGATGCCGCTGATGCCGAATGAGCCACTCCGCGAGTCCTGGGCGCGTCATTCAGGTTGGCGAACCCATACTTGATGTGACTGACAGCTGTCTGTCTCTCGTAACTAAAACTTGCACGTCCGCCTAGAACATGCCCAAGTCCTCCACCAGCCGTAAGGCGACGCTTGTCGGTGATGAAATAGTCAACGACAAAGGTGTTGATGACCATAAACCAAATTTTAGCTGTGTACATTTGCCTGCCGAGCGACCTCTGGCAGGAGGTAATCTTTTTGCTCGTTTTGCTTATCAGCCCGATGTCTCTTCAGTGGTGAGTCCAATAGCACTTCCATATTGTAGAAGATGCTGAGCAACTCCAATTTGGAAGAAATCTGATTTACAAATGTCAAACTCGGAGCCTTCGGGAACACCGAAGAATGAATTCAACGACAGTAATATAACCTTCAGCACTGTTACTACACCTGCAAGAAAAAGAAAGCGTACATATTCAGCGTCAGGTAATCCAACGCAATTGCCACTTTTCACTGCGCTTCTTGACAATTCTTGTATTGGAATAGTAGACGTTCAGATACCCAGAAAATACGACCATCTGCGAGGGCTGAGTGATTACTTGGCAGATGAACTTGATAGTGCGCAACCAGAATCTAGCATTCCATGTAATTCGTTGACGTCGGAAATAGTCGTCTTTTGCGGCATCAAGTACGTCCTATTACATCACAAGGGCTTAACATCCACTTCATTTCTAGTCCTGGCGAACAATCCTCGTTGATTGGACATCACTATGGCAATCCCACAAATCACTTCTGGAGTTGTCTTCACGAATCTGGTAGGCTAATATGTATTTCCTGTATACCGTAGCTTACATTTTCAGGATTGACGACGAGACGCTTGCGTCCGAAGGAAGATGGCTTGCTTCCTGAAGAGTTTTCTATTGGCTTGATGAGTCCGAGATGCGTCTCCGACACGGCGCGTCCCCTCAATTCCTCCAACGTGTCAGACAAACCTTGTTGGTCGCCCAACCGTCAAAGTAAGTCATGAACCCCACAGTGACGTACTACGACCTATGTTGACGGACTGAATAGGAAAGGGAGCTCTCGAAATCAGAGCAAGTGGCAGGGGTTCAAGACCTACTCCAGAAGATTGGACAGTATCGACCTCGGATGGTTTGTTTTGTGGGTCTCGGGATCGCAGATATTTTCAAATCACAACTGGTCAATGTGCGCGGCGGCATTCCGATCATTGACGTTGTACCTAATAACAAACACCTAGCAGAAGACGGGTGGTAAAAGCCGGAGAACGAAGGCCACAAACGGTTTACAATCATACAAGATGGTCCATTCTGGTGAGTGACCCGGTTATTCAATGTCATCTATGTAATTCTTTGCTCATGAACATTCAGATGGTCGTGAGACTGTCTTCTTTGCGGTTCCTAGCACCTCTGGCCGCGTGGTGAGGTATCAGGCAAGTGATAGAAACCCATCTCTGATACTTTGATAATAACGATTCGGCTCGTAGAAAAGTGACAAGGTTCGATATTTCACTCAACTTCGAACTACTTTGGAAAGCATCAAGGATCATACATTGGATACGACAACCATTGACATGCTACCGCAAAACCCTTAGGTATTCCTTGTGAACCTGTTTGTGTTGGTGGTAATGCAGGCATTTGTATGAAAGGAATCTATGGTCTCATCTGTAATTCAAGCAACTTCCATTCTGTGGTCTTCTACGCATAATAATCATCAGGTCTTTGTTTAGTTCGCGACACAGCAGTGTCTTTTCAGTTGAATCTCCAGCAATTATAACCCGCTGATCTCGAAAGAAGTAGTAGCGTATGGCAGCCATTCACGCCGTCCAGCACGGTTAAGACCCGCTTCATACACCAACTACAGGTGATTCATCGACTCACGAATCATTCTCGTACGTCAAATCCGTCGAATCCGAGGGATGGTCGTAACTGCCAGCAGGTATTATGGGTCCATCCTGCTGACTATCCTGTATGGCATCCGGTGCTTTGTCTTTGACAAAAAACTTCGGACCGTAGTTGATGAAGAGTTCCTCGTCGCTTTCAATGTTCCTTGCTGGAGGTAACGTGTTATCTACTAACTTCTTCAAAAAGCTTGTTAGGCACTTGCCAGCAAAAATTCCTATTCGATGCTCCCCGTTGACAAGTTTGACTTAGAAGAATGTATCGTGAGATCGACTTTCAGGGTGCTGAACGATGATAAACTGACTGGATGTTGTACAGTTGGAGTTTTCGCTGTGATTTATATATCTGGTCTCGTTTCCAACCATATCACTGTCCAGAGAGTACGTTGGGTTGAGTTCGAAGACGTAAGAACGTCCTTTGTGCACTACAACTCCACTGATACAATTATATGAGAAAGACTGCATAAGGCGGCGTCAAAGAGATCGGACAACGTACTCGCGTGACCGGATAGTTGGCTCGAAGATCAGTTCGCCGACGTATTCTGTTCAGACATGCATTGATCAGCCGCCTAGTGCATGATACAGTGGAATAAATCTACCTGCAATGAGTTCCCCCTTTTTGCAAGGTTCAGACATGTATAGACCGAGACCCCATTGACTTTGACGGACTTTCGTTGCCTGTTTTTCGGATGATGTTAGACGATGGAGAGGCCCAAAGGACAGGTGAAGTTACCTTGAAACTGCCTCGTTGGATACCTGCATTATTGCATAAACCAGATGTGAAATCTGGATGTGAACAAAAATAAGACAATGACCAAAATCTTCAAGAGTTTCCGTTTACCCCTATGATGAAGAAGGAACGATTCAGTGAAGGATACAAGCATTAGACACGCGACTATAAGGAGCGAATACAGACTTTGCCTCGCATGACAAGCAGACTTCGGGGTCGCATTCCACATAAGCCTTGAAGCATGAGCACTTGTTCGTTCCGCACGCTTTTTCGGATCTCGCGCAGGTACAACCTTTCCATTTCCGTGGACCTATTCGAATTATTGAGAAACACTGTCATACATCTTGAAGGGATATAGATAGCCGCGCATTGTTTGCACGTACATGTTTTACTACAACGACAGGTGTTTCGACAATGTGCTTTGTTGGCGAAGCATGGGCAATTGGAACGCGCATTGCACGGTCCATCGTGTTTACAAGGCCGTTTGCTGAGAGAAGAATTAGCAGGTGCAACTGCGAGAAAAGTGTATGTATTACGGAGTAAAGAGTGATGCCCTTTCTTCTAATTACCGCAACTTTTGTTAGTGACTTTGTGTTGATGGAGACAGCGACGCTACCGTAGGTCTTGGGTGGGAGTGCATGTGAATGCCGTCCTTTCTCAACATGGGTTGGAGGAGGAAGATATTGTTCACGCTGTTTGTGGACCTGAATGTGTACCATACGATTCCATCAGTTTCTTATAGAAGACAAGGGAGAGGAGACGCCCAACATACCTCGCGACATGGCTTTCGACATATTACCGCCAGATCGCAGGATGACATATCGGGAGAATACCTGAGAATTGCAGATAATATTGCGATGTCGTTTGAAGTCCAGACGGTGGCCTAACCGCCCAGTTGAACCGATTTCGTATTAGACGCGCGCTTCCGAGATATGATGTTGGTACTTGCGAAGTAGTTTGAAATAGGAGGTGCTTGTAGAAAGCACTCCTGTCCGCAAAATTCATTTGCGACGTCAACGAGTTTCGCGTACGGGATTTTCGGAGGGACAACATTTGGTAGGTGGGTATCAACGACTTTACGAAATTGAGCCGAGAATGAGCGTGCAAAAGGAGATACTGGTTTGGCCCGGAGCATTACTTACGATGTGTTGTACAATAACTTATCAGGCAGTTAAGGTTGTTGCAGAAACGTGATACAAAGTGGTCCACTATGTCTTTGGGACCGTCGTCGACGGGCGAGGAGGGTCGTGAGAGCGGAAGCGTTGTAATGACCTTTTCCCACTTTGGGAAGTCGCTTGGAAGCAAAAGGAAATATCAGTTGCAGAATCATCAAGGTTTGATTTTCAGCGACTGTACCGTTTACGCTTGCAGGACATTATGCTTTGGACATGGATGGGAAGTACTTCGGTCTTATCAATTTCATGACGTGAGAGTAAGTGGTCGTCCAATAGCCTTCGAGCCGTTTCAACGATGACGACCTCAACTGATAAACACCAATGAACGACGGCACAGCGAGTAAGTAGTAATTCAAGTATTGATGTGGAAGTCATTCGCACAGTCGGGCTCGACAGTATCTGGCTGTTGCCAGGCAAAGTAATCGTGTTCATCGATATCGAAGGTACTGTCGTATGTGGGATCGTCCGCGTTGGGAATGAATGGCAAGTAGTGGGAATCATCGCCGACCATGATATTACGCGATATAGGCGTGCAGCATTCGTAAGAGGGAGGTTTCGAGCTTTTTTCGGCCTTGATTATCTCAGGAGTTGAGATGAGGAGCTCTGTGACGGGGTCTGCTCCCATATCCCATACTTCGAAGGACTCCTCTAGTTCTGCAAATGCGGGTTTGGGGGTCTTCAGGTCTTTGGGCAGTTTCTTCAAGCTAGATTTCCAGGGCGCAAGGTGGAATGGTCCTGTAGGTCGACGCGGGGATAGATCGCGGAGGGTCTGTTGACAGTGATCGCGATCCCAAGCTGAGTATTCCTCCCATACTGTCTGGTAAACAAACACGACAAGGGTGTTTATGCGTTCATGCTCTGCAGAATTTTCAGAGTCCGAGTCAGAGATTGTCGACGCATCCATGAGCTTACAGTGTACTACACTGAAGAGAGTCAATGAACGGCATGAACAGAGGTTTTGATCAATGTAATAGTTAGGAATGCAACACTTCGCGTTGAATGTCGGCACCGGTGACTGAGTCCTAGAAGTCTCAAAATACGGAGCTAGAAGATGCTCAAAAGCGCTGAGACAATATAGTAGTTGTACGCTTGAAGCCAATTCGCGTGACCGAAATTTCGTCAAGGGGTAGGGAACGAGATGGTGGCCGCGCAGATACAGACTGGCGAACTCGGAATTTGTGCTGATGATTTTTAACGTATAATTACTCTGAGCCAAAAAGCAGGCTTAGCTAAGTTCGAAAATATGACTTACATCGAGTATCATAATCCCCCTTTCCATCTCTTGCTCACTTAAGTTGAGCATTTTCCTGAGATATTGCATGGAAGGCATGACGCTTTCGACTTTCGGATTGGGTTTACGGTGCAGTCGGAGGAGTCATTCTGGGTTAACTTAAATTATGACATTATTTTGAGGGCTTATCTAAGCAGACAGATTTTCTGGACGCGTCTCAAGAGTCAACTTGAACATTTCCCTTTCTTTCCTATCATGTCTGGGAAAGCTGGACGCCAGGATCTTTCTCAGTACAACTATGCCGCCATCTCGTCGCTGGTATTATCAGCGGACAGGTCTGCCCTACCACGGAGAGACAAGGAGCCGGATGGTGCTCCCACTTCTCTCGCTGGCCGGATCGACCCCAGAGAGATGGGTTCAAGGGTGATACGGCAAGCGCCCAAGGACGTCGACAAGAAGAAGAAGAAGGCCGTCGAACAACACGATCCGTCCGAAAAACAGAGCGCCAAAAGGAAAGCCGAGGCCTCTGGTTTTGGTTATGCCGATATCATTGAAGCGACACAGGACGTCGAAGGCCTTACATACCGGCCGCGCACCGCAGAGACTCGTGATGTTTACGAGCTCATTTTGTCCTCCGTGCACACTGCACTCGGAGATCAGGCGCAGGATATCGTTCGAAGCGCCGCTGATACTGTGCTTGAGACATTGAAAAATGAAGGGATGAAGGATTTCGACAAGAAAAAGGAAATTCAAGAGGTCGTCGGTTCGATATCAAACGAACAGTTCTCTCAGCTTGTCAACCTCTCCAAGAAAATCACCGACTATAACGCGGACGACGAGGCAATGGCAGATCCAGATTTGGAACGGAAGGAGGCTGAAATTGACGAGGAGGGTGGTGTGGCTGTTGTTTTCGATGAGGAGGAACAAGACGAGGAGGACGAAGAAGGTTTTGAGATCAAGGAGGACTCGGATGATGAGGAAGAAGGGAACGAACGAGAGGGGGATGATGTCGTTATGGACGGAGGAGAACCAAGGGAGGAAGACATGGTCATTGGGGGCGGTTCGTCGCGGGATAGCAAAGTCAAAGCCGACAAGGACCTTGTCTCACCTCACTCTATCGACGCATTCTGGGTCCAACGGCAAATATCTGAAGTCTATCCGGACCCAGTCACTGCTGCGGACAAGGCTGCCTCAGTACTTAGCATCCTCGGCTCCGAATCCAGCGCTCGTGACTGTGAAAATCAGTTGATGGAACTATTCGACTACCAAAGTTTCCATATCACTGCCAAATTCCTCAAAAACCGTGATGTCGTCGTATGGTGCACCAAACTCATGCGGAGTGACGCCGATGAACGGGTCAACGTGGAGGTGGCGATGCGAGAGAAGGGACTAGGGTGGATTCTGCGCGAACTGGCGGGAGACCGACAGTCGAAAGCTGGTCGCGGTGATGGCATGGATGTCGACGTCAAGCACGAAGTTCCCAAGACTGCCACCCTTGCTCCAGGTTCTACTGTGCAGCCGAAGCGAATTGTCGACCTGGACAGTATGGCTTTCAGCCAAGGGGGTCATCTGATGTCGAACAAGAAGTGCAAGTTGCCTGACGGGTCGTTCAAGAGGGCGAAGAAGGGCTACGAGGAGATTCACGTACCTGCGCCGAAACAAAAGCCAGCCGTAGAGGGCGAACTGGTTCCTGTTTCAGATCTGCCTGCATGGGCTCGCGCAGCGTTCACTGTGCCAAGGCTCAACCGAATTCAAAGTAAACTGTACCCCATCGCGTTTGGTACAGACGAACCGATTCTGTTGTGCGCTCCCACTGGGGCCGGAAAGGTATGTCACTTCGAATCTATTCTATCTAATTTTGTTGACATGATTTGTAGACGAATGTAGCCATGCTCACGATCCTGCATGAGCTTTCGAAATACCGTAATGAAGAAACTGGCGAGTTCGATCTTGATGCTTTCAAGATTGTATACATCGCGCCCATGAAGGCTCTCGTGCAAGAGATGGTCGGCAACTTTACTGCGCGCCTCAAAGTCTTCGGTATCAAAGTCGGCGAACTTACCGGCGATTCTCAAATGACAAAACAGCAAATTTCCGAAGCGCAAGTCATCGTTGTCACCCCTGAAAAATGGGATGTCATCACGCGAAAGATGACAGATACCAGCTACACCAACCTCGTCCGTCTCATTATCATCGACGAGATCCATTTGCTGCACGACCCGCGTGGACCAGTTTTGGAGAGCATCGTTGCGAGGACGATTCGCAGAATGGAGCAGACGTCGGAATACGTCAGGTTGGTTGGGTTGTCTGCGACGCTGCCAAATTATCAGGATGTTGCGACCTTCCTTCGGGTGGACGAGAAGAAAGGCCTGTTTTACTTCGACGCGTCGTACAGACCTTGTGGTCTTCAACAACAATTCATCGGTGTATCAGAGAAGAAGGCCATCAAACGCTATCAGATAACCAACGAGGTCTGTTACGAGAAGGTTCTTGATCAAGCAGGGAAGAACCAGACACTCGTTTTCGTGCACTCGCGCAAAGAGACAGCGAAGACTGCGAGGTTTTTGAGGGATATGGCGATCGAGAAGGAGACGATCACGCAATTTGTGAAACCGGATGGAGCCGTGCGCGAGATTCTGACAGAGGAGGCCAACAATGTGAAGGACTCGAATCTGAGGGATTTGTTGCCCTTCGGGTTCGCTATCCATCATGCTGGTATGACGAGAGAGGACCGTGGACTCGTTGAAGAGCTTTTCGCCGACGGCTCGGTCCAGGTCCTTGTGTGCACAGCGACTTTGGCTTGGGGTGTCAATCTGCCCGCGCACACTGTCATCATCAAGGGAACGCAGATCTACAACCCAGAGAAGGGTCGCTGGGTGGAACTCTCTTCGCAAGACGTGCTTCAAATGCTTGGCCGTGCAGGACGACCACAATACGATACGTTTGGAGAGGGTATCATTATCACCAACCACTCCGAGCTGCAGTACTACCTGAGCTTGCTCAACCAGCAACTCCCGATCGAATCTCAGTTCGTTTCGAAACTGGCGGATAATCTGAATGCGGAGATCGTGCTCGGTACGATCAGAAATCGCGACGAAGCGGTACAATGGCTTGGATACACGTACTTGTACGTTAGAGCTCTTTGCCCCTTTTTCTGAGATACTGACCTCGATTCTTTATCCTATAGGTATGTACGCATGCTCAAGTCCCCTGCTCTTTACGGAGTTGGCGCCGACTACCAAGAAGACGACGAAGGTCTTATCCAGAAGCGCGCCGATATCGCCCATTCCGCAGCCGTACTCCTCGAAAAGTGCCAGTTAATCAAGTACGACCGATCAACAGGAAGGTTCACAAGCACCGACCTTGGTCGTATTGCATCTTACTACTACGTCACATATAACTCGATGATGGTGTATAACCAACATTTGCGGCCCACAATGTCGACCTTGGAATTGTTTAGGGTATTTGCTTTGTCGAACGAGTTCAAGCTTCTACCAGTACGTCGTCTCCAATTCTGTTTTCCGTCCGATGCTGATTTCACCCCTGCCGTACAACTTAGGTTCGGCAAGAGGCAAGTATTAGTTGGAATTAATGTCGTCGAGAAACGCCTGCTAATCTTATGGTACACAGGAAAAACTCGAGCTGACAAAGCTTCTTGAACGTGTGCCGATTCCAGTCAAGGAAAGTGTGGAGGAGCCCGCAGCGAAGATCAATGTCCTTCTACAAGCTTATATCTCGCAACTGAAGCTTGATGGTATGGTATTCGAACATATTTGGTCTCCGAAAGCTGACATTGGAAATGCAGGGTTTGTACTCGTGGCTGATATGGTGTTTGTGCAACAGTCGGCAGGCCGGTTCGTCTGACGCCTTACAGTTATCTGATATCGGCTGACATAGGCGCTCTTCAGTATCCTGCGTGCTATGTTTGAGATCTGCTTGAAGCGAGGGTGGGCGGTTCCAGCCAAGGCTGCCCTTGACCTTTGCAAGATGGTTGAAAAGCGCATGTGTGTACGTTCTCTTGATGTTAACTCAATTTCTTATTTTTTGATCGGTTTAGGTGGGGTTCCATGACACCTCTGCGTCAATTCAAGGGAGTACCTTCCGAAGTCATTCGCAAGGCTGAGGGAAAGCAATTTGTCAGTATTACCGTCCAAATTGTGAACTAATTACTGATGAATATTTCGAATAGCCGTGGTACCGTTACTTCGATCTCGTGAGGCTTTGTTCCTCCTTTACTGATTGTGCTTTCCGCTAATGTACTCCCTAGACACCACCCGAAATCGGAGAACTCATCGGCATTCCGAATGCGGGAAGACTGGTGCACCGACTTGTGCATAGTTTCCCAAAACTGCAGTATGGTTATCATTGTTTCATATGGGCCCTCTCTCATGATATCGTCGTTAGATTGCAAGCGCAGGTTCAACCGATTACGCGATCGCTTCTCCGTATTGACCTCTCCATCGTTCCCGATTTCCGTTGGGACGAGAAAATTCATGGAACAGCAGAGACATTCCTGATCATTGTTGAGGATGTCGATGGAGAGGTCATTCTCTTCCATGACAACTTCGTGCTTCGTCAGCGCTATGCAGAAGACGAACACAACGTCACCTTGACTGTCCCCATGTTCGAACCTGTACCTCCCAATTACTACATCTCCGTCATCTCAGATCGGTGGTTGCACGCTGAGACGCGTTTGCCCATCTCTTTCAAGCATCTTATCTTGCCCAAGAAATTCCCGAAGCCCACCCCTCTTCTCGATCTGCAGTCACTGCCCTTGTCAGCCCTCCACAACAAGGAATTCGAAGCCATCTACGCCGATTCGATTCAAACCTTCAACAAGATCCAGACTCAAGTCTTCCAGGCCTTGTACACGTCAGACGAAAATGTGTTCATCGGAGCACCAACCGGAAGTGGGAAGACCATTTGTGCGGAATTCGCTTTGTTAAGGTTGTGGAGCAAACGAGAGCAACTCCGGGCGGTGTGCATCGAACCTTACCAAGAAATGGTTGATATGCGGGTAAAGGAGTGGAAGGCCAAGTTCTCATCACTTCAAGGTGGCAAGGAGATTGTGAGCTTCACGGGCGAGACCAGCGCCGACTTGCGATTGTTAGAGAAGGGAGATGTCATCGTTTGTACACCAACACAGGTAAGTTCGCTTCTACTTAACATTTGCATTCGTTCCAAACTCATGACTGTTCTAGTGGGACGTGATTTCGCGGAGATGGCGACAGCGCAAGAACGTCCAAAACCTGGGGCTCCTCATCGCTGATGAGATTCAGATGGTTGGAGGCGAAGTCGGTCCGACATACGAGGTCATCGTTTCGCGGACTCGATACGTTGAGCGACAAACCGGCAACAAGACACGGATTGTTGCGTGTGGTGTATCGCTTGCCAATGCGGAAGATCTTGGGAAGTGGATGGGTGCCTCTGAGCACACCATTTTCAACTTCTCTCCCAGGTATAGTCAATCATGTTCACCGAAAGTCGTTGAAACTTACTTGTCTCTTCAGCGCCCGCCCGCTTGATATGGCCATCCACATTCAGTCGTTTACCATCTCCCACTTCCCGTCACTTATGATTGCCATGTCCAAACCCGCTTACCTTGCGATTCGGGAACATTCTCCCTCAAAACCTGTGATCGTCTTCGTGCCTTCAAGAAGACAGTGTCGGTTAACAGTCGACGACCTACTGACCCATTGTTCGGCTGATGACAAGCCGGACCTCTTCCTCAACATCGAGCTCGCGGATCTGCAACCCCATCTCGACCATCTGAATGACAAGGGCCTTGCTGAGATCCTGAAGCACGGCATTGGTTACTACCACGAGGCCTTGGATAAGCAGGATAAACGAATCGTACAGCGTCTCTTTGAATCAGGGGCAATTCAAGTCCTGGTGGCCTCCAAGGTAATATATTTTTGATCGAAAAAAATGCATCTGCTCATCGATTTATCACTCAGGACACGGCATGGAGTTTCCCAGTTGCCAGCTACATGGTAATCATTATGGGCGTTCAGTTCTATGAAGGCAAAGAACATCGTTACATTGACTACCCCGTCATGGACGTTCTTCAGATGATGGGCCGGGCTTGTCGGCCTCTCGAGGATGAGAACAGCCGATGCGTGCTCATGTGTCAACAGACGCGGAAGGAGTTCTACAAGAAGTTCTTGTCTGAAGGTCTTCCCATCGAGTCCCATCTGCCAACACATCTCCTGCATGATTACTTCTTGGCGGAAATTGCAGTCAAGACCATCGAGAACAAACAGGATGCTATGGTAAGTGTTTTGCCGAACCATGCGAAGACGTTTATCTAATATCATTGCACCAGGATGTCCTCACTTGGACCTACTTCTACAAGCGCATGCTCGAAAACCCGAATTACTACAACCTCCACAACACAAGTCATCAACACGTCTCAGATCATCTCTCGGAACTGGTTGAGAATGCCTTGAGTGACCTTGTCAACTCGAAGTGCATTGCCATTGGTAGTTGTCGCTTGCTCTGCTGTATTTCCGTAAACTGACGTCATTTTCCAGAGGACGAAATGGACGTTTCAGCTCTCAATCTGGGTATGATTGCAGCATACTACAACATTTCCTGTGAGAAACATTTCGACGCAGTTCATTCTCCTGTTTCTCACCATATTGTATACACAGATGTGACAGTGGAGGTGTACACTTTATCCCTGAAAGAAAGGACGAAGCTCAAAGGCTTACTCGAAGTCGTTTCTTCATCGGCCGAATTCGAATCCATCCCTATCCGTCGTCACGAAGATACTCTACTCCGCCGAATCTATGACCGCGTTCCCGTCAAACTCGATCGTGTCGACTTTGAAGCGCCTCACTTCAAAACTTTCCTCCTTCTCCAGGCCCACTTCTCTCGTCTTCAACTTCCGCCTGATCTCGCGGCGGATCAGACCCTGGTGCTCGAGAAAGTCCTGAACCTGTTGTCGGCTTGTGTTGACGTTATGTCCTCAAATGCATGGCTGAACGCTCTTGGTGCCATGGATCTCTCACAGATGTGTGTGCAAGCGATGTGGGAGACTGATTCTCCTCTGAAACAGATTCCCCATTTCGAACCTGATGTAAGCCTTTGGTCCTTAAGTACTCGCTATCCCGTGCATGGCTCATATCAATCTTTTTCATCTAGGTTATCAAACGCTGCAAGGATGCGAAGATTGAGTCGGTGTACGATGTCATGGAAATGGAGGACGAACAAAGGAACGAAATGCTGCAAATGACCCCGGCACAAATGTATGTCTCGTGTTTCATCTTACAATCATTATCTGAACATATTCTCTAGGCGTGATGTGGCTACATTTGTGAATTCATACCCAACCCTCGACGTGTCGCACGAGCTTGTGAAAGGAGAGTATACGGCAGGAGCCCCAGTAGTCATGAAGGTGGCCCTCGCTAGGGACGCGGACGAAGATGACGAGGAGGGAGGTGATCAAACTGTCATAGCGCCCTTCTACCCACAGAAGAAGTTGGCCAATTGGTGGCTTGTGATCGGCGACCCTACCAGCCGTCAATTGCTTGTTATCAAGCGTGTCACCGTAACCAAAAGCCTTGCTGTCAAGCTGGAGTTCACTCTTCCGAAAGGCACACATTCGCTCAAGCTTTACGTGATTTGTGATTCCTACGTTGGTGCTGATCATGATATCGGTCTCGACCCAATTGAGGTTGCTGAAGGAGAGGAGAGTGATAGTGATGAGGACATGGATAGTGACGAGGATGAGTAGATTTGACATAATTTGGCCATCATGGACGATTCGTATTCCTTGCTTTTCTGTAGTCATAGCCAGCTTTTCTGTAATATTACGCTTCAACATCTGAATTCCCAAAGCGATGTTGGTTCTTTTGAGGACAATATCCATCCTTCATGTTTGTTAGGCATGCTTGGCGTTGTCTGTCGCAGGTGAACCTGTAAGCATGGTAGGGATGCTGTTGATTAGCTGATTTTTCGACACATCTGATGAGCATAGCAGTATGTTCGAGCTCTGCTGGGATCAGCGAATTTACGTTGTCCTTCACGCAATATGGTTATATGTTGAGAAAAAGACACATCTTCCTTGCTGAAGATTTCAGCATGGAATTTTAATGTGTTTCTTTTCAGCCTGAAAAGAAACACATTAAAAATGCTATGCTTCACTCGGCAACATATACAACGACCAGAAGCAAGAATCAGTCATCTTCTTATCTACGGTCGAGTGTTGTACATCAATGACAATGGCTCTGAAAAACAAGGATGTGTGTGTAATCGGGGTAACCGTCAAGCGACCGTCGAGGAGTGATAGCCAGTAAATCGATTATCATTTGATTTGTAAGGTCTGTTTTAGGAGACTAGATAGCCAGGGACAATGACGGAATCTAAAATGGGAAAACAATTTGGCTCCGACACCTTTTACTCGTCGTTGGCACTGATACTGAACATAACTTTCCCGCTGATACTGACACAACTTTCCCGCTTTGAATTACTTTGTTCTCTCAAAGGTCCCTCAATATGTGTAAACTGTGGAACTCGCTTTCCAAATGATGGCTTTATCTCTGCAAAATCCAGGGCTGGCATATCTGAAAACGATACACACTCTTCGGATTGCATCATCCGTGATAGAAGGAAACCACATTCACCCGGAGCTCGGAGGCGGTATCAGACCTGCTGAGCATTCCTTTCAGTTCATTAAGTCGCATGTTTGAGCTCATGACTTCCACAGGTGAGCAACCATCGCACAGGTGATCAGTCACCGTGATCATTCAGGAGTCAGGTGCTGGGAGATAACTAGCTTGCAACCTCAATTGCTATAAAGGACGCTTTCAACATGGGTTACCTTTCTCCTCTCTCTCTCTTTCCCGTCGGACCCACCACCAGCTGTTGCTTGTGTGCCTCCTCCTGCCCGCTTGTGATCTACTCAGTCGAGGGGGATTATGCTGGGCCTACGCTGTCTATTTCTGTCCTCGGCCGATTGTGCAGACTTTTTTTGGTCAACGACACGTCACTTTCGACACTACCGGCAATGATTTCTTTCAAGTTTTCTCATTGCTTGCATACTATGAGGGGCATCTTTTGAGACTGCGGGCCCCGCGGGCCATTGGTCGTAGTCTTCGGGGTCTTCCAGACGCCGCCACTGCCATTTGTCTATCTCACGCCGGACGGATCTTGCAAGTACGTATCTAGGGGCTACTACGATCACAGGAAATGGGGGATATGAAGAGGGATGTGTAAAGAGGATGAGGAGGACCGTGGAGAGAGCGGCAGAGAGTATTAGAAGGCGGTGGAGATCAGGACTGTATTGAAGTGAGTTTCACGCCCTTTAATTGAGGAAGGTTTCATTGTACCGGACTTGCAATTATCATGCTATCGATGAGTTCGAGTTTCTCCTTCCAGATGAGAGGCATCATGTCCATCGATGGTATGCTTTTGCTCGTATTGACGATTTCAGCTCGAGAGTCATGAATCCTAAATTTAACTCCATAAGGACCTGCAGCCTGAAATCACCCGAATGGCAGGAGCATGATGTGGAGAGGGAATTCAAGCTCATATCGGCGTTAAGTGGGTGATTCCTATATCCGTCTGGCCGTGCATCACAGAACTAACCGAATTCCCAATGATCTTGATTATCTATCTGCCATGCCACCGTCTACAGCTTCTGCGGAATCCTGTTTAAGGATATTCGAAAGTCAGTTTCCTATTGTTCCGAGACTTTACCTGGGACGTGAGTTCGCCAAACACTCGGACCCTGGAGGCAAGCAGCACACGTTCCCACTTGCTAGGTCTGGGGAAGAAGGGTGAGGGGCATCTTCTCCTCAGATCGCTTGGCGTGTCAATCGCACTTGACAAGCTCCTGCATATCCTCTACGTGCATTGAAACTCTATATTGCAGTGACAAAACTACCGCGACATGCCCTTGGTTCTCATTACTAGGCATTCCAAACTCGACGGGCTTGCATTCAGAACTCGTATGGAAGTCTGATTGGGAATTCGGCGCGATTCCGACCTGGGGTTCGGTGTGTTTACTTACCCCGCATTCGCACAGCCCCCCGCATTTCTCAGATAGTGAGATATGAATAACATAGGTCTTGTCATCAATTGCGAAGGAAGCGGAGACGATGGAAGCAACTTTACAAAAGCATCCATTCTAGGCCGACCACCGGGAAGGGGGGTCCCCACGACAATCTAGGAGCATGTGTTTTCGTTGTCCTTGCACAAGTTCATCCGCTGCTTGGCGTTTACTTATCATTGACTCGACATCTCGAGGATTTCTGGTGTGCACCATATACCAGGCTGGCGAGTCATGATCTTTCGAATTCCTATTTCTGGGACGCTTGGACCCCTTTCACTTGGTTCTTCTGTTTTGCATTCAATTACTTGCAGATCTTTCATATCTTATCAGCGTACGTGCCGGTGGTGGTGTATTCAGCTTCGTTTTCGTTTTCTCCCTTCTGATTGCGGGGTAGCGATCTCATTCTGTTTCCGGCTCGTCCAAATGCGTAAAGTACCTTCCGTTCAATCATCCTCACATTGGCGACCTTACTGCTCCTTACTGCCACCTTCTCCTCCTATTATTGCCTCCTTCTTTCATGCTGCCGTTGACTCTCTCTCAAAGCACCCGCGCCATAAATTTTCAAATTTCCAAATGCTTTCGCTGGCTTTCGACGATCGACATCTATGTCGTTATGTTGGTGATCTTCTCTGACGTCCGCACGTCCAACCTGGGAAATATACTTTGCCAGCCTTTGCTTCGCCAGCAATGCAGGAAACAAAAATAAATTCGGTCCCGACAATGCCGCCTCTCTATGTGCTGGGTGTCTGGGGTATCTTCAGGCTTCCATCACGACATCAGGAACCCCTCAACCAATCAGCAGCAAACTTCAGGTCGGCTTCCGGAAGTTAGCACCGCGTGGATACCGAGTCGGAATAGGAGGAGCCTGAGGGCGCACGATGCGGCGCACTGACTAGAGCGCTTTGGGTTCGATTGAACTGCGAGTTATCGTGCGTGCGCTGAGCTTACTTGCAACCGCGATTTTTAGTTCGTATAGACCCCGGACGACTCACTCTGGATGTTCATGGACGGATTTCGATAGATTTCGATGCTTCTCCAATTACTAACAAATTACCCGCCTGTGTCAGTCGCGCTCTCGTTCATCCAATGATGAGGCTTTGTCTATGTACGCTCATTTGCTCATCTTCCCTCGGACTGCCTGTTGCTGGACACATATTACCTTGGTCACACAATTGGTGATGCAATAATATTCCTGGTTCTTCCCCGCATTCGGCAACACAGAACCGACCTTGAACATCTGCACAACCTCGCAAGCTTACAACGGTCCCTGTCGATGCATATCACATCACCATCCTGGATCTTCTCTCACTTCCTCGGGTTTTTTCGCTTTTACACAAAGCTCTCTCCCACACTGACCCACGGTCATTTCGACAAAGGGCACCTTCCCCTTGTGTGGGTGCCGTAGGGAGCCCAGTTGCCGGTGGCGTTGAAGCCCACCCGCTGGAAAGTTGCCTCTTCTCTGGACTGATACGTATTCACAGACCTAGGACGGCTAGATGGCGGTCCGGCTTGACGTGCATTCGTTCAGAAAGGCGCTTTGCCTAACGTTATTCTTCGTCATGGCCATCGTCATGGCGTGCCGCCGGGATGCCAGGGGAATACTGCGCTAGGCTTGGCGACGTCTCACGGAGGCATCTCGTAACTGCAATTCAAAGTCTCTTCGTGTTCCTGTTGCTGTGTGGATGTTGCATGCGCTCTGTGGCGTTGACGGTGCTGCCCTGGCCTATGCCTTCTGGAGCTTCCTGTGGGTGCAGTGCTGATGGGTGTTTTGTGATTCTTGTTCGCCTCTCACGGCGGGGCTCACGCACCGCGTTCCCGCCCTTCCATGTACGTAATGAGGAACCCTTTCTCCCTTGTCACACGAAAGTCGGTGCTTCTACCGTTCTCATGTATCGCACTTTTATAATTCAACAAGGCAAAGACATACACTCTTTAAATACATTAGCGCATCAGCGCATCTAACCTAAAGCGAGGCTAGCTTCGGTTTTCGCATTATGGGTGTGGCGCTCAACGCGTGCACACTCATTTATTCTTGCCACCCGCCATGCGTCCAGATCCGTACTCCCTATGCCGTCCAAATGCCGTCGCGTGTATTAGCCTCCCTGCAATTCGCGTCTATCTTCCACCTGCTTCAGTGATTATATTCAATGAACTGCAATCAAACTTAAGAGCATATGTCGATCCCGAATGACTCGGACCCGACCATCTAATCATAATCAATTGTGCACCCACGATGGTTCCTCTGAACAGCTGTCAATGCCACGATGAGCAAAGTATATGTCAAGTAACGTAATTTTCAATGACAGTACCTGGTTAGATATAGACGGATCGATACTTCTTATCTTTGTATATATCGATTATTTATCTTTCATAGTTTATTGAGGCTGGGAGACTCTAGGAGAATGTACGTTAGCACTGGAACGCGTGTAGGCTACAATGAACATGATCAGTACTGTCTGAAATCATCTCCATCGAACGTGCGCTTCCCCTAACCTCCATTCTGCGTACATACCATCACTCACTAGAATGCACCCCAGATACCTAAAGCAACAAGTACCAAAGAGTCTGCAATCATCGTCGGTAGGGCACCCACAATTAAAGTGTGTTTGTTTGTCTCCTGTGGTGTACTGCTTCCATTTTCACAACCTCTTCCTTCGAAAAAGAATTCAGATGCTTTTCGCATCTCCACAGCAACTCCAATTGAGCTTCAATACAATAGAGTTACGCTCATTGCGCTTATGTACGAAAGTCAACTGAATGCATCGAAGGAAAGAACTACAGTGCGTGGGTGTGTGAACGCGTTGAAAGGTGCGCATCAGACGGAATGTTGTTTTCTAAATCCTGAAATGAAGTATTTCCGAGTTGGGGCGGATGCACAGAAAGTAGAGCTTGATTTTCTCGAGATGGAAGAAAGTGGCTGGTATGTTGCACGGAGAATCGTACATGTGCGCAACCTCGCACCAGGCCCAGCATTTGCTCCTGCTTGTACGAGTAGACCTACCAAGTCGGATCACTGATTGAGTTTCGTTTGCCTTTCAATCAACGATCTCCCATTCCATTCCATCGCGTACATCCATATCCATATACCTCCAACCTCCAACCGCAGCGTGCCGAAGATACTCCCTGCGCTGTTCCTTGCCCCAGAATGAGGAGCGAGGAGCGAGGCGTCGTTCCGTGTCGAGTTGTCGTTGGCATATGAATGTGCCTATGTCCGCCTAAACGCACGCCGACACCCGCCTCCAAAGTCGTTCATCTCCGAGCTTGCGCCGCGCCTGTGTCAATGCCTACTTATACCCGTCTGCGTTCCAAACCCGTCACCGCGCCGGTTCCTGTCCCAGAGAAGTGGGTACGAAACTGTACGAAAGTGATCTGGTATACCATTGGCAGAAGCAACTGCCAGAAGCAAGCAAGCAAACAAAGCAAACAAGTTCCTGCCAACAAAGCGACTGCAGAGATCTCGATACTTTGCCTTCGCCGGAGTAAACCCCATGGACTTACTGATGCTCAAAGAAAGATGCGCAGGACGTATGTAATAGTTTATTCGGATTTGGGTTTGGACGTATGTCTGAAATGCCAACCGTCAAGTCAACCTCATCAGGAAGGCACGAAAGACATAGCATACCGACCTGGCTTCGATGTGCTTTGTACCCGGACCGCAAGGTCCCCCCGGGCCACTGGGGTAATGTTCATCCTTCCATTACCAAAGGAATCGTTACGATTGAATGTAGCTTCAGAACGTATGATATCACCTAAGTTCGGAAGGTCTGCCAAAAGTGGATATATCACCGACGGCAGAGCGCCACTGTTGTCGTTGATGTCTTGCGATTGCCACTGGGAATTTTATCGAGCGTGAGGGCGCCGTGTGAATGAATGAATGATTGCGCCACACCCTGGTTGTAGCAGTAAACATTTCCTGACATGGGTACGAGCATGTCGAGTTACCCCCGTACGGAACGAGTAATTCCGCGACTCGTAGGCATTTTTGTTTGCTGGTGCCTGCATGGCTCTTTTACAGTAGAGCCTGTATTGCGTGCGAGAGGGTTACGTTGCTTTATCTAAGAACTGACTGCAACATTCATATTCTTAACAGCTGCGACTTGACATGAGTTTTCGAGTCGGGGCATAGAATCATCGCTTGTGTTGGTTTGTCGCAGAACTCTGACTACAATCCGTGAAATTCTTATGAGATGAACATGACATGAGCGGCCTCGCACGGACCCCACGGTCTTATTGCAGTGTCGTCGATCCCCACGCTGTTCTGTTGCGCCACAGCCAGTCAGGCACTGTGCGTGAAGGGTAGCCGTCGCCATAGCTATTTCATCGTCTTTCTGTTGTATCGTTGTGGACGTGAATACCGGGCGTCTGCCAGTAAGTAGTGCTTGAATGTCCAAGTCGTCGGGCGGGGAGTCTTCGATAGTGTTAAGAACTCGGACTAAAAACCTAAGACTCGTGGATTCCTCGAGCGATGTAACTCGACATGACTGTTCGAGCCAGGGCGCCACGCTTTTCTCGTACCTCTGTTCGTAAGCTCTCCCTGCCCTGTTGTCCTGCGCCACCCTGTCAGGCACCTGTTTGTGTTGTGTTGCTGTATACGAAGTCTTGGCCATACCGTCGCTATAGCTATGACATCGTCTTTCTGTTGTCCTGTCGTGGACGTGGATACCGTGGCGCTCAACCAGTGAGTAGGGTCAGTAAGTAGGGTCGTGTTGTTGGGATTCCTGATGTGCATGATTTTGGCTCTTTTTGGGCGTCGGTGGATGTTATTCGTATTTCTTGCTGGTCAAGTCGGGTGTGTCGGTGGAAACTGACCTAACACTCCGACTTATTCCATCGTTTTCGAGATGTGTATGGACGGTGCGGCTCTGTAAGCCGTTCGACTCAAAAATGAAGGAGAGGCATTGCTATTGAGACTATTAAGACCAAGACGCACGTTCGAGCGAGCGAGCCAATGTCGGAGATTTGTGTGGACGTTGTTGGATGCGACATGCTTTCGCCGACAGAGTTATTTCGATTTCGTATGCGTTGCGGCTCCGCAGCGCCTTCACTCTCCAAATCTAAACTTGCTCTAAAGGCCCAAGGGGCGCGGTGGCAAATATCAACTACCGAGATACATAGATATATATATATATATATATGGAGCCATGCGCTCCCTTCGACCGACCAAGTTTGTACGTTTTTGAACGAGTCAATTCACCCTATAGGTCGATGTAACAGTAGGTGAACGACTGACTGGTGCGCTCGGACCTCGGACCTCGAGAACCATCGTTTTTCAAGCCTTTGTATGCATGTGCGGCTCCGCGACATTTCTACTCTTCAAGGCCCATCGAGCGCGGTGGTGTATATCGATATAGAGACAGAGACAGAGATATCGGGGAGCCATGCGCTCGCTTGACTGACTTTGGAGACTCTTGCGTGGGTCGACCACTGCCCTGACTAGAAGCCGATATAGATTATTGGGAGATCCCGGATAGAAAGCGCCGCCCGATGTGAATACTTCAGTGTTCACTGTCCAACCCGACCGCAGGCAATACGCGTCGGTCATCTATGTACCCGTCCGTATGTATGGTGCCATAGCGCACTGCTCGCACAGACGTGCTCTCTTCGAGCGACGTGCGTTATATGTAGGACGGTTCTGTGAGCCCGAAGTGGACCGCGCAACGTGTGCTTTTGGTGGGAATCGCAGGGCAGGCGAGGGCGCTTCCGGACTCGGATTGTTGGTCAGTTCACGGTGCGGGTTGTCATGTAGATGTCTACATCCTGAGAAATATGAGTGGCGGAGTCTTTGTGCTGACGTAGTTGGCTGTTTTTCCTCCTGTTATTCTGAGCCTTCGTATGCATTACATCTGCGGCTCCGCAACGCTTTTACTCTTTAAAGACTCAAGGGGTGTAGAGGTAGAGATATAGATATGGGGTACCATGCGCTCGCTCAACTAACCTTGGAGACTCTCGAACGAGCCAACCACTGCCCTGACTGTACCTAGATATATAATCTGGGAAATGTGGATAGAAAGCGCACCTTGGTGTCAATATTTTATTTCATTGTTCACTGCTCAACCCAATCGTAGGCAATGCGAAATGATAGCGCACTGTAGAGCCTAGTGCTAGCAGTACTCTTCATCAATCCAGTCATGGACGTGTCTGTGCAGGCAAGTCAACTGTGGCGCACCCGGACCGACGGTTATTTCAGTCACCTACTTACATCAATCGCAGTCGCCCAAGTACACGGCGGTTCCGTGTACCCCGCAGGAGTCAATATGATGATACGTCGGGGATACGTGGTGTTTTTGGATGGATAACACTCGGTGCTATGTATGTTCGTTGATGGTGGTCGGACCGACACAGGCTTTAGGTGGCTGTTTGATTGTGGATTACTGTGTTTGATTGCGGATTGGTGGCGGATTGGGGTATTTTTGTAGCGGGGCTTTACTGAAATAGAGAGGAAGAGGAGGCGATGCGGAGGCGCGTCTCCGGCGGTGACTTGGTAAGAAGGCGGGTTGTGGTTTGGTGTTGCTTTGACTCCTGTTAGACTCCTGAGCCTGCTATTGGCCTGCTACGAGTGATATGTTGACGCAAATAATCCGCCATCACGTTAAAGAGCGAGAATTGAGATTACTGTAAGGATTCGAACGATATATGCATGTGTGCATTTGTTACGACGTGCGTCGGTATGATAAGCTAGGAGAATTCAGAATCGGGCCCGTGTCCATAAGCGCAGGTCCGCTGTGGTGCTGCGCTGTCGAACAGTCTCCAATCAACAGCGCAGCAGCACGTCAGCAACGATACACCGAGATTGCTTTGCGCGTTCAAACATAGGGCCTTCTTCCAACTGGCCACAACACAGTGTACGGACGGAAGAAACAGCGGACCGCGCGTCCCACCCGGGCCTTAGATGGATCCAACCAAACAGGAGCCAGTCGTTCCTTCAACGTTCCTTGATCAACCTCAGTAGCTTCGACTTCTCCTGGTCCTGGTTATACCGATATTCAATATCGGTTGACTAGGAGAGATCGGACGACAGCGGACGACTCGGCTTTCCAGCATCCAATGACGTGATGCGGCTTACACTATGCACTGTGCACAACACAAAGTGCACAACAAAGTACCAAAAGAAAGTACCACACAAAGTAACAAAGCAAGGCAAAAAGTGCACAAAGCGGAGATAACCCGAACATATTCGTTCCCAGTCGTTCCCCTTCCAACCACCCAGGTCCAAGAATCCCGAACCCAAATCCGGTATCCAGATAGATCTCGATGCCTGTGTGAAGGTTATCGTATTTGTCCCTGCTTGCCCCAAGACCCCGGAGAGTGCGGGGGATTAAAGTGTAGTGGTGATGGGATGATGGACTGGAGCGGGATGATTAGCTGGGGTTGATTGATTGATCTGGATTGGAGATGCGGGGTTGGAATTCGGATTTGTATGCCGAGGGATGGGGTGGAAGGGTGGGAGGGGTAAGGGGGGTGAGGAAGGGGGGAAGGGGTAAGGGTTAGGATTTGGATTTGGATTTGGATTTGGATGGGATTTGGATTGGAGGGAAGAGAGGAGTGGCAAATAAAAAGTTTATGTACGATTCGGATAGCGCGATCGTTCATCTGCACTTCCATCCTCTCCCCTAGCTTCATCCCAGAATCACTCCCTCCTCCCTCCCTCCTCCCTCCTTCGTCTTGGTTACTGGTTATTGAATTCGTTTCGTTACCTCGTTCCTCGTTCCTCGTCCTCATGTCATTCTTCAATTCGACGCCATACAAGCCCCAAATCAGACAAGAAGGCTTCTCCCCCTCCAACACCATCACCTCCACCTCCAACAACAACACCCTCTCCTCCAACAACAACAACAACAACAACTCCCCCTCCCCGCCGTACACCGACCTCTTCTCCATGCCCACACACAACTTCCTCTCCGACGGGTTCCCCTCGAGCGGCGGTGGCGGTGGTGGAGGGGTTGGGAGGAAGTACCCGTCGAGCTCGGCGGGGTCGAGTGCGGCGAATGCGATGGATTTCGGGGATGAGCTTAGCGGCTTGATGGAGTCTAACAGCAATAATAACAACAGCAATAACGGCAGCAGCGGCAATAACGGCAGCGGCAAGCAGCAGAATGGGTATAGCACGAGCGAGGCGCAGGAGGGGTATAGGGCCACACATAACATCTTCGACATCTCCGCGCCCGTCGCTGCCTCTGCCTCCGCGTCCGCCTCCGCTGGTGGGAGTGGAAGTGGCGCGGGCCACCCGAGCTCGGTGTCCAGCACCGCCTCCGCCTTCCCCTCCTTCGCCTCCTCCTCCAACGGGGGAGCTCCCAACGGCACCGGCAACGGGAACGGGAACAACGGCGCAGGCAGCCAACCCAGCTCGCTCCATTCCGAATTCGCATTCAACTCGACCCTCCCAGCGCTCAACTCCTCCATGCGATACGACCCGCACCCGGACCCCTCCTCCTCCACCTCCAACAACAACAACAACCCCCCGCCCTCGTCCTACCACCACCACGGGCACACCCACAGTCACGGCAGTAGTTTCACGCGGCACACCCCCTCGCCGATCCACGGCGCGCCGCTGCACTCGCCCACCCTCCCGGCGTCGGCGGTGCCGTCGTCCCTCCCCACCACCACCACCACCACCTCCTCCTCCTCAACCCTAGCGAACTCCCGGTCGCGCAGCCGCTCGCGCCCCCCCGCCCCAGGGGTCGCTGCCAACCAAGGTGGGATAGGCCCGGCAAGGACGACGAGGGCGAGGCGGAATAATAGCGTTAGTAGTACGAGTCCGCCGCCTTTTGGGCATGGGCATGGCGGGCATGGGCATGGAGGGCATGGACAGGGGGTGGGGAGGCCGCATGCGATTGTTATTCCGGGGACGGGGAGGGGGATGGGGCCTTTGAGTGCGGGGGCGGGGGGGAATTGGTTCGTTAGTAGTCAGAGCTCGTACGTCTATCTCTCCTTTCTCTCTTTCTCTTTCTCTCATGATTGCGATTATGAACGATTACTGACTATGGAATTGGAAAACAGGGCATCGGAATACTCACTCCCAACCCCAGCCGACACCCTCCCCCCCTCCAACCCAACCTCCCAATCGCAATACACCCCCTTCTCCCTCTCCCCCCCCACGCACCATCTGCAGCACTCCCACCTCCAACATGCGCACCCGCACCATCAGCAGCAGCACCAACAGGATATCCTACACCTCCCGCCGGTGAGCTCCCTACACTCGGTGCATGGATTACACTCCCCGGTGCTGCATTCGCCGTCGATACACTCGATGCATGGGATGCAGCACGGGATGCAGGGACATGGGCATGGGCATGGGCATTCGATGTCGTTGGGTGGGGGTGGGGGGATGCCTAAAAGCCCCCTCGACTTCGGGAGTCCGATTTTGGGACACGGTGGTCTCGGCTCAAACGGGGGCGGGAACGGTGGGGGCGGGAATGGCGGGAATGGGCAAGGGGGAGGAGGGAATGGAGGGATTAGTGTGCCCAAGTCGTTGGACTTTTACGGGGTGGTACCGTCGCATCACCACGCGCACAACCCGCACACTCTGCACTCCCACAACCACTCCAATAATCACAACCAGCAGAACCAGAACACCCACAATCCGAACAACCACGGTGGGATGGGCGGGTTAGCTGTGTCTTCCTCCGCTCCCACCACAAGCACGCTGTCTTCTCTGTCTTCTCTCTCTGCACTCTCACCCACCCTCCCCTCTTTACCTCCCCCTCCCCCCTCTTCCTCCCACGCCGCCTCCAACGCAACAGGAGGAGGAGGGACAGGACCGGAGACCAAGCAGAACCTCCTAGCCAACGAAAAGAGACGCAGAAGAAGGGAGTCTCACAACGCCGTGGAGAGACGGAGGCGGGATAATATTAATGAGAAGATCAGTGAGTTGGCGACGTTGATTCCGGAGTGTATGTTGGATGCGGGGGTGGGTGGGGGGTCTTCCACCACCGGTATTGGGGGTAATGGGGGAGGAGGTGAGTTTTTAGTTAAGAGAGAAAGAGAGGGGTGCTAATGAGATGGGATACAGCGTCCCCGTCGAACGTTACACCCACTTCGCCTGCGGGTCTCAACAACCTCCTACACGACCCCTCCGACCCGCTCGCCCTCGCGTCCTCGCTCCCAACGTCGCTCGCCACCTCCCTCGCCCTTGGTCTGGGCCTCGGCTCCGGCGCAGGTGGGGGTGGGGGGAAAGACAGCGCAGTGAAAGAAGAGGGAGGAGGAGGAGCGGGAGGAAATGGGGCGGCGGGAGGGGATGGGGAGGGAGGAGTGGTGAAGGCGAATAAGGGGATGATATTGAGGAAGAGTGTTGAGTATATTAGGTGGGTGTTTGTTTTTTTGCTCTCCTCTTTCTGGGTTTTGGGCATTTTGACGGTGGTTTGGTGCTTGATTGTGGCGCTCCGATGCTTAACTTTGTCATTCTGGCGTTTCATTTTTGTGGCTTTTGGCGTTTTGGTGTATGGTGTATGCTGTTTGCTGTTTTGGTTTTGGCTTTGGTTTTGGCGGCATGTTCCTTTCCTTTCCAACCGCTCGCCCGCGCGGAGCTTGGTGGCCTAGACCGCGTAGAGTCCAGTTGAGTCGAGGGTCGCCGTGATTGTTATAGTTATGGCGTGCTCGCAGTAAGCGAGCGCGGCAGTGCAGAGGCAGATGTGTGGCGCATCTTGTTGCTTTCTCTATGTCTACTTTCTCTTCCTGATTTTTGTCTCTCCTCTCCATCCCTCCCCACCCACCCCAAGAAAACCAACACTAACCCACCCCCTCCCCCCTCCTCAGATACCTCCAACAGCTCGTAACAGCCCAAGGCCACCGCAACCGCGAACTCGAAGCCGAACTCAAAGCCTACCGCGGCTCCTCCTCCGGCGCGCCCTCCGAGACCGAGTCGTCCTCCGGTGCCGGCGGCGGCGGCGGCGGTGCCAGTGGTGGGGGTGGTGGGGGTGTGTCGAAACCACACCTCTTCATGAATGGCAACGGGGGAGGGGGAGGGAAGATGCGTACGACGCCGGGGGTGTCGTCTCCGGAGGAAGAGGGGAAGGAAGGCGGGCGGGACGGAGGTAGGGAGAGGGGAGAAGACGGCGAGGAGGAAGAGGAGGGCGATGGGGAGGGGGATATGATGCTCCACGACGGGCTGGGCACGAACGGGATGGACTTTGCCGCGTACGCTGCCGGTCACTCGCTCTCGCATACCTCCCACACCTCCCTTTCTCACTCTTCGCATACCCACGCCCACTCGCACCATGGGCATTTACCGAGTATGCCGGAAGGCGACGACGAAGATGATGAAGAGGGGGAAGGGGGGATGGATGTGGATTTCGAACTTGTCAGTGGTGGTGTGGGCGCGGGGGAGAGGGGTAGGACGAGGGCGGGGAGGAGGGCAGGAGGAGGAGGAGGAGGGGGAGGGGGAGGGGTGTTGAAGGAGGAGGAGGAGTTGGGGTTTGTGGGGTTGGGGATGGGGATGCAGACGTGATCGTCATTGGGGGTTTCTATATTTTGGGTTGACTTGGGTTTGGTGGTGGAGATGTGCGGTGGTGGGTTGGTGTTAGTCCTGGGTCGTTGGTTTGGTGGTGCCAGTGGATTATTGGTGGATTGTCGGGTCCTTCTCCTCCTTCTCCTCCTCCTCGCGTTTCCTCCGTCTGCTTTGGATACCACTCGTCCGCCTACGCCCACCCTCCGCGTCCATCAAAGCTTCCCTCCCTCATCCATTGGGCACGAAAATATCATATTTCCTCATCCATTCGTGGGGAACCAAAAACCTGCCGCCTACTCCTCCCAACCTCAATCTCGAGTCTCCAAATCTCGTGGCCGTTAATCAAAACACACTCTTATACTGATTGACCACTACATAACGATCACGATTATCCAGGATGGATGGGCGGGATGGTACCAACTGGACCCCATTCTCACCGCTCGCCTTCGCCCCACGACCCGCCGCACGACCCGCCACGCCCCCTCTCCTCCACACGCGCCCGCTTAACCCTTGCTCCTGCCGCTCCGATCTATCTGCTCCTTTATATCTTATGCGCTCCATTCCCTTTTCATATCCATCCCATCTATACCTCGGCTGAATATCATCTATGCAAACCTCTCTCGTTCATGATTCAAACTCCAAAATTCGCTATCATCTTATCGTTTCTTCTTTCGTTTCCTTGTGTTTGTATTGCCAATGTTACCTTTACCAATACCATTCAATTCTTCGTTCTTCGTTGCACCTACCCCGGCCCTCCATGGCCCTGCTTCACCCTGCCGTGCCCCGCCTTTTTTGTATCCATTAGGTTTTCAACTTCCAGGTCTACTTGCGTTTCTTATAACGACCGCGATCGCCATCATGAACGAACGAAAGCTCTTTCCTCTTCCTGCCAGGCGCGATCCCTCCTCTCTCCTCTCTCATATTTTCGATACCTCGATACCTCGATACCACCCTCTTCGGATCCAACGAAACCGATCTATCTCTCTATCTCTCTATCTGTCATTCAACTTCGGAGATTCGGTCTTGCAGTCGTGATGCGTCGCTTTGACCACCATTGCTGCCGCCGCCTCTACCCCTACCGCCTCCACCGCTACCTTTACCTTTTGAGTTTTGGCAACGCGCCATTACTTACGTCACTCGCCTCCTGTGTTTCTTATTTCACGCGAAGGGCGGACGAGGGACTGGAGGAAGCAAATTGACATCTACCGCCGGACCGAAGGTCGCGACACCATAGCCGACCAACGTACCCGAATCGACAGCTTTCTATCCAAATTACTCGCAGTTTGCTCGATACGCGATATCTTCTTCGTCATCCCTCGTATGTTACGTCTCGACCCGTCAATATCATTTCTGTTTCCGATTATCTGGTTTTCTTTCGAATTTGCATGCTGTGTAATGTATGTATATAGTATGTATGTATGTGCAGTCCAATCACCTCCCTGATTCCACCTAATCGTAACTCATCCATCCGTCGCAGATGATGATGACGTACAGTCAACATAAAGGCCCGGTTCTCGCGAAATCCAACAATCTGAAAAACATATGAAGCACATGAGTCACCTCGGTACCATACGCCACACGATGCGCCCCGTCCCCAATGCGTACCTTCTTCCCCACGAAACACAGTAAACTTATATTACCCCAGGCCACAGAGCACCCGCCACCTATTATTTAGTGCCTCATTACATATACCCTCGGCAATGCCAATGCACATATATATCTCTTAGATCCTCCTTCCATTCCTCCGAAGAGTGGTTAGGTTGTCATGATATGATCAGATTGAGATTATCAATAAACTATGACTATCTGAGATCTCCGGTAATGTAGGAAGGCGAGCCCGTTGGAGGACAGCGTGGATGATTGGCTTGGGCGGTATAGGAGCATATGTGTGTGCCGCGGGATTCGGAGGGCGGTATCAAATGTGCTTCGATGGGACGAAGGAGGAAGATTGGTTAGGTTCAAGCAGCGCTGGACGTGTGGAAAGCAAATGAATATCATAAACCCGGGTTATTCTAATCTTTGATTGCAAAACTGACAGACATAGCACTCGGTTGATTGATGTCTTCGTCATTGTGCTTATCGTTGCACAACGAGAAGAGACGGACATACGGGTGTTGGCACCGAGGTGGCAGCGAGCAGCGTTCTCGGACGCTTTTCCCTGCGTCTCGTTTTAGACGCGCGTTGCGCGTGTATGGCACAGTGATGCGTATGCACTTGTTGTTCTCATCCTGCGCACAGCACATGGAGGTGGGGCCTTACATGAAGGTAGCAAGACCTATTCCAGGCGCCTGATTCGTACCGATAGATAGAGCTTCAGTAGCATAGGTGCGTTCTGGGATGCGTGATGGCGATCAATCGAGCCAAGGCGTCGTCCATTCTCCCAAAGCGAGGGTACACGCGCGCACAACGCACATATATGTTACGCTTTGGGAACTCACCTTGCGGTAGCAAAAAGACTGACTGGATAGAGGGAGAACTGCTGCAAATGTAAGCTTGAATTCCCATCTCCGCAACGGGACTGCGCAATGCACAGTGATCATGATGGAGGTGAGGCATCATGCACTTAGAACGGACGTAGAGAGGTGGGTTTGCCTTTGCGTTACTTACCAAGTAAGTTCAAGGAACTTGAAGGAACAGCGAACTACGCGGGTATTCGCACCGTCAGTTCCTTGCGTGGATGTTCGTTCCATGCTCCGGTCCGAGGCGTGAATAGGCATTGATGCTGCTGCAGCTGCGAATCCTCCATCCAGGGGTGTGCCATGAGCCAATCGTGAATTTTCGGGCTTGCCTTTCGTGATCAATAAGCGATCACGACGACCTTGGAAAGTGGATCGCTAACATGGTCATCGAACAGCATGAACAGACTTTGGACGGGAGCCCGTTTGGATTCCTTTCCATTTCGGGTACGTTGGGCCAGCGGCTCAAGGAGCGCCTAAGTTTTGTGACGCATGTACCACCATTTCTGACTTTGAATACACACGTTGTCAGCGTGCGGATTGCCCTTCCACGCGTCGGCCAACCAGGATCTCCGTCTAACCTGTAATTTGCAGGTTTTACTTGGCAGCTACCTCGTTCTGACGCTAAATCCATGCAGGGCTGAACCACTTTCGAGTCAAAGAGGTCAAGGTGAACTTTCCTCTTCCTTCTTTGTTTTATGCCGCAACATTATCGTAGCTGGATTGGGGGATTCAGAGTTCCTTCTCAAGCTTGCAGAAAACATTTCGCACCGTTGAAGCATCTGAATACGAAGACAGATAAATATGTGCGGCCGGCCCGGACGAAGCATCGCGACAGCTTGAAAGGGGGTGAGAACGGACCCATCGGGCGAAAGAAGGCCTGTCGTAGAATGTGGACGACAAGGTGCCTTGTCGGTGGGGGCAGTCGCACAAATGCACTCACATCAGGGTGTCTTGGGTCCTGGATCGCAACTTGGACATTAACAGGTGCGGATGATGGGACGCTAAGAGAAGGATGGCTTGTTGCATGAGGAAAGACGGCTCCGAGACTATGGATGGATAGAGTGTTAGTCTTTTGGGTGGCGGGCGTAAGGGGGTCAATGTCCAGAAGAACTTAGAGAACTCCAGTACCGGACCTCAATCAGTAGACAAGTTGACAGCTCAGAAGCTGGAATGACGCGGAATGCAAGAATCAACAGCTTTCCACTACCATCAGCGCACCAGGAGGAAGGATGCTATCAATTCATGCAGGTCTCGAGTCTCAACTCAAACCGTTTCTGTTGATTTTCGTGCAGATGGGGATCCCGAGAAGACCATGCGACACCGATAACTCCAGCTTGAATAGTAGCCGTTGGAGCACCTGCAAGTAGCTGCAAGTACACCTAAACAGGCCGGGTAAAAAGCAGAGAAGACGGGTTCAAAGCGAGATTATTCCATCGGGCTCGATATTTCAAATGCCAGGAGACAATCCGGAGAAAGTGTCTCGGATTTTAGCACGTTTTGCCACGATGAGCGTAATGATCGTCGAACCAGCACGAGAATGCGGGGTAAGATTATTTTAGGACCCGGTCCGCGGACAGTGGGATGCGAATGGAGATTTTTGCTTGGGTCGAGAGCACGAGGTCAAAGATTCTCGGATAAATCGTGATTGTCAGCCTCCCACACTGGCCATTCTCGTTTAGTCAACCCAAGCCAGACTGCCACAGTCTATGATTGTTGATGACTGGATTCGACACACAAAAGAGAAATAGAGAGTTGTACCGCAATGTCCTTAACTTAATGTAAGCCAGCGCATGATCGGGGACCTTCACCGAGCGAGTGTTGTCTGCTTTATTAGCTAGGTCATGTGTCGAAAGCAGATCTGACCTTTCTAGCTCTGGCTCTCACCGACGCATGCGTTCAAGGACAATGCAAGTTGCAAAAGCGGACGTTCAGGTTTGTATATCTCGCAGAACAATGGATTACGTCCCAATGTTAAAATCGGATGAGTTCCAGACACGGAAATATCCATATCACCGTGCGCGTATGGTTCCTGAGCGTAACGATGAAGGAGCTCAAGGAGACCCGTAAAAAACGCAAACAGACAGCTATGTTCGCTATCGAACATTCTTCAAATAAAAGGACAATCAGTACCGCCGTCAACAAGCAAAGGAAGAATACGGATGACCTACAACATATGTACTAAATCAACGACGTTTCTTGTCCTCCTTCTCCTCAGAGCAGGCCACCTCTGTGATTACCGAAACCGGCGAACCCGTCATCAGAGTGGAATCACCCACGTTCCAGCCGACAGACTGCAATTTTTCTTGAAAATCTTGAAAGTGCTGCGACACGGTGCCGTGGGTTGAGAATATTGCGTCTAGCGCATCAATACCCTTATTCGCCCGCCCTGTCGTTGAGCTTAGTCTTTGGCATAGTTCCACTGCGTGTATCCATGCTTTGAGCTGGTCTTCCGCCGTGTAATTCTCCTTGAAACATATATGCACGCGCGTAATGCCATGTACCTCAATACTATCGCGACCTTGGCGCAAACAACGATGGTCAAACCAGATCAAGTAGCTTTCCCTTTGGAACAAACGCAGAAGCTCAGGAGGAACGGGTTGGCGAAGTATTTCCGAGAAAGAAGAGCCAATGGAACAATGTCCCAGATGTGCGCCTGTGCCGATATCACGGACAACACCAGAACGTTCGAGTATTCGTTCTAACCCCCCAACGGTAGATGGCGAAGGGGCCTCAGAGAAACGAGACTTCCGGTACATGCTCCATGCGATTCCAAGGCGCTGCCGATTAAGCGACCGTAAGATGAGTCCCTGCACCCCAAAATAATTGATGGCAAGGTGCAGGCCAACAAGAGCGAGAAGCGCAGTATAAGTGGACCAGGGGGTTGTTAGTCGAGGCACGATCAACGTCCCAAGCTGAGATTTGTCTGTCAGATAATATCGAGAAGCTGGATGTCTCGCTCACAAGCATTCCCAGGAGCGCCAGAACGGTTTCTTTGCTGGCATCTTTCGCATTGAGATCGCCGACATCCCCTTTCCCGCCGGGGGGATTGGCGAAATGCAGAGTGATGGCAGCCTTTGAACCGCCTGCCGAGATACCACAAAGACTCTTGAAGGCTGCACTGACACAGAGTGCACCGACTCGTAGGCCGGGAATGGAAAATGTATTAAGGAGGGGCGATAGTGTGTCCAGGACGACAGCAGTGTCATTCAGGACATCAGCTAGGAGACGATACATTTTCGCTTCTGGATATAGCGAAGAGCCAATGAAATGTGCGGAAAGGATTGCTAAAATAACGAGATTGAAGGCTAATACTGGCATGACGGGCGTGAAGAGCATACTGGTTAGGCGACTGAAAACGTCCTGCAGGACGGTGAGAAGTAAGGCCTTTGTCGGTGTTGCAGTAGGATCACCAACTCCAAAACCTGTTCGCATACAAAGGTTGACCAGTGTGTCAATCAGAACTCTGGAAACGTCTTTACCTTGTAGAATAGCTCTAGATGATATAAGACTTGCAAGTGAGTTGCAGAACGCTTGCAGGGCGTTGAGAATCTGATAGCTTGAGGTCTGATTGGAAATAATAGAGCCATGGCAAAGGAGTCTCATCGTACCGGGTATAGTCTTTTTTCGATGTCAGCCAAACAGTTTAACTGGGGCATCCAATACGCACCTGGAGAGACACTATTCGGATACCCAGCAGGAAGGAACATCCTTGTCAAAAGGTCGACAATATAAACGTGCTTATAATTTCCTTGGGTGGAGCTGGAGATAATGTCACGAGAGACCTGTGGGCAGACAGGTAAGTTGAGGTTTCTCTACCGCTGGATGCTCACTTTAACGCCATCTCTGACATGAATCTGACGGCTACGTCCAGAGATGTCTCGTTCACTTATGATGGTGCCATTGGACATAGATTTCGTGCTGGCAAGAAGCCTAGAAAGATAGTTGTATTCCGGAAAGCCTCAATACTTTCGAATACTATTTTCTGTGACCTGGATATAGACCTCGAAGAGATGTTCAAAAGCAGATTGACGTTATCAAAGACCCGACTTGTTGAATTCCAGAGGATGTTTGCGTTTATTGTCCGAACGCTTCTGAATTGACCAATCGGAATTCGGCCTCACATGTTTCTCAGCAAATCCACGGGCGAGCTTGTCGGACTAAGGCACTCTTAGTGAGAGCCCCATTGTCTCCCGCAGGTTCAGTACACTTGGCCAGGCTGACTAGTCACCACTGGATATCTTTCTCCGAACTTGGGCGATTTCCTCGAAGATTATCTATCGACCTGGTGATTCACGAAGGCCTTCAAACCCCCTGAAACACAATGACACGAAACAAGAAAACGTCGGGCGTTGATGAGCGCAAGGCGGTCCATTTTACTTTGTCAAATCCTCCATCTGCGACTTCTTCTCGATCCTCGTCGCCCGCACCCTCGTCACCCCTCCAGGCGAACGGGTTTTACGGACGAAATGGCAGCATTTACGGAAATCACGATACTAAGACAAGGTCTACCTTGCCTGACGATTCGACACCTGGACGGCAACCGAAGGACGTCTATGAGACGACTTTACCTTGGTGGAGAGCTGCTATTCGCCGCAAATTGGTGGCGGGCGTGCATTGGGAGTCGGAAGTTATTGCGAAAATGCAAGTGAGTAGTTGTCACCCGTATCCTCTGGAGTTATGCATTTCTGTTGGAATGACATGGGACTGCGGTCTTGCAATACACGTATGTTCTATGAACGCGTAAATTGAGAAAGGCCGATGCTTGAAGACAATCGTTGAACATAGTCATGGTCATCTGACCCCAAAGCCTATTGAAAGTTACCAAAACGATGCTTCGTCTGCCTCGAATCACGAACTAGTATACCCATAACTAATCGTTTTGTTTGTAAGGATAAAATTCGTACCCCATGGCTTGACGCGTATTTTGTGTACACATCATCACTCGGGACTCATACATTTTTTATGATCCTGCTCCCTGCTTTCTTTTTCTTCGGTCATCATGAGATCGGTCGCGGGTGTGTTAATATCGGTCTTAACTTCATTCATTAGTCTGATAAATTCAACCTGCAGTTTACTTATGGTCCTCGCATTGGGCGTATATTGTTCTTCCGTGGTGAAGGACCTTATATGTTCTCCACGACCCTTTGCTCCTCCTGTTACTCGCCTAAGTGAGTATCTTATCTCCCCCTTCCTCTCAAACGACTGACATCGTCTGCAGCCATTGGTTCTCATCATCTGGAATACGGATTTCCATCCACACATTCTACTAACAGCGTCTCCATAGCCCTATTCTTCTTCTCCCACGTTCATCGTCTTGCTTCAACGCCAGCTGCACCATCCGAGCACTCCTTCTCCTCTTTTCTAAACGACACCCCAATTATCTCAACGAATGCAACGACATTGGACAGTTTACTAACCAGTGATACCCTTCTATCGGACCCTGTCATCTCTCCAAATCTATATATTGTTCTGTGCACCATTCTCCTCATCTACACATTTTCTATCGTATTCGGCCGACTTTATACCGCAATGCACTCTTTCACCGACTGTATCATGGGCATCATTCTCGGTACTGGCATCTGGTGGGGTCAGAGCAGCTGGACCGGAGTCCCTGTATCTTTCCTCTCTTCAAACCCACTTTACTATCTCTTCACCTTCCTCGGATTCGGAACCCCGAACGGGCCTGGCTCACAGTTGGTGTATTTGGGGAAAGGTCTCGGTGCAGGAGAGTGGATCGAGGGTTGGTTACAAAGTGGAGGGTGGGAAATCCCATTGATCCTCATCCCTATATGCCTGCTAGCGGTGCATAAGCATCCGCAGCCTGTGGACGATTGTCCGTGCTTTGAGGATGCCATTGCATTTGCGAGTGTTTTGCTCGGTGCCCTTGTTTCACGCTGGGCCATGACATACAGTCAGACCGGCCAGGGCTGGGTGCGAACAATCGTGATGCCTGGCAGTGGATGGCTTTTGGAGAGTGGTGAATGGGTGCAAATGGACCGTGGTTTGAGCGATATAGCCCTTTGGTGGGCAATCGCAGCTGTCAAGATGGTTATCGGTAAGTCCTGCTTCCTCGTTTCGTTCCTTGCGACATGATTCTGATGACTCCGTCTTCGTGTCTAGGCGTCCTGACCATCTTTGCCTGGCGCTTGCTAGCCAAATCAGCACTTCATCTCATCCTACCCCCGACTTTCCGTCTTCTCGCACGTGCCTTCCGTCTACCTCACCGACGATTCTACACGCCAGCTACAGAGTATAAATCCGTTCCTAGCGAGTTCCACACATCAGGAAGTGGTGGCGGGTTTGGCCTTCATCCCATTCCCAGTGTCATTGACCTACCTAGCGCTGGTGAGGTTGGCGTTGAAGTGGGCGGGATCGGGAGTGGCGTTGAGGGTCACTATGCCAATGGCAGTGGGATCGGAAATGGGATCGGACACGAGATGAAGATGCGCTCGGCCCCAGGGTCGAGTCAGAATTCGTATTCTACCCTGAGTAATGGGCGCGGGCATGACCACAATAATGAGAAAGATGCGAACGGAGTTGCTCTTTCGAATGGGTTAGGGGATAAGGAGAGTACGGGGAAGGAAGGGCATGTTGGAGTCAAGCATTACGACGCCGATGGTACGTTTCTTTTTCTTTTTCTGGACATTGTCCGTAATTCTGATCGTCTCGTGAACGTTACATCTAGTATTAACCAAGGTCATTGTGTATGCCGGGATAGCAGTTCTAGCGACGGAGCTCCTACCGCTTGCTTTCGAGGTTGTGGGATGGGGCTCGAAGTCATGGCCCGTGGGTGTGATTTGACAGGACATGTAACGTATCTTTGTTTATCTGGAGAAACTCTTTGTTTCCTTTCGTTTTTATCTCTACAGTATCATCTAGTATGGAATCATAATATCGGTTTCAGAACATTCGAATAGCTTTCCTGCTGCGCCAATCTCAAATTGGCTCCGCAACTTGAAACACTCGAAGATTACAACATAAATGTACAACAGCGCCTGACTATTGGCATACATATTTCTCATCCCGCAACTCCCAATATAAGTTTCGTGGCTCATTGGGAGATACCATGGGGTCCTTCTGAATCATCGTCGTTCCCATGACCAGAATTAGAAGCCGTCGTTTTCCAAGAAGCGGGAGGAACATATGTATTCTGCGGTTTTGTTGGGAGCGTTACTACCGCTCGCACGGTGCGGCCCTGCAAGTATGTCGCCTGCATGTTGCTGTCCTGGACAGTGAATGGTACGACACCTCCAGATTTGGCGAGGGAGTCCCGGAAATGTTCGCGCTTGGTTGAAAACTCCGGTAACGTGCTTGGTTCGGGGAAGCAGCGCTCGATGTAGATGACGAGAATGACATTGATAAATCCTTGAGGAACCGTCGCTGTTAGGCCCTGAAAGTGTCCGAGGGGAGAAATACGAACCCATGAGGTTAAATATGACGGCTGTGAACGCCGTGGCGCCAAAAGGTACTTTGGACCCGCCGAATTCGATGAAGCGCGTGATGGTGATGGGGATGAGGATGATAGTGTACGCAATCTTTCAGCATATCAGTCAGTCCGATTCTACGATGACCTGATGGAAGACCTCACCGGATACCTATGGAGGGGTTTAGTTAGTATGCCTAAGCTCATCGATTGTTTGGAAACATACCAAACCATCTTCTTTGCAAAGCTCAGCATCGCATTGTCAAGCATGTCCCGGCTGACAGCCAGTTGCCACTCCTGACCTGGTGGCAGGAACTGAAGCCGCCATTTACCGTCACTGCCTTTCGCAAGATTTCCACGGACACGAAGTATCACAGCGGAGTATAGGATAAAGCTGAATCCTGCCGACATAAATGACTGCAGTGCTGTTAGAGTATCATAAGACAACTAGCCTTGGGAACTCACGAAGAAGTATTCCAAGTAAATCTGATGGAGTGGATAGTTCGAGGTGATCCAGCACCTGCCATAGGAGCCATCTAAGTCTGACCTTGCATGATATGAAAGTGTTGCACTTACCATGCCCCTGAGATACCAAAATATGGCCCCCTCGCTTTTGTCTGCGCCACAGCAGGTCCAAGAACCACGATCAACAAGATAGTTAACCACACTATACAGATTACCGTCACGGGCACTGCTTTGTGAGAGAGGATTCGGAGAAATAAAAGGTTGAAAAGGTGAATGGCAATGACGAGAGACCAGAACGAGACCCCGATGTTTCCTGCCTGCTTGATGCCGCCTACAACAAGTGAGAAGATTGATCGAAGGCGGAACAACTTGGGTCGCACCTTGCGCGCTACAATATGAGCCCGACTTTACACGATCTAGAGATACCCAGTGGTAGTTCATGACCGTTCCAATGGATTGGAGAACATTGGCCCCAAGGAGTGACATGAAGTAGCCGAACATATGTGTATTTTTGTAAGTCTTCAGGCTGACGCGTTTGACCTATTGGGTATTCACATTATACCACAGTAGATCTACGCGAGGACATACCAGCACCAAGTAAAGGACGGCTAGCAGAGAGACAAGACCAGCAGTGGCTATGAACTGACTCGTTCATTCAGGTCAGCGAGACAATATTATGATTAGAGATATGATGCGCCACGCACTGCGACACCTGTCCGTTCCGACCCATCATAAAGCTTGGCCATTTGAAAGGAGCGTAGTATAAGACGTTATGGCAAGAAATATAATACAACAATTGAAAGAAAAAGGAGTTGGGGGAACTCGCCCCTCCGGGAGAGCAACGAAACGGCAAGTTGGAAAACGAGATGAGGCTCTAAAACATCAGGGCAAAGGACCGAGGTTAGCGATACGCTGCATTCATCTCTTTGCATTTGACTCGCCTGAAATGAGACAAATAAACTGAGCAGAAGAGCTGCTCGTATAGTGTTGAAGGGCGAAGATAAAAGAGGAAGGGAGCAAAGGCTCCTGGTGTTGCATCGCAACATCTTACACGTTGCAGACCCTCTTCAGAATCTGTATCCTTAATTCTCAAATGGGCATTCACCAATCTGCGAACTCGCTTGATGCCTGATGGTGACATGGACCTGTCTTCCAGTCGCGCATAGTCTCCACCGAGCCATGCTCCTCACACGATACTGTGATGTTGCGACGCTTGTTCTTGCTGTCTTCAAAAAATCCGTAACCAGACAACTTCACCTCCATGCAACTAGAATGATGTTTATCGCCAGGGCCCTTCACCATTTGCTAGTTGCGTTCGACGGTTGACTAGAAGGTTGCGGCAACGATATTTTTGATATATTGATAGAAGCCAAGGTGAGAAACACAGGCATATCTCCGAATCCGCCGATGGTCGCGTTACAAGGCCTCGGTTTGGCCTCGGTGATGTGTGGATGTATGGATGTCCAATGTTGGCTTATTGAAGGGAAAACAATGAACACATACATGATATGCACCGAATAAATTGTAGATTCAACAGCCAGAAGACGTACGTACAAAGTAGACATTGGAAAGGAGATTGCCCATTAAGACCTTTCCATCGCCAAATAAAGATCGGGAAAAATCAAAGAGTAAACAGGGACCCATCTACGGATCACCAGCCATGGAATGCTTGTTCGCACGATTCTGGTGAGGAGACAAGTCGTCGGCCACTTGCTTATTTTTCTGTGATAGAAGTGCAGCCGCTGAAGGTTTCCCTTTTTCAACATCTGTCGGTTTCTTCCATGCAATGGTGTCGTCGATGCCTTGAGAGTGTACGTCGTCTCGGTACATATATGCAACAACAACGAGAAGGTTGCAACAAACAACAGATACCGCAGCCTGTGAATCAGGTACATTTCAGCGGTTTGTAGCCAACAAAAGATAACCAAATGACCAACCTCTATTTGAGAGGACATTCCAACCACTATTGGTCGACCAGGACCGGAGATGTTGGGACTATACGCAAATGTACAGAACAGTGCAGCGGAAAGCAGGACAGCTGTGTTGGCGCCCAGAAGCGTGAGCGCCAGAATGGTTTGTTCTCGTGTCAGCGGGATCTGCCATAGCATATAGACCGAAGACAAAAAAAGGATTGCGCAAGCGCCAATGTCGGCTGTATCGTAAGACATGATTGGGAGTGTAATGACAGGTCAGGAGCTATAGTCACGCACTAATGGTGCCAGTCAAAGTCAGGCTGTACCTCTCAGAGTTGCAGTTGAGGAAATCGACCCCTTTCATAGCTCCCACCTCGAAAGTCGTACAGGAAGTAGTAAACAACCAAGACATGAGACCAATATAGACCGTTGCGAAAGCAATGGAAACGCCTCGAGCACATCTGCGAAAGGTTCCCCACGCGGAAAATACTCTTATGGTGGACAAGGCGAGACTGATGCGTGTAAACCTAGAGCAGCAAGGGTGCATTTAGCAAGGCACGGGCCTCGTCTTGATGTTCTGAAAGACACACCAAATTATGGTATACCAAGATATCGACATTGACCAATATAAAGCCACCTTGCTCCCTGGCTTTGCATCGCCACCTGTCGAGGTCAATAGTTGACTTTTCTGCTGGATGATACCACTGCATCGCTATAGAGAACGTACTTGTTTTGATGTACATCATCCAGATGCCAGTGGCGTTGATAACATTCATCAGCATCGCTGGAATGGCGGTATAATCGTCCATCCAAAGCCTGTGCTTATGATAGCGATACCATAACCGTAGCGTCGTCGACAAAATGGCGATAGAATGAAGAACAGTGACGATCACTTGTGGACGGTGATTCAGCATAGTTGAGGAGGAATAGTTGATTCGACGCACCTTCCCAAAGAATAATTGGCTGATCCACAATATACATGCCAGCACAGGATCACACAGGAAAAAATTGTAAGTCGAGGTTCTTCAGAGGGACTATGAGGGAGCTAGGGAATATATCTTGCAAGGGCTATCAGTCGAAAGCAGGAGAAAGGCAACTTTTGATGCCAGTGGCCCAAGTATCTTTTATGCATCACTGACACTCGTGTAGGAGGAAATGACTGCTAGACTGATGGCCGCCATCCACTATAATGGGTGGCGTTAATTTGTCCAGGCACGGTCAGAGAGAGTCGGAAGATATTCAGAGTATCCACAGGCAACGTTTTCCGAAAGCATGTCATACGAGCCCTGGTACCGACCGGGTGATCTCCTTTGTGAATCTGCAATTCATGCTGCGATGCAGTCATTGATGATGATTTCGAGAAAGAGTTGGAAAGAGGTCGACAAACTATCAGCCGGTTCGAGGCGCTATCAGAACCTAATAGCATAACTTGACAAACCCTCCTTCCAAGAGTAAATGTAGTTCACGACTATCCGAGTCGTCCTTTCGCCGAATTAAGGACTTACAATGCGTATGTCCTGTTTCCCCTTGACATCTCGATATCTTTCGCCAAGAAACCGTTGATTTGTGCCTCGACCTTAAGTAGGTGCGTACCAGTGCGTACCAGTGCGTACCTCGATTTCCGGTATCGGTTGCCTACCAAGGCAACATTGTCCGTACTTGAAAGGACCGCGTGACGAGTCGGCCCAGTAATAACGTTCGTGAACGATGAAGAAGATTGGTCTGTAAAAGTCGAGACTGAAAAAACTTTGCTGATTACTTATGTTGTCATTCAATGCCGCTCCAACGTTATACATGCCCAAAGGTTAGTTGGACAGCAAAGGAAAACGAACGCCATCGTTGTGCTCTTATAAAATCAGATCCATTGTCATCTGTTTATTCGGTCAGCTTAAGGAGACTAGCTCGACTGCCGCGGACGAGTCGTGAATTATGTGTGCGAGGATGATGGATTGGGGAATGTGAACTGCTTGCGGAGTGAGTGGGATGGTGGCAGGCGCGAGGGACAAGCAGGATGCGTTGTGCTCGACAATGGTCTCACCACGACCCCTTCTTGGCCGTGTGAACATGGGAGAGTGTGAGCTGGGACCATATCAGTGCAATTGATTAGACTTGATTGCACAAAGTAAGTACCACTGTTTTCCGACTCTAGGGTGTTCGCGCTTCGCCAACCTCATCGTCCTGCCATCGCTGAAGATCTTTGTCCGTTGAAAGAATACAATTAGTTGGGATAATATCTTATACACAGGATGCTTTCTGGCTCACGCAACATAGTTTTCCATGGTGGCACGTTCACGGAAGCTCATACCCATCACCATGAGGGCACTGAAGGCAAGTGGTCAATTTTCTTGTGAGATCATCCAGCTATAGCTAATGCTCATATCACATAGGCCTCAAGAAACTGCAAGAGAGGATCGCACCAGGAGCCTTCCATAATTCAGGTGAAAGATTCGATCCACCCAAATGCCATCCGCAGACACGGTTAGCCATACGCAAAATAATTATGGAATGGGTTGAGAATGCCTGCGTGACGTTTTTCATCATGTGGCTTTATGGGCCAGCGGGTGCAGGAAAATCCGCGATTGCACAATCTATCGCAGAGGAATGTTATGCTCTGGGGACCCTTGCCGGAAGCTTTTTCTTCAGTCGGACAGCTCCAGGACGGAACGATACAAGTCGACTCATCCCAACTTTGGTATACCAGCTCATCATGGCTGTGCCGGAAATGCGCCCCCATGTTGATATTGCCTTGCAGCACGACCCAATGGTCTTTGATCGATCCTTGGAAGCACAAATGGAGACCTTGATCGTGAAACCACTCGCAGAAGCGTTTCCCGAGGGCTACAATTACACTACAGATCTTAAGGCCAGGCTTATCATCCTTGACGGATTGGACGAATGCCGAGGCCATGATGCTCAGCGCTACATTCTCAACGTCATCCATGGTGCCTTCAAACGCCTCTCCATGCAATTCCGCTTCCTCATTGCCAGCCGGCCCGAACAGCATATTCGTGATTCCTTCAACATGCGGGAACTGAGTGCTAGCACGACCGCGCTTCCCCTCGATGACACCTACGAGCCCGACTCTGATATCAGAATCTTCTTGGAATCAAAATTCAACGATATCAAAGCAACCCACCCCTACAAATTCAAGATTTCTAATGACTGGCCGTCCGCATCGGCGATCGAAAAGCTCATCGAAAAATCGTCGGGGCAATTTATTTATGCCTCGACGGTCATCAAATATGTTGAGTCGCCCCGGCATTGGCCAACAAAGCGCCTAGACATTGTTCTTGGACTCAAGCATCCTGGACGCGATACTCCATTCGCCGCCCTCGACAATCTTTACACACTGATATTCGATCTGGTCGAACAACCTGACGATGTGTTGAAAGTTTTCAGTCTCATCATTCTTGAGCAATCTCTCACCGTCAAGATGACTGTGGAATTCGTTGAGAAGCTCTTTTCGTATGACCCTGGGGACTTGTATGATATCCTGATTGACTTGCATTCTGTTCTTTATATCCCTTCCCCTGACCATGCAAATCATGTACTACGTGTCTTTCATGCGTCTCTGGGCGACTTTCTGATGGACAGGTCAAGATCAGGGAAATACTTTATTGATAAAGGTGAAGCCTACGCCCTGCTGACGGAGGCGCTTCTCCGTCAGATTCCAACTCAATGGACCCACATCAACCAGCTTGACCCATGCCAACGCTTTAGTTGCCAGGTCCTCTGCGACTATTGTCTTTCAGCATTACCGACGAAGTCACTGCTCGAGTCTCTCTTCGCGTATAGTCTTTATCATATATTCAGTTTTTATTTACAGGAGGGAACAATCCAGAAAACCGTTCCTATGCTGTTCAACTGGTTTGAAGAACAGGTATGCCTGACCGCCTTCCTAAGTGTCCATAAGTTGAACATGATGATGCAGAACGCGCTTCTTAAATCCTATTTTCCAGACAACAAAACGCAGCATGATCTACACCGGCATCACCTGTCATCCTGGGATAAATTCATGCTCCAATCTATAGCGCGATCTCCAGACCAATCACTCACACGACAGTTTCTGACTGCTTCCGCTTGTGATGTCTTCACTCAGTATCCCACCACTATCAGGGACCTAATTCTTGACAGCTCTCCGGCCTTCAGGACATCCCCGTCTTCAAATTTCTTCTGGAGTGGCCTTGGATTGAACACCTCTATCTCTGCCAATCATGCTGCATTGGGAGATTACTGTCCTATGATCTTAGCTTTCTTGACTAATGTGCACCGCTCGGGGCAGTATCATGTAACGGAGGATGACTATCACAATCTAGCGCAGGTCTTAATCCGATATCTATCAAGGTGGGTGTGTCATCTATCAGAGGCCTGGCCTCTGCTGATCTCGATAACCTCAGTCACGAATATCTGCAAGCAGATTACACTCATGATCTGCCGTTTGTATGGAAAGTAAAGTGCTGTGCATCATACCTCCCTCTCATTCTGTCCAAGTCGGTTCATTCTCTAGAGTTTGTGACGGATTTACGCTTGGTATCAAGGCAGATTGAACGTGCAAAAACAGCTGGGAATAAAAGTGTAGAAATATTGAAAGCAATTGAGGCCTACTCATCCGTTAGTATTTTCATTCACTTCCCAAAGCACCCGTTTGTGACGGTATGGTCGATCCTTAATCTGTTTTCAGAAAGTAAACGATCCGAAGAACTTGCGTTGTGCAGGTATGTTGCACTTCTTCTCATCAGGAGAATGGACAATTCACTGTAGCACTACAGAGCCAGCATAGTAGCCGTTACTGTAATTAAAACCGAGACCTATCATTCTGCATCAAGGATTTCGTCTCTTCAGAACGTGAAACAGAATCGAACGTGCTTGGAAATGGACAATGAATGGCATTATGGCTTACTGTTTGTGAGACAGTCTCGAGATGTGGTTCGTACCCGCGTCGAGGCTTTGAACGCTTTTGAGAACAAGGGCATGCGGGAACGGTGCGGAAGGCACTGTGTAAAGAACAATGTCCGTTCAACAATGGACCAACAGAATTTCAAACTCCGATTGACATCCCAAAATGGTAATTCCCTGATGTCAACATCGCTTTGTGCCCACACCTGCAGCGAACAATCGGCAAGACCGCACAATGGCAGCCTTATACTTAAAAGAAAGAGCCAGAAATCTTCTCATCCTCGTCTCTCCCGCTCTTGAATGCCATTTGCCCAACGTGCTAACGACTCTTGCTGCCTTTGACTCGAAACCACCATAGACTTCATTCCCATTGCATCCTTCTCCAACGAAACATAATATCATGAACTCTGCTGTCACCAACTGTAAGTCTTCCGCCCTCTACTTTTTATTAGCAGCTTCTGACAGATCCTCCAGTCTTTTCACGAGACGCGATGCTCAAACGCCAGGCCCGAATAATTCGTCCTCGGAGCATCGGCCAAACACCATGCCCATCTTCATCCCTCAGCAGTAATACTTTGAACATCATTGTCGAGGAAGATGAATCTCGCGCTCCATCACCTATTCCCGGATACTCTACGTGCATAAGTGCAGGAGGCAGCCAAACGCTGGGTCTCAAAGCAAAACGTAGACACGCCAACGTTTCTGATATCAGGATCGCACGCAATAGCGTTGTACACGATGAAAATGACTTCTCGGAACAAAACGACACCTTACTCTCAGCGCCCCGACCTGCACCTCAACCTCCTACCACCCCGAGTCCTCAGTCTTCCCCTGACTCGTTCAGTCTAAATTTTACCGATGTGTCATTCAAATTCCCCCATCCCCCTCTCCCTACCCCAAGCTCTTCGAGATATGATCAACGTTCAGACTGTGACTCTCCTACCCTGTCAATCTCCTCGCTTTCCTCAAGCCCGTGTTCGCAATACGGAGGGATGCCATTAACGCCTTGCACGTCTGATGACGAATTCTCACTACCATCTTCCCGTCCTTTCAATCCCCGTCGTGCAGCTGTCCAGCCCCTCGTCATCATGAAACATAATCCACGACCTTCGTCACCTTTTGCTGAATGCTCGATTTCACCTTCCCTCCTGCAACCCTTCAAAACCTCGCTGGAAGCTCTTACCCAGCCTCCCACCCGACTCTCGCCCCTTTCTCCATCATTTGAGTCCGACGAGACTTCAGAAGATTCCGACGCCGAATCAGACTCGGAATGGTACACCCGGGAATTCTCCAAGATTATCTCACTTCGCTCTCCCATCCCGCCTTCTTTCCCTCTCCATAATCCCTCGCGACCTGAATCTATGGCTATCATCACCGACATCTCGCCTGCTAAACGTAGAGTTTCCAAAGCTCTCCCTCCCACACCTCTCGATGGCTTCCCTAGCGGGCAACTCGACCCTGCTTTCCCTCGCAGGAGATCAAGCCGAACAAAGAGCATTCCAAAATACCCACCTCCCCCGGTCCCAGAAATCCCATCCCACTTCCGCTCTCTTTCCAATTCGTCGACTTGCTCCAAGACTTTGCCTCATACTCTGCGCCGACCTCCTCCGCGATCAAGCATCCCTGCCGACTGTGTCTTTGATCTCGAGGAAGAGGACGAATCCTCCTCTACGTTTTCATTCTCGATATATGAAGTCGATCTGGGTGATGGTCCTGAGAGCCCCGGCAGCGCTTATTCCCAGCCATCGTTTGAGGACCCAGTTGATGGTGTAACATTTGATCTGGATTACTCGATGATGCTCCCTCTTTCCCTCCCTGGAACACCTATCGACCTCGAGGCGGACATTGCTCAGGGGTTAGAGCAATTGAGGAGTTCCGAGACGGTCGTCGAAGAATCCTCGCTTTCTCCAGCGACGGGTTTCGTTCTCGAGCAGGAAGAAGAACCCCAGGCGGACGAGCAAGTTGTGGTATTCCAGCCAACTCAACAAACCCAAGTCGACGACGTCTTCTCACCTATGTCGCCATTCTCTTTCCAGGAGCAGGAGCAATACTCCAATCCCAACCCCTACATCAGCGAGGATAAGACCCTCAAATCGAAGTGGAGCACCTCCACTTTAGGCTCGGTTCGCGAGGAACACGAGCGCCGCGGTGCTTCTGCCAAACTCCGACTCTACTTCGGCGGCTCCCCCATCAAGGCCAGCAAACGCGGCTCCGGCTCCTCGCCAGGCAAACGGGTACCTGCGACGCCAACCTCTCCGATGTCCTTGTTATCGCCTAGGAAGACCAGCCGTCACTACCCCTCTTCGCCCCCTGCTGCCCCGCGTACGCATGCGCGGAGCGGATCGGACGTGTTGGTGATTGGGTATGGGAATGGTGTGGGTGTGAGGCGCAGAGGAAGTGTTACGACCGTCAGTGACGCGGGTAGCGAGGAGAGTTCGTCCAGCACTTCGAGCAGTGGATTGAGGAGGAAGCCGATCCCCGTGGAGATGTTCTTGAGGAGCGCTGCTTGAGGTGCCTTCCTGTTCTTGTGGCTCTTTCACTGTCTTTTTATATAATCCTTGCAACGGCAAGCTAACCGTTCTTCAAAAGTGACATTTCTATGACTTCGTTTTAATCTCTGCATCCTCTTTTTCACCACCACATCACATTATCTGCTCGTACACATACTTACATCTTCGTATTCTTATTCTTCATCCGTTCTTTGCATATAACGCCCTTTGCCCTCTACTACACCACTGTACATACACTCGTCTAAACGCATCTTCCATAACTGTAGCAATTAGTATATCAGTCGATAACAATCAAACGTTTCGTGTTTCCCAACCAATTGTAAGCTGATTGAAAGCGAGCGAGCGGGCACTATATAGAATAATTCCGGTGGGTGCGTATGACAACGACGACGAATTGTTCGGGAGGTCAAGCTCTTGCAGACTTCCGTTTTTGTCGTGAACGCGGCCATTGAGTGTGCCTTCGAAATCATACTACTATGTAGCTGCTTTGCGTTGCACTCGATGTATGTATTCGAATAATCCAGCCACGCCAGTCTATGAAAAAATAGTTCTTGTTCTGCGTGTCGTCTCCAAGTCTACAAGTAATGCTATAGCATTGATGGTCGTATTCATCCTAAACGTGAAGTGAATCTCATGACTACATGAACACATCGTACAGGAGACATCAAAGCGCAACAGTATCACCCAGTAGATTTGTAGAATGCTCGGGAGCATATCGTCCCAAAGTGCCAGGATTGGCCTGGTTAACCAGCTTTCTGATTTCCGCAACTTCTTCGGTGCTCAGCTTAATATTTGCCGCTCCAACATTCTCCTTGAGATACTAAAGATTCTAGATCAATACGATGTCTTATAGGATCATTGAGAAAAACATACCTTGATTTTCTTAGTACCAGGGATCGGGATAACATTAGGCGATTGAGCAAGGAGCCATGCAAGAGTGACTTGTCCGGCTGTGGCGTTGTGTTTCTGGCCAAGCTGTTGCAGGTTTTCCACGAGTTTCAAGACATTTGGGAAATTTTCCTTGCTGAAACTGGTAAAAGGTCAGTAGACTGATAGAGTTATATCTGTCTCTGTGCGTACTTGGGTACGCTTCGCCTGAAATCGCCTTCGGGAAAGTCGTCTGGAGATTTCTACAATTTGATCGTCAGGCTTTGCGGAAAGTATATATCAGAAGGCACGACTAACATATGCGCCTGTCAACATTCCTCGACCAAGTGGAGCATAGGCAACAACTGCTATCCCAAGCTCTTGACAGGCTTTGAGTATCCCTTGGTCCTCAATTTCAAGGGAGAAAGGAGAGTATTCAACTTGTACAGCGGAGATGGGATGTACGGCGTGGGCGCGACGGATTGTGGCCTCGGAGGCCTCTGAGAGACCGAGATACCTGACTTTTCCTTGCCTTGGGGTGAAATTAGGCGGGGAATGGTGTTCGTCGATGGAAGCTTACTTCACGAGCTCTGCCAATGCAGCAATAGTATTCTGACAATGAGTTATCAATTAGCAGGGACCTGCTGACTGCTTGAGAATCTACAAACCTCGATGGGGACTGTTTTATCAATTCTCTAAAGTAGCAGCGTGAGGAAGTGTAGTTGGAGGAAAAAATATGTACTTGCATGCACATAATACAAATCAATCGTGTCGACTCCGAGTCGTTTGAGTGACCTCTCGGCCGCAGATTGAACGTATTCCGGCTTTCCGTTGACACCCGTAGCAGTTATTCCAAACTTCGTCGCGAGGAAGATCTTGTCTCTCTTTCCAGTTCGCTTGAACCTATACAAAAAATTAGCGTTAATTGGGTCAGATAACACAGAGAGTGCGGCGCATGTATCAATAAGCGTGTGACGTACCATTTCCCCACTAAATCCTCGCTATCACCATATATGTCCGCAGAGTCCCAATACGTAGCACCCTCTTCTACTGCAGCATCTAGCAGCTGCAGGAATAATTAGGAGGATTGTGACCAATGGAAAATGGTGTTCCAACCTTGAATCTCTCTTCATCACTCCCAATATCGCCATAGAAAGCAGACAGGCCCATGAGACCAAGCCCAATCTCCGACACATTAACGTTGCCAATTTTTCTGGTTGAGAGAGACATCGTGGTAGTTATTGGGAAGTGGGATATGTATGCTCAAAACCATTTCATCATAGCTTTTTATGCGATACCTTCAAGATACCATGTAATCAGTGACGTTGGATTAAGATGACAAAAAACCTTTATGCTGACTAATGTTAGACCCAAAATTGCCCAACTTTGGGCACTCAAGTACTTGGCGCCGGTCAAATTCTCGCTAAAATAAGTCACATGTCGACCATTTACTGCCCATTCGGGACCAAATGCTTGATCGGACATGCTTTAAGCGTCGTTCGTAGCCACATGTATATGATCGAATATCATATTTGGGCATACACAGAAGGCGATTTGATTTTGGTTTCCGATTTCGCGACCGAGGCACCCGGTACCTGGTGAGTTAAGAAAGACATTCATGAAAGATGAAAGATAGGACATGCTGTAATCTACACCGTGGTAAGACCTCAGCTTGTTAGTTACGAACAGTAGCTACTGGTGAGGCCTTGGTGAGGCCTTGGTGTTTCGGTGAGGGCCATCAACAAATGAAGATGAATGAGTCGGATCGAATGCGAATCGAGGCCAAACCTCGGTTCTCCTGGTAGAAAATGTCGGCAAAGGGCTAGACGACAGTGTGCGCTAAGGCTTTTGGTAGCAAAATGGATCAGACAGGCAAGGACAGGCAGCGGAAATCCAAGTCCTATTAATAGGACTCATTCCATTATTAGAACCCATGCGCCCAAATATGCGGCATCTCGGCACGCGCCACTTGGTTTCCGGCGCTCGTGAGAAACGGGTAATATCGCTTATTCTTGTTCTGTTCAACTCAACCTCTAGAAACCGGCTCGCCACTTCGTGTTATGCCAACAAGGGGTGGATTCCACCTCCTGCACCTTTTCATCACCCCGCATTTGCCCCACCACTTCCTGCCGGCTTAGTGATTACGGTCAAAGTTAGGGCTTGATTTTGGATTTGTCCGAACTTGCCACGCATGTGCCGAGCGAGACTCAAATCGCAATGCCAGTCATGCTCGAGTCATCTTCAAATCAAGTGTTCTGAAAACCTATCGCAAATGAGTATACAACTTTCCCAAGAGCTTTTGACGTGATCGTTGGACTATTTAGTGGTGACGACCAAGCCCTTCAAGCTTGTTCTCTTGCTAGCAAAGCCCTTTCTGCCGTCCAGAGTGTATATATACACACTTGCTTAGGTCGCGATTGGGTCGCTCGGAATATACTCAGGAAAATCAAATTGGAGTCATTCCTTGATCTCATCAGCAGGTCTCCGCATCTCTGTGGCTGCAGGCAGCAAATCATCATCAGCGATCACAGATCTTTTTTATTCTACTGCGAAGAGCGTGGGATGAAGGAAAACAATGCAATTGCAGAACTCTACCCTGCCAGATGACTTGTGTTTCGAGTCCATCTTCGGAAATTAACTGAATTTAGCTGCAGCTCTGTCCTGCTTGTAGAACTCCATTTGGACCACATGCGAAACATCCCCCTCGTCATCTTCCAACACGTCTCTACTTAGAAATTCCACTCCTTGATCGATGGCCACTTCTTGGTTCCTTTGTGGGCAGCATCCTATCTGAGGTCTCCTATCAGCAGGAAGGGAGTCATTCTAACGTGCAGCACGTGAGATTCCCAAATTTCACGACACCTATCTAGAGGATCCCCCATGCATGACTGACCTGACTTTGTGGCTGCAGTCCTTCGGGGCAGCCTTGGTTGACGTCCATTCCATCCCCATGAAGTAGCGGATTGATGGAAGCGCACTTTCTCCTCTCATATAGTGAGGGTTCTATGAAAGTTTATGTTTCTGCTTCATGAGAGAAACCTCCATTACGTCTTCATGATTTGATTGCGCTTGTATGACTGCTGATAGGACTTTGGGTAACATCTAATCTTGATCCCACTCGAGGATTACCGACAACCCGATGTCGTGGAGACCCACAACGCTGCTTTCGACACTTCGTCGCGAGCGAGATCAACAAGTAAGTTCCATTTCTCAAACATCAGCGCCACATGATGTATGACATGACTGTGCGTATAACGGTTGGGATGTGTATGCCACACTCAAGTCAAGACCGCTCTGATACTCTTGAACGCTCTTCGGATTGATCTCAATTCACCTCTGTATCAACCCAAGCGTTTTCACCCGCAAATAAGAGGGATCGAGACCTCCTGCTCGCGATAGCACTATTAGATGAGGATCAAATCTTTCCCTGGACATTAGCATTAAGGGGCTACGACGCTACTCAAGGCGTTATAGTTATTGGAGGAGGAAAAGCTTGTGGTCGAAGAAGTGAGCGTGTTGGATCCTGGATCATTCACACCTATCATATGTCGGAATATTCTCAAGGCACCAGCGTTGGTGGTACCCTGCGGCATACCTGAGTCTGGAAATCATTCAAGTAAAAAAGCAAGCATTCAAGGATTTTTGATGCATCGATAACATAGTACAGTGCCATTTGAGCCTGAGGTCAATACAGAGTAACCAGGTGTTCATCAATCACTTTCCCTGAGCCAACTTCTGCTCCTCAAGTACTGCCTTCCAGGAAGGCCTAGATGAAATATCTTTGAACCATCTAAGTAGTGAATAGAGATTGTGATCGGATTTTTGCTGCGCTACGAATAGAAGTTACACGCACCTGTCCACGTTCGGCTTTGTCGCTATAACATTGGTACCAGTTTCGACACTGAGGATCGACATGTATGGGAGATGATGGATATCAGCGAGGGTAAATTCCTGGATAAACAAAACAATGAAAGAACTCGAGTATCAGTACTGCTACCAGATTTGCATAACAAGAGATGCATACATCGCCAGCGATGTACTTCTGTTTCCCCAAGGTCACATCATAGACATCAAACATGGCGGATAATTTCCCAATGGCCGCGTCAAAGGCCACAGGGTCAGCAGGAAGGTTGAAGTAGACTCTGAATTTTTCATTGAATCCGGCAGGGTAAAAGGCAATAAGCTAGATACTCACGGTCTGTATATCACTGCAGTAGCAGCGGCAACGGCGTGTTCATTGAAGTGACTGTACTCGACAGAAGATGCCTGTTGGTAGAGAGCATCGGCGCGGAGCTCAGTTGGAACAAGCTGTGGTCCTCGATCGGCGTATTTCATAGCAATGTAGTGACAGATTGCCCGACTTTCGTATAGAATAAAGCCATCGTCGTCCTGTTAAGCGTGCCCGGCAGGCAGTCAGCGCAATCAAACGTATATCATCGGTAATAAGGGCGCATCGACTTACGATATAGGGAGTTTGTCCATAAGGTTGCTTTGCAAGAAAGCCTGGAGATTTGTGCTCTCCCACTGAAAAATCAATGATGGTCAACTCATAAGGGACGTCCTTTTCTTTCAATACACAGAGGACACGGTGGGTGCACACAGTCCAGGCGCCGTAGACTTTGAAAACCATGATCGAGGAATTGGGGTTGGTGATATAAATCGCTCTCGAATGTGCTGTCTTATATAGGCCTACTATCCGAGGAAGCCTTGATTGATCTGGAGTGTCCACAGATATGATTACAATCGCACAACGCCAAGAGAATTAGTAAGTCGCAGCATTGTAAGGCAGTGTCGCAGATGCATGAGGCAAAGCGTAACCATCTAGGGTGGTAGAGATTTAGTTTGGTGATCGTAACCGCAGAAAGAGTGAATTTGTGAAGTCGAATTGCAGCCATTATCGCACAAAGCCTGTGGGATAAGTAAGAAATCTCTACATGGATACTGGGATGGGGATAAGTTAAAACGACAAGACACATACCTCAAGACTTCCATCCAGGGTTCTGGCCAATGAAGCCACGGGTCTTGACTTCCTAGAGTTCGTCTTCGTGGGTTTCACGGGCCTATTCCCTTGACGGTTCATATTGATTATCAACTTGTTTGCCTCGGACTTTGAAGGACAAAAGCCGTTGCTAACCAAGTCCAAGAGCGGGGCTGGTACCTTTTACCTTATAAATCGAAGGTGCAAGAAAGGGAGACGCTTCTGGTCCAGAAGCATCTCAATTATCGAGTGCATGGAACCATAACCTCTTGTGCCATGCACTCCATTTTTCCCCCAGTGCTTACACCAGCAATGGAGGGGTTCTCGTTGTGGTAAAACGCACTTCCAGATCACTGGGTGAGAGGTGGAAAATGTGTAGACTTATTAGAATGTCATTGGCAGTATAATATAGAAAGTTCCCACATCGGTTTGTGATTACAGCGTGTATGTATGTAGTGCGAACCCCAGTGATTCCGCCGGGACCCCAACACTGATATTCTCTCTCTCTTCCTCCAATAAACTGACCAGATGAAGGACTGAATTACGGTTTTTGGAGATTGTAAGTAGGTTATGACTACCTGATACTCTAGAAGTACACATTACGATACAGAATAAGATAGATGTATTGTACAACTGTCCCTCCAGGCGCTCTTAATCGACGAGGAGTATTATAAAGTCTAATATAGTATGCTGGCGATAGTCAGCTTGTGACTAGGTCCAAAATTAACGACTAAAAGCCAGTCGTAACGTGCATAGGACGCCCATTAAGGTCACTCTCAACCCTCAAAATCACATTTCCCTTTATTATAATGCCTAAATGGCGATTTTTCTGCACCATCTTCCTGCGAGAAGTACCCTTGTCGCCGTTTTCTGTCAGAGTCCCACTTGACGTGCACAATGGAGAACTCCCGCTGTCGATTAGTAGGACTGACAACATGGGATTGGGGCATCACAGGTTCTTGGAATCGAAAGCGACTCATGGAATCCTGCGGTTGACTCGAACCGCCTTCAAGTTGAGATGGTTCTCCTGTAGGAAATATATCATCCTGTGGTGTAGCATATAGTTGTTTCGGTATGGAAGATTGTTCGGTGTCCTTCACATCCTCGGGAATGAAATGGCTGCTACCGCCAGACCTCGCGACTGCAGGCTGCGGATTTTGCGAACGAGAACTAAACCTATAGAGTTTAGGTTGCCCTTGAGGATTGAGGAAGTCGTTCGGAGTTCCTGAACGGGATTGTTGTTGGGGTGTTTCGGAATGGCCTATGTGGGGCTTTGTCAGTTGAAATAAACAACATGGCTCGACCTAGATTACCTCGTTCAGAGTGAGAGATATTGGACGAGCTGGCGCCTAGCTCGTCAACACTAGAAGTCCATGGCACGTTGCCTTGGTCAATTGATTGAACTTGAGTGGTCATTCTTTGTGCCATGCCAAAGTCGCCTAGAAAGAAATGGGTTGACTGGCCAATACAGAGGAACAGACTAACCGAATTGGCTAGAGTACCCTACGGCACTCTGCGCGGATGGACTTCCGTAGGGGCCAAGACCTAGTTCTACAAGAATAATCACTCTGAAAATGGGCGACGATATTTCAGAAAAATAGAGCAGAACTTACGCTTTCTCTCAGACGTGAGAGACCGTGCCATTGACCGTGGGGTATGACCCAGACCTAAATAAATATATGGCGGGTGTTCATAAAGTAAGGCACATAATCATTAACAAGACGGCATTACCTAAACGCTCGGGAGGCTCGTCAATCCCCAAAACTCGCGGCAAAGGCTCTGGTCGTCCTGAATCAATGTTAATAAGAGACCAGACCCTAACAAGCAATAGCGGAGACGTACTTGCTTTCGCATCATACGGTTTTGGTGGTTGTAATCGCCTTGAGGCGCCTACAGTGACCCATCGTCAAGTTTAGCCTGAGATTGAAGAGGCCTAATGCCGAACTCACCAGTAATGGAGTGACTCATTCGTCTTTCAGCTTTTGAATTCTGGGGTTGTTGACGAAAGCCTTCTGAATATCCGGCTGAGACGAGTGCCGAAGACGGATCAATCAAAATCTTCGTACCGGACGGGAAGAATTCCTGCAAGATGGGTGGGAGATGTGCTCGTGGCTCATTGATTTCCCCTATGTTACATTAGGACATCCCTCACGAGAGTTTGTAACAGCCCGTACCAGTACCACCTGTATGCGTTGCAGACCTTCGTCTCAATCCTGTTGAACTCCCTTCACCTCTGTCAACATGAACATGTTGAGGTCGTTCTGCGCCAATTTCCTCTTGTATTCGACCTAATATTACCGAGGAAACTGAAGTTAAACGGCAAACTGGTAAAGGAATCGAACGGCAACTCACCGCTCGAGTGACTGATGCTCTGCCTTCTTGGTTGAATCGAAGATCGTTCCGAACGCATCGTCGTCGGCTTGCTCATCACCGATGGATGGGGCAACATAATTTTTCCATCCTGCCGTCGCGGGAACAGCTTCAGATGACAAGAGTTGCAAAGGCATTCCGACGCCTCATTGCCTGCCAAATGCGGAATGTTGTGGTGCAGAGCTATTACCGGATGACCTCCATGTGTCCTGCCAGACGGAGTCGACGACGACGACTTGTCGAAACCACCGAGGAAAGCTGGCTGGGCGTTCATGGCATCCGGAACAGCTTTGGCACGGGTCGAGGAGCAGGCGCAATGTGCAGTATAGGGATTAAGACGTCACCAGCACAAGTGCGCAGAACTATGTGTAGCGGTGGTTTGTCACAGAATGCAAAGAACGAAAACGGGATGGGAAGAAACAAAAGGCCTAATCGCGGTAAGCGCTTAGTAGCGTCGGGATGACGCCGCCAGGTTCAAGCCTCCACAAGTAATGTCATTCCGAAAGGGTTTGCCTTCCATAAAAACCCTTTTCAAATTGTTGGCAAAGCCTTATTTGAGCTAGCGTGCTGAATGGATTTGGGCGGCGGCGGGTGAGATGCTACATGTTCAAATCGCGGATCCCCGTTAGCATGGAAACCCCTGGGGGACCTGATTATGATAGGACATATATCACACTGACTGAATTGCTACTTTCCCGAGAAGCCGCTGGGTAGATATTCCCTTGATAGGACTCGTAGGAGCGCGTAACAAAGAACGTTGCGAAGGACATACATTCCCAACTCTCAGCCACCTAGTAATTTGTCATATCGAGCAAGATAATTTTGTGCGCATGTCGAACAAGAATTAGTAATTTTCATGACGACAGTTTCAGGAAGCCAAGGAAAATCAACAACGTCAACGCCTCTTGGCTTCGAGCTTTGAACCCTTCAGGTGCGTTCGAAAAAAGAAAAACTTCCGTAGTTTGGCGGTCCCGAAGAACCACCTAGAACCACTTACCGACGTCAAATCTCGTCAAATTAGGACCTAACCAACCCCTGACCAAAGTGGAATATTGTGGAAAAATATCAACGTGTCTGACGGACCTGAAGAGTCAACGTGAACAGGGTTTCCATGAATGGAGTCATAGCTAGGGACGACTTTGATTCGACGAAACACGCATATAAACCAAATTATACGTATTTACCACTCCGCGTGAAACGTGGGAGCGGGAGCAGTTGGGGAGCAGTGTAGATCTGGCGGACCGACAAGTACACAAGACGTCAGTACAACAAATCTCCTACTCCCTCCAGGAAATTTCAGACCTCGGTCGGACGCTTATGTGAACGCCCAAACCAGTTGAACCGACAGGGACCACACTTATTTCGGTCACGGCTTCACTTGTCTTCAGAATATCCCTAGCAAGTATGGCTGACTGTGGAAATAACTATGGGATAGGTTCACGGAAACCCATCATATGCTAAGTAGGTGCAGTACCTTGGATCAGCCGACTACTCACGGTCTAAGACTTGCCAGGAGGATGCGTCACTAGGCCTCACTTCTTACAAAAGTAAATTGTGTGTGTCTATGTAGATTTCAACATCAGAAGCATCGATTTATAGTTCAGTAAATTGCATGCGGGTGCTGTGCTTGCGACGACGCCTTTGCACAACTTAAAGTGCTTAGCTTGTTTGAAGACACCAAAGAGACACCTCCACAATATCCAAGTGTTTTCACTATTAATCGATCTGACATCTGTTGCGAGAAGGTCTGTAAGAGAGCGAGAGAGAGAGAGATGTAACTGTTATATCGCGCTCCTCTTTGAGCATCTTTGAATCAGCTTTGTTTACGAATATTGTTTGCATCAAATACTCTTGTCGTAGAAGAATCAGACGACTGAAGATGCCTGCCAAAGACAAAGATCGCCTTTATCTGGCGTTGAATCATCGCCACGAACTACCTGGTGAGTATACAGTACATCAGTTTCAATGTGCTTTGGAACCGATCTTACCATCAGGTTATCACTGGTCAATCTTGCTAGCACCCAAAGATATTGAGAATGAGGATGAAATAACCAGATGCCAGATAAAGGAATCTATGCGATGGGATGTCACGAACGACAAGAAAACAGAGAAGCCATGGCGTTTTCGCCAATCAGCAGTCAATCAGTTCTTGAGTATCTCCCTCTGCGCACGAATCCTTCTACGCAAGTTCGATTCGGACGATCGCGAGCAAACTATTTCCATCATACACGATCTTCTAGAGACGATTGATGTGCCAGAGAACGATCCAACATTCAGATGCAGGGTTTGGGTCCTAAACTCCATTCAAGCACTCAAGGATCGAGGCCTCATCAACCTACGCGTACCGCAGGACGAGCTTGAGGCTCGTGTTATAGCATTCGGAGACCAAGCTATGCATAGAATATTAACTCGTGAGTTAGACATAGCTGCTCAGGGGGTATCTTCTATCCCAGTCCTTGATCTGCGCAAGTGAAAAATGGGTCAGCCATATTTTCCTCATTTATCAACATTATCTCAGGTCAAGGCTAACTCACATTCCCATCATAGACGAACGAGGAAGTGAATCGAGCAAAATGAATACCTGGTATTGTATTATGGAATTGTATTCCTTGATCACCCTATCCGCCATCCAACTTGAGTTCCGTTGGATCCGATGTTTCCTACGTTTTCTCTATCAAAAGCATTGAGTGCGTACGGAAAGCCTTGTAGAGGCGATCTCACCTTTAATGGGGTAAGTGGACTCAGGAGAGGATGGAAATTCGTGGACTCTCCAAAGACATCGTTCGCCTTTTAACTGCATGTCATATTCACCGGTTGCTCGCCTGATCGCATCAAACCATTCGTCGGGTACACCTAAAGGGTTGAAATGGGCTCTGGTATACTCATAATACTCTGGTCGCCACCCAGAGCATTCCCAGTCAATAATTCCTACAATTCTCCCATTTCGTACAATGACATTGTGAAGGGTCAGGTCCGCATGGGTGAAATTCGAGGCATAACTGCCAGAGTGCAATGCAAATACTTCGGGATAGTGTTCCCGATGTGCATCCAAGTCGGTGTTTCCGCGTAAACAACGGTGGAAATCGTCATGAGTTTGGAAGGGGCCAATAGGCTTTATGCCGATGCGGTGGTCTCGACACCACCCGCCCCACGTGGATGAGACCTGGCCGGGTGAGGGCGGTGGAAGAGAGCGAAGTTGCTTCACGTATCCTTCGAGATCTAAACAAAGTTGTGTTTGTTCGGCCTTCGTAAGTCGATTCCAAGCATTCCATACTCGGATTCCTTTCACATATCGCATTTTGATAACTTTCACATGCCCGAATGTCCCAGTGAATAGGACTTTGGGGACAGGTATTGTTGTGTTTTCTGCGACGAAGCGCATCGCGTCTGCTTCCGCCAAATCAATGTCGATGCCCCATTTGAGCAGAGTGCGAGGGCCGATACGAACTGTTCTGGGTCCCGAAGCTCCATATATAAGACGACCCAGCTTAATGCGTCGACGAAGGATCCACCATTCTAGTTTTTCGCGCCACGGCACATCAGCCCAGGGAATTGGAAGGGCAGTCTCTGACCGGTCGACGGGCTGCGATGACTGCACCAGGCGGGCTATCGTATTAGTTCAGACGCTTTAACCATCTCCACGGACTGACCATCGTCTCAGAAGGTATTGTTGCTTTGAGATGTAATTAGGTCCTTTGGAGCAAAGCCCGTTGGGTGTTCAGCGACTTGGAGTACATTCACGGCCAGTGAGATCTCCCTTACCTAGCGGCAGTCGAAAGTCTCAGCACTTATCAGTTAATGGTTGAATTGAGGAACTGGTGCTTCGGTTTACGCATATGATAGGACCAGGATAGGACCTGTTAGAAGGGCTGACGTTCCCGAGACGTTTCCTCTAAATAATGGTTCGTGAGAACGTTCGGCGTAATTGGCTCTACGGCAACAACGGCAACACTGATCACTTTCAGTAATATCATCGACCCACACACCGCCCGAGACCTACCTTTCGCCTCATACGAATATCCCCTTCAAATCTCAATGGATTTCTCTAAAACTTACAGCTAGATTGAGACCAAATAAGAAAGGGCGCTGATATACAGTATCAGCACAAAATTTCGGTGAAATATGTTGATCGAGTAGTTGTATTTCATTCTCGAGTTGATGTAAAACACAAGGAAATGTAAAAGAGCTGGGTGGTGTTACGATGCTAAGTATGATGCGATACAGAGACGAAATAAGAGATGAAACGAGGACATGCAACCAGGGAGATGAGGGTGAAGGATTGTGGAGTCGACCAGCGCTGAAAAGCCGGAAGGGTGGCGACGATGGAGTCCGGGGAACGAAACGAGACGGGAATAGAGAAATAGACAAGGGTTACAGTATTTGAGAGGAAAGCAAGGGAAAAAGCGAGGGAGAACGAGTGTTGAGAGACGGATGTAGGTGTCGACGTACACGCAAGTCTTCGAGGGAAGGGAAAGGGATTTAGGAAGGATACCGGGGTAATAAACTAGAGAAGGGAGACAACGGTCAAGGAAATTATGGGATTAAGAAATAGTTGAAGCCGTATTCATTGCTTTCTTTCTTCGTCTTCTGCTTCTTCGATTTCTAAACAAGCTTGGGATACTTTTCAATGATCCATCTATAGCTCATATATCAGATACGGATATTGGCCAAAGAAAAAGAGCACGACTCACTACTCTTAGGCAGGCGGTCGCTTCACATCTTCTTTCCCAAGCTCAAGCTCCTCATGCTCTCTTCCAGAACATCAAACATCACGGATTTACATCTCTTCCTCTCGTCTGTAATCGTACACCCCGCGCCCGAACTTGGTGTAGTCGTTGACGAAGGCATACTGGACATCGCGCGCACCTGACTAGGCATTATCGCCCTAATCTTCGGCGATGCTGGTGCAGGAACGACAGGAACAGGCTCCAGATCTACCACCCTCAGCACCGCTTTACCCTCCAACACCCTCTGCACCTTGTCCGCATCCCAGTTACCACTGTATGGTGACGTCGACGTGGAAGAAGAGGAGGAAGTGCCGCCAGTGAAAGCATCCCAAAACGCCGTGCCCAGCTTGCGGAAGACAGTCTGACTCGCCATCGCAGCCAACATCGCGTGCTGCTGTTGTTGTTGGTCTTTCTCCCTTTGTTGTTGCATATCCAACGAGTTCTGCGAGTGTAGGGATTTGGGGTTCATGACTGGTGACGCCGGCGGCGTGGGGTACAGGGATGACGGCAGAGCCGACGAAGACGAAGGCCCAGTTTGCTTGCCTGAAAGTAGCGCCGATAATGTGGTGCCATAGCCCCCTGATGCAGAAGGAGGGAGGTTGGGCTTGGCGGAAGGGGAGAAGAAGTGTGGGCGCATATTGGATGCAAGCCCGCCAGGGGGTGAAGGGTGGTAGATGTGATGAGTTTGACTGTGCTGGTTCATTTGCTGTTGAGCTGCCATCTTGCCCCAGAGGTGCATACGATAACTGTTTGTCATGTATTTACGTCAGCAAATGCAACGAAGATACGGGAGAAGAAAAAGCAGACGCACGCATCCAGTGTCTTCATCGTGAAAGGATTCAAATCCGCAAATCCATCAAACCCACCGAGGCCCTTGGCAGGTCCAATACCCGCGCCAGCACCACCCAAGCCAACCTGTGCGTTGAGGGCTGGGTTCATGTTCTCTTGCAGGCCCTTCTTCACCAGGGTGCTAATATCCGGCACCAGTGTCGTATGCACGGGGGTGATGCCACCGCCCATACCCATACCGCCCCAGAACCTCGTGTTACCGATGCGGGGTGAAGTTGGAAGGTCCTTCTGTGTGTTGGCGGTGAGGAGAGGCGAGCTCGGTATCGAGGAGGCTGAGGCAGCCAATGTTTCGGCGGCACTATGTTCTGGGAGAGGAGCTGGTGGAGGGAGGTTGATGGATCCTCCACGTCCTTCGAGAAGAGCTTTCTTCAAAGCTGAAATTTCTTGGCGGAGGGCGAGGTTCTCGGATTCTTGGGATCCAAGTTGGGTTCGGAAGTGATCAAGCATTCGATCTCGCTCAGCGATATCGCCTTCGAGTGTTGAGATGTACTCTATAGAAGGGCGGAAATATCAGAGACGAAGATCGAGTTAGCAAAAGACGAGAGAAACACAAACGAACCCTTTCGGCGAACCCGGAAATTCCTAGCACTAATCTTGTTCCTCAGTTGACGTTTCTCTTTGCTTGTCATCTTGGCGAAAACTTCAGGAGAAGGACGCCAGTCATGAGGCAAATCATCATCATCGTCTGCATCGCCCGCCTCACTGCCGCCATTCATTGAGTTGTCGCCTGTAAGGAAGAGGCCAGGTACCGAAGTACTTGTGGCGAGAGAAGTCGAGGACGAGAATTTGGTGGGTTTGCTGGGAAGAACTTTCTTCACAGCAGGAGGTGCGCTGATAGGATTCTCCTTCTCTTTGTTGGCCAATGACAATGCCGTCTTCTTGACGATACCCCCACTTTGCACGGTCCCCTTTCGCGCCTTTCCGTGACCGCCCACCTTGACGGGGGCGATGGTAAAAGTCAACTTCTCCGGCTCTTTCTTCTCAACCTCGGGAGAGCTAAGGGCCTCCTGCTGCTCCTCAGGTTCATCATCGTGGTCGCTGATGGCCGAAGGCGTGTCGACAAGTTGGGGATCAATGCCCGTCGTCTGCATCGGATCATCGATTGGAGGGATGCTCATACCCAGACTGGATAGATCCATCCCCATCCCATAATTATTCATGCCCATGCCATAACCACCCCCATTCGCATACGCGCCATCGATACCCATGAAATCATTGGAACTGGATGGCAGAGAAAGAGGGTCGTTGATGGCCTTCAAATCTTCATCGAACAGCGCGTAGAAGTTGTTGGTAGTGTCATCGTCGTGAACATCTGGAAACGAGGTAGGAAGAGGCTCCTGCGGTGGCGTCAAAAGATTCTGGGGTGTTGACCCGCGTGACCCCGAAGAAGTGGAGCTGCTCGCTGCAAAGCTGTTGGTGAACAACTCGGTATCAAAAATGTCGCTGAGATCGGTAGGATACTCAGGGTACGCCGACGAAGACGCCGACGAGAAAAAGGATGGCTGATAAAGCGAATTGTCGACCAGCATACTTTATGACCGTGGTGACTCGGATAAAGAGACGATGTCGGTGTTCTTCAGTGTAATGTACAGTTCCTCAAAAAGCTCGTATGCCCTGTAGGTGGACTCAGAAACAGAGGGAAAGCTGTAGTGATTGTTGGTGGTTGTGGTTAGAAGTGAAGAAGGGTTCACAATCAGACGGCTGCCAGTGAGGGCTGCGCTCGAGGGGGATCGTTACATAAGTGTCCCACGCCTCCCTATTACCTCCGCTGCCTCGGGGTAGTGGCGCTTGCGTGGACCAACGGCAACGATCTTTCTTGTTTTATGTCCGGCTTGTTCTGCTTCTTTCTCCAGCGTTCCATGACATCTCTACATAGTCCTGTCAACTGCGCACTCGTTATTTCCTCCAGTTCTCTCGCATCTTGCCTCGATTTCGGACTTGAAGTGGGCAAGAAGTAGAGGACGACCGAGATAGCAAGGTGATTATCGATGCCTGGGTAGCTGCCGGCCAATTTGAGTGGGTCCACCGGTCCACTCTGTTCAGCAGAGCAATTTGATTGATTGCCGATGCAAGTCAACGATTGTCGGCGCTAGGCCTAGGTATCCTAAGGTATCCTACTTATCTTGACCTGACAATCAAGTCTATCTTCGTCCTCTGACCATATAAATTCAATGCGTCGAGCTAGGAAGCGGTGGAGAGTAATTGCCTGTACTCATTTGCATCAGAACCGCAGCTCTGACGATACATTGGAGTTATGGCCGCGGATTTATACCCCGGGGTTTGTGGCCTAAGTGGGAGTAGAACCGATGACATAGGGCGTTGTCTCTGCAGTTTCACACGAGATAAGTCAGCTACCATCGCGCAAATAACCACTGAGCCAAAAGGTGTACACCTATCTTTCCACCCTTGGACTCTTATCACTCCCAGTACAAACCAAGGAATCCGTGGTACGCAACCACTTGACCTCAGATCCAACTGGTATTAGTTGTGGGATACCGCCTCACGCTGTCTGTGACTATGGGCGTTAGCCGCGAAATAGCTAGGCCGCCGACGAACTGCCGCGTTACGGACTTGACGTGACTAGTCTGTATGTAGCCATCACCACTCTAAGTAACTCAGTCGGCGGTCTCCGAAGATCGAGCCGAAACAGTATGCATAGATTGTGGCCTAAGTGGGAGTAGAACCGATGACATAGGGCGTTGTCTCTGCAGTTTCACACGAGATAAGTCAGCTACCATCGCGCAAATAACCACTGAGCCAAAAGGTGTACACCTATCTTTCCACCCTTGGACTCTTATCACTCCCAGTACAAACCAAGGAATCCGTGGTACGCAACCACTTGACCTCAGATCCAACTGGTATTAGTTGTGGGATACCGCCTCACGCTGTCTGTGACTATGGGCGTTAGCCGCGAAATAGCTAGGCCGCCGACGAACTGCCGCGTTACGGACTTGACGTGACTAGTCTGTATGTAGCCATCACCACTCTAAGTAACTCAGTCGGCGGTCTCCGAAGATCGAGCCGAAACAGTATGCATAGACGTATGTCCTGTCTGATGTTGAGAACAAGGGCCAAATCTTGCAATCGTCTCATTTTGGACAGGAACTTAGCGCGTTCTATCGGAACGTGAAGGGAGGCGTGAATATGCGTTGTTCACACGGAATGGTCCTTCGATCTGTGATCTTACCGAGTGTTCTGAATGTCTTATGAGTCTCCCCTAGTCAGACTCCCATTGTCTCTTTGCAATGTAATGTGTTGAGACTTCATATGTAATGCATTGGGTCTTTTGAAAACCAAAAGCGAATACTTGGGATATACACGGTACAACTCTACAATAGCCTTGGAGGTGAATAATACATGAACTCCTTCCGTGCTAGTAAGTCTCCTCGGCCTCCTCTATCAAGGTATGCGAGATATTAAGTCTATCAAGCTCCCTCTTGAAGTAATCTTTCACCTTCTCAACCTCATCTTTGTCCTGTACCACAATCAAAACTGAGGCTTGGCGCAACTGCTGCTGCCAGATAACAATTGGGATGGATGCCAGTGTGGGGCTTGGGAAGGGAATACTCTCCATATGAATTGAGCTCCAATAACATAGTCGTTTCAAGGAATTTGAGCATTTATTCAGAATGAATGAAAGTAATTCACTTGAGTCGGTTTCTTCCGGATATAACTTCTGGATACAGAAAGTGTGTTCAACGAGGTTTGTCAAGTCAAATGTGCAGTGAGCAGACTGTATCCACTGGAAAAGTGGTCTCTGCAAAAGTTGATAGTCAATTTCAAGGGATTCAAGCTTGGCACGACATTGATTTATGGGGGGGGTTTCTATGTCGTCCCGAAACGAGACATCTTTAAGACTCAAATGTGTGATGTTGACCATGTCTTTGAATATTGAGAATTTGACTCCGTCAATATTGTTCAATCTGAGCTTTACCAGCAGACCCATTCTGTGACTGTCAAAAGAAGCTAAGCTCATCTCCAAACCAGATTCCATCGTCAGGCAGACAAAGTTCCCAATGTCCAGGGAATTCACATTGTTGAGCAAAGGTAAAGCAGACGCGAAGACTGCCTCTTGGGATGGGGTGTTCGGGACTTGCCATATGTTGAGCCTTTGCACAAAACTACCAAGATGAGGGCTTTTTAGGATGTTTCTCAGTAGATTTGATTTAAGTAGCAGCTGGCTGGGTAACAGATGGCTGAGTGGAAGCTGGCTGAGTGACAGGTCGCTGAGTGAAGCCTGGTCGAGTTGAAGATAGCTGTAATGTGTTTTCCAGATGCGTTGCACGGAATTATCGAGCTTTTTGCAGCATTGGCTACAAGATACCAGGTCTTTAGGGCCTACATCATAATCAAGCAGATTGTGAATGATAGCATCCCAAAGTTCTTGGGGGAGATAGTATGGATTTTGTGGTTGCTCCATGGCTTGGTAAGGTGCTCTGAGAGATGTCTGAAAGAAATCAAAGAGAAAGTAAGATGGTGATGTAGGGATGAATGCAAGACTTTTATAGCTGTCTGAACACTCAGGGTGCCTTGTCCAAACTGGAAGTTCCTGTTTTTTTGCTTACAAGGGCAATACAAGGCTGTTTAAAATAAGAACATATGTGATTAATTTTACAACATCAATGGATGCTTTGGGATGTTATAAGCCAAATCCATGGTACTGATATTCAGGATCTTCCCTCGTGTGTGCAGCCAAACTGGAAGTGCTTGTCTTTTGCTTACAAGGGTGTTGAAAACAAGAGCATATACGACTGATTTTACAACAACACAAATGGATGTTTTGAGATGTTCTATAAATACCAAATCCATGATACAATTTTCAGGACCTTCCCTTGTTTGTGCAGAAACGCGTCGAATCATTTCACGCAACTCAGACGTGTCCAAGACGCGTCAATATTCGCGGCTGATTTGGTTTGTTTGTCTCTCACATGATGCCGTTGGGCCGAGCACCCCATCTTGTATCATCAACAGCCCATAAGTATGGTGTTCGTGCCAACCCGAAATGCAGATAGTCAACTGTCTGAGCTCGACACCAACTCGAAACGCGTTGATATCCGTTAGGAGGGAGGAATGTAAGCGGAAAAGGGGCGTTGAAACCCAGCTCGATTATGCCGACGGTCCGCACCACAAAGCAGAGAAACATGAAACTATCATCGGGTGACTCTTTGACTACAATTCTTCCGAGTCAATTCACCGTTGACTCAACCTCACATTGTTAGAGATTCATGCCTTTACCAAATATGAGTTCCAAATTGGGAACAACCAATTTTCTGTTGCTTTCACGTTTGAAATCTCATGTCTCTTCTCCGTGTCCTCAAAAATGCGCGTATCCCCATAGCACGCGTAACACCTCTGCGGCCTATAACCACCTCTTTCTTATCGCGCTCCTCAAACGCCACCCTTCAACTTCAACCTCAACAGCCCGGACGCGGCTATGCAACTAAAAACAAAGCAAAATCCACCGCTTCGTTCGTCCCAGGCTCTCAACAACCCATCACCGACGAAGCAGCACGGCTTGAGTATACCAAGGCTGAAGATGCCATGAAAACCTCGGTGGAATGGTTCAGGAAGGAATGCGCCGCGTCAGAAAGTCGCGCGCTGGGCCGTGTGACGCCGGCATTGCTGTCTCCGGTCAGGGTAAAGCTACCAGACAACCCACAAAGTGTGAAGTTGGAGGAGTTGGCGACTGTGGGTGTTAGAGAGGGATCAACGCTGTTGATTACACTGTTCGATGAACATGTGAGGGTTTCAAGCTTGTCTCCCTTCGTCCATGCTTCTTGTCACTTGCCATACAAATTCTACTCCTTTTGTCCCTATCTTGGTCGGAAAGCTCATCTCTACTTGATAGTAGACCGTCAAACACGTTGAAGCTGCACTATACGAATCGGGCATTCCAGGTGTCGTTCCGCACAGACATGACAACCGAACAATCAAAGTACCCATACCGAAGTATGTCCTCTCAACCTCGGCCGCCAATGCAAATATCTAACCCGGTCTGTGTCGCTTCTTTAGACCAACGGTAGAGGCTAGAACCACACTATTTGTCGCCGCAAAACGGAAAGCTGAGGAGATTCGCGTCCAAATTCGGAAACAACACTCAGCCAGCTTGAAGCGTGGTGGTTATGCGAAACGGTCCATTGAACTGGAGGAGGTCTGTAACTGCTATGAACCTAGACCGAATAGCCTTGCTGATGTCTGCCTTACCGCTGTTTCCAGTTTCAGAAGCTGAATGACAGATACATTGCGGATGTCGACAAAATTCTGGCTGGACTTCAGAAAGCGACTGGTGCAAAATAGGTCATATCCGCAACCCTTGTACCTCCGTGATCCCTGGAGTATACAGAGAATATGATCAAGTGAGAGCATCGACTTGGTATTGCATATAAGAGCATGCATAGCGATTTAGAGCAACAGAGCAGGGTAACAATAAGCGCAACCACAATCATAAAGACCATAGGCGTATGAATTAGCAAGGCATATTGGAGAGAAGTAAAATATCGAAGCTGTTCATTCAGGCGTCCACTAGCCCACAAACGGCCTCAACGATCGAGTCCGAAAAAGTTGGCTATAGTGTGACGATTTGGACTTTAACAGACAGTATGATCCAGAACAAACCCACCAAGCTCTTCAACAGTCAATTCTACGAGTTACTGAGCATCGTAGGTGAAATACAACAGGTACTCACTGCTAAAATTTTTTCGCGGAGCCTTCTCCCAGGCTCCCATCTGCAAGAGTTTGCTGCGATTTTCAAAAAGAAAATGGGTGATCGTTCCTTCATGCGATCATGTTGAATCAACTAGCCTTTCGTTCTTGCATTTTTCAAGATACGGTACTCCACCGTATCTGCAATCACCACCCGCTGAGCATGGACTTTGCGAGTTTGGTCCAACCTGTGCACGCGATCAAAGGCTTGCGACTCGATGGCTTGAGACCAGCCAAGGTCAAGAGAGATAACGTTGTTCACGCGAGTAAGATTGAGTCCCACACTTGTGTATCATGTCCGAAATGAGCAATGGTACAGCGAAACAAAAGGAATGGCGAGTGTACCTCCACATTCAACGACATGAGCATAACTCGAGCCTTTTCGCGAGACATGAAGACCTGAACGGCTTGGTCTCGTTTGAGGCGGTTCATATCTTGATATCTAGAGCCGTATTGATCGGAAGTGAGGAATGGCTCAATGAATGAGGATATCGCACTTGACATGAGCGATGCCATTCTCGGTGGTGTAGTCAGAGACGAGTGATAGGCATCCCGTCCATTGGGAGACGATGATCTGAAGAAGACGTCGGCTATAGAACAGTGACAGGATGAATTGGGACGGCGGACCTTCTCTTCAGGCTTCGACTTGCGCAGTTGCTCAAGCTGATCCATCATGTACTACAACACAAGTTTAGTGGTCGTCACTAAATCAGGAAGTTGTGTTCTTAAACTTCATCTTGGTCGAAGTTAAGAATCGAGGCATCAACTTGATCGCCGCCTCCGAGAGTCGGACTTTCTTTCGCGCTCCAAAGATAACCTCCTTCTCTTTCGGCGTCTCAAGCTCGTCGTCAGAAACAAGGATGACATTGGCCCGTTTCTTGCTCGAACGCGCCTTCAGGATACTACGTGCATCCTTTCCTTCCTCATCTCCATCCGTTAAGCTATTCAAGGAACCCTTTGTCTGTCTCCCGAGATCATTCATTGTATGGCATCCAAGTACATGGTTATACCTAAGCCGCCTGTGACCCTTCTTGTAACCATTGATAAAGAAACACCCATCAGCAGTCAAGCGCGCCTCGAAATGAATCTCAAAAAGAACATTTAACCCAAACCCACAGATCCCATTGAACCTAAATTGCAATACTCTTCAAAAACGCCTCTGTTGTGGTCCACAGCTGATCACCAAGTGCCTCGTTGCACGCTGCTTTGTTGGGATGCGTAAACTTTCCGGTAGGCTGGCTTTCGAGATAGACACCCTGGTAAGCCTCTCTATTCTCGCGAACTTTCTTACCAGCAGCGGCAAACGCTGAATTATATGCACCAACCGCTGGTTGAGCGATGACTAGGCCCACAAGCCATTTGAAGAACTTTGAGAATCGCCACTTGTGTGTAAAGGTGTCCACTCCTCCTGGGTGCACTGAAATAACTGTAATAGGCGCTGATGAGTCGGAACCCACGCGTCTTTGGAGGGTCTTTGTCCATATTACGACCATGAATTTGCCATGTGCTTGAAATGAGTCTCAGTAGGCAATAAAGATGCTGTTAGCTGAGATGATGTTTACCGTAACGGGTCAAGCCTGAAAGTGGTCTCCCGCTGTAGGTAATGTTGAAATCCGAGATTTCGTCGAATTTGACGGAAGATGGGATCAACTTGTGGGTGATGGATGTGAGCTACAAAAATGTTCCATCAGCAAGAAAGCAGACAGATGAAATGTAACAAACGTTAACAATTCTGACGTCGGAGTCAGATTCCTTTGCCGTTTGTTGTAGCAAAGGAAGCAAGGTACGCGTGAAGACAAATGGACTAATGTAGCTGAGGACCAACACACTGAGGATGCAACCCAATCGAAGAGAAATAGGAAGAAGCTCACTTGACAATTGCTAGATTTGCAACCCCTACACACAAACGGGATAAAATGATGATAGATTCTGTTGTAATAAAGAAAAAATACCATCAACTCCTATTACATGAGGCGCTTCCAACCTAAAAACATCTTTGAGCCCACATATAGAATTTTGTCAATAAAATGTTCACAATCCCGCGTTGTTCACTGAAACGACATGAAAAACGCATGAGACTGATTGATAGATTCCCCTTCAAAGGATACGGCAACTCACCAATCACATCCAGCCTGTTTTCCCTTGTCAAGAAGTCTTCCGCAGCCTTCTTTGCCTCTCTTGGATCACACAAATCCAACTTCAGCCACACTACTTGCCCGTTGCCTGGTCCCAAACCTTCATGTTCAAGCCTTGCAATGGCCCCAATGGCACGAGACTCATTCCTAGCAGCAAGGTAGACCTTGGCTCCGGCGCGTGCGAGATGTTGAACCGTGGCAAAACCAATACCTGCACTGCAGCAAGCAGCCCTCATCAAAAACACCTCGAAATTGAGAACACTTTAGAGACCTACTTCCCACCTGTAATAATGACCACTTTGCCCTTCAGATCAACTAGGTCCGTTAAAGGATCAAACTTCCGGGAGCTGAGGTTGCCCATCTGTCGACGCAAGGAGTTTATGACGGAATGAGGAGAGTAAAGTTTGGTCGAAGATTTGAATCATCTTAAGTACGGAATGGCGCGGTCGGCGTACCCGTACGGGTCGCGGGTAAGGATATGTACGGGGGTTGCAGGTACGAGTCCCCAGAAGTATGGTATGAGTAGGCAGCCGTGAGTTACCCGTGCCATTTCCCACTCCCACCACGCCCAAAGAGCTCTTCCCTGTATGATATCATTTGGGCAAGCACATGGTGAGAACAATGTGATCAAGATATTGCCCGCAATCAAGGTTGACAGCCATAGTCAGCATTCCGGTGTGTGATTAGGAAGAGCTTGAAGACTACACCAATAGCTGCAAGCACATTGGTAAAGCTGGACATGAAGAAGTGAAACATTGGGGAAAAGGTCAACCTGTGGCGACGGCCTGGGCCTCTAACAGTGGATTGATAGGAAAGCTCTCTACACGCTATTGCAATGAAGAACTTGCGGGATTATTTCTCGCATTGGAACAGCAGGCCATAGCCAGCACTTATATCTCGGTTATACAACGCTGAGCCTCATTTACTGCCATGGTTTCAACCTTGAACTCTTTTCCACACAATAAGTCTTTCTTTTCCGACATGGCTTTCCGACGAATTGTCTGGTATTTTATCCAACACCTTGACAAAGTTAGATCCAAGCGGTTCATCGTAGTGGTCTGGTCGAAGAAAATATGGCGGACCAGTCTCGACGTATGAGATAATGGGAAAGACAATCGTGACGAGATACCCTCCAGGCTTGATTAGGCGGGCCATTTGTCTACCCCAATCGTTACGAAGAGATGGCGGAATGGCACAGAAGAACCTGGGGTGGTGATCATTGTGACGGTGGGGCTGTACCTAGTACTAAGGACTCACGTATGATCAAATATAAGGTCGAACTTTTCCTCGTCTGAAGTTTCAAGCTGGAAAAAATCCACGATGTTAACAGAGGCGTTGATCTTTGGGTTCGCCTTCTTAGATTCTTCGATGTGCCTGCAACCAAGTTTGAGCTACTTGCAATGCAGAGCAGAAAGGATAACGCGCTCATTTGCAGCTCGGACCGCAGTCTCGGAGACCTCAACACCAAGAGTGGTGAGGCCCGAAGTCGACGCAATGTATACGAGGTCAGTTCCCTGATAGATCATAGATGTCATCAGATTATTGTTCCTACATTCTATTTCATGTATGTTCGACGCACCGATCCACACCCCGGAACTAATGCTCGACCTTCTTTAGAGAACTTCATGATACCCGAGTCTAGTGCCTCCTTCAATGAAGGTTGAACCTCACGTCTGTCCCATGGGGTGACACCTTTAGTCCTGGAAACGGAGAATCCGATCAACAGGCCAAAGACTGCTGAAAGGAATGCTCCCACCATGCCAAATCCCAAGTTGATAGATCATTCTCTTTCACAATGTCTTTGGGCAGAAGGGCACGGGGGGGTTCGTCTGTCATTTTTGCGCCGGATTGATATCTTGCTGTGTGTCAAAGGAAGACCTGGGAAACTGCGACTGGAGTAGCCATGAGGCAGTATCCGGATTCATCGACGAAATGACATTATTTGCCCAAGCAGGTGATCTCAAGCTCAAATCCTGATTTCACCGATTCTAACTGGCCATATACCCGTTTGCTTCACTGTGGAACCTTATAGTGATAGGTAACTCAGGACTCTCCGTTTTATGCAATGTGGCGGCGGTCATGAAGTTTTTCGGCCTGGCTACAACAACACGCAGAGGATTATTCAAACGCCGGTGCTCTCAACGCTATCACATATATTTCATCTTCAAAGCGTCAGCTGGGTTCTCCCTACTTCTTAGCCCGGTTAGGTCTTGCTTGGTACTTTCCCGCAGTAACTCGAACTCTTTATTTCAATCATCTTATGGAAGCCCTTGCCCACTATCCGAAACAGTGTTGTTAGTTTTGCACCTTTTTCTCGGCTTGACTAATGGCTCATCCTTACGAATAACCGATTGCTGCCTCGGAAAAGGGCTCGGCCTCAATCGCCCGGGAAACCTGACTGTGAGCTTTGTTGGGTTTGGTATGATCCTAGCCATTAGCATTTTGCTGCGCATTTTTTCCCGTTTCTCCTGCATGACTCGTGGTAGAAGGCCTCCATTCGCGAGTCTTACACTCTAGTAGGGCAGGTCAATCAAGAACCTCTGATCCATTATCCTGACCAACCCTGTGTCCATTGGTCGTTATCGAATACCACAGACGGCATCAAAATGACAGTGTCATGAATGCTTGTGTCCGCCTTTGCGGTTGCCCATCCAAGAAACTCTGTTCTGAATATGGCTGCTTACATAGATGGCCTTATTCCATGAGTTCGGCTCGGTCACTCGGTGCAATGTGGTTCCATTACGTGGTAAAGCTTTTCATGGCTTTTCAATGCCAAGTGCGATAAGTCCAAGATGAGTGACGGCGACGGGAATGTTACTTGTCCATGCTTGCCCATGTTTGCTTACGCTTCTGAAACGGCACAGCATTTCAGCTTTCGGCTGCACTGCTCCTGGACGGAACACATCTTGAACATCCGCAGCCCGCTTCCCCGCATGCATCTCCGAGAGACAAACTACAGCATCTCTCGATTACACGGTCCTCGGCTTGACCGCCCTTAGTCATGCTGAGCCTTGGCTGCAGAATAACGGCTCGTGCATCGATCTCGACTCTTTCAATGATAGAGATCTTCCGATGGATACGGGCCATGGCACCCAAATATGCAAGCGGCCTTCTACAGGTGTAATAATCTTCGTCCTTCTTGAAACTTCTGGCCTTGGGCGGCTCAATGTGGGGTCATTTGACCGGTCGGCAGGCCCACCCATCGGGCACGGAGGATGCCAGTTGAAAATCCAACTCCGGCTCGACTACTACTTACGTTGAATCTAGGAGAGTTGTATATGCTACGAACACAGTATCACATGCAGAAAAATCCTCCGCTGAGGATACTGTCCTCTGCCATCCAAGAATGATGTATCTGGAACGTCGCCTAAACTTTGGATTGACAATCAATGAGTCTCAACCGGGTGACCTTGACGCACGTCGAAACTCCGAACGATCTTGATTGTGGTCAAAGGGATACTGAATCTCACGCTGCTGTCTGAACATATGTATGATGGCAAACTCTACACGGATATGATGAAATCTTGCCAATTGAATAAATTGTCGTCAAAATGCACACGCCCTCTGAGTGGCGTGCTGTTGACTCAGACGCGCAGGGCAGCCCATCGGACGCGGACTTCTCCCCGATGCCACTTGACGATGGAAGGACTCGAATATTATATGTGCAATGACGCCGAAACTTGAAGAAGCCGTGACTCTCGTCATTTTGTAACTAGAGCCTGAAGTTACACTCACTTGTCTTTCAAACCGATCCGTGAGAGAGATCGCAGAATGGCAGTGCACAACTTTGACAAATGCTGCCCCATTACCTGCAGGGACGAAGTTGATGCAAGTAGCAACAGTAACAGTATAATTCTCGGAGTCAGTCAGAGACGAGTCAATACGCTAGGAATGGGCATATGTGATTGGTTTCTCTCAGCACGGTGGGACATAGAGCGCCACTTGTCGCCTTCTATATAGCCACTTCAGGTTATGAGTACGATTCTCCAACTCGCCAACTTACTCATATCCTTCGAGAGTTGACATCAAAGCAATAACGACTTCGAAAGTCATTTTTGGCATTCCAGTCAAGGAGGGATCTCACAAGGAACCAAATGGAAGAGAGAAAGATGGGTTTATCAAAGTAAAGTACAATAGAAGTACATATGGAATTGATGTTGTTTGATAAATAATTACTTATCTATAAAGTATGTCATGAAGATGCAGCGCCCCAAAACCCAAGAAAGAAAATCGTAAAATCGTCAAGAAAACATCTAACAATGCTCAGAGAGTCATTGAGCGACCCTTGGTATGGTATCGCTTCGCGTCGGTGAAAGATGTGACATTGGACCGACCCCCACCCAGCGAAGCAGCCTTCGCAGCAAGTTTATCGACCACGCTCGACAGATGAAGGTCTCGGCAATAGTCCTGAAGGTGCCTTGCCGCAGCTATGCGTTCTCGATTCTCTTCCTCCGTTGGTGCACTCATATCGTCGTCCGGGGCGGTGACTATAACGTGAATGCGCTGTAGTTGTTGGTAGAAACTCCGCCCGCGCTCAACGCGAAGTGTAAGAAAATCCTCGAGGGCTGTGCAAACGTCCACCATGTCGTCTGCGAAGCACTGCACAGATATCCTTTCGACAGGAGATCCGGCTAAGTTTGCCATCGTTTCGACGACGCTGTCAACGGGGAAGAAGGGGGTGATGTGGAGCTTGCGAAGTCTTTGAAGCGGGGTTACTGAGGGCTCAGAGAAAACAGAGTCGGATACTGCGGCAGTAAGGGAGAATTCGTTAACGGTGCGACCGACTACTGCCATGATCCTTTCAGTGCAAAGGGTGTTTATGTCTCCGTCTTCGTGGTAGCAGCTACCGAGATCGAGAACTTCCAAACGACATGCCACATGAATGGAGGTCCATCGTGCGTCGCCAAGATGGGTGTCGCGGATTGTGAGCTTGCGAAGAGAAGGGATGCGGAGAAGGGACGGGAGCGAAAGTTCGGAGCCGAGGATAGGGTGGTCCGAGATATCTTCATCGTTCACTGCCAATGGAATGAATGGGAATACACCTTCAAGCTCCGGAGCGTGCAGCCTAGAGCGCGTTATGCGGTCCAGGGAAAGCTCCTCGAGGTTTCGTGTGGATGCTGCAATTGAGACAGCAAGTCTTTCGCTCCTTGGGAATAATACAAATGAGCATTCCCGACACCCTCGGGGAAATGAGAAAAAGTGGACTGACAATGGTGTCCTCTTCTCGTCTCCGCAGTTCGAAAGCGACAGACGTTTCAGGTTATACAGGAAAGGGAAGGGCGTAATCACACTCTTGTCCAGGGAGCCATAGACCCGGAGGACGAGGGTGTGGATGCGGGGGGATGCCAGCAGCAGTGCAATGACTGCATCTGCCCGGACACGCGCCGGAATCGGGGCGGCAAACTTGTCATCGCTTTTGGTGCACAGCTCCAAGTCTTCGATATGGCTACAGTAACTGCGAGGAACATTTTCGAGAAAACTTTGCAGTGCCTCGAAATTATGCAATTTGACTTTCTGTGTGATCTCTGCCTTAGCGTTGAATGATGTATTCTTGCCAGCGTTCATACCTTGAATTGGGAAGGAACACATGCTTGATAGGTTCGTTGATCGACCGTGGAAAACGATTTTACATCGTCCGCCCCCAGGGCGTCGATGATGGCCAACTTCATCTCGGTGGGAAGGGTGTGCCATGAGCAAGAGGTAGTTTGAGAAACCATTGTCTTTAGATGTTTCGTGGAGATGTGAAGTCGAAGTGGAGAAGTCAGAGCACGAGGCCTAGAGTTATATAGCAACTTGGGAAGGAGTAGGGACCATTGAGATAGGGAATAAGGGGTGTGTTTTTGAATCTCCTAACTTTTCTCCGAGGTCATCGATCCCAATTCGCGAACTTGTCGGGGTAGGAAAAAAGACACAACAGTGGACGAAAATGGGTAGTTGCTATTGTTTACTGATGTAATCTACCCATGATCCCGTCAACAACGAACCTGTGCTCTTGTCCCTTCTCTCCGTCCGTCCGTTGCTCCGAAAACCTAAGCTTGACGTCGAGATCTCGCCTGCTGATGGGTATCCATTACGGATAACATCCTGTGTTTCCATCATCAATGCTGTGTGTTCTTCACCTGAAAGCCCTCCGTCAATAACAAAGCCCGGCGCCGGAACATGGCCTTTGTTGTGCGCTGCCTCATGCTTTATCCCCGACGCTGATTGAGCACGGATGTGTGCTCCTGACTTAGCACTATGAGGAAGTTTTTGCTGTCCGATGCACATGAATGTCAACCAACATTCGACCACTCACGCTTGATCTATCCCGCGCTTTGCTCCGCCGACGCTCACGGAATGACGGCTTGTTACACATGTTTCTACATATTCTATGTCATTATTCTGAGTGCCTGTCGCTACTCGTAACGACCTTTGCCACACCATTCCATCTGCATCACACGACGTCAAAACAACTGGCCCTGCTCATACAATTGCAGAATCGCCAAGAGATCCAAGACCGCTCCGATTGTCTGCGGGTGTCAAGTCTAGATCTCGTGTGTCGCATCTGTGCCCCAGCGTCAAAATGACATTCTGATAATCCGTCTCGACGCCCGCCACTGTTGGATTGGTGGACTGCGCCGCTCCATGACGCAGGCGCTTTCCACTACCCGGCCAAGTCGGGCAAATGCTTGAAGACCGAACATTTCCCTTAACCGCTGTATATCTGTCAGACTGAAGATTGACTTTGACCTATCAATTTCATGTATCGTCATTATCCTTATCATCCTGAATACAGCAAGGTGTTCTTGCTTACATCGATCTGGCATGCACTAGAACGCTACAAATCCAGAAGTACAAATTCACGCTCTACCTGCTGGCTTCTATCTTTCGGCACTCTAAGAGTCCTTCTCTGTAAAGCTTGACTAGGGGAATACAGACCCCATCTAGTTGGGGAAGAATCTCCACGAGGAAACCGTAAAGCCCACGTTTTCGATCCACAACGCGATGCCATCGTTCATCATTCAATTGTTCGATCGTCAGATAGCCTTGGGACGTGGGTTAATACAAAGTTGATGAGTCCCATCAATCGAAACGTGTGTAAGCAGGCGTGAGCCTCTTCAGGACGAATCCGCGCAGATATCAGTTAGGCTTGGAGTCCAGGTGACGTTTATGACGTATGGCGCGGACAAGGCTGTGCGCTACTCCAGCAATTGTTACATCAGTTGGCATTTTCCGAACCCTTCGGCATATTCGTGCTCATACGATTGTATACAAACAGAACAGAGGGTATGCGCGATGTCGCTTGGCATTTACTGCGCAACATTACTTCGTTTATATTGGTTTGACGGTAATCTCACGACATGGACTGTCTTTCCGTGTGGCAATCAGGTTTCCCATCTCGTTCATGTATATAAAAATAGAACAGGGGCACTACTTCTAAAAGACCAGCGCATCTGTATCGTAATGCGGTACTAGCACCAACGTCACGCCGACGATCTGATGAGTAGCACGAGCGGCACTTGAGTACCACGGTGTCAACCTCAGTCCGCCACCTTCGATTGAATAAATCGTACTCATCTGTTCCGTTTTCCAAGGACTACACGAACGTGGTGGCGCCGTCGGCGAGCAGAAGACCATCTAGCCGTAGGCGCATGCACCATAGGCAAGATGACCCCAGGCGCAAGCCGTCGGTATGTCTATCTGAATCAGCAAGTCCAACCTCCAGTGATTAGATGCTATCCTTTGAGCAAATGCAGGCCGATCATCGGCCAAAGGAGCCCTAGGCAGTGCAGCGGCAACTCCTTGGTGGGTGTAGAGATCATAAAGCACACCTTAATCACCGACAACACCGACGAAGCCTCGTCTACCAATGCTTTTACAGGAACTATACCAAGTAGCTGCGCATTACATGCATTACTAAAGGCCGGGTCCAAAGGATTTTAAGAGTCCGTCAATAGTGCTCAAAAGGTATGTTATTCACACTTGGGAGTTTTCTGCAAATGCGCGCCCTACCCAATAAGACTCCACCTGTACTAAAATAAACCATTCCACAACCATTCTACTGTTTTTATAGGTGACATGGAAGCCTACTATGATGAAAGAACGGAATGGTGCTATCACTGTGGCAGGCCATCATTCAGCAGGGGCCCTATCCGAACACGCAGAGGGAACGTGCAAGTTCTGAAGATTCTTAGGCGCTATGGTTCTTATACATCAACTCTGTGCTGGCGTTCCGGCATAACATGTTGCCTCCATGTTCTGCCGATTAACTGGGAGGCATATTTACCAGAGACATCTCGAACTGATTGGGATCGCCAGCATGCTTAAAAATCCCAAGGTCGGAATCCCAAGGTCGGCGTGTAGCAAAAGTTCAGGTGAATCACTATTAGCGAGTTGGAATCTTCAAATTTCCGATGGGTTCCAAAAGCGTGCCAGTATATATTGTTCGCATCCAAGCAGTCCAGCGAGCCTATAAATAAACACGATTACCGAGGTTCGCACAATAAGCATGGTTATTTTGCCGAATATCCATGCCAGTGAGCACACGTATATCATTCTTCCAGTATACGCGTTTACAGGTACCCACGCTCTCAGACATAGTAGCGGCTTCGCCGCGGAATGAGCATGTTTAGCCCGAAAGACTAGGTCGTATGTCTGTAGTTCTCTGAGTCGGAGTTCTGGTTTCCCACTTGCCCGAGAGCAGTATAAGCAAAGGCCGTGCTTGTTCACAGATAAAAATACATCGGGAACACCCAGCTTCTTCTGCCCATCTATCACTGTATCTTGCGATGGGTAGTTTTTGAGAAGTGGCAGTGATCATGTGGTGTGTTCCTCCGGGTTTCTTCAACTGGCGATCTTGAGGAGATATGGAGAAGCTGTTTCAGAAAGTCAATGGTCAAATCTCATCCGCCATGAAAGCTATAAGTCTATAAATGCTCATTGAGAGATAGGATCCTCTGAAAATGATGGCTACAACACCTCGCCGAGCAACGATGGCATTTGTTGCCTCCATGGGGCTACATCATAGTATTACGGAAACAGCTAGCCTGCGGACGAGTTTATAGATGTCTGAGTCCTACCACATGGATGTGTGCGACTTGAGTATTAGTCGTATACCTGGCGTCGAGTACGGATTCAATATTGACCTGTATCTCGTGTAGATATTTTGCGTCATAGATGGGAATGACTCCTTGGCATTAAGCCTCTGCTGTGTAGAAATCTCACCAGGTTTACAAACTCCTTCCATTCCAATTCAGTGCAGGTTGGTGGGGCCGAGAGCCGTTCCTTCCACTCACGGACTCGAGTACAAAAAACTGTAACTTTATTTAGAGTACTGTCAAAATGTCGTCAAGAGATTAGATCAAAATTCCATATGAAGCGAATAAATGAATTGTTATGGTGCACATAGTACGACAATCGTCGCCCCGATAACTCCATGTCGACCCTGGAGAGACCTCCTCATTTCTTGCCCTGGCTGGTTGGCGCCTTGGGTTGCTCCCCGAGAAGAATGAAGGCTGAATTATACGGATTCGCGCCTTCAAAAGCGTGTATATATACATGACTGTCAGGAACACGATGACCTCGCTGCGCCGTGACAACCAAACAATCGGTCCGGATTTGGAATGAGCAGAGGGCACACTGTGTCCATTTCTTTCTCTAATAGTGTTTGATCGACATACAACCTTGGTAAAACCATTTCTCTCAGATCCCCTCCAAGGAATAATATGGGAATTGATGCAGGGACAAATCTGTCAAACAGGATTTCGAGTCCTATAAACTTCCATGCATGATGAGATATTTGGTCTCTCCTTCCTCGTGTCCGTTACCTCCATAAACGACCTCATCGTCCCCTTTGCGGTTCTTCTTGTCAACTCTAAACAACCATGCCGACGAGGGTTATGGCCTACTTACAGGACTCGGATGATCCGCTGACAATGTCAATTCAACCGCCGCTATTCGAAACTCAGGAGGAGCGCAATGCGCGCCTGGCGATGGAGGAGAAAGCGCAAGCCATTTCCGACAACATAGATGAAGAACTGCAGAAGGTAGTTGCAGCGGAGAGGCGAGGGTTGAAGCCAATCAAGATCCTTCTCTTGGGTATGTCACGCTCCATGTCTTTTGTGTACATCCATTGAATCGAAGCTTAAAACCTAGGCCAGGGCGAGTCAGGTAAATATTGCTATAGTTGGCTACGTCTCTGATTGCGATTGATGAAATCCTACTCCCGTCTGTCATAGGAAAATCGACGACTTTGAAGAGTGAGTTCTTCTAACAAGAGTCTTTGACGAGAAATACGTGCTGACTGAAACCGCGTTAAGATTTCCAGCTTATGTATGACCCAAAGGTTAGTCTGAAGTTACTCGGACCATGGCACGGCAGCAGATCCCAGATTCACATCTATACAGGCATTTCGCAGCGAAAGAGCGTCTTGGAGAGCGGTTATCCAGCTCAACGTTGTTCGATCCTTTCATTCCATTCTCGATGCCATGGCGCGGGTCCCGACCCAGAAAAGCGAAGCATCAACCTCCGACGCGCCCCAAAGTCCAAGAAGCAGTGCTCTTCAATTAAGCGTGGAGCTTCTGGCCATTCAAGCTCGATTGCAGCCTCTTATACAGGCTGAAAACACTCTCATACGTCGCTTGACAATGGCTGGATCCGGCGAGGTAGAAGCAACCCAGCGGCCCAAAGTCCACTCGGAACATGACGCTGAACGCATCTCTGGTGAAGCGAAGCAGGTGTTCAAAGAACTTGCTATTAATTCTGGGATACCTTGGAAGCATGCATTCAATAGACTCCTGAAATCTGAGCGAGAAAGCTTTGACAGTGAAGAAGGAATTGACTGGGACGACCCCGACGACCCTGGGGCTGTGATTCATGCATGTGCACAAGATATGATACAACTTTGGGCCAGTCCAATTATCCAACAACTCCTCGAGAAACAGAAAGTGAGACTGGAAGAGTTATCTGGTTTGTGAGTGTTAATTTCGGTGTCACATTCGCCGGTTTCCTGAATCAGCTAGCTTCCTGGATTCTTTGGAACGAGTGACAGCCGTTCGCTATATTCCCACCGACGGTGCGTTTTGCTTCCACTGCGGGCCGAGAGTAAAGTTGAAGTGCAGTGCCCCAGATGACATCCTTCGGGCGCGATTGAAAACGCTGGGTACCCTGCTTTCATAAGTTGAACCCAGTCCTGTGGCTCAGAGTTTGTTTTCGTGCAATTATAGGGGTCAGTGAACACCGTTTCAAGATCACCACCAGTAAGAACCAAGCGCAGTTGCATCGCGGTCTCTGTTCACCTTGTTTCTCATTTGATAGATGGGTCAATCCGTGACTGGAAAGTGTACGATGTTGGTGGTCATAGGTCTCAGGTATCATTCGATTATAGTTCTCCAAGTCCGCCACATGTGCTGACTATGCTTTGATAGCGAGGTAAGGGCAAACATTGTTCGCAAGATCTGCGCGTTCAATTCGGAACCTTTGGGTTCTTGATCTAGTCGCGTGGGCTCCATACTTTGATGACATGGACGCCATAATCTTCCTAGCGCCAATAAGGTGGGCTCTCGCGCGATGTTAAAAATAGCAGTCATTGAGTTCGCATCTCTGGATCCCCAGCTGCTTTGATCAAGTGCTAGAAGAGGATCATAAAGTCAACAGATTAGTGTGTTGTCGCCTCCTAGCTTTCTGAAGATCTCGAATACTAACGCGAATATTTCATGGCTGTTCCAGGAAGATTCATTCAAACTTTGGACGATGATCGTATCACACCCGCTTCTCAAGCACACGAATCTTATCCTATTTTTGAACAAGATCGACATTCTCCGCTCCAAGCTCGCTTCTGGCATCAAACTTAAAGACTTTGTCGTATCATATGGTGATCGACCGAATGACCTAGATAGCACAACTACATGTTGAGTCATCTCTGAGCCCATAACACGATGCCTGATGCTAATCCTGAAGACTGATAGATCTGAGGAGGAAGTTTGGTATGTGATTAGAGCGCTCACACTATGATCCTTTCTTGACATCTTTTGAATAGGTGGTATCCTTCACGAGAAATCACCGTTGCCACGGGTTTACTATTGTCATTTCACAACAGTTACGGTGAGTCGAGGACGTCACAGTGAGTCGGAGTCATTATCAACTCATTTCTAAAATAGGACACAAAATCCACGACATATATTCTCTCTAATCGTAAGTGATAGCATCCTGATGTGCCGTCTGTTCTCATGAGTATTGTAGTCAAGGATATGCTTATGCGACAGAACTTAATGAGGATTAATCTCATCTCATGACCAGATCAACGGTGGTTAGGTATGGTCCACCCATGCAGAGGCATACCCCTTAATTTGCGTCTCGAGAACGATAATATGCTTTCTTGATTGGTAATATTAGCACCGTAACATAACCCGGATAATATGTGCATTCCAAGAGTCTGCGGCACAGCAGCAGCTAAAGCGGGTTGATGAGCTGGTATTTTCTCACATTTTCTCACATTTTTTTATGTCGTTTGTAATACCGACATTCTTCTGGCTGGGATAGTGGAAGACGAATAGTGGAGCTTTCGAGAACACGCCGCCACAGCTTGACGACTCGCTAGCATTAGGGTAATCTAGAACATCAGCGGGCTAGCCATCACCATACGCGCAAAAGTTGTGCGATTTGCATTCAAAAGGCATTGTCCAAGTGTTACAGAGCTTGTTCACGTATGATTGTCGCACCCCGCCAAATCGGGAGTCCAGCTCTGAAGTTTTTGATGTTTCCACCACAAAGCAGGTCGGCCCCCGCCTCCAAGGACAAATCTTTCCCATCTAACTTCCATATTACCCTGGAGTAATCCTTGCGTACCAGCGAGAGAAGGGTTACACAAAGCCGCACCTAACGTTCCGAGGTAATCATCGTCAACGATAGCGGAGTCATTCTCCAAAGGAGGGAGGTAAAGGAGTAACAAGGGTATCGGTGATGAAAAGGCTCGCAAAACAGCTGATTTGGTAAATGGGGATTCTGAGATCAGAAGCGCCATCACCGGAATCGAGGATGTGTTGGAGGTAAGAAACAACGCGGAGTCGGTATCAGGTGGGACGCTGGCAGGAAGACCCAGGTTAGAATTGGCGAGGAAGCGATATAGCACCCCCTCCAATTCGCGAACATATTTTGGACCAGTTTTCTTCTTCTCGGCTTTGCATTGACCGATGACTCGGATGCGACGTCGTGTTGTGGAGGAGCTTGTTGGCCTCGATGGTTCGGCTGCATCATGCGGAAGCCACCACCACCCAAGCAAGTCAATGCCCCCATCCTCCTTGCCGCCCACACGTGTCATGGTCATTGACATGGTCTGTTGTAGGAGGTTGAGCGAGCGTTCTTCAAAGGCATTTCCTTTGTGAACTGTTGACTGACGAGGAGCGACCGAGGCTTGGCTAGAAATCCTACGCGACGCTGCAGAGGAGCGCGATGGATGGCTTCTCTGTAGTGCGATTTGTTTCTGAATCCATCTTGTTAACATCGGCCTCTCATGTAAAAAGTCGGTGTTGACGTTGACTTCAAGTAAGTACTTTCTGCACCTTCTGTCGCAGATGTATGAAGGAAGATGCCAGGAAGGAGGGAGTGTCGCGACAATCCTCGAGGGTGAATAAATATACAAGCAGGATAGGATATTATCAAAAGGAAGCAAGTGAGCGGGCCAAAGGCTGGTCAATGTCGACTCGAAGAGATCACAAACGGTCATGTGATATCTATTTTCTCTGAATTGCTTTTGAAAAAGTGTGAACGTAATTATTGAGTGCACGTAAATTAACTACCGATTCTTGGGAGCAAGATGCTCAGCTGTCCAAGAATTGATTCGGTTGTCTTCCATAGCTCTGCCGCAAGATCGTCTCTCTTTGCGTTCTCGCTCATTTCACCTACACATCCTACGGGCTCCAAGTAGACATATTTGTATGTGCTCGGGGATTGCTTAATCAATGGCGACGCAGCGGCATAACATGACGTGTACGATCCGGGCTCGGGACGCATGAAGAAAAGGCCCATGACTACATTTGCTAGCAACGGCCAAGGTGTACGATTGGCAAACGTGTTAATTTCGCCGGGGTGTATGGGAATCGAGATGATGGGAATGTTCGACGCGTCGAGTCTTCTCTGCAGTTCTCGCGCGAAGAGAACGCATGCTAGTTTGGTGATACCTAAACATACGCGATGAGTCTGTAGGGTGATATTGGTTGCGTATGCCATACTATATCGTGACCAGTCCGGATACAAATCCGACGCGAACTCTTCATTGAAGTCTTTGAGCCCACGAAATCTGATATCAGGGTTTATGGCGCGGCTTTGGGTATGTGCGATAGATGCCAGCTAGATTTCAAAAGGTTGAAGATTTGCCTCTAGGTCGCAACACAGATTTGGTCACTGACTGAGATGATGCGAACATCAGAGTTACTTTCTTTCGAGGTTGTCGTGAGCAGAGGAAGCAGAGTGCGCGTGAAAACGAAGGGACTGAAGTGACTGCCAACAAATGGTTTCCCGTCAGGTTCTGGTCGCCAGAGCATTTTGTACTCAATGGAAAGACTTGCTTGACAACCATGAGTGAATTGATTCCTTCAAAGCAGGTCTTAGCATGCACATGGTGGCAGCGAGTCAAGGACTTACCGTCGTGTGTCTTCTCATACGATCCGGTAAGTCTTGAGTGGGAGACAAAAATCAAAATATCTCGTTCGTTGTACTAACAGTGAACTTACTGGGCAGCGTTATTGACTTGAGATGTCATGAGGTCAGAAATAGGCCTTTGGGAACCAGGTAGCCAATAAGCAGCTCACTTAGGATGTCCAACCGTGATTCGCGCCCCAAGAATCTCTGCGCAGCTTCTCTCGCCCACCGCGGATCACTGAAGTCCACTTTCAGCCAGAGTACCTGTCCCGATCCTATCCCCTCCCGCTCCAACTGGAAAATCGCCGCCATTGCTTTTGACTCACTGCGTGCGCCTAAGTAAACCTTTGCGCCCTTTCTCGCAAGAAATTTCACAGTGTGGTAACCAATGCCTGTGCTAGAAGCAAGGTTGGCTCGGCCCTCCAATCTGAAGGGAAGGGTGGATTGACTTACTTTCCTCCAGTGACGATTACAATCTTGCCCGTAAGATCGTGCAAGTCCTTCTGAGGATCAAAATCTCCCGTCTTGCGCGACAAACAGCCTCCCATTTTCGTCTGAAAGGTGCGTGAAGAGTTTGCGGGCAAGAGCCATCGAAGAGGGAGAGCTTTGTGCAGAACAATACGCGGGTCCGACTCGGCCTTCACGTCAGGACAAACGAGGATATACGATCCATTGATTTCCGGTGCATGGAGCATGGGCCTGGAAGCTCAACCAGCGAGATACGGGTAACTACATACCCGTATCTCGCTCGTTGAGCTTTCTAAGGGCAATCGTTATTGTGGCTTGTTCATTTGAATCTGGTGTAGGGTGCGTCAACTCGCCATTTTACTCCGGGTCAACAACAAAGTTATCTGACAGACAGCCGACTGAAACACAGTGGCACTTCGGTGTTGGCAATAAACCCGCACGGACGCAGTCATGCCGTGGCAATGAGTAGAAATCATTGAGAACAGGTTCACAATCAGGACTGAGCTCTAACGGGGTGAATGCTGGTGGATGACGAGTACAGGAACAAAGCTGGTGACCACAGGGACCAATTACCCACCATCGCTTCCCTGAACAGCCCCTGCACTAGAAAATGAAATTGCTGCTGGAGCTTGGCAGTGCGTCATATATATAAGTACATAAGTTCCAGTAGAATACTGTCGTATGAGTTGGACCCACTTACCTGTGCTTCAATCCGTAGCGCAAGCCCAAAGCGTTTGAGTTAGACGACTCTTTTTGTCAGCCACCACTTGGATCAAGATGCCGACACTGCTTCACCTCGTTTATATCCATGGTTTCCAAGGTTTGTCTCTCTCCAACATCCACGACTAATGATGCAATCGCTTTTCAGGCAACGATACCTCTTTCCAGGTACGCTGCTTTCAAACCCGAGCAGACGATCTGGTCTTTGAGCTCATTCTCGTTCTCATCATTGCCAGTCATTCCCTACCCACCTCCAAGAGCATCTCGCCGCCTCAATACCCGCCCATCTTGACCTGAAAGTACAGAGCAGCCTATACCCAACTTACAAGAGCATCAAGCCTATATCGTATGCTACGAAGAACTTCCTGGAATGGTGCGTTATGCCCCTCTGCCGCAGCACTGACCTCATGATCCATCGCAAAGGCTTTCGACCCAACCCCCCGGCCCCGTCATTTTGCTAGGCCACTCCATGGGCGGCCTCCTAGCTGCAGACGCCGCGACGCATCCGTCGAACAACCCCGACTCTGGGTACCCGGGCGCGAAGCCGAAACGGATCATCGGTGTGGTGGCTTTTGACACACCCTACCTTGGGATGCATCCCCATGTTGTGATCAGCGGGATTGCTAGCCTGCTGCCGAAGGGGGACGAAGAAGAGGGGAAAGGGGAACACTCAGAGAAGGCAATGAATGATCATAAGAAGGTCAAGATCGTGGATGAAGGGGTAACTGACGATTGGGAGAAATTCAAGAGGGATGCGAAAGGTACGAAGTGATTTATTGATTTATCATACAGTATCCGGATGAACTGTTCTGGTATAGCGAGGTCACGGCCGCCCTCCTATACATCGTCCACCCATTCCAACTACGACTCACCATCCCTGCACCCCACCGACACCCACCAATCCTCCAGCAGCCACGCATCCACATCCCAACCCCAGCCGCCATCCATACCCGCCTACCCATCCCCCATCATGGACAAAGCCCTCACCTTTGTCTCCTCCCACTCCAACGACCCCCTCGTGCGCTGGCTGCGCAAACATGCCGACGACCCGGTCGCGGCGGGCAAACGCTGGATCGTGGAGCGGTTCCAGTTCGGGGTGTGCATGTTTGACCCGCCGGGGTTGAGGGAGCGGTACGCGCGGTTGGTGGAGTGGCAGGGAGTCTGGGTGAATTATTGGACGCAGACGGTGCCAGTGCCTGGTGGTGCGAAGGGCGAGGGCCCGACTGCAGGCGAAGGTGGGGAGGACAAAGACGATATGCCCACGAGTCCGATTGGGAACGATGAGGCGTTGGCTGGTAAAGGCGCACTCCCGACATCGGTGGGTGAGGAGTCGATAAGCACGGGACATCATGAGAAGGATACTCAAGAGGAAACGGCGGAACCGGTACAAGCTGGAGAAAGCGATCCTCTTTCGCCAAACAGTGGCACCAAGACATCGTTGTTGGCTGAACCTGCTGAGCATGTCACTAAGGTTGACGAGGAGACGGAGGAGACGGAGGCTCCAATGCATACCGCACCTACTAAATCAGAGTTCAAAGCAATACAGAAAGCCACCCAAAAAGCCCAAAAAGAGGTCGAAAAACAGGCCAAGCAGGACGAGAAAGCGAAGGAGAAAGAGCGGAAAGCGCACCTCAAAGCAAAGCAACAAGAAGAGAAAGCCAAATCAGACGAATCCAAAGCCATCGAGAAAAAGCGGCTCAAAGCCCTGCAAGTTCAACGCAAGGCGGAGCAGGACGCAGCCAAGCCGAAGTCGGGGTATCACTTTATCGTGCTGCCTAATGGTCTGGGCGCTGTGTTCGGTGGGTTCGATAGGTGGGAGCAGGTGCTTATAGGGGGGGTGCAGGATGAGGTTAGTGCGCATACCGGTTTGTTTATACCGAGTCAAAATTTGGATTATGAGGGGCTGGTTGAGAGGGTTGGGGGAAGGGTTTTAGGATGGTGTGAGAAGATGCCGGGGCAGAAACAGTGAGCCATTGGATGGGGCTTCGGTGTAGTAGAGGATATGCTGGGGTTCTAAAGAACGGAAAAAGAGATGGGGGGGTTGGGGTTGGGGCGTGATGGCGTTTGGATGGCGTGGATGATACCCTGCTTAACGGACGGTTGGACAAAGAAATGTTATTGCCCCGAGATTCTTACTAAGGCGCCTGCACTCCTACTGGAAACACAGCCGAGGATCTAGCAGTGCCGATTTGTCAGTTCCTACTGAACCAGCAACCGCCCCCTCATACCAGCTCCGCTGACGGTGGCATGGACAATCTGGGCGCCATCCAGTCTAAGTCTCACATAACCTCGGCTGGTATCGCATCCTTTTTCTCAGACATGATCAGGAAAGGCGCTCTTGTCGTTCTTGAGGAGACAATGAAGGGCCAAGAGCCTCCCTGAAGGACAGGGAGGCGTAACTATCGCCGTTGAGCATTCTTAGGGACATGGCAAGTGAGGCTTGAGAATGGTGTAGCAGCTTCTTATCTTGATACGGTCAAGACTTGCGTCATCTTGAATATCAGGGAAGAAACTAGACAATGAAGCGGAAAAAGAAGTAAGACCACCACCACGACTAGAAAGTCTGTGTGTGGCCTTATCTCTCAGCTCTTGCTCTGCTTCATGATCACGGCACCAATTCAAGTCGCTCAGTTTGTTTCAGCTTCGATATGCCCTTTTAACCTCCACGCTTCAACTTTATCTGCTCTAACTTTGTTTCAAGACCCCTGGTCATGTTCAGGATCTCACTATTAGTTGGCTGGGAGGATGGCGACGGGAGAGGAGGGGACGAGAGAGGGGCGTCAGCTAAAGCGTCAAGGCATAGATATATTAGACTTACTTTTCTCCGGCTGGAGATTCCATCTCGGCTTGCAGTCCTGGGATGAAGTTGTAACACTATCTCTCAGCAGCCTTTCACGACGTAATGACTGCCGGAGTGTTTCAGAGACGCCCCAGGATGAGGAAATATAATTCGGTACCATACGATCCTTCACCTCATCTCCCTGGTTGCACCTTCTCATTTCATCTCGTCTCTGTATCGCATCATACTTAACATCGTAACACCACCCAGCTCTTTTCTGTTCTACATCAACTGTAAAGTTTTAGACAAATCCATTGAGATTTGAAGGGGATATCCGAAAGGTGTGTGGGCTTGTGTGGCTTTATGTGGGTCGATGATATTACTCAGAGTGATCAGTGTTGCCGTTAGCCAAACATGCCGAAGGTTCTCACGAACCATTATTTAGAGAGAAACGTCAGTCGTTGTAACAGGTCATATGCGTAAACCGAAGCACCAGCTCCTCAATTCAACAATCAACTCATAAGTTCCGAGACTTTCGACTGCCGCTAGGTGAGCGATATCTCTCTGGCCGTGAATGTACTCCAAGTCGCTGAACACCCAACGGGCTTTGCTCCAAAGGCCTAATTACATTTTAAAGCAACAATACCTTCCGAGACGATGGTGAGTCCGTGGATATAGTCAAAGCGTCATTGAACTGATACGATAGCCCTGCCTGGTGCAGTCATATCAGCCTGTCGACCGGTCAGAGACTGCCCCTCCAATTCCCTGGGCTGATGTGCCGTGGCGCGAAAAACTAACATGGTGGATCCTTGTTCGACGCATCAAGCTGGGTCGTCTTATATATGGAGCTTCGGGACCCAGAACAGTCCGTATCGGCCCTCGCACTCTGCTCAAATGGGGCAGAAAAATTGATTTGGCGGAAGCAGACGCGATGTGCTTCGTCGCAGAAAACACTACAATACCTGTCCCCAAAGTCCTATTCACTGGGACATTCGGGCGTGTGAACGTTATCAAAATGCAATATGTGAAGGGAATCCCAGTATGCAATGCTTGGCGTCGACTTACGAAGGCCGAACAAACACAAATTTGTTTAGATCTCGAAGGATACGTGAAGCAACTTCGGTCTCTTCAACCGCCCTCACCCGGCCAGGTCTCATCCACGTTCGGCGGGTGGTGTCGAGACCACCGCATCGGCGTAAAGCCTATTGGCCCCTTCCAAACTCATGACGATTTCCACCGTTTTTTACGCGGAAATACTGATTTGGATTCACATCGGGAAGTCGATCCCGCCATATTTGCATTACACTCTGGCAGCTATGCCTCGCATTTCACCCATGCGGACCTGGCCCCTCACAACGTCATTGTACGAAATGGGAGAATTGTAGCAATTATCGACTGGGAATGCTCTGGGTGGCGACCAGAGTATTACGAGTATACCAGAGCCCATTTCAACCCTTTCGGTGTACCCGACGAATGGTTTGATGCGATCAGGCGAGCAACTGGTGAATACGACATGCATTTAAAAGGCGAACGGCGTCTTTGGGTAGCCCATGAATTTCCGTCCAGTCCTGTGATTTATTTTCCCAGTAAGATTGCCTTTACGAGGCTTTACGCACGCACTCAATTCTTTTGGTAGAGCAACAGCAGGAAACCTCGGATGCAACGGAACTCAAATTGGATGGCGGATCGGGTGATCAAGTAATATAATTCCATAATACATACCAGGTATCCATTCTGCTCGATTTACTTCCTTGTTCACCTATGATGGAGATGTGAGTTAGTCTTTGACTTGATCTATGAAGAAAATATGGCTCACTTGCGCAGATCAAGGACTGGGATAGAAGATACCCCCTCAGCAGCTATGTCTACCTCACGAGTTAATATTCTATGCATAGCTTGGTCTCCAAATGCTTTGACACGAGCCTCAAGCTCGTCCTGTGGTAGGCTGAGGTTGATGAGGCCTCGATCCTTGAGTGCTTGAATGGAATTCAGGACCCAAACCCTGCATGTGAAGGTTGGATCGTTCTGTGGTACATCAATCGTCTCTAGGAGTTCATTTATGATCGAAATAGTTTGCTCGCGATCTTCCGAATTGAACTTGCGTAGAAGGATTCGCGCGCAGAGGGAGATACTCAAGTACTGATTAATTGGATGTTGGCGAAAACGCCATGGGTTTTCTTTATCATCGTCATTCGTGACGTCCCATTGCATAGATTCCTTTATCCGGTCTCTGCTTGGGACAGCCTCAGTCTCATCCTTGACATCTTTGGGTGCTAACAAGATTGACCAATGATAACCTGGTGGTAAGATCGGATCCAAAGCACAATGAAACTGATGTACTGTACACTCACCAGGTAGTTCGTGGCGATGATTCAACGTCAGATAAAGGCGGTCTTTGTCTTTGGCAGGCATCTTCAGTCGGCTGATTCCTTTACGACAAGGATGAGGTATTTGTTGCGAACAATATTCGTAAACAAAGAGCTGAATTGAATATGCTCAAAGAGGAGCACGATATAACAGTTACATCTCTTTCTCTCTCTTACAGACTTTTTCTCAACGGACGACAAATCGATCAGTGAAGACACTTGGATAATGTGAAGGGGGTTCCCAGGTGCGTCTTCAAACAAGCTACCTTAAGTTATGCACAGGTTTCGTCGCAAGCACTACGCCCGCATGCAATTCACTGAACTACAAATTGATGCGTCTGATGTTGAAACCTACATAGACACACACAACTTACATTTGGAAGAAGTGAGGCATCCAAGAGGCATCCTCCCGGAAGGTGATTGGAACGTAGTCGTCTGTTCCAAGGTCCTATGAGGCAATGCTCCTTGCCCACATCTCGACCCTTGCACCTATGATGGTTTCCGTGAACCCATATCTCATAAATAAGTGGTTCTAGGTGGTTCTCCAAGACCGCTCCAAACTACGGAAATTTTCGAACGCACCTGCAAAGGTGGCAGGTCACAAGCTTTCACGAGTCTGTTGGAGTGCCTGCGGCTCTCCAAGTGACAGTATTTTCAAGCAGAATAATTCCCCACAGAGCAAGTAGAGCGGACTGCCAGCGAGAACACAATTTGCACGCGGGGTGCTCTAGTTACGGAATGAGCATACGAAGATGAGACCTAGGCTCTAGTTCGTAGTTAACATCCGGGGAGCCTTAGATGCAAAGCATGCGGGCTGAGCGCTGAACGTTGGACGCTGGACGCTGGCTGACATGGCACTTGCTCAACACTTGTTATTGTTGTCAAAATTGAGCTGCACTTCATTGGTGCCTAGGTCTTCATGCATCAGTTCCTCATATTATGTCTATACATTGTTGATTGCGGAGGATGGGACGATATACCAGCAGGGTCGGCTCTATGAAAGGTCGACCTGGCATGCCAGGATGTCAAGGACGAAGAAATGCTCCGAGTTCCTGCCAAGAGGCTCCAGTATGACGAGACCACGTGATCCAACTATAAATAAGAACGCGTTCGAGTTCCTCTTTTCAGGGCACCTCGCTCCTTGTCCTTTGTTCTCTCCTCCCAACACTGTGCCCTACGCAATGCGCCCTTCACCAAGTCTTGCACTTGTAGCGCTTGCATTCAGCTATGTTCCAGTAACTCATGCATGGGGTGCTGCAGGTAACTATCTTACAAACCTGTCTATTCCGAAAGCACGCGCTCATCGGAGTCGACGCAGGACACGAAATCGTAGCTACTATAGCGCAGATGTACCTGCACCCAACCGTCATCCCAACCATCTGCTCCTTCCTCTCCGACTCGGACAAGTCTCCTTCAGGCTCATGTCACCTCGCACCGCTCGCAACGTGGGCGGACAGGTTCAAATACCGCATGCGGTGGTCTGCCGCCCTGCACTACGTCGGCGCTCTGGACGACCACCCTTCCAAGACCTGTGCGTTTCCCGGTGCTCGCGGATGGGCAGGAGCTAAACAGGATAACGTGTTGGATGGGATCAAGAATACGACCGGGCTGTTGGAGGAGTGGGTAGAGGGCGATGTCGGGGACGCCACAGCAGGGGAGGCAGTCAAGTTCTTAGTGCATTTCGTTGGAGATATGCACCAGCCGCTGCACTTGACTGGGCGAGACAGGGGTGGCAATTCGGTCAAGGTGTTGTGGGGAAGACGGCAGACAAGTGCGTAACGCTCCTTCTGGTTTTTCATTGACAAGTTGCTGATTAGCTGGTTTGAAGACCTCCACTCGCTCTGGGATGGTCTTCTCATTGCCAAGGCACTGCGCACTGTCCCACAGAACTACTCCCGACCGCTACCAGGAAACTACCCCCAAGTTGAAGCCGCCCTCCGAGGCACGATATACGACTCTTACATCCGACGCATCCTGTGGGAGGGTGCGCTGCATGATTGGGCCGATGAACTCCCCACCTGGCTTGAGTGCCCTTCCCCCGCTTCAGGTTCCGTTGCTGTACAAGACTCCGAAGGCCAAGGGGGTATGTGGCAAACAGTTCTTGGGGGGCTGAGTGATCTGTACGCTCGAGCGACGAAGGAAGGCACTGAAATTAACCCTGATGGTCCTATTGTCTGTCCCTACCATTGGGCGCAACCACTACATAAACTCAATTGCGACATCGTTTGGCCGCCCGCGCTTGATGCGCCTCCCTTCGACGTCCGATTCAACGACGCGCATTCTCATGACCACAAGCACGACAGTGAGGACTCGGTAGACCTTGAGGCTCTCGCTCTCGACGGTAAACAACTCCTTGACCTCGACACTCCCGAATACGCAGGTGTTATTGAGAAACAAAAGATCCTCGAAAGGCTGTTGTTGCAGGGCGGCGTCCGTCTGGCGGGCCTCCTGAATTATCTGTTCGCGGATGAGGGAATTGTGGGCTCAAATGCCAGTGCTGGGAAGTCCAGGGACGAGAGACGCGCCTTCTTGTGGGATTTGCAGGTGAAGCAACTACCAGTAATCAAGTTAGATTGGTTTGGGAGGGTGTCGACCCAGTGAGGTATTTTTAGAATCACTTGTGGATCTGTGTTGATTGTTGACGATTTGCATGAGCAGACTTGGATCTATTGGATTGGATTGAGAAGTGTACGGTAACGCTATGAATTATTTACGACGTTGTATATCTCCCTATTTAGAAATGAATGACTCTATCCTATGGCCAGCCAAACTCTTGAATCCAACTCGAGAGTTTTCCGAGCGTTCCTTTTGGTGCTGATTCTCTGGCCAAGAAAACGTGTGGAGTTGGGAGGTGATGTAGACATGCCATACTCTTTCTCTCATGGCAAAGCTCAGACTTTGCCATAAGTAACAAACAAGTCTACCCTTCTAGTATGACGATGAAGAATACAATGATTGTAGATTACATCAAAATGGAAATGATTGTAGATGAGAACGGGATGAAGAAGGACCCCCGAATTTTAGGCCAAAGGATCGATCCCAAAAAACGGACAGGTTTTCCAAAAATTTGGAGGGTCGTCGAGACCTTTTTGAACCGCACTCTCGAGAAACGTCCAAATCCGCGTTCAGAACGCGTGGGAATACTTTTCTGGTCCGGACAGGAATCCCAAAATCGTTGACTTTTGGGATCGATCCTTTGGCCTAAAATTCGGGGGTCCTGATGAAGATCGGCGCTGTTGTATTCAGTGGCGTCTTAAACGCATTTGGCCTCTCTCTCAGGGCCGAAAAAATACTTAGAAATGGTAAGCAAAAGGCCGTTGGTGCAACGTTCATGTGCTGTTCAGCTCAGGATGTCGCCCATACTTATGGAGAAGATAAGGAGCTTATATCGAAGTGGTGGAAGTTTTACCGTTTGTCACCAAACGGCCAGAAGCTGGGCCGAATACTCCGGGCAAAGCTAGCGTTGACAATCACACTGGACCATAAATACACCTCAACGTGATTTAATTCTCTATGACTACAACTTTGTGACAGGTAGTGGACGTGTCTATTTCTTGCCAGCTGCTATCTTTGCTTTCGCTTTCGCAACCAAAGTGTCGCCTGCAATGAGGAAATGTTAATAAAAGCAATATACGACCATGCAACTCCACTCACCGACGTCCTTGTGCAGGTGTTTCATATCCGCTCCCGACAAATGATGCGGTACACTTGGATTTTTCATTGGCAGAAGATCTGAATGGTGTATTTTTGTCGGGTGACCAACTGACAGGGCAGTTGGGACTTTCTGCCCATGTACATGCTTGTCTGTAAATGCACCGGTTGAATGCTTCGTGTAATCGTTGGCGGGCTTGGAATCGGCTTTCATCTGCTGTGGGAGGTTGTGCGACCCTATGACAATGGGGACATGGCCTTTGGTGTCGTGGGTTGCGAGAGCAACGACTGGATGAGGAATATTAGCGCCTTTGCCAGCCTAGTTGAATGGTTATCAGCGACCGGTTGGAACATAACAATGGATGAACAAATTAAAAAAGCTGCTTACCTGTGGAGGAATGAATTTATTTGGTTTGGCCATGTGGACGTCACCGGGGTTGACTGGCAAAGGTACCGCAGAGGCGATGGTTGCAATGCTCAATAGAGTGGCGAAAGCGATCAGCTGCATAATAAGCTGCAGTTGGCGGAAAAGGGTTCACGACCATGAGATACTAGGATGCATCGCTAAATTTGAGAGGACGGACTTACTTGATGAAGAATGTTTAAAGTCGAAGAGAGTTAATTGGTTGGATGGCAAAGAGACCTGCTCGATGTATAGTGTTGCGATGGGAGTAATGAGACCTGCTCTGGAGAATTACCACCGTGAAATTCCTCGCTTTATATCGGGATTTGGGTGCACATGTTTGGCCCATATGTATGAGGCATGGCTAAGACTTGTGGCCTTGTCCAGTGTACTAGGCTTGGTGCGCGACAGTCGGCTGCAGCTGCTAACTTGGCATATAACATTGAACTTCCCGACCAACTGGTGAGAGCTGGATTTGATCGTTTTTGGAATTACAAATTATTTTGGATCGGGAGGCATGAGGAGGCATGGCGTATTGATTTTGAATTGGCCTGGTTTTCTCTTCCCTCCTCTTCCTTGGTCTTGAAATGATCGATAATTGATGGATCATGGCAACAGTTGTCGGGATAACTGCCCTTCCGATGGACTTCCGTTGTGGATTCCACTGGCAGAATCATCATTATTGAGAGCTGTGAGGAATCAAATGCATGTACGATGCGTTCCCCTTTTCCCTTGAGGCATGTGGATGCAAGAAAGAAAGAGAAAGTACCTGTGCCTCTTCATAAGGTGCTCATTTCCCTGTAGCATACAAGCCCGTATGTAGCACAAACCATTACATTACCCCAGTCTTTAGCATAAACGGTCTGTTCTCGCTCCGGACAAACATCTAGATTTTTGGAAAACAAATCCGGAGAAAAAGCGGTCGAAACGCGACACTAGACCCTGACTAGCCAGCGCTCAGACAACGAGACCGCAACTCCGGATCTCTCTCTCTCCCAAAGCAGACGTATTGTAGGTCCGAAAAAAATGTAGATCATCGAAGCATGCGAGTACGTAAAGGGTTTGCGCTTGTATTTGTAATTGTAAGCATTACTTGGATACTTGGCGAGTAAACGGCGTTTCTGGGTGGGTTTCGCTTGTATGATGTGCGGTGATGTATCTTACATGACACTGTCCAATTTCCAAACACCGTGTTCCTATGAGCAACAAAAAACAAATAAAATGCAATGTAGTGATCTAAAAACGGATTGGCAACCGAATCGAAAATAGCATTTTGAAATTATGAACGTTGATGGAACCTGGCATCACGAAAGCAAGCTTTGCTCTGCTTTGCTCTGCTTTGCTCTCCATGTCAGTCCATGCCTAGCAAAATCAGCCACACATATGATGCCACAGTTCCATAAAAGGTCCCCGCAATGTCACGTACGTTTCAATCAAATATCACCAAATACTTTAATTTCAATTTCTTCAGACAATATATTACATACAAAGGTTCTTTGTCGGTGGAGTAGTCGAAGCGGGTCGAGGCTCGAACAGCCAGGTGGACGCGAAATGCAAGGAGGCAGGGGCCAATGTAGTCTACTTAATCCAGTGCACCTAATTCAGCTCATCTAATCCAGTCTGTCTGACCGATCTTGTCTGATCTAGCCGAGCAATGGCTCTGAGCTTTGTAAGGAGAATCCAGCAGTCAAGAAAGTCGTTTCAACATGCGCAAAGGCCAATCAAGTAAGAGGTGCATCGGAAAAAGCAATAGGGATGTCTTAGACGCTTTAGAATGCCGTGGCTCTGTATTGTATTCAGGTCAGCAATCCATGATGGCATTCAAGTAATTTCATTTACCGAAGGCTGCGGAAGATACACAAGCACGAATTAGACTGTCTTCCATCATGTGCCATGTGGTGAACGGTTGGAACACTACTGCAATCGCCGTATAGAAAGCGTACAGATTACTTACCCTAAATTATCAGTAGTTAGCCTTATCGGGAATGATCTTATCTAATCTTAAGAAAATCCAGCAGTCGACCATGAATGACTCTTCTGTTGGGTCAAATTACCACCACGACTATGCCTATCCTTGGATTGTCTCCTTCTCTTGGGCCATTCAAACCGGCTCATTTTGATATCGAGAAAGTCATCCGACCGAATATCCTCGCCCTCCAACCTTACCGATGTGCCCGCGATGACTACAAGGAAGGCATCCTTCTCGACGCCAATGAGAACGCCTTGGGACATTCGATATCAAGTCCCAATGACTCACTTCCATCTGACCTGCATTCGACTCTTGACCTCGACTTACACCGTTACCCAGACCCGTCGCACCCCGCCATTAAATCGCGAGTTGCCTCCTTGCGTGGCTTGCCCCAGTCGAACGGGGAAGACCACGTCTTCCTGGGTGTAGGATCTGACGAGGTCATCGACCTCCTCATGCGCGTTTGTGTTGTACCTGGGGGCAAGGAGAAAATCCTGACAACGCCGCCCACTTATGGGATGTATGCCGTATGTGCGCAGGTCAATGATGTAGGCATCGTGAGAGTTCCTCTTGAGTTGTCCGGTGTTAAAGGAGAGGGCGGGGAGAAAGGGAGGTTCAGCGTTCGTGTCGATGAGGTGTGAGATCAATTTCTATCGCATTGATCGCAAATTCAATGAGTACGCCTTTGCTTTCCTATCTTTAGATCAAGAAAACAATCGACAGTGACCCCTCCATCAAGCTCATCTTCCTCTGCTCACCCGGAAATCCCACTGGGACCCTCATTCCGCTCTCTTCAATCCGGGCTTTGCTTGACTACGAGAATTTCAAAGGCATCGTCGTGGTGGACGAAGCATATATCGATTTCTCAGGTGACACCGCTAAGACTAGTGCAGTGAGCCTCGTGAAAGACTACGCCAACCTCTGTGTCATGCAGACCCTCAGCAAAAGCTTTGGTTTGGCTGCTATCCGGTAAGTTCGTTTTATCGATTGATATACGGCAGTGATCAATCCTTCAAAGACTCGGGATCGCATTCGCACAACCTCCCTTAATACAAATTTTAACTAACACGAAGGCACCGTATAACATATCAACGCCTACCGCCCACCTTGCACTTTCAGCTCTCTCTTCAAGCTCGGTTGCATCCATGGAAGCTAAGATACAAACCCTCACTTCATCGCGAGCTTCCCTCCTGCAATCTCTGACCTCCCTCGCGCATCTCGGGCTCGGGGCTTCAATTGGCAGTAACGATGCTAACTTCATCATGGCTCCCGTTCTGAAGAAGGGTGGCGACGAACCGGATAGCGGGCGTGCGCATCGGGTGTACAAGGCGTTAGCGGAGGAGAATGGGGTGGTTGTAAGGTACAGAGGGAACGAGCCAGGATGTGCGGGTTGCCTGAGGATAACAGTGGGAAGCGAGGCAGAGAATAAGACTGTTCTAGAGAAATTTGAGAAGGTTCTCGAAGCCATTTGAAGGAACTTGACATCAAAGATCAGTCAGGAATAAATTTATACTTGAGATCTTATTTATTTAGAACGATTAGAGGATTAAAGATTAATTTATCCTAGTAGACTCGGACTTCGTTTCGTTTTCTTCGGGGCAGGCTCGAAACCAGCTGTTCTATGAGCGTCAAAGTGAAAAATAAAAAGATGGAAATTTCGAGAACTCAAACCCTTATTCGTACTGTGGTGCACCAAGCGTCACCTGACAGACTTTCACCAAATCTGTCACGTTCGTTGTTCGTTTTGGCACATCGACTCTCTCAGTCCGCTTCCTCCATTTTCTCTTTTTCATGTGGGCACTACCTTGCCTTGCTCTCGGACTGTATCCCCCGGGGCTTGGCAACAAGGGTTGCGCGATCCTTGGACCTCCTTGGAATATCTGTTCTGTATTGGGAGCGAGCGCTTAACCCAGGAAGCAGGGCGATCATTCCCAAATAGATCCACCTCTCTCGCTCGATAAGATTGTGTATTGCTACAATCCGACTGTTTATGACGTTCGTCAAAGATTAGATAAAAAATTCCAGCTCGGTCAGCAGGGATATTTATATGTCGTTGCGCGTCGATCTTTGTGCACCACTCTTTCTGCGTGCACAAACATGTGGTTGATAATGGCCTCGTTTCATACAACCCTCACTTGGATCTCCACCGCCTGTCACGCCGCCCGTCGCGGCCTCGCCCAAGCATCAAAGACTTTTGTCCATGTTATCAAGCAAGGATTGGCGAGTATAACTGTCCTCACCCATGGTGTCGAGACCATAGCCCGTCCTGTCAAGCACGGATTGAATGTCCTCGCCAAGGTTGTAGAGCCGGAAACACCTCCGGAGCTTCCAGTGACATCGCCTTGTCCTTCATCTTCTGACTGGTTTCAATGCTCAGGGGACGACCAGGCCGGCTTCGGTGGTAAGTCTAGCTGTGGTTTCTATGAGACGTATCCCTTGGGCTAATCTTACCACCTGCTATGAGTGAGGGAAATTTGGCAGCTATACGGTCGACCCCGCGCTTTGCGCATCGCTCGAAACAAGCAACTGGCAAATTTCGATCGAGCCGCCGATGCCCTGAGATTGGGTTAGTTTCCGTCTTCACCCATTCTCGTTCTCGCCAATGACAATTGTATTGTCCAGTTGCGTCTGATCCTTTCAAACATATCGTAACGTCTCCTGTACCCGCAGATGACATCCGATCATGCGAGCGGACCTCACCTGGGCTTATCGACTCGCTATCTGTGTCCCCCACACTTTCGTTGTTATCACCAAAGACTCCCGCCATTACAAAAACTTTACCTGAGTTGGACCCTGAGGTCAAGTTACATAATGACGACAATGCCAGCGAAACCAAGGTCATCGGTCTAGGGATTTTGTCCAATGTCGAGGACGCCAATGACTTCGAAGGCGTGCAAAGTGTATTCCCTATCACTACCAATACATCGGTGATCCCCTCCACCACGCCAGGAACCGCCCCTACCGATCATTATGACCTCATCGACATCGAACCCGACATCCTATTTCAACCTCACGATCTTAAGAAGCGAAAACGCAACTACAATCTGCGGGCCTCAGTATGCTTGTCCATAGCGTCTTCTATCCTTATACCAGACAAGGAAGTTATCGAGGACCTTGCTGTAGAAACCAACATGTGCACTCGATCATCAAAAAGAAAAGGTATACTTTTCGAAAATCGCCTATGTACAGCACGTATTCCCGACGTCATCAACTCTTTACACGGTTAGTGGATTGTCATGTCAAATATCTGAGGTTTTCTGACGTGATATCACATCCCTTAACTAGAGCCTTCCCATTGCGCTGACGGTCCTGAATCAATCCCTTCCATGTGCTTGGATCCCGTCGTCCCTACATCACCTGAAGAATTCTGTACAGAGTCGTTTGCAGCTAGGGTTTCAGCTCATTCATCGTCGTGGTTCACATATGGATTCGACGAAGACTTACCTGTGCTCGTCGACAGTGATTCTTGCTACTCCGTCGACGACGACGATAAGGACGGGGGCTATGCACCTAGTAACAGGCATCTGTCATTGACTCGGAACTCGACCTGCCTGCGTGAAGTCTTCGACTCGAACAAGAATACCTTTGTATCTGAGTCCACTATAAACACGTCCTCGTTGTGTCAAGACATTACATCTGGTTTTGACTCCCCTCATGACGATGTCTACTCCCACATTCAGGACGACAAAGTCGTTGCCGACTCGCAGCTTCCATTAGGCGCCCATAATTTTTTCTCTGAGGATAGATTCTACGCTGACGACGACTCTATATTTGCTCAGTCGTCGAGTGGTTCCTCTGTGAATGACTCTGTGTCTCCGTCAATTTCGACCTTTTCAGTCTCGGAGTCTACATCATCGACTCCCATCACAATCAACAATGACTCCATGAAAACTACTCGATGTGTCACAACTTCCACTTCTTCATCCTCAATCTCCGAAATCCGAGTCAAATGTACCAGGAGCATTTTCAAAGCCAGTGTTGTAGAGTTGAATCCTGATCGGAACCCCATTGCGCTTGTGGAACTCTCGGACTTCATCTCTCCTGGGGATACTGAGAACTTGTTGGACATTACATACCCCCTAGCCTTACAGGCCTCATCCCCGGGAGATGCAGTCATTGACTTTTCCGACGACTTTCCCCAGGATTCTAACGACATCGACGCCCTTGTCGACATTTCTGACGTCCTGCAAACGGAAAATCACCCCAAAGACACTGTACCCGGGGCTGACCATATTCTGTCCAGCATCAGCCGTAACGTTGGCTTTCTGTCTACTCCCCTTTCCTACCTCAGGCCTTCTTATACGTCGACAGCCTCCCTTGCTCAAAAGCGTCAAGGTGCTATTCTAGCTTCTGTCAACCATCCCAAACGAGGATCGGGTCTTCGTGGCTTTCTTTTACCCAATTTGATTGCCGAACGTGAAGCGCCTCTAGGAGTTCAAACGGCGGCTTCATCGATTCCGACCTTCGTTTCTCCACCCTCTGTGCTCTCTGGTTCCTCTAGCTTCTCTCGTGGCCATTCTATCGCCCCAACATCGAGGCTTGGACTACCCGTTACCCCGATGCGAGGAATCGATTATGAGCTAGGTGTAGACGGAAGGCCTTTGTATTCTCGCTGGTCGCTTGATTCTGAAGATCCCCAATTCACTTGGGGAGTTGCACTCTGATGGCACTAGGTTCGTGCCCTTGTCTTTCTACACTGGGACACGTCTTTGCATATCCACTTCGAAGTGGCTCTACCTTCCAGATTTGCCTTTCTTCCCTCCCTGCATCCGTTCGGGTGATCTTACTTGCTGTCATTTTCTCTTGTCCTCTCTGCTTTCCCATATTCTATCTTTGTTGCGTACGAAGAAGCACAAAATCATTGATGTGTGATTGTGTGGACGAACATGCCCCCCACACACACAGGGTGCTTTCTTCTTGTTTTCCATCTTTCCAACTGTACACACATCAAGATCCTCACATCCTGGATATATCCTCTTGCTTTTTCATGATATCCTCATTCGACCGCATCTATCACTCGAGAGTCATATGGATTCATCTCGCATCCTCATACGTCCTCGATTTTTCCATTATCAACCATGTACCTACCTGATTTTTCTGTTCCCTCTTTTTACATCTCATCATCATCGGATTGTATTTGCCAACTTCTAGATCTGTAATTCTTTAGTCCCTCCAATTGTAACATCGTTCTTTCATCATGGATTCTGGCAGACTGTGTATAAACTGTGCGTCATGGAATGTATATTTTTCCACGTCAAAATTATCGCTGATCCATTTTGGATTGGGATACAATTATATTTTGTTGCTGACTTGCTCATGTTGGCGGCGCAGAATGTTTTCTCCTTGCCCTCTAGATCGTTGGAAGATGATTAATGGTTTATTGATTATTTATTAGGTCATATAGTGCTACTTATCCATAACTACTTTCCAGATACGAGTGTGCCCATCGTCGCCTGCCGTTGCGAGAAGGTCCTCGTAGCCTTTACGAGGGCACCACACGACAGAATTCACATCGTGTACACTATGCGCTGATTTGAGATGCGCAATCAGTCGGTGAGTTGGTGGTGTGGCGCTTGAAGGCGACTCCTCAGACTTTGATGGCTCCTACGAGATCAAATGTGGTTGGTTATAATTGTATGAAGGCTTCGACTGAGACGTACCGAGAGTTCCCATACTCGCACACTTCCATCCCCACTGGCACTAGCCAGCCATCCTAGACTCTCATCTCCGGCCCTTTCATCGGCCTTACCGACGCCCCAACTAATCGAATACACACTTCTCTCGTGTCCCTCAAGGACAAGAACACAAGTCCACTTGTGCTCTGCCACCCTCTTCCATATCCGCACTGTTTTATCATCTGACGCCGACGCTAAGTAACTGCGTGTCGGACTCCAGGCGAGGGCCCAGACAGTGGAAGCGTGTCCAGTGAGTGTGGCGAAGCAAAACCAGTCGTCGGAGGGGTCGTCAATGTAGAGCTTGATGGTATCGTCGTATGACCCAGAGGCGAGGATCTGTGCTGGTGATTAAGATATGAGAATGGCTTTTCCATGTGATGAGAAGAGAGGTGTTGACCTCTTCGTTGGGATGCCATGCTACGCATTTGACGTCTTGGGTATGTTCCATCAACACGGCCATGCATTCGAAATCGGAGTCTGGGTGCACTATAGAAGGAATAGGTTATAGGATTCCTGAAAATTGCAAGATATTCCGATGAACAGACCTTCCCATATCCACACAGTTTTATCTCGACTACAACTAGCCAGGAGTGTTCCAGTGCACGAGTACGCCACGCTCTTACATTCCGTCTCGTGTCCTTCCAGTGTGCTCGCACACTCCCACTCGCCTCCTCCCTCTTCTCCCTCTTTCTCCTGTTCCCAGATCCCGATATTCGAATCAAAAGAAGCCGTGGCGAGCGTCTCACCAGATGGAGCCCATGCCACGGCCCTCACAGTTTTAGTATGTCCAGTTGGGATGGTAGTCACATTGGCGAACTTGATCTCTTCTGTAGGGCTCGATGCAAGGGTTTTGTAAGAGTAAAGCCGCACGCTTTTGTCTGCAGAACAGGTGGCGAGAAGGGGTTTGGTTGGGTTCCATGCGACATGCCAGGCCCGATCTTCGTGACCTGTACAGATGTAATTTCTCATTGATTTATTACATCAGGAGACACAATCGGGAGCTGGCGCACCTGGGAGATCAGCTACAGGTTCTATTTTGTAAGGCAAGTCGACGTCCATGGTAATTGTAAGCTGAACCCGAAGACCACTGATATTGGAATAGACTTGATAACAAGATTGTGACCGTCGCGTGACGAGATTTGGCAAATACTCATGCGAGATCGAGAAAAGAAAGCGAAGTACTTCTTTTGACGCATATGAGCAACTTAATATCTCTATGTCCCTATATCTTCTAAATCAATTTTTTTTGTTGGCTATGAATTTGAGAGAGGGGACAGTGCGCCTATGGTGCAGATCAAACCCGAAACCAAGGTTAGGGCTCATGTCACACCAGCCATCAGAGGCCTCGAGGCGAGTTTGAAGTTGGGATTTACTCTTCTTCCTTGTCAATAATGTACACTCCTGACCGTAAATCCAGCTACAAGCTTCCACCGACTACAATAAGGGACAAGCTCATCTCTCAGGAAGCGCGACGGAGCAAGGTTAGTCTCAGCGTTGCGCCTGCTCCATGGGCGTCTTTCACGCGTGCTTTAGTGAATCGTTGCTTTCATTTTCTAACATCGTCGCCGTTCTTTAGGCTTTGGAAGAGCAAAAACGCGTCAGTTCTTGTAGATCTCAGCGTTTTTGACTTGTTCTTTGTGTACTGACATCGGATGTCGTGCCACCACCTGTGACGGTAGCGGAGAGCACAACGCGTAGACTCCACTCGGCAGCTGGATTTATTCGCCGGGCTCAACCTTGGGGCATCGGATAACGAGGATGATCATGAAGAGGGGGAACAAGAGAGTGCGGTAAACATTACACCTGCCTCTGTAGCTCGCTATGCAGCGATGTTAGAGCCCGACATACCACCGAACGCTATCACGTCGTTCGATTCTGCACATGGTGTTACCCAATCATCGCTGCCACCATCAGCTGCAACTTCCGCTACCACGACATTGCAACAGGAAGATGGCAGCTCTCCGCCAGTCACCAAAAAGAAAGGCAAGAGGAAAGCAAACAATAAGAATCGCTCCAACAAAACCAGCAAATGGGCCGATAAGTGCATGTACGCAGAGCTCCTCGAAATGTCGGCAGACGATCCCTGGTCTGACGGGCTGCCGACTGACTTGGAAAGCGGATGGGTGGCTGTCGCTCCCATTCCCGTTGGGAAAAGATGTTTGGCTGTGACCCATCAGTCTAGTGGGGTTGCTGGTGTCGGTGTGTATTCCGTCCATATTTCTTTGAATGGCGAAGCTCCTGCTTAGACCTGGCTATTTAAGTGCCAAACACAACCTTGAGGTCAAGGCTTCTGGGAAAGACGCTAATCAACCGATTTCCTTCGACATTACCGCCTTTGACAATCCTGGATTGCATCCTGGATGCCAACTGGCGGGATAATGGGATATTGCATGTGTTGGATGTGGTTAAATGGAAGGGCCAGGATGTTGGAGACTGTGAGGCACCATTCAGGTGACCTTTCTATTAGCGATGGCGACAAGATCTTACTTACTCATTTTATCTTTGGAAGATTTTGGTGGAGAGACACACGCCTAGCTGAACTATCGCATACTCACCCACCTAACATAAATTTCCTAGTCAACTCACCGTCACCTTCCAGCGCCGATTCAGGCCCCCATTCCTCCGAGCATGCCCGATACCACTTTCCGTACCCTACGACCTTCGTACCCGTCCCCTATCATACCAACACATCCCTATCTGCACTAGATACGCATATTATACCCTCTGCGCGTGAGGCCCGGTTGATCACCGTCGACGTACCTGTCTTGGACTCATCCTCATCTGCTTCATTCCTGCCCATCAACGCGCCCGCCGGCGATAGTGTGATGGATGTAGAGTTAACGGCACCCCAAAATGCTTTCTCAACTCAGACATTTGGGTCAACATCAGCATTGGCATCCACATTTACATTCCATTCCTCACTCCCCACAGTAGCGCCAGCGAGACCCATTGGCCATGCGCCGCTGGTCAGCGTGGAGATGAGGGTGCAGCCGGATGGCTTGCTGCTTTATGTGTCAGAGGCGAGCTTTGAGCCTGGGACAAGTCCTTTGAGTAGCTGGATACCGATTGTTGGGTATGGCGATGTCCAGGTTGAAGCAGGGGACATGGGAATGGATGTTGGAGGGAAGGGGCGAGCGAAGGAGGGGCCATTGGATTTGTTCCAAAGGTAGGTATCCATGGGCTTCTGTGCTTTTAGCTTGGACTGATATCTCTCCCTTGGGACAGGCTGGTCAGAAGAAGACTTGAGAGGGTCACCCACCAACCTGCACTTGGATCATTGGCAACAGATATTGACATGGATTTTTGAAGGCCGCCGCTGTCGTTATACTTTGTGCCATAGCTATCTATGTTGCGGGTTGAGTTCATTTGTTCCTTGAAGTCAAATTCATTACAATGCGGTGAGTCTCTGGATATCTGCGGTTGTTCGAGAGCAACACATGATCGCGATCACCAAGCTCGTTTTGGAATACTAATGTGGCGCCTCATAATCTTTTGGTGGTGGAACTCCGGCCTTCTTTGCTTTAATGTGGTCACAACAGTCCAACGTAGCAATACACGAGTTCCTATATAAAATGTGTGAGTCTACGAGGAGACAACTGTAGAAAGCTCAAATGCTATTATGGACGATACGAAGCATAGAATTCAGGGCGCCCCTCCGAAACTTTGGAACAACCAATCACGACTTGGTTCCTTCAGGGGTCCGACTCCATTCACACAATGTTGCTTGGCCTGTGAAGTCCAGCAGTCGTTTTTATCCTGTCTATATATTGTTGGTGACTCGGTATGTATTTCAGTAAGACGACGTGTATCCGGCGGTCTCTGGCACGGCCACAATGGTTAATCCTCATTTATCTTCTACAGTCGATCAACTTTGAGGATGCCATTAATGACCCCTAACAGCGGAGCTGTTCTATATTTTGATCATACAGGTACCAGAAACAAAGGCAATAGGCTATTTCACTGGGAAGACGACTAAAGTCATCGTCTTTTTCCGATATGAGGTGAAAAAATACAAGCGCGTCAAATTCATTGGGTACTTATGCAATCTACTACACCCGTGAGTGCAAGCCGTTGGGTCGTAAGTATGAATATATTTTCCGACATGACATCTTCCTTCCCATGATAACACACGCCCCTAATGCATTGAATATTTGGCCTGAGGTTTCAGCCGTCAGTACTGGTGTAGATCCTGAGAATGGTGATAATGTTAGAAAGGCACGCACCCGCAAAGCTCCTCCCTTCCATTGCAAATACGGAACGAAGAGCAAGAATAGTCCAGTGACAATTCTATAGCGAAAGCAACCTATCAGTGGCTTTTTCGAATGCGCAGTTTAGCTTTGAGACGTACGCAGCCTCGACACCAAAGGTTTGGATTGCGCCATGTTTAGTCGCCCAAGGCACCTGGAAGTAGGCAACGCTGAAACCTGAAAAGGAATTTTTAGCCTCAATGGCGCGGGAGCGATCATTGGGGTTACTCACCACCCAGTGTCCGTGCGAGATTGATGAGGGCACTAATCTCTCCCTGCGCGCGAAGTCAACCGTTAGTCGGGAAAGACCTGGGGGCAATGAAAGGGGGGGGCAAAGGGCTTACTTGGTGTCTGGGGAACGCGTCGTTACAGTAAGCGTAGACTGCGACCGTGTTGATCATGGTAGCCAACTCTGCAATTCCCCAACCCATGATTAAAGCTCCAACACTGAGATGATTCTGGAGGGCTGCTCCGAGTGTGACGAAGCCACAAATGTAGAGCGGGATGGCGATATAACAAGCCCTATTGATTTAACTGGATGAGGCAATGATGACTTTCCATAATGAATTGGGATGTTTACCAAAGACGACTCTCAGCTTCGAAAACACCCTTGTTTCGCCGGATGCTGGCATTCATGATGTAATCATTGGCATACCGTCCAACTAGTTCTCCGATAAGGACGGAAACCTGCGATAGCGATCAGAATAAACTATGATGCTGAGCGGGAAAAGTGACCATACAATTGGGGTGCCATAACCCCCAGCGATCGCGAATGGAGAGAAACCATAGCCAACCGGAGGGGGGGTTCCAAGGAAAACCGCGTTAGTGACCTATGTATGATATTGTCAGCGAGGACTTCTCGAGTGAGCGACGACGAGTGGAGGCATACATTAATACCAATGCTAAACCCGAAAAGCATGCCCTGTTCGGTGAAGATGAAAAGGTCAATTCGGCTGGAATTTCCAAGCAAGATATGCTCAATACCTCAAAAATCAGGATCATGAGCAAATGAGGTCTCCATACGAGGTGGAGGGGGCTCATGATGGACTGTGTCCATGAGATACGGTATTTCTGCATTTTGACACCCGTGATACCGATGAGGGTCTCAATCCTGTATCGCAGACCGGTGGTCGTCGGTTCAGGAATAGGCCTGACAGTACGATCGTACATGCTAATGACGAACATGCGACATTAGTACGGAATTTCTAGATTCTGGCAGAATTACGTACGTTTCCTCCATGAAGAAAACGATAAGAAGGACCACGAGCAAGGAGTACATGGAGCCAATACCGTATGCCCATCTCCACGATGTTCGGGCGACGAGGAACCCAAATGCGAATGGGGACAGAAACGGAGAAATGATGAACCCCATAGTCCAGATGTTGAGCTTGAATGCCGGTCATCAGATCATAGTCAACTGATCAGTGACGAAAGGAACCCTTACTTTTCTTGCTTGCAAGTGGAATGGATATAAATCTGTGACGATATACAATCCCTGAAAGGTCATTTAGTGAACCATGTTACTCAATCCCAAAGGAAATGCGTATATACCGTAACTTGGGGAGCGGTACTGAAGGTTGATATTGAAGTTAGTATTGAATAGATGTGGGTCGTGATGCAAATTACCCAAAGACGGCTGTTAAGCAACGCATAGCTGTATGGTTGTGCAATCAGATACTAGTCATTTAGGAAGAAGGGTTTATACCCACCAGTAAAGGTCTTCAGGTTTGGAGCAAAGGTGCACCCAACCAAGAAACCGAGAGCAAGTAACTTTGAAGATTTAACAGCGGCTCCTTCAATATTGGCAAAGCGCTTACCTGTGACCAGAACAGAACCGGAAGACGCCCCAATCGTCGAATCAACATAACTGCGAACAAACCACCCCAGCCTGAGTATTACGACGCGTCAAATTGTATGCTTCATGGAAAGAGGAGCTGAACCAACCCAACAGGAAGATACTCCAACTATAATAACTCTGTGAGCCATCGCAAATAGCAATGAACATTTCGTAACGTACTTTGATGTCATGTTATTGATGACCCCAGTTGTTGTGTTGTATTGTTCTGCCAACGCAAAGATAGCCGCAATACCTGCGAACATTGGAAGCCATTATGTCAATATAGCCAGCGATGGAAAATGTTTCCCACTCACCGATTCCAGAGTCAAAATCAGGGACGATGGCGGCAAGAGTAATGATGAGGAGTTGTAGACCTTTGCGACGATTGCTCCAGTTCTGGGGATCAAGCGCCGAGTCGGTTGGCTGGGGCCACAGAACTTTCGTTCCATCTTTGGAAAGCTTCAACCTTGCTGCGATGGCTTCACCGAGTTCAATTTTGGCCTCGCTATTCGATCACAATCAATATTGTTGGCGCCATGATAAGTGTTGGGAAACATACGCTGGGTCAATGATCAAACGTCCAGCGCGTTGCTCATGGAATGAGTAGAGGTCGATGTCGGCGGCGGACTCATCATGGCTTTGGCTAGCTGACGAATCGTGATCCTGCTTTTCGCTGACCTTCTCGGATGACATGACTGCGCGAGGCGAATGAGTGATGTGGGCTCAAGAGTGAAATCAGAAACACACTTCGCAGCCTGCACTATATAACCTCGTTGAGGGTCGGATCCATTCATCTGCATTGGGGAAAGCCCCTCCCGCGGACATTCTGGGAAGACCGTCTGAATGGTATTGGGATCTGGGAGTAACCATCCTAATAAGAACCGTGGGCAAGGCGTGGGTGGAAATCTTGTTATGCGATGTTCGGGTAAAGCGTTAATGGGCTGTGGGAATTCAACTATCAATCGGTTTGAGTCTATTCTGACAGGTGATCTGGCTCTGCACGGGGTGCCTGGAAAGAAGCACCAACTTGTGGGCAAGCATATGTGCAGAGAAGATAGTCTTGCAGTGGTTTTGGAAGATCTATTTAAGCAGATTCTGTCGCTTAAAAGAGACGACATTCGACTTCGAACGGAAGACCGTTCCCAGGCGATCATTACACGTGAAGGGAAAGACGACGGCTGTGATGATAGTGACTGTATTCGATGATGGAGCGTGGGAGTGAACCAAGGCGGGATTGGTGATTTTATTGGTTTGAGAAATATGAATGGTGCTGATCAAGTTTGTGTTGATTGAGGCCATCCTTCGGTATGAGAGGAAGTCGTTGTATCAAATAAGTAAAGCACAGGAGATGTCAATCATATTGGTTGCTTGAAAGTGGCTTCCAATTCCAAATTACAGGTTGTCTGCATGTGTTTCATACCCTGCAAGAGATCGTATGGTATCGAACCCTCAGTTTGTGCACCGAGGAGATGAAGGTCAAAAGTCCCTCCTCATGGGCGGAGGAGGATAGTCGAATGATAGGAAAATCTGTGAGCCTTTTTTGCTTGTCTATAGCAGACTCCACGCATCCATCCCTGGCGCCTGTCACCAAAATAACGCCTTCACAAGCCCTTCAGCAACCCCGGGAGATCCCAGACAGTGCCTATTTGTAGTCCCCGTTTTCCAAACATCCGTTTTGCAAGTATCGCACGCTAGAGACATTGATGGAGGCAGAGCGCGGATGAGCCCATGGTACGGCTACGGAAAGTACAAGCCTTTCCCAGTGCCTTCAGGTTCCATATGTTCGATTGGAGTTACATTTCAGCCGGCTTGACGAGCGAGTTTTGTCTGGGAGTTCTGGTACCGGCATTTGGCTCAAGACTCTGAGGGTGAGTGTGGCAGGTGAATTCTGATTGATGAACAAAACAGGGAAAGGGCGATGGGGGTATGAGCCTTTTGAAGGAGGTCGAAAGCAAGATGGAGACCCTGCATGATTTGGACGCGTGGGAGGTCAAAGATGCCAACGATCTTCAGCTCAAACATTACCAAACCTGTGTTTTGAAAGCAATCCAAACTTCAGTCGGGTCGACTTGCAGTGACGCTTCGGTAGCAGGTCTGGTGAGTCCTTCACTGATTGTAATCATGGCATTTTGACATATAAGACTCATATAGGATTAACAACAGGTAGCCAACATGCCGCTCCCACATGACATCTGTTCCAAAATCCAAAACGCCTTCCGAGCCCGCCACCAAAAAGTTTCTCTCTTCCACAACACTCAGAATCTAGGCATCCTCAACATCCTCCTCCGCGCCGGATTCATCTCCTCCATCACCCGCGGCACCATCACAGGGCCATCCCCCACCGACTTCAACACCGCGAAGGAGCACGACCGCCGCATATGGGCCGACCTCAAATACCGCGACGACCAACCCGTGTTGAGCAATATGGAGCTCATCAGCAAGCCGAGTCAGAGGGTATTCCTAGAGCTGAAGGATATTAGGCTGATGTGTTCGGGGAGGAGGGCGAATGGGAGGGTCAAGCCATTGGGGATGGGGGAGGTTGCTATGATCAAGACGAATGACAAGGAGCATGAGTGGCTTGAGGCAAGGGAAGCTTTGCAGCTGAAGATCCCTGGAGAACCCGTGTGTAGGGCACGATAGTGCTGTTGTTCTTGTGAGTATTAGCTAGTTCTTTCGATGCTCGTTTACTCATAGCTCACTCCTAGGTGTTACTTATTTAAATTTACCTAATTATACTCTTTTTGCTATACTATAGGCGCAACTTAGAATAGCGCTCTGACGATGGCCATTTTGGCGCTTTACTGAGTCGGTGCCCGCCCTCAAGCCCGGACAGGCTGTCGTAGCCTCATCTTCCACGACTCAAAACCTTGACAACACTATGCAGCGGAGATTGGCCCACCTATGCCAGGTTCTTTGCTGATGTTTTCAGTCGGGAATTCAGCATCGAATCTGAATCTCGAACACAAGAACTGGCTTACCTTTTTCATTCCATTTTCATCTGAGGAATCAGCCAAGGCCTTTCACAAATCAGGGAGATGCAATTCCAGACATTCATCGAATTAAATGGTAGAAGTGATGGGCCGGGCATGATGATTGTCATAACAGTGCTGCTCAATCTCAATTCTTAAATTTCGAGGATGGGATGGAATTCCATCCCGTTCCCATAGCAGATTCCGAAAACGGATATGACAATTTCAATGTGCGACCGTGAGCGAGAAAAGTACCAACCAACAACCATACCCTCAACATGCAAATGCATCCACTGACACACGCCCTCAGACCCTTTAGGACATCCGATATCTATCACCGACATTCTTTTGAACCATAATCTAATCTCTGATAATGAGTTTGTTTAATGATGATGATGCTCCTCCTGGTGGCCTGTAAGTTTCCCAACAAAGCTCCTGGTGAGATAGACATGGTAAAGGGAGAAGAAGGGAGGCAGAAGACTCTTGCTTAATCTAGCTTATGTTTAGACATTGGGATTGTTGTATCCGTTTTTTGAACCTGCTTTGGGAACTTGTTGGGAACGGGATGGAATTCCATCTCATCCTCAGAGTTCAAGAATTGAGCAGCACTAATTGTATCAAACTCTGAAAACCCAGGTGGGTCAGGGCAACCCCAATAATTGACTTCCCATTGGGGTCAAGGTTGGCCCGTCCTCCATGTATTGTGGATGCATTTTGCCACACCTGGTTATTGAGTGGTTGGCACATGCCTTGTGGATGAAGAGGCAAAGCAGAGATGGAATGGGAAATATTACAGGATCTGGCATTGTGAATATCACATATTCACACAGAGTCCACAGGGGTTGCTGCTTCAGGCTTAATGTTGTTCTCTTTCCTCTGCTTCCACAATATGCACACACCCAAACAATTCAAGGTTATACCAACACACCATGTCACATTTTTCCCTACTTGCAACACAATTATGTACTGTTCTATGCATTTCTCAAGCTTTGTGGCCACGGATTGCTAGGGTGGTTCTGGTGGGGCTTGAAATTAGCATGAGCCACGGGCAAGTAGAGTTGACACGGCTCTCAAGTCCGCAAATGCAGCTGACCGTTGCCTTGATTCTCATGAGGGATGATTTGACAGTGTTTGCAGACATTTACCTATGGACAAATTGTTCATGCCGCGCCATCTTCCCACCTTGTGATTCTGCCCTGCCTAAGGCTGGACACGAGTGTACTCACGAGTTACTTGTGACTCGACTCGCAAGTATTTCGGGTCTTGAAATCAAAACTCGGACTCGCGCGAGTTTGTTCCCACGAGTGACTCGGACTTGCAAGTCAAAACTCGCAAGTATTAACAAGTGCACAAGTACTTTACATCTTACAAGTAGATACAAGTACTTATAAGTATACTTGCAAGTATGTATATACTCATCAACACTGATGAGTGTGCTGTGCCGTGCATGTTCCCTACGCCCGTAAAATGCCAAAACGACTTGAAAACAACGCACTCAAACAATGTTTCCTACGCTCGGCGCATCCCCGAACATAAGCAAAACAGTGCATAGGATACAACATATGAATTAGGGACATCAAGAAACATAAATAATAATAGCCATTCGGAGATGTGAAATACCAGAAGACATGCACAGGAAAGATCCGATGCCAAAACTCACCAAAAATACGGAATCTTGATTAAGCGCCCACGAGATGATACAGTTAGTAAACGGCAAGTACTCGTCACCAAAAATCCTAAACTCGGATTTGCAGTGACTCGTCACTGCAAGTAACTCTGATTTGCGAGTCGCCTTTCCCACGAGTATTCCCACAAGTCTACTTGCAAGTACTTGTGCCGGACCCCTACTTGTGTCCAGCCTTAGCCCTGCCACCCCACTATCTAGAAGGTGGCGGTGCTCATCACAGTAAATTTGGCTTATACAACAATAGATCCAATATGCTTATTGATCCCAAGTCAAGGCCTTACATGGGCAGTGGTTGGCCATATCACCCAAGGGTCACACCCGCAGGTTAGGCCTTGGGTTGGGTCTGATAGGTTGTGGATTCCCCACTACCTCTGACCCGGGTGAGTATGGTCATCATCTCAGAATTTTGCACAGGTGCCTGTGGTCTTTTATTTCTTTTTTAATGCCATAAATAGCTTCAAGCGGTCAATTAGGAACAAGGGTGTCTTCAAAAATTCAATCCTTTTCTGATTGATTGGTGTGAATTTGAGAGAAAGGCAAATCAATTGACTATACAGCCATTGGAGAGTACCAATCTTAATCAGCCTTCATACCAACCACAACAAATTCCTCAATCCTGTAGACTTGCTTTCAACATTTCTTTTTTTTCTATGAACCTCCTTCTAACTTGCTTCCAACAGGAGATCTTATAGTATGTATCACAGATTATGTATTTCCTCTTGATGCAAGCACATTGATATTGACATGATTTGTGTTTTATTGATGTCATTTTTGCTTTTATCAACACCTCCAAATTGAGGTCCATCTTTCCAGCCATAAAAATGCAATTACAGTCATTCCCCGGTCAATGAGTCACACCACTCAATGAGTCAAAAAACATTTCTGGGCTCAATTTTGAACCAATTATCATAATTTCTTTTGTTTTGTATTTGAGTATACAGTAACTATGACTCTCTGAAATTTCTAAGCTCCCAGATGTACCGATGTCTTGTGAATGAGGAATAAGTATCAATTCCGCGCAAATGTGAATTTTGATAGGTGTAATCTCTTGTCTAAAACTTACATAAAGGCCAATTTTTGTACCCAGCATAGTATAATATCAAGTAGCAGTCCAAATTTACATGATTAGATGTTTGTATAATGCTTGAGTGAACCAATAATGATGGAAAGGATGTAATCCATGCATGAAATGGATGTGCAAATGAAGAGGGTCACATCATGTCACAAGATCCATTTTTGGAACTCATAACAATATACAGGGGCTATTTATCACATAGAAACATTCATTTTCCTGATTTTTAGGTTTACCAAGGCTGTTCTTTATTTGGGTGCCTCATTGACCGGTGAATGACTGTAGCCTTCTACAACACACACTCCTCATTCTCATCAACTCTATCATCCTCCTCCATCCTCCCAATCACATTACAAGTCATTCAATAGATTGCTTCACAACAAATCATCCACTATGTCCTATACTACTAGAGCAACTTTGTTTCCTGCAGAAATGCCAATTCCCTCTCATTCATCAGCATCCAAGTTCAAGGGCCATTGGTCCAAAGTCAAGCTATGCATCTTTGAAAGAGGGATTCTTTTTTTGAGTTCTATGGATTATTGTGCAACAAGCACGCTAACTACTAAGACTCACGGGCTGGAGACATACCCAGCCTGTCAACTAAAGGGTCTATGTAGGGTAAGAAGTGTTGGAATTATGGTACAGCTAGTGGAATCACGAAGGTAGATGGTAGTGTAAAATTAGTCACGCGTTGTCAGCGGTTGGTCAGCGGATGTTGAGCGGATGCAACTTGGTGCAGGAATTGAAAATATGGAAGTGGAGTAATATTTTGGACTATGGTCTTCAAAAAAGCAACCATTTTGCATTGAGGGGCGACAGTGTGGGGAATGTTGGTAGTGGGTAAGGGCAGAGGTTCATACACCGTCGTTGTGGTCAAAATCAAAAGATGGAAGTTGTCTTTGAAAGATGCCGGCCATCTTTCCAAGACATGTACCTACTTTACAAAGATGTGTCATCTTGACGTCTTTGGCATCTTTGACGTCTCTGCAAAGACGCCAAAGATGCCAAAGACAAACCGGAGGTTTTCTTGATGTATCATATCTACTAGACGGTTATAGAATAAGTTGAGTAGGGATCACAACATTACGGCACTGGTGGTGGTAGTGGTGGGACTGGATAATAAGGGAGAGAGAGTGAGAATACCGGTGCTGGGGAAACATTATGTTCTTGATTCTGCATATACTGCTGATCAACTCCTTGTTTTGGCTGGTTTCAATGAATTTGTACTGACTTTTTCTTTTCAACTTGGATTTGAGAGTGAAAGAGCTAGAGTGGACTTTAAAATCCAGTGCTACACTTGTTGGGGGTGTTGGGGGTGTTGGGAGTGTTTTGTCAGTAACTTTGGAGGGCTGAAGCCTTGGATGTGGTGTTCCCGCGTTGAACGCAGGTGTATTGCAGGGTAGGGCAGGAGATGTGTACTGACTTTCACAACTTTTGCACTTGTGGCTTGTAGTAAGTTTGTTGGGTTGAGTGTCATTAAGCTATGTGTACGCAATGATTGATTACAGCAATTGTGTATGAACAAATGAACATACTTTGGCTTCATATTTGCAACAACAAGAAGGACAGTTGGTCTCGGATGCCGAAGAACTCATGATGTAGAAATATTCTGGGGGATTGTAGGAGGTTTATATAGTCTCTGCAGTCAGTGCTGTACAGATTTTGTTGCAAAAGGAACAAGGGATCCATGTCTGCTCGATGTAAATTTCACGCTATCACTTAATCAAGACGCACAGGACTTGCATAACATATGTCAGAATGAGTCAATTTGGAAGGTTAAACCAAATCTTTGTTTCTTATCCAATGATGCTAGGCCAAAGCAGACAAGAAACAGCACCGCTTTGGGAAACCCGCACTCCACTATTGTTCTTTTTGATTGAAGAGGAGCTTGGAAGATGAAGCTTGTAATAAGCTTTCAAGGAGTTCTTGGCAAGCAGTAGTCGTATACGCACATGGTGAAGATTCATCAAGGTGCTTGTATGTGCTGTTGTGAATGTTATAGTAATTTGTTGGCAATCAGCCTTCAAGGTGCTTATGCATCACTTTTGACCCGTCAACATGTTTACAAGGGAGGCTGTGTGTGGTAAGGGGCTGATATTTGCATTCTTGTTTTTTGCAATGGATATTGGGAAGAGGGATGGATTGGGGCTAGGCACCCATAATACCATATTGGGAAATGTTTGGGCGATCATCATGTGCAAATGGATGTGTGTTCCCCGCAACACGGGGCTGACACGTGGTTCTAGAGAGTTCTAGAGTCACTGATTGAGCCAAAACCCTCCTACCCTCCTGCCGTGACCCAACCCTCCTGCCGTAAATTCAATAAGCAGCCAGATTTCAAGCGCCTGTGACAAGCCGTGACGCCTCGGGTCAGAAACTTCGGGTTGTGTTCTTGCTTCAACAAAATAGTTCTTAAGGCAATGTGATTACTATTTGACCACTTCAATGTTACCAATGAAACAGACAGTCCTTCTACAATATCCTTGACTTTTTGATCACAGTAGAAACCAACATTTGTCTGTTTCATTGGTAACATTGAAGTGGGAAAATAGTGATCACATTGCCTTAGGGACTCCTTGACTTTGGACCAATGGCCCTTGAACTTGGGTGCTGATGAATGAGAGGGGATTGGCATTTCTGCAGGAAAACAAGTTGCTCCAGTGGTATGGGACATAGTGGATGATTTGTTGTAAAGCAATCTACCAAATGACTTGTAATGTGATTGGAGGAGGATGATAGAGTCAATTAGAATGAGGTGTGTGTGTTGTAGATGGTCAACAGGTAACCCTCTCTTGCAGTGGGCTCCAGATGAAAGACAATAAAAGTGATTTGAACCTAGTGTATTTGGTCTGTATCCAGAACACCAAACACAAATTGGCATTGAGAGATGCTTGGGCTAGACATTAAGTCAAAGCTATCCCTGTGGAAAGTGATATGTTGGTTATCTGAATGGATTTATAAGCCTCTGTGGTGTCACAAAGGTTTGAGGCAGGTGGTAAAAGTTAGAGGGAGACAAGAGATTCTGAGACCTTGGGGTTGAACTAGAGAACTGGGCTAAAACTTGCTTTTCATTTTGCTCTAATTGGCTACAGTATTTATACTAACAGGAATCCCATGTGATAATTGAAAAGAGTCATCCAACAGTAAGCAGTAATGTGTCAAGAATATCAAGAACACTGCCTTACACATAGCCTTGATATCAATGTGACTACCCATCCATCAGCATGTGAAACAGGACTGTCCAATGGCATAAAGAGAGCCGTGAATGATTGGTCAGCCTTTGAGTCATTTGTTCCAAAAAGTGCAATCTTCCAACAGGATGTAATGATAAATGACACATATTATGGTGGATGATAAATCTGCACTGCCTTGTTGTCATATCCCATGAATAATCATGTCCTTGGCCTATGGATCCATCTAGACGTGGTCTGGCCTGTGATCACATGCATATAGGTCAGATGCTTTAAATCAAGCAGATCATCAAAGGGATGTGGAAGATGTTTCTGATGAAGGCATCCTTGATAGAAGTGCGCCATTTTTTTATTTGATGACACCCATGCTTAAGGAAGAGCCAATTGGATATTTTGTCTAGTGAAGGTAGAGTTAGTGGTGACTTCAAACACAATAAATCCTTGAAGAAATAAGAGATTCTTTGGACTTGTCCATGTGCTGGATGTCTCTTTGGGATGTGGGTATGTGAGCAATATATCCAGCAGAGAACCAACTTGTATAGACTCAAAATTATCCTGTTGAATGATGACCCATGTCTCCTGGGCAACATAATGAAAGGTGAGGGTGGCAGGAGCATATGCAATGACAACTGGGATCTGTGATTGAGGAGAGAGCCTGCTCAAAAGAAAAAGACGCATAATGGAAAAGAAATGAATAATGTGAAAAATGATTGAGTGTTTGATGACAATAATGGTGGTTTAAGTTCAAGAAGAAAATCCAGAAACAACTGCTTGAGCTGGCAATCAAACATTTTGATGCTGGTTGCACAGTATCCTTGTGAGTTCCATGTTCAGGCACAGTCAAGTGTCATTCCAAAAGCGGGATATCAGATACTTGATATGGGCTGCGGACCAACTTTGAGATCCACAAGGCATAATGCACAATGTTGACTTGATTGGATGGTGGAAAAAACATTGATTAAATGAATCTCACAACCAATCGATATTGATGCATGACACCGGGTACCGTGTGCCGTTGAATATGGTTTGCCAGACCACCAATGGCAACGCCCCGCAGGTAATTTTTTCCCAAAATCTTACCTGAGCTTGGATTTAGCTTTGTTCAGCTGATCCAAATCCAACCTTGCTACAGCCATGTGGATACATGGTGTATCTGATGGACCCCTCTTACAGCCATGGAGTGATGGCCTTATTTTTTATGTCCCAGACCCTTCACGGTATGATGATGGTAGCCTTAAAACTTGATTGGATGGTGGAAAAGACATATTGCTTTAATGAACCTTACAATCAATCAATATTGGTGCATGACATTGGCACACCCTCTCTTTCACACAATCACCACAACTTGTCTTGTTAACAACCTGCCGTTCCCACTTATTTATTTCATGTTTTCCAACTGCTTTGCAACCTTGCTGCTACTGCTTTATTACAAACTCTTCACTGTATAACGTGATTTGTATGTCTGCATGACAATTTAACTGCCCAATTTTCTGGAGTCCTGCTATCTTTGCAAAACCTGGCCAACATGATGTATTTTAGAATATTGCAATTCCGTATAGCTCTGAAAATAGCTGTAGATACTAAGTCAACTCCTTCTTTCTATGCACGGTTACCAAGTCAATCCAGATGTTCTCAGGTACTAAGTCATCTTTTTACACCTGGCCGCAGAACCACTCCTGGGTTTTCAGTGTACTAAGTCAACCCTTGATTTGACTTGTAAAAGTACTGAGTCACCCCTTGTTTTGACATACACAAGTACTGAGTCAACCCCTGTTTTGACCAAACACAAGTACTGAGTCAACCCCTCTTTTGACCAACCCAAGTACTGATTCAACCCCACTTTATATAACTTCCAAATCAAGATGCCTCTGATCAGTTGCCTCCACCCAATATTGATCTGTTTGATCTTGACTCCCTACCACCATCTGCCATCTCTCCAATGCCTAAGAAGAACAAAAACACCAAGAAGCAGCAGGTAGATGAGTGAGATATATGCATCTTGTGTTGGATCTCATCTGGGGGTGAATTTTAGCTCTTGATGTTAAGCTCTGAGAGTGGAAGTCCTTCTAAAGTCAAAGGTGGTTCTAAGAACAAGAAGGTCAGAACTTAGCTAATCTCAATCAGCAACCTATCTGACATTACTTTTAACTAGTCACAGAACAGTCAAGCTGGTCCAGCTGACAACCCACCAAAGCAACCAGAACTCACCTACTCTACAGTGATCATACAGAAAGATGGCTCCCTCACTTGCAACTGTGCACCTTTTTGCCTCACTAAAGAAGTTTGTTACCACATTCTGGCTGCTAGACTTGAGATTGCCTATGGACCTTCATCACAATACACCGGTATGTCAATCAATCTTGAGCTGGTTGGTTAGATTTACTGATAGATTTTATCAAGAACTGGAGAAGGCTCAGATGAGCCCTGGGTACCCTGGGTACAAGGCAAAGGGCAAAGCAGGGAATTCTCATAGATCTGCTGGTGGACATCAATATGAAGCTGTTTCTGATGCATCTGTTGCTACAGACATGGATTATATTCTTGCAAGCATGGAAGAAGATCCAGACACGGAGCCTCCATCTGGGACTGCCTCTCCTACTGCTGATGGCTTCATCTTGCATCAGCTCAAGGCCATGGAAGCTCCTCAGAAAGGTATGTTCTTCTTTCATTTAATTGTCTGGAATTGAACTTTAGAAACTCATGAATGAATCAGTACATGATAAAGCAGGATGGCCATCGTGGTTTTATCAAGATTGACTTGGTCCTGGATATAAAGGTGTAATATTAGTTCAATTTTGGAGGTTGATTATAAAAGAAGGTGTTTGAAAACAAAGACTTGCCAGGTTAAAAACATAATTTACCTGGCTGGGAACAAAGCTGATCCTGAGGTTGACTCAAGGAGTGGTAAATGAGTGCCCAAACAAGTTGAGAACCAAATTTGACAACTCCAAGCCCAAGCAACCTAACCAGCACCTTGTCCATACACACAGCACCCAACACACAAAAAGAATAAAAAGAACCATCAATTGACATGAAAACAAAACATAAAACCAAAAAATTGCGCGTGTACATTGTACGTAGGGTGTCGTTGTGTCATTCCTGTCCAACTCCAAGCAAATCATTTCCTCCATCTTCATCTCTATCGCCCGTTCCGTCCCTGTAGTTCATCGCATACACATACACCAAAAGAGTCTATGTCTCTTGTCATGGTGTGGTGTGTTGCACTCCCAAAGCCCAAACCCAAAAATTCCAACACTCTCATCTCTAAATCCTCACACCCTCTCCCCCTCCCCCCCCTCCAACCTCCTCCTCCCCTCCCCCTCCACCCTCTCCCTCACCTTCCCCACCTCCCTCCCCCAATCCGTGCCCAAACACACCCACGTCCCCAGCGCCGCGCAGTACACCAGCGAACACGTGAGCCCGATCCAGAGCCCGTGCAGCCCCTGGTGCTGCGAGAAGGCGAGGTAGAGGCCGAGGGGGATGCCGAGGATGTAGTAGGCGGAGAGGTTGAGGAGGGCGCCTAGGAACTGGGGGGGTGTTAGTTGGTGTGGGGATGGGGGAGGAGGGGGGAGGAGGGGGGAGGAGGGGGGAGGGAGGAGAGGGGACGTACTTGTTTGCCGCGCGCGCGGAGGATGCCGCCTGTTACGGCTGATGTGCCGTCGAATACCTGGAACAGCGCGAGGAGGGGCATGATGGACGAGACGAGGCCGACGACGACTGTGCGTTCATTCGCATTGTCAGTATGTTTTTAGGAGGAGGGAGAGAGAGAATGAGAGAGAGAACGGACCTGGGTCGTCGTTGAACATGTATCCCCACGAATTACGGAACACCATGAATAACGTGCTGCACACATTCCCGCGTCAGCATTCATTCGTATTCACATCCGCGTTCGCCTTCATCCCCGTCATCGAAAGAGGAGGAGGGGGGAATGGAATGGATGGAGAAGAGAATGGGACGTACCTCGAGCAGCAAGCGATCATAACACCCATCACAATCGACGTACTCGACGCCACACCCGCGCGCCTCGCTTTGCCTTCGCCTAACAAATTCCCAATCCTGTACCCCATGCCCACATAAGCACTGTGATTGAAAGATGGGAGTGAAGATGGGACGCACCGCACGGAAGTAGCTACGCCTAAAGCGAACGGCGCTTGGAACGTCGTAGACGCGGATACTAAGAGCACAGATTGAGTCGCTAGTACTGCTGGGCCAAGTCTAATACGCCGTGCATCAGCCTTAAACGACAGACGGAATGGAACGCGAAAGTAAAAAGAAACGCACTGAGACGCAGCCAACGCCACCAACTCCCAAGCCCACCACTCCGACGCCGTCTGCCCCACCCCACTCAGCCCCAAACTCACCAACACCCCCAACCCCCTAAACATCCTTCCCGAAAGCGGACACCACGCCGTGCGCGGGGCGTAGAAAACGCCGTAGAGGATGGAGAGGAGCGCGATGAGGTTGAAGGAGAGGGCGGTGGCGAGGGGGGCGCCGATGAAGCCGAGGCGGATGGGGGCGGGGCCCCAGACTGTTTTTTTGGGGGTTGGGTTAGTTTTTTGAGTGTAAGGAGGGAATGGGGAGACGGACCGAGGAGGTAGTTGAGGAGAGCGTTGGCGGGCGCTACTATGAATACGATGCGGGTGGGCACTGCGAATAGGCCTATACAATCGGATCATCGTGGTTAGTAAGTGCGGAAAGCCGCCGTACGAGCCGGATGCGGAATTGAATGCGAACCTTGGGATTGAAAGTACCGCCTGCCAATCAAACAAATCAGAAAGTGTCCATTAAGCTTCCGCGATCAAAGCTCGAAAGCCATAATGAATGAATGGACGTACCTGCTGATACAATTAAACGCATAGGCTATCAAACAGCGCGCACGGGGGGTTTTAGAATTAGGTTAAAGTTAAAAGTTAATAATAGAACCAAGCGCAATAGGAAATGGGGACGCCATACCTGGAAGCCCAAGGGACACCCAGCGCAGATACACGGCGGCGAGGTGGGCGACTTCGGGTTCTTGGCGGAGGAAGAGGAGGATGGACTCTGCGTTGAACCAGATCAGGAACATCGGCTGTGGGGGGATGGGGGTGTCATGTCAGGTGGGGTTGATAATGAAGCGAAAGAAGGGAAAGAAGCGAAGAAGGGAAGAGGCGAAGAAGGGGAGAAGGGGAGGTGGTGCTTACGATTAGGGATGCGAACATGACGACAGCTGTGTGATTTCGGTGGTGTCAGTGCGTTCTCGTCGTCGTGCATGATAAGATGTAGGGAGGGAAGAAAGAGAGAAGACTGACTCATGCGCTGCGCCCAAAGCCCGACGAGGTGCGGCTGCGACGACGTCCAGGCAGACGGCAGCATCGTGTCCAACGCACTTGAGAAACCCTGCAAAACGCTGAAGGCGGTGACGCTGGCCGTCATGGACCCGAGGGAGATGGCGGCCAACGCGGTGGTGGATATGTGTCCTATGGAGATGACGGAGACGATGACGAGGGAGTATTCGAGGAGGTGGGTTCTGTACAAAGATAAATGGACGTTAGCGTTAGGTTGGGTTTTTGGGAAGGGGGAGGGGGCAAAGAGAGACGAACCCGAAGACGGGGAGGGAGTACCGAGTCAGAATAGCGAGTTCCTCCCAAAACATGACGATCTTCAACTTCGCCTCGTCGTCCGCACCCGCATCGCGGTCTATAGGCTCCTCCATCCTCGGCACAGGCGGGTTATTCAACAACGGCGTCGTCTCCGTCTGCTGACCCTTCCGATCTTGCCTTCGCGAGGGATCGTCAAGGAGGCGGGGATAGCCAGAGACAGAGACAGAGACGGAGGGGACGCCGAGGGTGGGGTTGGCGGGGCGGTAGTATTGTTGCGCGGGGAAGCTCTCTCGACGGGTGACGCGGCGGGTGGGGCTTGGGCGGTCGTCGTCGTGCTCACGCTCTGAGACTTCTGGTGTCCCTGTCCCACTCTCGCCCTCGCTCTGCTCGTGGATGGCGGAGGCGTGGTGTGCGTTCATGCGGGAGAGGATGGCGTAGTCGGAGGGGAGGGACGACGGCCCTTGGTAGTGCGCATACGTGGACGACATGCTGCTGGTGGTGGTTGGGGTCAGACGACGAGAAGGGCGTTCTGAGTTGGAAAGCCATCTCGGGCGGAGCAATTGGCGAGAAAAGATTGGGCCACCACTTCGTTCCGCCCGCCCGCCCGCCCATATTTACGGGTCACGTGGGTCGCGTCTTCGGTGTTTGGAGCCGAGTGCCGAATTGGATTGGCGTTTTCTTCCGTCACACTTATACTTAACTTGTACTTAACCGACCCCTGCGTAGACTTAGAGAGATGGACGACAAGGTCAATGCGCCTCCGCTGAGAGCACCGCTTGCGAACTCGTCGTCGCCGAGGGACAAGGAGCCGAAGGAGGTGGACAAGTTGCTCAAGTGGCAGGAGGAGCGTATGGCGCGCAAGTTGAGGGGGGAGTATGAGTCTGCCATTCTGCATCTCTCCGACGTCGTCTGTCCCTCTCTCTCTCTCTCCTTTCCCTCTGGCTGAATGAGAAGTAGATCAATGGGAATTTGGATACGCCGGTGAACATCTCCGCTGTCCGCGTAGAAGGCGCAACGCACACACGCAAATCCTTCCTCGCCTCCATCATCAACCCCGCCCTCCCCCCTCCCCCCTCCCCCACCTTTGCCTCCGCCTCTCCCTCTGCGCACCCCAACACGCTGAAGGACGTCCTCCACACGACGCGCCGCATATCCCACGCGCTAAAAAAGACGGACATATTCACGAGTGTGGATGTACAGCTGGAGAGGGCGCGGGACCCGCTTGCGGGGGCGGGGGATGTGGATTTGGTGTTTAGGACGAGGGAGAGGGGGCGGTTGTATGCTAGTAGTGCTACGGAGCTGGGGAATAATGAGGGGAGCGCGGTATGTCTTTTCGAATTTCTCTGTGAAGCTTTGCGTTCGACCTGTCTGTGCTTTGCGTTCTGCCTGTCTTGCCTTCCCCTGCCTCTCTTCTCCTACCTCTCTTCCCTTTCTTCCTCTCTTCCTTTCTTCCTTCTCCCTCGCTCGACCTAACATACCCCTAGTCCGCCTCCGCACGCATCCGCAACCTATTCGGCGGCGCCGAAACCTTCGAAGCCAACCTCTCCCTCGGCACCAAAACCCGGCGCGCATTCCGCGCCGCCCTCTCCTCCCCGCTCACCCCCTCTCTAGCCACCTTCGGCGAAATATCCGCGTATGGGATGGAGAAGGATTTGTCGACGTATGCGAGTTGCTTTGAGGGGTTGAGGGGGGTGAAGGCGCTTGTTCGGGTGTGTTTTGCTGCTGCTCTGGCACTCACTTGACTTACTGACGGAGGGGTAGAATGGGACTTTGGAGACGGGGGCGCATGAGGTGGCGTATGAGGCTGTTGTACGACATATATCGGGGTTAACACCAACCGCGTCTATCAGGTCTGTCTCCCCTCCACTCTCCCTCCCACCTCCCACCTCCCACCTCCCACCTCCCACCTCCCACCTCCCACCTCACTCTCACTCTCTTCCCTCCCTCTGCCCCCTTCCCCCTCTCCCTCTCCCTTCTCACTCTTCTCCTTCTCCTCCTCACTCCCCATCTCCCTTCCTCACTCAAACTCTCTTCCCTCTTCTCCCTCCTCCCTCTCCCCCTCTCCCCCTCTCCCCCCATCTTATACCCATACTAACCCCCACCCCCACCTGCAGCATGCGCGAACAAGCCGGCCCATCGCTCAAATCCTCCCTCACCCACTCATACACCTACGACACGCGCGACGACCGCATCGCCGCTACGCGCGGGGTGTATGCGAAACTCGTGCACGAGCTCGCCGGGGCGTCTTTGGGGTTAGGTGGTTTGGGGATGGGGGGGTTGGGAATGGGGGGGTTGGGGATGGGGGGCGATGCCAGTTTCTATAGGGTTGAGGGGGAGGGACAGGTGTCGAGGAGACTGGGTGGTACAGGTGTAGTCAGTTTCTTTCTTTTCTTTCAAGTGTTGGAGGGGTGGTTGATAAGTGGTGTAGTCAATCTCCCTAGCCGCCCGCTCAGGCATCCTCTACCCCCTCGGAGGCAAAAAGACCCTCTTCTCAGATCGCTTCCAGCTGGGCGGGCCTACCTCCGTGCGGTCGTTTAGGGCGAATAGTATGGGTCCGAGGGACGGATGTGCGTCCTTTCTTCCTCTCTTTCCCTCTCTTTCTCTCTCTTTCCCTCTCTCCTCCTCTCTCTCTCTTCCTCTTCCTCTTCCTCTTTGTATCGATAAAGACTAAATATTGATAATGACTAAAACTAAAATGCGGTGTGTAGCCGACTCGGTAGGCGGCGAACTGTACTACTCGGCAGGCGCGAGTGTGATATCGAATATCCCGAGCAAGGCGCATTGGCCCGTCAAGACGCATGTGTGGGTGAATGCGGGGCGGTTGGATAGTATCAACAAAGGTATGTTCCATTTCTTCTCTTCCTTCACCCTATACCCTTTACCCTTTCCCTCTGTGCCCCTTCCCTGCCCTGCCCTCTTCCCTTTTGCCCTTTGCCCTTACCCCTCCTTCCCCGCCTACCCCCTCCCTCCTATCTGCCCCCCTCCTTCCCTCCCCCTCCTCCTGACTAAGCCACAAACTAATCCAACCCCCAGAAATCCCCCTCTCCCACACGATCCTCGCCACCCTCTCCCGCCCCTCCCTCTCAGCAGGCATAGGGCTCATCTACCGATTCGACCCCGTGCGCGTGGAAGTTAACTTCGGGGTGCCGCTTGTTGCGGCCGGCGGGAGGGGGGAGAAGGGGGAGGGGAGAAGGGGGGTGCAGGTTGGGATGGGGTTGGAGTTTATGTAGTTGGGTAGAGTGCGTAGATGGAAGGAATAGATTGGGGGCGAATGGCTTTCTGGGTGTGACGATTTGGGGTTTCGGTGGGTGCTTGGAGGTGTAGGTTGTTTGTTGCGCGCCTTTCGCTTGAGCTTTCGCTTGAGTCGATGGATCGACTTCGCGCACTCACAAAAAAATTGGTGACAAACGTCAGGTGAGCTCCCTGGTAGGGGGGTCTTCAACATCTCTTCATAAGTACCTATTCTACGGCTGGTCACGAGTACTCTCTAGTGAGTATTCATTACCTTCCAAGAAAGGCGAGCGTTGTCGGTCTAATTATATCTTTTGAATTTGGAGTTGATAGGTTTAATTGCAAGTCGTCTTGTGATCTACTTGTGATCTACTTGTGGTGGGTGAGGGCCACGTGAATGCGTGAATGCCCATGTTACTTTTTGGCCAAAGGCGATTTTGGAGGTTGGTTTTGCTTGGCGTTCATTGAGAGTGAGAGTGAGAGTGTGAAGCTCTGGGAACCCTTGCTGGGACCGTTTCGCATCTCTTGGCTTTGTGTTGCTTGGGAGCGGTGGTGCTTTTGTCGTCGCTAGTTCCGGGCAAATCACTGTCAACGTCGACTTCCTCTGTCCTCTCTCTTTCAAAGCGGAATAAGTAATCGTCTCTACACGAGCTACGTACGCCCTTGTCTCCAAGTCCATTCATGTGCTTCGCTTGCGACTTGCCGTCACCCTCATCCTTCTCTTCTATCACCTCTCGACCATACGATACCCCCAATCCCCCTGCCCGCTTATCCCTCTCTTCACGCCTTCTCTTCGTCTCGCCTGCCTTCTCTTCCCATGCCACACCAGCGAGCCGCGTCTCCGGTCCGCCTACAATCCCGCCTCCGCCGCCTGCTCTTTTCTCTACGAAACAATCTATACAAACGGTCCGCTTGAGGCCTGGGGGTTCTTTAAATTGAGCAACAGAATCGAAGGGCTTCCTTGCTTTTGTATCCGTGAAGCGTAAGTACTCCCCCGAGAAAAGATGCTCAAAATGCGCGTTTGGTCGGTTGCGCTGTCTCTTGTGATGGCGGGCGTGGTGCATGTACGGGCGCAGACGACGGTGTCGGTTAGTGCGACGGCGAGTCATGCGATTCCGACTTCGTTGTGTGAGTACCTTTGTGTTTGCGGTGCGGTTAATGTGGGAGGTGCTGATTGGTTTGGTTTGGGGGTTAGGGGGACAGATGTTTGAGGTTAGCTTTTTCGTTGGATCGGTTTTTAATGAGGCTGATGCGTTGCGTTGCTGAATGTAGGATATCAGTGTAAGTTCCAGCGCTCGAAAATGTGTTTCTAATGTCAGACCGCATCTTTTTCGTGGATGTATATAGCATGTAAGTACTTTGCCTTTCATTGCATGGTGTCAGTCATACTCACTGCGAGATAGAGCGGAGACGGGGGTTTATACGCAGAACGTGAATATCGCAACAGTCTTGACTTCCCAAAAAAAAAAAACTGACCTCACCTCTCCCAGTCCTGCAGAACCGCGCTTTCCAGATCGTCACCCCTGGTAAGATTTCTGTCTTCTACATACGCCGCATGCCCGCACTCATCGCATGGTTCGTCAAGGCACCACCGCTGCATTGGCTGGCTGGAAATCCCTAGGCGGAAACATCACAGTCGTCCAAGAAACCACCCCAGTATCAGCAGCCCTACCCAACGCCCTCCAACTAACCCTCCCCGCCGGCGCAGCCAACGGCGTCGGATTCGCCAACACCGGAAACTCAGGTATATTTCCCCCATTCCATCAACGCGCGCCTACACTACACAACGGCTAACTACGTTCCGCTGTAGGCATCCACCTCGTCGCGCACACGGAATACAAAGCCTCCCTCTACTACCGCTTCCAGGCCCCCTCCAAATTCAGCGGCACCCTCACCATCGCCCTCCAAGACGGCTCCGGCACCGTCCTCGCCTCTTCTGCCGTGCGCGTGTCGGGCGCGCAGACGGGGTGGAAGCAGGTCAAGGTGAGCTTGAGCCCGAGGATTACGCCGGGGTCGGATGCGAATATGTTTACGGTTAGTGTGGGGGGCAGTTCGGTTGGGGGGGAGAGGATGAGTTTTGCGATGATGTCGCTTTTCCCGCCTACGTTTAAGGGGAGGGAGAATGGGATGAGGATTGATATTGCTGAGGTGGGTTTTTGGGTTTTGGAGGTGTTGCTGGGGATGCTATACTGATTTGCGTTGGGGAGGAAGGCGTTGCAGGAGATGAAGCCTGGTTTCTTCCGCCTTCCGGGAGGGAATAACTTGGAAGGTCAGACGATTGCGTCTAGGTGGCAGTGGAACAACACGGTAGGATTGTCCTTCAACTTGGTATCTCGTTTATTCATAGATATCCTAGCTCGGCCCTCTGGTTGATAGGCCTGGTAGGCACCGGTCTTTGTTCTATCTTTCTTTATCGTTGAAGTGTGTTGCGTCCAGGTCGTTTCGGTGACTGGGGCTACGTCAACACTGAGTAAGTCAGCGTAGCCGCAACATGACACTACATTGACGACTGTCCGCTTCGCAGTGGACTAGGCCTCATGGAATACCTGAACTGGTGCGAGGACCTCGAGATGGAGCCTATCATGGCTGTTTGGGCAGGTACGTGCCCCTGCTCGACTTTGGGGTACGGGGGGGAATCTGACTTGGTTGCAGGTTTTGCGGTGTCGGGAATCAGCCTTCTGGAGGATCAGCTCCCGCCTTACATTCAACAGGCAATTGACCAGGTGCGTTTACTCGTATACTCTCTCGTTATTGGATCTGAGATTCCGCCAGATCAACTTCGTCATAGGGGACCCTAAGAAGAGCGCTGCCGGTGCGTCGCATATCTAGAAATCTGCAGGTTGAGTACTGAATGTGTCTATGTAGCTGCATGGAGAGCCTCCCTTGGCCATCCTAAACCATTCGCTTTGAAATACGTCGAGGTCGGGAACGAAGACTTCTTCGCCGCTACTTCGTATGCATGCCTTTCTCACCCGGGTTGGTAAGTAGTGGACGCTGACGGCTCTTAACAGATACCTCTACAGATGGCACGACTTTGTGGTCGCCTTGCAAGCTGAATTCCCCGACATCCGTACGCACCTTATTGTTCGCAGGTGTGCTGCTGCTGAATTAGTCGAGTGTTCAGATTTCATCGCGACCTCGACGACTTTTAACCCTATTCTTTCGCCGAACCCTACTGAATACGACGTTCACGTTTATCAGACCCCGAGTTGGTGGCATTTTGTTTATACAGCGATATGTGATTGATCGTTTCTCATAGCCTGGTTTGCCCAAAACTCTTTCTTCTATGATGGCTTCGAGGTATTATCCCGTTTCCTCATCAGTTTCTGAACACTCTTTGACCTTTCTGGTTAGCGCAATGGAACAAAATACTTCGAGGTGATTTCCTCAATATAGCCAATTGACTCTGACTCACCTCTTTCTAGGGAGAATACGCTGCTATCTCGACTAACTCGGGCAATCTCTTTGGGTCTCCTGCTCAAGGGCGCCTGACGTTCCCAACAATGCAAAGTAAGAATCAATCTGTGTCGATTACCGTATTGTTCTGACCTTTGGTTGCAGGTGCTGCTGGGGAGGCTGCTTTCATGACTGGTCTTGAGCGAAATAGCGACATCGTGTATGTCCATCTATCTGTTCACGTCGTTCTTCGACGCTGACAACGACGCTTCCCTTAGGTTTGCCGCCTCTTATGCACCCTTGCTTGGCGTGAGTGGCGCTAATCCTTATTGACTAACACACGCACTAAATCAATACAGCACGTAACAAACAACCAATGGGCAAGTGATCCTCTTGCCACCAAGCTCATCATATCTGACCTTAATTCGACAGACTCCAAATCTCCTGGCATTTGAGTAAGGGCTAGCTTTATCTTCTCGATCCCACTAATTTTCTCCAAGCTCCGGATCCGTTTATAGATCAACAAGCTATTATGTACAAAAGCTTTTCAGCGTTAATCGCGGAGACGAGTACCTTCCAAGTACACTACCTGACAGCCAGGGCACTGTCTTTTGGAGCATAGTTCGGAAGACCTCTTCAAAGGAAGTCATCATCAAGGTACGCCCCAGCAAACAGTCTTACAATAGTATAAGCTGAGCGGAATTGTCCCATAGGTTTCAAACACGGCCGCTACCGCCACTGTGTTGACGTTCGTCCTGCCGTTCCAACATGTCGACTCCAAAGGATCAGTCCAAATGCTGACTGGAAATGGAACCACCAGCAACACTCCGGCAAGCCCGAACCTCCTCGCCCCCTTCACAAGCTCCATTGCCACGGGAAAGACCTTCAACTTCACTGCGGCGCCCGTCAGTGTAAGCGTCCTGACGTTCACCGCCTTCTGAACCACAGATATGAGCAAAATGTACTCACACTTGGAATTTGTGACTTGTGTTCCATGTGTTGTGTACAGAAAAGGTTGAAGAATGCATACTTTCTCTTACATCGTAATTGCCGGGCCATCTAAACGATCGAGCGTGATTGATCGCCTAGACAGGGGTTAAGCGGGCGATCCTCCGACTTCCTTTCAACGGCCAAAGCTCACTCGTTGGTTATTTTTGCCCCAGTGTGAAAGCTCCTCAAGTCTCCCCACACCAACTTCAGCGTAATGATAAGGTACACACAGTGCGTCATAATGGATTACTACCAATCGGTCAAGAAGTGGCGTTGAATAAACAGGTCTCCTTCAAAACTGACGTGGCTTTGCATGAACTCGACCTCGTTCGCGTGTTTATGGCTCCGCAAGAACCTCGCGCATAGCGAACTTCTTCTCCAGGTTCCGTCACAGGTTGGTACATGTGGCTACTTTATTTATGGAATCTTCACCCCGTTGTCATCAGACCCGCCTTTTCATCGATCCATGGAACACTTATGGAACAGTGACGCGGGATTTCCATTGCACAAGCTGTACTCTGAACACGCGAACCTTGCCCCCCAATTATTTCGCGTTCCCGGGCGGTCCGGATATCTCATATAAAACAGATAGTAGTAAGGCATACTCAAACTCAATGTTTCGATATGTTGAACTTCGCGTCCTTTGGTCTGGTTTTCTTGGTGTTTGCGAGGCTTGGCGCGGCAGTGACAGTCACCGTTAGCGCAACTGCTAGTCATGCCAGTCCAACCACATCATGTACGTGGTGGAGCAATCTCATTGGTTCGTCGACTAAAATCCGTGTCTTCATGAAGGGGGTCAAATGTTCGAGGCAAGTTTGGAACCATACTTACCAGAAACAGTTCGTTTGATGGCATGATTTTATGGTGTTTTAGGATATTAGTGTATGTTTTTTATTAGCATTTACTGTTCCCTACTAATCCCTCGACAGCATGTAAGATAAAATAACCGTCAGGGTGGACAATCACTAAGCTCGCTTTTGTGTTTCCAGAGTGGAGATGGATGCTTGTACACTGAACATGGGCCTGTTCTACATACACAACTTTCATTTTTATGCTCACGCGGTTTTTGTCAGTTCTTCAAAATCGTGCATTCTAACAAGTTACTCCTGGTAGGTCAAGTTTGCCTTTCTTTGTTGATGGCCGCCTGACCTACAGTATACTGACGGTCCTTGGGACACTGACGTTCCTTGGGACAAATGCAAATTGCGACCGCAATTCTTACTCAATAAACTTCATTTTTTTTACGGCTGTAGAAACAATAGAAACACACATTCGTCTTAAATTTCGAGTCCATTGGACAAATTTGTGAGGCTGGAAGAGGGTATTACATGCGAAAATCAACTATTTTTATCCATCATACTTTTCTTTCATGAAATTGTGCTTGATCAAGGTTTGTTTTTGGCCAAAATTTTTGCACATTCTGATGGCTTTCTATTTTCCCCTTTGGACTCACCTTGAATGGAGAAATTCCGTGCAGATTTGAGTCCAGAAAGCATGTGTTTGTGTGGACATCATGAGAGCGTGTCACTGTTTGTTGATTGAGAGGTCAACATGTTGGACACTCCGTTGATTCGGTTCTGCGAAAAGCTTGCCTCTGAGGGAGTTCCAAAGAAGAATTGGCCAAAGGGACCAATTTGTCAACGGAAGCCCAAGCTTCCACCAACCCTTGAGGCAGATGTGGACGAAGACGAGGTGGAGGATGAGGAAGAAGAGGAGTACACAATTGACTGATGGTGAGAGATAACGCTCGGCAATGCCGGTCCGCTGCTGTCATAGGTGTCCCAAGGACCGTCAATTGTGACATTTTGGCGTTTTTTCTTTTATACCCTATTCCATGACATTTACACCCACTTGATATCTTGATATTGCGTTCAATATGTACTTTAGAACCAACTAATTAATACTATGTGGTTTTTGTGACCTAAATTTTCGAAAAACAGAATAAAAAGCTCAAATACAAAATGTTGTCCCAAGGACCGTCAGTATACTGTATGGATCCCTTGAAGGCGCGGCTGCTGCATTGAATGCATGGCAGGCCAAGAGGTGTCAGATCCACCGATCTTGTACATCGTTCTCAGGGGATGAGGGTACCACCCTCAGGCTCTTTTAAGGAAATATCACGTCGCATGGGACAGAACGGCACAAATTGAAATAACCACCAGCATCATCACGGCACAGGCTTGGCATCCACCAAAGAAACGGGGCTTGTTAGTCAATTATCTTCACCTTTGACGTGTTCTAATATGCGGACGCGTCATCCCCCAACTGGCAACATCTCCTTTACAAAATGGCATTCCTCTAATGTGAATAGTGTACTGGCAGGGAGGCAAGTACAAAACAGGGGCAAGAACTTCAGGATTTTCGTGACAAGATCGCGATAACTGACAAGGAAGAAAGTAAGTTAGGCATACCAGAAGATCAGCGGGGCTTAGACTGCATTAACATACCTGCTCTGCGTCATTCAAACCCGCTGCTCCTCATGTCAATTTGCAATAGGCGTAGCAAGTCACCCCAACATCCAAGGCTGACCCCATTGCCCTGGAGTTGAGATGTACCAATTCACCTATCCAGCTACCAGCACCCTAAATTATACCCGCAACTCGCTTTTTGTAATAGATAATGCATTTTTCTGACGGAGAGCTTAGTTGTACATCCTGGATACTGGACTTTTGTCGCAGCTTGGGTCACTGCCGATGTGCCGCTGGCCTTTGAATAATCCTTTGCCAAAGGAGTGCCGCCTCACGGAAATTACCGATCACCCATCAACGGACGTACGAGATCAGTGGATCTGACACCTCTTGTGGCAGGCTATAAATGGCGCGACTTTGTCTGTTATCAAGGAAACAACTCAGGTCTCTGCTGCTTTGCCTAACACTCTGCATGTTGTTGTGCCCGCTGGCAAGACCGGTCCAGTTGGATTCTCAAACACTGGATTCTCGGGTGTGTTGTTGTTTCATAGGTGATTGCATATCATAATGCCTCCCATTTTGTCCATCTAGGCATCAAGGTAAATGCTGGGTCGACGTATACAGCGTCTTTCTTCTACAGGTTCCTTGCCTCATCGAGCTTCCGCGGAAATGCTGTAGTCGCCCGGCAAGCCACCTGTGGACAAGTATTTGCATTGGCAAGCGTCGCAATCTCTGGCGCACAGACCACCTGGAAACAAGTATCTGTTACTTTCACACCACAACTCCGAGCTCTACTGCAAACATCTTCACCATTACTGTTGATGGAGCAGCCTCTAGACAGACTATCATTTTTGCTATGTTATCCCTCTTCCCACCCACTTTCAAAAATCGCGCAAATGGGATGCGAGTTGACATTGCTACCGTGAGTGGTCAAACACTTGAAAGCGGATGTATATTGATAGTTTTTGACTGCAGGCCGGCCCTTGCCAAAATGGGACCATCTTTCTTCCATTTACCAATAATCTTGAAGGCCAAACTGTTGCAACGTGTTGGCAGTGGAAAGCAACTGTAGGAACCCCTGTATTTGTTTGAGAGTTTCTCATTCTAACTGGATGTTGGTGCTTTATTTAGGTTGGCCCTATGGTCAACAGACCAGGTACGCTGCAATGCCATATACCCAATTATTCTTTTTGGTACTCACAGACATATGCAGGAAGGGTCGGCAATTGGTCCTATGTAAACACTGAGTATGTGCAGTCTATCACTCAGCGGTGTTTTGTCAATCAGTTGACTGGTAATTAGCGGCCTTGGTCTCCTGGAATATTTGAATTGGTGTGAAGATTTTGCTATGGAGCCTATTATGGCTGTTTGGGCTGGTACTTGTGTCTCCATAATGACTGTAAATAACCTCATCAAATGCCCATCTATCCTAGGCTTTGCTCTAGGAGGAACAAGCGTTGCAGAAGCCCAACTCGCACCCTACATCTAACAGGCAATTGATCAAGTGGGTCTCATTTGTTGCCGCTTCATCTCAAAGCAAGTTTCTCACTGTATCCTTGGCTAGATAAAATTTGTTGTTGGTAAGGCGTCTTCAAGTGCCTCTGGTTTGTGAAATAGTCCCTTCCCTCATACATCATCTGACCCGATCTTCAGCGGCCCTACACTCCTAACTCGGCCATCCTCAACCGTTCAAACTGAACTTTGTGGAAATGGGGAATGAAGTATGTCAGCCATGTTGTCCTTATAAAGGAACATGACTAAATACCCTCAACAGGATTTCTTTGCATCCTCCACGTAATGATGATTGTCATTGGAATTTGACCCAACTCTGACCTTTGCATCTTAGATATACCTACAGGTGGCACAACATTGCCACAGCTCTCAAAGCACAATTTCCGAACATTTGTAAGTTGTTGCATGGATTTTAGGCTCTCATTTGTTGCTAAAAGGAAGGTCAGACTTCATCACAACTTTGAACACATTTAATCCAGTACTTTCCCCGAATCCAACAGAATATAATGTCCACGTGTATCAAACCCCAAGTAATTCTCTCAATTTTTATTCCACAGTGTAAGAAACTGACGTACAGTGAAGCTTGGTTTGCGCAGAACTCATTCTTCTATGACATTTTCCAGGTATTTAGTTTTATGTAATCCTCAATTATAGCTTTTAATTTTGCCAATCCAAAAGCGCAATGGAACAAAATACTTCAAGGTAATTATTCCAAGACACCTTGTTTGCAATGTCTTGCTGAGGGCAATTACAGGGTGAGTATGCGGCAATTTCTACCAATGCAAACAACCTATTTGGATCACCTGCTGATGGACGCCTCACCTTCCTGACAATGCAAAGTAAGATTGATTTTGTATATCTGTCTGGCAAAGAATCTGTTTATAACACCATTCTTAGGCGCCGCGGGCAAAGCTGTGTTCATGACCGGCCTTGAGAGAAACAGCGACATTGTGTAAGTCGCACTCCAAATCACTTTTTTGGGCTTGCTAGCTTACATTATTAGTTTTGCAGCATCCTACGTGCCGCTACTTGGAGTAAGCAGGAGTTGTTTTTGAGTGTCCTCAGTGATTCATCCTGAACATCTAGCACGTCACAAACAATCAATGGGTTAGTTCATCTTCACATCCAAACTGGTCGCGTAATCTGGCTGATGTGTCTTAGACGCCCAATTTACTGGCTTTCAAGTACATAATCTCTTCCTTCATATGAAAGGTCAGATCTAACCCTTGCGTCTCTTCAGAGCCAGTTCAGTGTATTGTTCCACCCGTTTCTACATCCAGAAGGTAAGCTTCCATCCAATTATTGTTCCCTGGAAGGAAGACTAATATTATTCCTTCACAGTTGTTTAGTGTCAATTGTGGTGATGTCTACCTCCCAAGTATGTTACCAACCCAAGCTGGTACATTGTTCTGGAGTGTTGTACAGAAGACATCCACAAATCAAGTCATTATAAAGGTTCATGACACCCAAGTTTGAGTTTGTCATTTTGGCTGATTGGCCCTTCCTTCACCACAGGTATCCAATACAGCGGCTACAGCTGCTCCTCTGACATTCATTTGTGCTGCCTTTTGCCACTGTAGCCTCCACTGAAACTGCACAAATATTGACAGGAACTGGTACAGTGAGCAACACACCGACCAGCCCTAATCTTCTTGTTCCAGTGACCAGCACAATTACCACTGGCAAGAATTTCAACTTCAATGCTTCCCCAGTCAGTGTCAGTGTTCTGACATTCACAGCTTCCTAAGTAGAGCACAAAGACATATTATATATGGCTGAGATTATGTACCGAGTCTGTTTTGTAATGCCAAAATCACGTCATCAAAGCATCCTTCTACTAAGTTTGCACTAAGTTTAAGTATTCCTCGTTGTTTTGGTCAAACATATTGCCTGCAGGAACACCAAACTGATGAAATTTAATTTAAACTTGTTGTAAATACAGTATGTATGGACATTCAATGACCCATTTACATTCACTTTTATCTATACTACTTAGAACGGTTTCATCTTGCATGACCACGCTTACTTATCACATTACGTAATCCTTTGTTGCACACATCTAGAGTACTTTGCCTCATACTCTCCTCAGTTTGTCTTATCGTCAATACTGAGGTGAGTATTATACCTACATCTACTCCTACACTCTTTACTTACTAGTACCTGTAGTTCATTCATTTCACAGGTACTACAATACCATTCAGTTTGTCTTATCATTGATACTGAGTTCATTCATTTCACAGTCACTTCGTGCCTCTCAGATCCAGATCAACAATAAAACTATGTGCCGCACGCAAGAAAAGAATGAAAATGCTCACCGTGAAAGAGGGTCCATACAAAGGGAACCCCACATGGTCTGGTATTTCAGCGTCCAGGCTGATTGGTTTGTCAAGCTATATACAAAGTTAGAGCTGTTCAGAGCAGATGGTGTTATGCCTGTTACTGCAATGGAAGTCAGGTATGCCCAAGCTTGAGCAGCATTTGGTGAATTGTGTCCTCCCAATCCACATGAGAAACATGTGGGCATATAAGAAGAAGTTTCCCACCGCCACCAAGAAGTAATTTCTTGCCAGACCATTCTGTCAGAATACAGTGAACACACCAGCCAAGCAACCAATCGCCTGCCAAAGCATCAACACCACATTGAATGATGATGTAGTCCAGAGAGAAAGCATCTTTGATATGCTCAACAATTGGCCAAATTCTCCACATAAGTTGCATTTGATGCACCATGTTGTAGGGGCATTGACAGACTGAACGGATTGAAGTGGGGACTTGATATGTCCAGCAATTGGGCTTGTGCAGATGTAGGGCAGAATCCAGGAGACATGTGGTGGATGCTCAATGTCTTAGGGTGAGATATGAGATGAGTATCATGTCTGTAACTCAAAGCCTACAAGTATCTGAGGTGTCGCAGATGGTGTTGTGGTGAAGAATGTGTCTGAAACTGCGTCCAAATAGTGCAAATCCAGGTCAAGGTACATGACCCGTGGTCTTTTAGCCCCAGACATTGTGTTAGGGCCTGAAGGTTGATGAGGTATTGGTCCTCTGAAAGCCAAAATGGCCAATATGCAATCTGCAACATAACAAAAGCCTGATGCCTGTGATTTCCGCGCATGGTGTCTAATCACATTGAGCTTCAATAAGCTTTGCTTTAAGTCATTGTATTGTAGGATACCTGCCACCATCCCAACATATAGAGATGTCGGCTAGGTCACGTTGAAGCACACCAGCAGCTGTGATGGTTGCACCTCCAATCATTTGGACATAGTCAGCAAGCCCCAAGAAAGGTGGGCAATCCAAGAGAAAATGTGTGTCAGTTGCTCAAAATACACTTTGGGTGAAGATCTTCTTACATCTTCCAATCCAAAGTCTGCAAGGTCAGCGGAAGCTTCTTGGTCTTTGAAATTTGCATTCTCTGGTTGGAGCACGGCATTGAGGTAATTGCAAGTATGATACATTGCCAAGTCTTTATAGCTGGCTTTCTGTGGGGTAATAACATGCAGACATTGAGTTGCTGAGAAAGAGGCACTCATGAGTCCCAAAGAACTAACAAGGGAATGGACAACCATGGATTGGCTCTTGTTAAATGGTAGTAGGTTGGAAATCTGATAGTCTAGTAGGTTAATCCAGTTACTTGAAGATTCTTCAGGTACCTTTGCTAGTTCTTGAGATCCTATATAAACTACTGGTTTCTAGGGCTGTTCTGTAGTGATATCAGGGCCCAAAGAATTTGAGTTATTTGTCTCCATTCTTGAGAACAAGCCTCAAGTTGGAACATCAGCAAATGAGAGAAATACGGTATTGAGTTAATCTAGGCAATACCTTGACAGGATCAAGGAGCCACGTACTTGGGCTAGTAGATGATTGGTGAAGCCATATTCAGTGCAATGGCTGCAAGCCTCAAGTTGGCAGTTCAAATTATGCAGCCAACATTTGGCAAGGGTGGCCCGACAAAAGAGATGTATTTTTACCTGTGTCTTTTGTTGTCTCTTCATGGTCACTCTCTACTTGCTCCTAAGTTCTGACCAGTCAGTTGCGCTTTGTGAGGCAACCAGCAAATTTGTTTATGCTACATAGCATTCCCGGAAAAAGATTTTGGGATTGATGTTTTTTGCACTCACCTTCAACCACACACCTACCTGGTGGAACTGCCATTCCTTGCTCAGAATGGCTGCATCCGCCATCATGAGAGTATGATCTTTCTCAACTGGGAGGAGAGGACCTTGTTTGGACGTAACTTTTGTGGGTGGGCCAATACTAGTTTTGCACAACAGCAGCGCTGCCTACTCCCTTTCACAATTCCAGGGAGACAGCATCTCTTTCCAGACTCGGGTACATTCTTGGCATAAATCAAGCCTTTTGTTTCTCTGACACAGCTGCGGCCGCGGCCAACACCCACTTGTTGCTGGCTTCAGGCAGAGAATTGAGGCAGGATCTGATAGTGGGTATCTAAATATGATAAATGATTGAAGTAACTGACTGCAACTGAATACTACAATAGTGATAACTTTGATGATGGTATATCTACAAGCTGTACAGCTGGATTTCTGACCAGCCAGGCAATCCAAGATCTAGGTTTGGGGACGCGCAAACCCTGATGCGACCAAGGTTGCTTGTGCATGTCTATTTGTAAAGCTCTCTTGCCAAAGTCCTGTGGATAAATGCCGTCCCATATTTTGGATGCACATCCATCCAATTAGAGCAGATTTTGGCACCAAATGACTCATTAGGACCATGGTCATCAATCATTAAGCCTCTTTTTGACATAGTCTCAAATTAGACATAGGATATGTTAGACATATGAAGTAAAATTGTAATCAACAAGTGGCTTTGGAGGAAGGGATGTGCCCTGCCTGATTTTGGATGGCTGTCGATGGGTAGGTGCATTTTCTTGAATGTTCTCCTTCTCTGCTTTGATTCTCCATGCCTTAACCAGGTTTTCTCATCGGTGTGCAGAGCATTTGGTCTGCGGTTTTGGTCTTCTCCCCATAATGGCAAGGAAGATGTTGATCTGCAATTTCAAGGACAAAATTGTGGTAAGTTCTTGTCAATTACATTTAGTGTATGCTTACCAGTGTCTCTGGCACCTTTTTTAATGTGTCTAGAAATTTCTACAGGCTTTTGTCGCACTTTTTGCGGGCAACACATTGCTCTGCCGCGACCTGTCACACATGTGACAGCACACCTCAGCACGACTTTTGCCGCCTTTTCATGTGTACCATTTTGTAGAGGAACCACAAAAGTAACCTCCTTCAAGATTTGTTGTAGCTACTATTCAAATGTGTATGTTTCAAGGCTTAAGCCGTGTGTTTTGTAGATCTTCTATTTTTGTGTGTGGCAGCGCAATTGAGAGTGGCTGTGCACTTAGTCATTGGCCATCAATGGAACTGTGAATGCGCGTCCCCACTAGGTTCACCCAACATTCATAAGAAAATGTACATCGCCAAAACAAGAATTGCAACAATCCAAGCCGGAATCCTTTGCTGTGTACAATGGTTTATTGCTAATGGTTGTCATTGGTGGATGCATGATGGGAGGATGAATGCTGGCTGCCGAGTCCACAATACTTTCTTTCTCAATCTCATGCACCACATGAATCTCTGATCTTGCATTAGCATCTGAGCCATCCTGCTGGTGGCCAGGCTCAGATGGTTGACTTGCAGATTTCCTTTCTTGGCTATCATCTATTGTAGGTGTGCCTTCAGGTTGTGACCCCCCAACAATCTTGGCAAGAAGGAAGCAAAGAGGGTAACCCAAGGAACAGAGGACAAAATATCACTGGTCCACTTACGAGATCATTCATCAAGGCATGCATGTTCATTGTCCCATCTGTGGGAGAGCGGAACACACCATTGTCAGTTTCCATACTTGGGTAATAGGCTACCAGTATCTTTTGCTGGTGTATTTTGCTCAGAAAATCCTCTGTTGGGTTATTCCACTGCTCAAATGTTTCATTGAAGAGATATCCAGATTGCAAGATTGATCTTACGGGGTCATGCATAAATAGTCCAAATTTGTTTCTTGTGTGCTTTGAACTAGGAATTTGTCTCAACATGGCTTGCTTGGGGGCGGTCCAGGCGATGGAACTGCGTTCAAGCAAACTAGAAAAATGGCCAAAAGTTGTGGGTGTGGTATAAGTCAAAACCAGTGAATATGTCACAAATCACGATGCTTTGATGTACCTTGAAGGTTGATAGACTCTCCCAGCTCTAATATATGGGAATCTGGCCGTACACAATATGACTTTGAAGGACTCTCTCAGTTTAACACAAAATAGTCAATTTTGACCTTCAAACCTTAGGAGTAGTTGTCTTGATTTTGAAAGCAATTGCCTGAGAATCAATGTTTGTGATGGTCAGCGTCCGCCACTGGACACCTGCCAAAGGTCCTGCAAGCTATTATGTGAGCACACATATGTTTTTCTCTTGGGTGCCATTGCAGAAAAGTATTTAACTGTGAAAGTAGAACTGTTGGCTTGGATTCAGGAAAACAGACATTGGCTGTGGGAAGAGAAAGAGATTCAAGATTCTGGCTCAAACACAGGTATTGATATGTATACGGTGGACAACGGCCGCTAATCACGAGGCCCAGCTAGACCCAGCTCATTAGCAAATGACCATGTACAGGTGGAGGTTCATGATGTTGTGAGGCAAGGTTAAGGTGTGCCAATGTAAAGTTTGATAATGATTATGCATTATGACCAATGTGGTACCTTCATCACTCAAAAAGGTTGGACACATTGGGAATTGAACCCAACACCTCTTGCAAATCATTCAAAAGTTGCTAAGCAAGCGTGATAACCAACTACACCATGTGCCCATATATTATTCTTTGGCTGCAAGTCTTTACATTACGGTTATTGGACAATACTGCATACAAGGGTTTTTTATGGCTGGAGTAAGTAGTGTGACAACTTTGCAGGGGCTGTTGTTTCAGCAATGCACTGGCCTGTTCTGGAGGTTCAAAACTGCTGTAATGCTCCAGATGCAATCTCTCTAGATTGAGAGACTCTGGTTGGCAAGGCGCAACAGGCGGATAATGGTCACTTTGGAAATTTCAGGGCATCATCAGTTGCAATGGATAAGCAACTCTTGACCAACTCTTAACTCACATTTAAACATTGAATGACTTTCTCCAGAGTCATGATGAGCAAGAGAGTGAACCTTTGACGGAGGCAGAGAGGTTGTCACTATTCTTCATTGTCATAAATTATCACATTCAGCAGAAAAAAAACAAGGGAAACCATCAAGAACTTGAGTTATGGAAATGTCTCAATGATTTATGGTGCACGACCCCTAGTCACCAGTACTTTTGTACAAAAGAAAAGGCTCAACCAAAAGGGTAGTTTTTTTTTAGATACCTGGTGAAAGTGTTCCTTTAAGTAGATGAACAAAACCTCCAAAGGGTTTTTCATTTGCTTCAAAACTGAAGGAGTTATCAATTTGTATAATATGAATTTGGTGGTCTATCTAAAAAAGGAAAGTTGACAAGGCGGGCCGTTGGACTGGGAAGTCTAAGTGATGAACACCCGTGCAAGAGACTCCAGAACACAACAATGGGAGGTATACTGGCGTGAGCTGAATAATTTGACCTTCAATTGAGCATCCTTTGCTGAAAGATTGTACTGATAAGCATCCATCCATCTGAACATCTGGTGTTCCCACTTCCAGATAGTGCAAACATCAACAGATTTCAGCGCTTTTGGCATATTTCTTGAAGAGTTGCAAAGGTGTAATCACAATTCTTGCAAAGGTAACATTTTGTGGCTCCCCAAAAAAAATTAATGGGATTTAACTCACAATAAAACTTGGGGAGCACAATGCAGAGGTGGCCTGCCTCCTTAATTACTTCTTGGACCAAAGAGGCTTGTTCCATAAAATCTGGTTGTTGGTTGAGTATTTGTTTTGCACAGCATGTCTCAGAGTCATTGGGACATTTTTTTCACTGCATGGTTAGCTTGTCATCCCATAAATTGCGCTCAGTCAGGACTTGCTTGATTTCTTTTTGCTTGATCAGGAAAATTGGGATGATCCAGTGGAAAAATCATAGACTGGGTAATTTTCTTGCCGTCACAGATGAACCATCCTGCCCGCATGCATGCTTGCTTACCCCCAGGCCTGAGGTTCATCCGGGAGACAAGCAATGCATCTTTTGCATATGCTGAATGACCTTGGGAGTTATTGACCATAATTAGAGCTTGATACCCAGGTCCATGGGAGCTGTTCAAAGGCTGGGATGATTTTTTTGACAAGCTATGGGAAAACAATTGAGTGAATCACATAAAGACAGAGGCAAGAAAATACCTGTTTGACAAATAATTCTCCAGTCCAATATCCCTTGTAATTTTTCCCATACTCCAAAGTCTGACTTGCATCTTCAATCCACCCAAATGTTGAACATACCATGTCTGATTGATGGAGTCCACATCCAGCACCCTTCTTCTTCAATGGCTGTTTGTCCTCAAAGACCCATCCCTTCTTCTTCCCATCATTTGCTTGAGATGTCATCTCATCTTGCGGTACAAGAACAAGGCGCTCCCCAACAAAATTATCAGGTATCTTCTCAACTTCTTCCCCAACACTCCCCACTTGATACTCCACCAGACGGCGTTGCAGTTCAGCCATCTTGGGAAGGAAATGATTTTGCCAGTAATCAACAACATCTGGACGCTCATGGCCATCAAAAATTGAGGCCTTTCTTGTGTTTGATATAACAACAGCCTTCATTCCTAAGGAATTGCCGTGCCGTTTTCAGGCTAACACCTTTCTCAACTTTCAGCTGGACTTAAGGGAAAAGTTCAACTTCCATCTACTGCTTCAGACCTTGAGGCATCTCACCCTCAACAAGCTTGCGCAGGTATTTATCTGCCACTGCCGGAATCATCTTCTTTTGACTGAAATCAACAAGTTTTGCAGGATTGATAACCCATTTGTTTGATTGTATGTATGACCGTAATTCTGTCCTGATTGCAGGTTCTTCAAGGAGCAAGAACATTTTGGCATGTCCTCTTGGATTCAGGAAGTGTCTGTAACGCGATCCATTGGCAAACCCATCGTCTGACCAACCGACCACCCCAGCTTGGTGAGAGTTTCATGACCTCAGCTGCACGTTCTGACACATCAATACCCTTTTGTTGATTCTTGACAACCATGTACAGATAATACTCTATAGCGCGTGCTTGCTGAGCTTGCAGACCTTCCCTTCCCACAACAAATTTTGTCTGTTTTGAACCAATGATGTGCTCAATATCTTGTAGTGCCACCTCAAGGACCTTCCAGCGCTCCTCTTTGGCCTTCTGGCATGCAACTCAGGCAGGAACATCAAGGCAACAATGTTTGAGTGGTGGCGGTGGGCGGATATGGTGCTGCTGTGGAGATCTGAGATTATTGATGGCGTCATTGATGCCATTGTTGACGGCATTTGAGGTGCGCATCTCTCCTCTTCCTTCATCTTCCGTGACATCTGGCTCATCCTCAGGCATTGGAACATCCTTGGACACATTAGAAGCATAGCCAGTGAAAATTTCCGTTGCAGGAGACAAAGTTGGAGTGCTGGGAGGTGCCAGAGATGGAATGGATGGTTGAATACACCTGGCAGAGGTGTTTTCTGAAGCTTTCCGTGGTTGCATGAAAGCACGCATCATTGCAGCCCCAGCTCTGTACCATTAAGTGAGTAACTCTCTTCTTGACCAGTAAACCCAGCCTCTACTCATGTCTTCCGTAGTTTCTCATCCGAGTTGGCCTATCACGAGCCTTCTTCCTTGCTCGGTCCTGGCTTTGTTTGGAATTTCCAGTATACCCAAACCCACAATTTGACTCAGCCTTCTTCCAGTCACCCGTGGTGCAAGGTTCCATCAGTTTTCCGTAAGAATTCACCTCTTTCAACAGGTCCATTTCATGCTGCAAGCTTTGAGCAAGGCTTTGTGTGAGCTCTTTGCCTTCCATTTCTTCTCCAAAGTCGGAATTGTCGCTTTGCGGCCCTCCCTCATTACCAGACTCTTCTTCTGATTCACTGTCCGTGTCCCACTCAAAATCACTCCCATCTGTATCCAACATATTGTGGTTGACGCTGCCTTTCCATCACATAAACTCAACATTGTGTGAGTCATTGCTTGTCAAATCAAAGCACTTGATGACTTGGATTTCAGGAATCTCGGAATTTGATTGACCATATTAAGCTGCTTTGCATGCACGCGCGTGAGCTGCAGAGAGTTGGCACTATTTTTGTGGCCGGCACATTGGTTGTAAAAAGATGTGCTTGTCAACCCTCTATCAATTCCTGTAAAGTACATGTAAAAACAGGTGCTAATCAGGGATAAAACTGCTATTTTATGATAGTGGCAAAGTTGCCGTTGCCAAATAAAAAAAAATCCGCCGCCAATTTGGCAGCTGTCCAAAAGTAGCGGCAACTAAGGGGTCGCGCACCATAGCCTGTCCAAGGATTGGGAAGAGAGTTGCTCAGGTGAAAGGAGGATCATTGAGACCTGGTCAATGCATTCTTGCCAGAGGTTTTGCTTGGATTGACAAGCCTCAGCAAAGGTGTCTTTGTTGATTGCGTGGGCTGCAATCCCAAGATCCCGGAACTTCTTTTCCTGTTATTGTAGTTTAGGTAGGTACTGAAGAAAGGAATCATGACGCACCATTTCTTCTTACAACCCTTTTGTTGGAAACACAATCACCATGGCAGGATTTTCTGGATAACTCTTCTTCAGAAGGGAACAAGGTGGAGACATCTTCTGGAGGGCTTTGAGCAGCAACATGTACCCATAAAAGTACCTGGTCTTTCCTGCTCCTTTCCGCATCACAGCCAAAACATGGCTTCCATCGAGAGCCTTGCATATGCCTTCGAGTATGTAGTCATGTATGTCATGAGGAAGTTGAGCAAGAAGGAGATTGCGTGCAAGCCGCAACCCTTCTGGAGTGCTCAGGCCTCCTCCAGACGGAAGAGACATGAGATTGTCAGGTTGCAGCTTGCATGGAGATGATGAACAAGCACCGAGGTGAAGCAAGTGTGAGTGAGATAAGAGGACAAATGAATGGAACGCACAACATGTTCTTGCGTGAGGCGCCGACCCACGGCAATCAAGCGGAGTTGGAAAATCTGCAACTTTGGAAGGCTCCCACTATCGCAACAGTAACAGGTGTAAGGCTATGGTCATCCCCACTCATTGTCACACTCCAAGTCTCCAAGTATCCAACACATTCACTTCAATGGACACACCTGAAGGAACACAAAAATGGCTGTTTTACGCCTTCCTTGGAATGATAGCAGATACACTGGACACCATCCTGACATCCGTGATACCGGACAAGAGACCACAGAGGAGCATTGTTGTGAGTAGGTTCTATTGGCAGCAATTGTAGTGATTAGAATATTTGGTAGGTACATAGAGAGTGATGGTATTATAAGGTCATGTTCTCATCTGTAATATGTGAGCAACAAGACCAATCAGGACAAGGATGGTAGCCTGGTCCAAATGACTGGGCAACCTCTGAGAAACTTGCAATAGGAGGATGTAGTACACAGCAAGCACACTTGAGAGCTACCGTGTTGGTGCCATCACCAAGCGCTGGACATTTTGCTGACATTGTGGAGTTGGGATGGACAATGTCCAAGGGGCCAACCTGCCAATGGTCCCATCTTGGTTTTAGGGACAACACCTGCCTTGTTTTCAACCTCCTCATCCATGGCCCCGTTGCCTGCCTCCCGCTTTGCTTTTGCACGTAGCCAATTCTTCTTGTGATTCCTCTTGTTTCAAAGCAGGTGTGCATCCTTGTGTTGTGCCCGGAAGGTGGCCTCCAGCTGAGAGACGTGCTCAAGAAGGCGTGTGGTGTGGCAAGGGAGATACTCCCATTCTGAAATGAGCTTCTTGATGTTGCCAACGGAGTTTGTTGCCATGAGATTGCTGCTTATCTGGGTAGCAAGAGGAGCAGGGAAGTAAGCTGCACAAGGAGTACATCCAGTAATGTTGAGCCCTTTTCCCAGCTTCCTTACACTATTGCAAAAGTGGTCAAGAGATTTTGTGACCTCTTCTCACATCTTCCGTCAATGCAGGCTTGTGTTTTGGTGGGGCCGGAATAGATGAAGCACTTGGTGGTGCCACTGGCAACCTAGGCATACCAAAAGGGGGGAGATGGGGAAGCTCTGGTGACACAGAGAACTAGAGATTAATGCCTGTAAGTGGAAGACAATGGCTGCAAGGAACCACATGACAGGCAATGACACAGTCAAGCCTTGTTTGCTTGAGTGGTGGGTTACAATAAGTTACATTTTGCAACGCAGTCAGGCATCCCCACTCAACAAGGAGCCTAGCCTTTGACATGTCCATTTGCGTGACTTTCAGGGCTGTCCTCTTTGTTGGTTTTGCCTTGGAAGTCTTCTTGGGGTCGGGGGGTGGAGGACCATTTTGGATGGGAAGGGTGCTAATGAATCATTGTTTAGACCAGGAGCAAGGAAAAAACTTGACTACACGCTTTTTGCATGTACTTCCTGGCGGACTCTACAGCCTTTGCTTGCGCAAGCACAACTCTGCATGCCAGCGCAACACCACCACAACTCTGCGTGCCAGCGCAACACCACCACAACCAATACATCCCTCCTGCTGCACAAGTTGGTTCATTGTTAACGGGACACCAAGCTGGATACAATCCAAAAGAAGCTTTACATTGATCCCTTGAGCAAATGCAACAGTTGCAATGACCACCTGACAGTGTGGATCATCCTGAATGAGTCAAATCATCTCTTTCTTCTTGTCTGGCCAGCATATCACATGATATACAGTGGCGTGCAAAAAGAATGCACGTGACCTGTTTCGATGCCTCTTGCAATGTTGCGAGCTTTGCTTTGTATGTACTCAATCAACCTAAAATATTGAACCATAGCTGGATAGGTACTGCTAAAGAGTTCTTATTCCAAAAATTTGGGGCAATTTAAGCGAGATTCCAATGTGCTATTGGTCAACTCAAACAAAGGCATTTTCTCTGAAAATATCAAGTAAAAGATTACGGTGGCATTTTACATCAAGATGGGCAATTAACTTGGACATAATTCTAGATAAGAGGAGGAGATCTAAAGAGCCCTTTCCACTATTCTTAAAGCTCTGAGTATATATGTCACTGAGCTAAGAGCTTCAACTTTATTCAGCGCAATTAAGAAGAGGAAATAGATAAATTCCCTTATCCTTTCATAAAAAATGATAGCTTTCTCTGTGAAAACTCAGGGAATGTTCCTAAAGAACATAAAATATGATTGCATAAATAAAATCTAGCTCAGAAGGCCTTAAGTATGACAAAATTAACCTTTCTTCTGAAGAAAGTCATCTGATTTTGGGTGTATCTCGAGATTGGCATCTCAGCTATAATCCATAAAATAGCTATTGCATAATTTATGTCCCGTAGAGGTTTACAGTAGATGTAAATACAACTATATTTCAAATTATACAATGATTGAAGCTATTTCCACAGAATTGTGAGGACTTTTGTTGCACTCAACCTATTTTTAGCCACAGTGAGGAGGAGGAATCTTGAAAACACAACATTAAATCACCCATTGCTGCTATAAGTTTGTGACACTGCTTAGATGGTGCGCTGTAAGTGGATCACCAAATTTCAGGGCAGTACATTTGAATCTCGTCCAACAATGGATAGTTCTCCAAATCTTGGATGTTTGAGAGAGGGCACAGGTCAACCGCTGTTGCACATATTTATACTTTCCCATGTAGCCTGAAATTCTACATGGAGGGATATATTATACTAGCAAATAATTCCTTCAAATTTTGTTTCTACTGGTCCTCTACCTACAGAGATATAGTCCAAAGTTCATTCAGCTTCATTTGAGAAATTATGCATTCAAAAATTTGGCCAATGGATCCTCCAGTTCGGCCTGGATTGCTTTCTGAATTATACCAGATAATCCCCTCATATACATCTCCAGTCATGCTGAATCAGATTTGGCAATCATAGAGAATATACTGGGAAAATGAAGTGCGAGTTGCGTGCTGCCTTGAATAGATCACGTGCATTCTTTTTGCACGCCACTGTAGATGAACACATGTCAGTTTCTCAAGGCCAGGTGGAAGGAGGCCCAACAGATCAGCTGCAACACAAAAACAAAGCTCAATTGTGTCATAGTAGATGACTGCCTTACAGCCACTGGCAAGGAAGGGCAAAAGATCTGGGAATGTGTCACCTCCAAGAGTATGTAAGAGGGTTTGAAGGATGAAATGGATATTTGGACGCTTGTTGGTGCATTGTAGGTGGTTGAAATGGCCTGGGATAAAGCCCATGGTATCACAGATTGTTGATGTTGGTATGCCAGGTTCAATGGTTGCGGATAGACCAAAGACAGAGTGTGGGGTGGGCAGCGGCTCTGGGCAAACATACCAATGAACCAAAACGCTGGGTGGAAGTCAGTGCCCAATTTGTACACAAGATGGATCTTGTCAACACATAGAAAGGCTATGTTCTCCCTCCATATCTTGATGTTTGTGATCTGCTCCCAATCCTTTGCAGTAAGATGCTCCAGGTTAATACAGATGTGAGGCCACTGCCCCAACGTGATTTCCTTCCAGACCTGCTCCGTCAGGACCTCACTGCTGTAGGCAATTGCGTGAACACCAAATTTACTAATCTCAAACACCTGTTAGGCTGTTAGAATGGGCTGAACCATTGAAGAAGTGATACCAGACTTACAATATTTGCTGTCAATCCCTTTGTTGGAGTAATCACAATACCCATCAGAAGCGCTCAACGCGGCAAGTTGGGGTGATACATTGGCTGCTGCTTCAATTCCAACAGGACAAATAACGGGATTGCAAAAATTCCAGATTTTCCGTCTCCAGTTGCAGTGCTGACAAGTACATCTTTGCCATCAAGTATCCAGCTGACAAAATCAAGCTGCCAGTCTCAAAGACCCTCAGTCCACTCTGTTATCTTGAGTTTGATAATGCGCTGAGTATTGTCACATCCAGTCTGTGATTGCCATTGAAGGGTACGGGAGAGCGTTGGCGCCATTAAGGATTGTCGGAAAGAAGAACTATTGTAGTATTGCACATTCAGTGGACATAATTGTTGTGGTATCTTGCTTGGAGATTGCAAGCGCTTCACATGTCTTGGTGGTTGATTGTTTGCACAGCTTTAGTGCCATCCTAAAAAGGAGATGCTTTGTAATAACCCTACCCTCCCAACATGGGGAGTGCAATAACCAAAGGACTACTGCAACCACCATTAGGCAAATGCATGGGTATGGCATATCTGTATAGCCACAGGTAGGGGTATTGACTGGTACATGTATGGGTAATGACTTGAATACCCATAACATTTAAAATAAGCCCAAGAATATGTTTTTTGAGGAAGAATTGAATGAGTCATGGTTGAGTCATGGCTAATTTTGTGAAATTCATCAAAATTAGACATTACTCACTCAGTTCTTGGCCGTTTTGGCTGTTTCTTGGATTTTTTCTGACAGGTGAACCTGTGTCCGTTATGGGTGTCGATATTTGCATGTACAGGTACAGGTAGCATCAGGATACCCAAGGGTTTTCCATGCAGATTGCAAGTTTGATAGTTGGTGAGGCAGAGAGGGCACAATGTGGCATGGTAAAGGCCTGGAATATCTGTGCCAAATCAAAGCTAATGTAATTTTATATCACATTCTGCAAAAATGACAAGGGAAACCATCAAAGAACTTGAGTTATGGCAATGTCTCAATAATTTAGCTGTTTGTTGCTGTCACAGTGAATGTCACGTGTCCGTGGCTACATCAGTGATTGGTCATCCCCACTCAATGTCACACTCCAAGTCTCACAAGTATCTAACACATTCACTGCAATGAAAACACCTGGAGGAACACGAAAATGGCTGTTTTATACCTTCCTTGGGTTGATAGCAGATACACTGGACATTATCCTGACATCCGTGATACCGGACAAGAGACCACAGAGGAGCATCTTCGTGAGTAAATTCTATTCGCTCGCCCTGTGGAGCATCCGCCAGTGCTCTCATAGCGGTGTGCACATGTCTCCAGCCGTCAGACGTCGACCAGCTTAGCAATGAGGAAATCCTCGAGCTCAGAAAGAATTCTTCCCAACTACACCCAGACTCCGATGTCGCCAAACTGACGCCCGGCACCGTCGCAAAGAATTCCCAAGACAGAGACGAAGACGCTGCAGACGCCTCAGAAGCGAACGCGCTCGACCTCCTGTTCGCAGAGACGACTATCCCCGTCCCACGCGTCCGACGCGTTGTGAAACGCCAATGGGACCACTGGATCGTCATGGACTACATCCCAGGTCCAACACTAGCTCACGTTTGGGGAACTTATTCGACGTGGCGGAAAATCCGTGTGGCTTTTACATTGCGCCGCTATGTCCGTCAGCTCCGTCGCCTGAAGGCGTCTGCCACGACGCCGCCTGGCCCACTGAGCGCGCAAGGAGCACGGATATGTGAATCCCCCCCCGTCTTTGGTTGCGTTCGATCTGACCGCGGTCCATTCGCCTCGTATTCTGAGCTCTCAGACTTTTTCAACAAGCTCCACCAGATTGTGATGGACAAAAAGAAGGTGCCTCGAGATGACCCCTCGAGGAACGATTTATTCGACAATTCCGAACCGCTCGTTCTGACACATCAGGACCTCAACCTTCGAAACATCATCGTAGGTGAAGATGGTCGCCTTTGGATCATTGACTGGGCATGGGCGGGATATTATCCGCAGTGGTTTGAGTTTGTGGCGATGCGGACGCAGAATGAGGATGAGAGGATCAGTGGAACGAACGACGAGTTTTGGAAGACGTTGGCCCCTTTCATTTGTGGGCCATATTTCAGGCAGGAAAGTTGGCTGGCGAGGATGTCACTGGGGTTGTACTTATATAGATGAACAAATGCGTGAGCGGATAAGGGTCACTTGTACGAATTCCATAAGGTTTTCAAGAGACGAAGACAAATAGTAAGGGATTTCGCGTCGCATAGCCACGCGGCTGTTCAAGGTAGATCACCTCGTGCTTGCCCAGCTCCGAATTCAGGAACACGTTGTCGAAATTGATGCTTTCGATAGGCCAGCCGTTTCGATTTGCAAGTGCGATGAGGAATTGGGCAACGGGGGCATAAGTGAGGTCGTAGTCAACCCCATAGACCTGGGTGAAGCCACGAGCGACTAGACAAGCCTTGTACTTGTTGACCTCGCCTGCGGCATTCTTCTTGATACAAAGAACCCACTTACAGTCAACGACGTTGACACCTTCTGGGCGTTCAACTAGCTTCCAGGTCCCATTTTCCTCGAGCGTCTTCAACTCGGCCTCGATTGCCACCTCCCATTTCGGCCAGTCCGACCTCTTCCTCGCCTCGTCATACGTCGTCGGATTCAGTCCCTCCGCCACATCCATTGCAACTGCCATCGCAAAATCCATCCCATCAACAATATCCCAAGCATCTGCCAATAGCCCCTTGTCAACCTCTTCCGGACCATTCAGAGGAGCGGCCTCGGGCTGCGGAGGTACCTGAAGGCCTCGCGGAAACGCGGTCGATGCTGGTAGGTTGCTGGCCCTCCCAACACCCTCCTGAATCCGCTTCACATGCGCACTCGACTTCCGAATGTGCTTGCCTACACCTACAGCCTCCTCGACTACTGGTGGTGCTCCTCCCTCATCGGGGACATCCTTGACAGTGGGTTGTTGGTTGGGTTAAGGGGACACGGGGCGCTTGTCATTGAGGCCTTCCGAGTCCTTCAATATTTGATTCTTCCCCTCAAGCGGTACGTTGTCCACAATAACATGTACCTCCTCTGGCAAGAACCTGATGCTTTGTTCAACAGTGACCGATCACTTTGTTGCCCAATAAACCCGATGAGCCTTGCTCTCCTCATCAAATCCCATCCACCTGCCCTCTTTCAACCTTCCATCCAACTTCGATCCACTTGTGTCGTGCACCCACACCTGGCAACCCCAAGGGTGTATCTCGAATAGGTTGGGCTTAGATCCTGTCAGGATCTCATACGGCGTGGTGTCTTTAAGAACCCGGGTCCAAGTCCGGTTCTTGAGATAGACGGCGTGGTTAAAGGCCTTGCCCCACAGAAATTTCGGTAGTTTGCTATCATGAAGCATGGCGCGGACCGGGTATGATCGAGTCGCTCCGGGACACCGTTGTACTCCGGTGTGTCATGAACGGTAATCATCGGATAGTGCCCTCCTTCTTTAGGTGGTCTGAGAATTCCCCACTCAGGTATTCCCCTCCGCGGTCGCTGTGGAGCTTCTTGACGCGCACCTTGTGCTGCGTCTTGAGCCAGGACTCATAGTGTTGGTAGCATTCGAAGGTCTCATCCTTCTTGCGAACGAGGTAAATGTTGGTAAAGCGGCTGTAGTTGTCCGTAAAGCTGATGAAATATTCTTTGTGATTGATAGTTTCCGTTGGCGCTGGACCCCACAAGTCGGAGTGGATTTCATCTCCCACCGCCTCTGCCCTTGCATCCTTTTGCACCTTCTGAATCGGCTTCCTATGGCCCTTCCCCACCTCTACGACTCACAAAACAAAGCCTTACTATCCTCGTCCAACTCCACACCCGTCACCAAGCCCTTCTCAACCAAGCAATGTCAGCTGCGTGCGACACATGCCCCAGACGACGATGTAACTCATCAATCGTCAATATTTCCTTGACATGTCCTGCGTATCCTGCAGGCTCCGGTCGAGCGGTATAGACGCGGTATAGACTGCTCTTGACCTCGATCTTCCCAAGAGGCTCTCGGGACTCATTGTAGATTCGGCAGGTATCTCCTGCAAAGACGGCAATTGACCCAGACTGGGCAATGCGGCTGATGGATACAAGGGTTACCCCCATGCTGGGAGCATATAGGACATTTTGCAGGAGAACCTTTGAGGTGGTATCTCCGTTTGGGAGGTCAACATACATGTTGCCCATGCCGGTGGCACTGAAGGATCACTTATTGGCGGCGGTAATGGGTTTAGGCTCAATGTCACTGAAGTTGATGAAACGGTGACGGTATCCTGACATGTGGCGTGAGGCGCCAGAGCCATATAAGTCAACGTCGACGAGGGAACTGCCAATGCCACCAGTAGTAAGCATCGCAGTGTCAAAGGTGGTGGTATAGGCTTCGTCAGTTGGGGTGTAGAATGTATGTGGTACGTGCATGAAGCTGTCGTCGTCATCGTCCAAATCTGACACCTCCATTAGCCCTGGCATCCCATCCTCCTCATCACTGTTGTAATTGCTCGACTCGTCCTCCTTATCTGATACCTCCCGAAGTCCTGGTATATCAACATGAGGTAATTCCTCCGGCATATAATTGTCGGATTCTGCATTGTCCGAGATTCCCCAACCAGTGAAATTACACGGACTGCCCGTGAAAGGTGAAGATAGTTCATAATTACAGGTAATAAGTAGTCATCATGTCCATAAAAGCCTGGGTATATTTAGTCCGCCGTACATTCTGTTGTTAGCCCCAAACTTTTGCGCATGGACCCAACCATCAGGTCTCTAGATTTGACCATTCTCGTGAACCGATCACCAAATGTCAAACCCCATAGGAATCCCAAGTAGGATGCACCCCCACACTAAACGCAAAGAAAGAATCAATCATGACATTGGATTTGACAAGCCTGAAAAACGAACCTTCCCAATACTGATGGCTAGAATTTCCGTACTCCCGGTATACGTCTTTCTGGGCACTTTGTTATTGAGGTAACTGAGGACGTTGGCGATGACCACCGGCGCGTGCCCCAAGCTGATTTTGGTCACTTGTTTGGCTTCTGGCCAGTCGATAATATCCCCAAGAGCAAATATATTCGGATGAGATTGCAGCTGTAACGTTGGATCTACTTTCACAAAGCCACGGTCCGTCAGCACTGAGGGTCGAACAAATTTCAGAAGAGATGTGTTGGGTCGTCCGCCCCGTGCAGGGATCTATATTGAGGGCATTACATTTCGTTAGAAGAAATCGTGTTGCGGTAGAGATACACTGACCAGTAGATCGCAGTTCAATGGTACATTGTTGCGTGTTTTCAATGGGGCGTCCAAGTCGGGAGTACCTTCAATAGTATCATTAAAAAGGATGTTCACACCGCGGCGACGGAGCCGGGTCTCAATGTCCTTGCGGAATCTTTCGGGGTACATGTCGCCCAGTAGAAGGTGGTTGGCCTGGATAATGGTTACGTTTTTCCTCTATATAATCGTTCAGCGAGATCAGGGGGAAACTCCCAAATAACGACTCACTGGAAAAACATCCTTGATTTCACCAGCCATTTCTGTTAACGGGTCTAGGTCATCTCTTTTGAATTCATGAAGTCTGACTATATACCTATACCAACTGCACCCCCGCCAACTATCACGACGTCTTTGGCATCTTCAATCTTGTTTCTCCATGCCTTGATGTGCGCCTTCACATGTTCCGGGTCGTTTGGAAAGGCCAAGTGCCCACTCCACACAGACCCAGTTGATATCACAAGAACGTCGTAGAACAGTTGCTCTCCCCCTTTGAGAACGACCATACCTCCTCCACCCTGGCTAGAGGATGAATCATTGTTCTCCTCGATGGAGGTCACTGTTCCAATTTTGAGTTCACCAGGAAATGAGCCGAAGATATTCTCGTAGGACATGAAAACGGAGTCGAATGGTGCATCTTTGTCGGCGAGAAGTCGTAGCGCAGCAGGTAAATAAACGTAATGCGGACTTGAGGTAACCAGAATTAGTTTATGTTTTCTGCGGTCAAGTTTGGGAGACAAGCCACGGATCACTTGGTGTATAAGTATTAATTCAGCCTCGATCTGGAAACCAGATACCCGAGCTTACCTTCCGCGCCTGCTGTCCCTCCTCCAATCATCACCACCGTCAAGGGGCTGCTCGCCTTTTCCGAAGATCTTGTTGCTTCAAACGACATGGATGGGGAGAAAGGATGGGCATGTGAAGTCCTTTTTTGCGGCACCTAAGTATGTCTGTATATCCAATTTCCAGGGTCAGTGCAAGCGATTTGGTAGCGATCTTGTGGTGTTAGTTCACCAATTCAACAGATATTCGAAATTCGACATGGAATGCCCTGGCGCGGGGCCATTTGATATTCTAGCGCCGATCGGTTGCATGTGGTATCCCTCCTTATCCCTCTCCATATGTTCAACAAGGCTTGCCCTTCCTGGACGCTTTCTCGCGATGTGTGGCGACGTACTTTGAAGCTTGAAGCTTGAAGGCTGATTGATATCTCAACTACTGCCAGGTGTCCAGTGAGTCCGGCCTCATTGGAAGACAAGGCAACCTGACTTGGGCCGTTGCAGTTGTGTTCTCCCAACATCCTTGTGCACGATCTTATGCATGATCTGTTTAACACTTCAGTTGTAATTTTGTTCGTACGAAGGAAATCTCAATTGCGTTCTATCACAAGGGCATTCTAAGATAGTCGTGATTTTGTAGCCTCGTGCGAATCTAACTCATTTCAAGATCTATCAGTATGGACAAGAAAGAAACTACTGACGTCAAACTGACGTGGTATCTGTGAAAAGGCGATGGCACAAATCCAATGTTTTCATGATGATTGTTGGATCGAGATGATAAACATATCCGAATAAGGACATGCTTACCCAGCCGTCCCGACCGTTAAGCTGTCCGTAACAGCAAGTTGTCATTGAGCAGGTTGCCCTCCATTGCAATCCATCCTTCTTCTTCACCAGAGCGACCGCTGACCATCATTCACGATACTTGACATAGTACATTGTCTGGATATACAGCATGTCACTAATTAGTGATACCGAGTACGCAATCATCCACTTGGCCACCGATCACTTATTTCTCATATTGGTCCGGTTTCTTCTCCTAGCTTTCTCATACACAGTCTCCGCCTGTCATACTTGCGAGAGGTTGACGATCCTTATGGACCTCGCGTTATCACCCTTGACCCATCCTATCAGAACAACCCGTATATTACGTCGGCTTCATTGGCCGATGTCGACCGCTGGCCTCAATTGGCGTTGCCTACAAGCCCGAACTTGAGCGAAGATGAGCAGGAACGGCCGCTTGGTTTCCCTGGATCGCGGCTGAAGCATACGCAGACGATCATGGGTGGACGTTCTGGAGGACCTGGACTTCGTGTTAACGGTAAACGACTGTCGACTTCCAAACGGATTTCGGGCACTCTCCGACAGGGGGATATGAAGAACTTCGTATCAGAGCAAGCGCCTGTGCAAGATGCCTTGAGCACCGTGCCGATTTCAAAGAGCCTCGCTCAGTCTGCCCCTGATGGAAGCAGTTGGATCAAAATCGAGGATGAGGACCGGGATTCACCCGAACCCAGCGTACAAATTCAACAAGCCACAGCTCCAGAGGAAGCTCCAGTCGCGAAGGTCGTCCAGTTCATTCCCAAATTCAAAGGCGCTGCTGAGATGGAGGCTAGACGGCGTGTGCGAATGGCAGCACGGCGAGGACCTGGCGGGGCCTTGCCACAGCCAGCGCCTCCTCCTGTTCTCGACTTCTCGTCGTCGTCAGAAGATGAGGTCGATATCCGTGTTATTAGTGAAGTTTCATCATCCGATGAATTCGATGATGTCGGAGGGAACGGAGTTGATAGCATGGACGAGGGTGACGAATTCGACCCGTAAGTGTCTGACTCCGAATTAAAAAACGTGAAACATCAACTAATTGCTTGACAGTATCTTTGCTGCAACCCGTACAGGTGCAGGAAGTGATAGTGCCTCAGATGACACTTCTGTGTTTTCCGCGGGTACTAGTTCCATGCCCAACTCATCACTTCCAGTTTCATCCTCCCACACGACTAACAAATCTCGATCAAGACTGAGCCCAGTATCAGAGCACGCCGCAGGTCGTTATCCTCGTCAACACCATGCATCTGGCGATCGACCAGCAGGGTCGTCCTTCGAAGTCATCAGTCCGGTTCCCAAACCAGAGGACGGGCAACACTTGAAGAAGTTTGACGCTGCTGGTGGAGGATTGAGGTCGCGAGGGGATAGTACTTCAACTAATGGCGCTCATTTCTCGACACAAAGCTCCAGTTTTGATACTATGTTCGCCAGAAAGAAAGTCAAGCCCATCAAACCACTGAAATCGAGCTTATCTTCGATGCTTGCTTCCTCGAGCAGTTCCTCCAACCCGTTCGCAGAAATGTACGCTGCAATATCTGGACGTGGGGAGTCGGCCTCGACAAATGTGCAAGTACATTTTCCGCATGCGAGACAGCCGCTTGGCAAAGCGATGGAACTCAATGTTCGCCGCGACGCAACTGTGGAAGAGGTCATCGGATTTTCGCTATGGAGTTATTGGGAAGAAGGGTGGCTGCCGAAGCTAGATGAGGGGCTTACGGGAGAGGATGATCCCAAGTGGGCCACTAAGCTGTCCGCTGTAGGCTGGATCATGAGAATTGCAGAGGAGGATGGAGAAGTTGACGATGATTTTCCACGTATGTTCTTTTTTGACGACCTACAAGGATGCCACCAATCTTCTGTCTTCTAGCGCCCGATCGGATGGGAAAAGTTGCGAAGTTCAACTCGGATGCTTACGCGATTCTTGAAGCCAATCCTACACAAAGTGAGTTGATAGCATTGGCAGTGGTAGGAGCGATGTTTGATCCTTTTATTCTCAAGTCCAACAAAACCAAACGTTGGAAAGCAAAATTCAGCGCAGGCCTTCGAGGACCACCGCGGCGAAAAGGCCGGAGAAACTCATGCTACCAGGGCCCAACATCCCAACTATGACTCCAGGAAGCGCTGTCTATGGATCTACGTTGGGCTCGGTTTTGTCGACATCTTTGGGTCCATCTTCTGGTCAAGGTCCTCAAATCTTCTTACGTGTCCGGGTGGCAGACACTGCAGATGCGGTTCATATCTCGACCACGATACCGGTGTATGTGTCTCTCCTATTTTTTTGGTCGATGGTCTAATAAAAACCTAAACCTCAGGACATCTGGTATGTATATGCAAGAAGCTCTGGAACTGGTGTGCCGGAAAAAGGATCTCCGGAATCCCAATGATTATGCTCTCCTTTTGGCGGATATGAGCATTTTGATTCCGTTAGATCGAACGGTAGCAAGTTTACAAGGGAAGAGAGAACTCTTGCTGATCAAGCGGAGTATGTTGCCTCAAATGGGAGCTGATATAGTGAAGGGGATTGGGAGGACGACAGATCCGAATGGTAGGTTATAGGGCATCATATCTTTCGGTCTCAATCAGAAACTGATTGTTGGTCCTAGCGTCCATATTCAAGCGTATGTCAGATACGCCCGAACAGCAGAACTCTTCTGCAGATTATACAGCGGCATACAAGGTACAACATCCTCGCTTGGTAAAAGCGGTCTATTGACGCCCCATTATATAGAAATACACGATTTACCGCAAGATGCCTATGCTTGTCGCTAGACAAGAACGAACTCTTGCAATTGATGGCGTTTACATACATGTTCGTTAATTCTTTCTCACTGCTATTTTTCTAATCGATCACGCCAGATCATGCCAACGACCAATAAAGCCAAGGCGGTCTTCGATAATGGCAAAACATCATCGTATCATATTAAGAGCATTGCAGATTGTCAACAATCGGCGAATTCATCCATATTCAAGCTTATACTGAATCGTGGGGCAAAGAACAAACGATATGATTTCGAGGCAGAAAGTCCCAAATATGCAGGTAAGTTCAAACGTGTGCTCCAGGATGTTCTCCACAGTAATGGGCATTGCAGCTGAAATCGTCCAGACTATCAAAAATCTGAAGGCTGCTCTTGAGCGAAGTGGCACTGTCAACAGATCGCGAAGGAGTCGGCATGTTGGTTGATTCGGCGTTTGGGCCTCCCGAATCTTTATTTTCTCTCTATTAGCTCATTGTAATATCTCGCTCATGTCTGCATTTGTCTCGCACCTGTACTTTGTTTAAGCATCCTTAGCGAATTAACATATCTTTATTATTGCTGATGCCATTGCGGTTTCTATCCATCACAGGAGTAGCAATGTTTATGGTTTTTGACGCCTGGGCTTCCAAAAAAGCTGAAGGGAAAGTAAGATAGGCCATGCGGCGTCTACTGTTTTCCCTGAATTGTCTTTTTGAAACGTGTTTATTTTGTGATGTGCTCATTATACCGAAGGAAATGACAATGAAATAAGTGATTATCAACGAAAACATGCATGCAATGGTCAGCAAGGGTGACATCCGGTAAAAATGTCTATACCAGCGAGGTAAGCTCCAGCGAATGGCCAAACGAAATGAAGAAGAGATGAAGGGCCTGGTGGAGGAATGGAAGGGATGACTAGGTCATTGTAGTTGGAGCGGTAACTCTAGGGTCAGGGGTTTTGGGACTTTGAGGAACGCTACTACTAGGAGATTTGGGAAAGACTCGACTGCCGCGCTGACCCTGCAGAATTTCGAAGACTGATCTTCGCCTTGTCATCGGGCTCGTTGCGGACTCGTATCCGTATTCTCCCTCCATGACGATTTTCATGGTCACTGGGTCAATTCTGAACTTTCTATTTTGCAGAGCCTCCTTGATGTCCGATTCAGCTTGTCGACCAGCTAGCACTTCCCCTACGCCTGTTTGTGCGCCGAAGGCCACGGCGGAGGCAATCGTTCCAGGCTCATGTTTGAGGCGAAGGTTTCTTCTATCCTCTCGGTGGAAGAAGTGGATGATGGAAGCAAAGAAGGCGAGGATGAGCATGGCGGTCGTTAGAAGATGAGCAGCTACATCGCTGGAAGGGGTTCGTACGTTAGCATTTGATTCGTCTGCGTAAGGCCAGCAAGAGAAAGTGGTACCTGACGAAAACACGTTTTCTGATAGATTTGACTTGAATAGTAATCGGCTCGTTGTCGGCAACAAAATATATCTCCCGCGCAATGAGCGATAAGTACACCCCCTGAAAGCAGCGGATCTTATTCAGCATGCAATTTCGATTTTTTCAAGTAATGCCTCACATAAACTTCATTGGAAAGCGTGGAGAAAGCGTTGTTATCAAAACTGGCAATGAATCCTTGAGGGCTCTTCACCGCAGCTTGATAGACTGCTGCAGGTAGTTGGAGCTGTGTCGCAGATTGCCTCGCCAGCACGAATTGGTCGGCGTTGGTCAAGTTGAATTTGACACCGTTATAGGCACGGCCGTTTAATGGGGGCCCTGTGACAGTGGCCGAGGACGAAGAAAAGTTGGAGTACTGGGTGAATGGTCTCAGCTCCACAACTTTGGTAAGATTGCCAGTTACAACGTCGACTCCGGCGTTGACTTCCCAGAGTGAGAACGAGGGATAACAAAAGGTAGCGGACGCCCGTGCCGAAGGTTGATAGCTGAGTCATGCATGCTATGTTGGGTATTGTGTGGCGCAATAGACAGATTGAACTTACCTGAAGAACCAAAATATTACTGGACTAAATTCCGGATCGGAGTAATCATTACAAGCCGGAGTATCAGTACCTGAACAGATGTCAGCTTCAAGCGATGGTAGAAGGTACGGGGACATACCAAACAGGATACTGCTGTTATTTGCAACCTGGAAGGTTATCGAGCAGCCATTGTACGACACAGAATTGGACCAGCTGCCACCCGATAATTGTGACATTTGAACCTTAAAATATAATTCAAGTTTGCGAAGAACTGCTGCCAGACACATTGATATTTACCGGAACGGGTACACATCCTGTCTCGCTCTTCACCGCTGTGGTATTGGCAAAAGCTGTGCCGTTCTTCACAGTATTCGGCAACTGTGGGGAGGAAGGATGTGTCAGTTGAGGATGGAGACATCGCTCTATACAGATAGATATACCTCAAACGGGGCGACAGTATAAGGGCCATTGATGAAAGCAGGCGGTGCGAGATCGTACATGACCGAGGCTCCAGCAAAACCAGCCGCTGTTAGAAAGGCTTCACAGGCGCATTGTAGACATTGTCAGCGACACAGAGCATGTCATGTAATGGATGAGACGCACATGTAAGATCACCGAACTGTGAGTCTTGGTTCAACCCAATAGCAGCAACATTGCTCAATACCATGTCTGGAACTGAATGTAAGCAGGAAGCCTCTTTGAAAATTCTAAAAAAGCAAACGTGCCAGGATCTTGCCACCATGTATCTCTGACAACCAGGAGGGCTGCAGCAAGTGGCTGGAAACTCAGCGACAGAACTACCATCAGGGATGCAAGGGCAACTAAATAGTGCTTATTGTTTGCTGCTCGAGTCCAGACCAGAAAGTTACTAGGAGAAGCATTAGAGTGATTGGGGTACCGTAAGAAGATTCTTACTTGTAGCGAGTATAATCTAGAAGTAGACTCCGATGAGGAGGTGAATCACCATGTACCAGATCAACATAAGGCTTGAGAGATATCAGACAAGATTGAGGATGATGATAGGGCAATCGGAGCACACCTGAATTTTCTTGATTTCTACGTCAGTCCATGCCCACATCGCGACAAACTATTCCATTGCGTTAGTGTGCAAACTGTTGGTAAGAGGTTGAGCTTACGATGGACGCTATCATGACAGGAGGTAGCGTCTGGGGAGGATCGATGAGCAAGGGTCATTCGGAATATATACGAGACACACATAAGCATAATGAAGGATCAGGGATGCCCTATCAGTGTCGCCAGAGGACCACCCTGCGTACAACAGTTGGTTATTAGGACAGCGATCTGAGTTTGGTCAAGGTGTCACTCATACCTTGATGTTTGTTGCTCAGGAACAAGGCGACCTCTAACCCAATCGCACCACAAAACATGAGTACAACGAAAGGAACCCAGAAATAGGGTCGAAGCGGCCATGGCACCCAAGTTCGACTATCGTTATGATTCGGGCTGAAGGGTGGAGGACCTGAAGAGAATAATCAATATCCTCGAATGATCGGGGGCCATCCAATCACGTACTGAGCTTCTGAGAGTTTGCAAACATATCATCTCGGTATGTGGCGAATTGGATGTGGTCTTGATCCATGTGTTGTGGCCCCTGTACACCACTGAAGGTTTGATGTGCATAGTCGGCTGATTGTGGGTGTAAACCCTGTAAGGAAGGAAGCAAGTTGTGTAAGTGTCTGAATGAGCCTTGACCATGGAAGTAACATGATAGTCAAAGCATCGGTACGTACTGGTTGGTAACCAAGCATGGGTACTGGCATGGTCGGCGGCATTGACTGGAAACCTGCGCTGGAGCGGCTCTGATAAGAGCCACGACGAGCTTCAGTGGCGTAGTCGATGAAGGGGGCTCTGAAGCCATGTTCTTCTACAGGTCCCCTTGACACCGCTGTCAAGTCAGAACCGAGTGAAGAGAATTGCGCCTGGTCCTGGCTCGCGGCAGGAAGGTTCTGCTGCACGAAAGACATGGTTGTGCGAAGGAGAGACAAGAGACCAGACAAATGAATGAGTGGCAGGGAAGGGCCCGTCGAGGAGTATATACGGATTGGCAGTTCAGGGTCTAGCCAGATCAGTCAAGATTTCAAGTGCTTAAGTGTTCCGTGTATGCCTCGTGGAAATTTTGCAAGTGAATGCCCCCAGCTCCACGACAGGTTTGCTGCCCAGTTCCGAAGGGCTGCGGCTCGGTGAAATCAAGTAAGAGTACCGTTTGGGGAGAAAAGGTCTATCCTGGTCGAGGTGTGTTCTTGACCGAACATGATGATCAGGGTTGGTCGCTGTCCGAGGTCAATACCTTCGAAGTTCTGGCAGTGATGGAAACATATATGTTTAGAGTGGAAACCAAACAGAATTTCCTTCGGAGCCAATTATAGTCTGGCATCATAGCTGAGGCGGATGCTTCTGTGAGAGTAGCATTGCATAGATAGTTGGAATAGATCGTAGTGGGCTCTTCGAAGCAGGTGCTGATAAAGTACTGACTTGGTACTGTGTACTTTTGCCAAGGGTTCGGAAGGATTGCAATGGCTTATGTAAGCCAGCTCTTGGCACTTTTACCGTAAGTCTTGGAGATCATGGGTAGGTCCAATCTTTCATGAGCTAACTCGTGGTCAAGCCACTCGTAGACACAAGGACGTTAGACAATGCATTGACTTTATGATTCAGACACAATTGGTCAGAACAAAGTTCAGAGGAATCACTGCCAGGTGCCAGATATTCTTAAGATATTCAACCCAGATTCGTGAAGCCTCTCGCGTCATGAGACGCATGTTCCCTTGTCCTACCCAGTTGGTCACCTCAGTCTCCCCACATACCCGAAATCCGAATGTCTGATAGATTTTGACCTGTATTGTCGACACCACAATCAGCGCTCTATCTTGCGAAAGCTTCATGTTACTGACATCGAGATCAGTGATGGTCTCCAGCATCATGGGGCGTCCATCTCCTCTTGCCTATTTGAAGGTCCTAGTTATTGAGTTTATGACATTTAGGCACATTGGGCTTACCAATTTCTCTGCATACTGGAAAAGTGCTTTACCGTAACCTTTCCGTTGATGTGCCTTCATCACGCCAAAGAGATGGAGATGCCATGCGTTGCGTGAGTATTCTGGGCCAAGTGTGTCCGCAGACAGTCGAGTTACTGTTGGGACAAACTGTGAGGTTGAGTGAGTGACTTTCCAAATCACTCGGTAACAAGCACTTATAACTGACGTACTCGATCCACCATTTCTTCAACCTTTCCGGAACCCTTTCCATGTATTGATTCCATCCTGCTGCACGTTGGTCCTCGCTAATATGGCTCCCTCAGATATTTCGTTCGGCAGGGATGCAAGGAAAGGCTCACGTCGCAAAAGCGCTCGTGCCAGGTGGATACCAGATTGCTACACCGACAATATCTTCAGGTCCTGGGCCTATGGAAATAACGTGTACCTGTCCTTCGACCAGTGCGCCTTGAATGTTGGCGCGCAGCTGTTCGGGATCTAGACTCAGATCGCCCCCCACCAATACGCCAGTAAATGGATCGCCTGATGTGTGTTCAGGTAACGAATCGAAAGTGTAGCCTAGATATCCAACATGCCTTCGAATGCGTCTGCGAGAGCTGCAACAGCCTGTGTTATCTCCGATTCTGGATGGAAGCTCGATTTGAGATCATGCAATAGATCAGAGATGAAGCTTCGGACATACGTGTAGGCTTCAGCGGCCGGACAACAGGAGCATTATCCAGCGCGGATGATTCCATTACGGTTACGACACAGCGATGCATAACATTGACCAACCCATCCTGTTTTTTCTTCGAGTCACAAGCCTGACTACCAACGGTTCCGAAGATAATCCATGATCACGAGTTGGACATGAAGAAAAGAGAAACATTCAAGGCTTCGTCCAGCCAATGCAAGGTTGTGCAGACGCTCACGGATGGAAGTGAATGCATGATGAAGGAAGTACGTCAACGTATCCCTGCAGTGTGTGAGCAGGCGCGTTGAAAAGATCAAGGAGAGATGATATTATTTCAATTTCTCGATTACTTTTTGAAAACCATCTTATCTAGAAGGTAGATCACGAAAATTGCTCACTGGCCGCAAGACCATATAGGATCTGTATGCGAGGTAGCAAGGGTTGGCCTTCCATGGGCGATTGGGACCTTCGAAGGTGTCGGTCGTGACTTTTAAGGTCGTGGTATAGAGCTAGGACAAGAACTTGAATGTATCACGCCAATTTCGCTGTAATCATCATACGGCTGAAATCATCCAAGTTCATTGACTTGTCTGGCGAGGTTGAAAAAGTTTTAAGCATTTCAACCATCTGAAGTACTGTGAGACCATGTTCGAAAATCGAGCACCAAGACATACCTCCTCCGCTTTGAGGTTTTCGCTCAGTAGCTTGGCTACCCTTTGGAGGTCTTTAATCATCAACTTTTGGTAGGCTAGCTCGGACGGTGGGACGTCAGGAAAGAATAGAGCGTATGTATTGAGGCATGTTTGCTTTTGCCGGCTGATCAAAGTCTGAGAACTTGATGAATTTTCACGATCAGAGGGAGACACGCGGCGATTTGTTCGCTGTTGGGTGGTTCTGGTACGACGACGTGGTGTGTTGCTTTCCATGTATTCATCGCTGGAGCCATCTCCTTCGGATGGACTAGAACCAGATTTGCGGCCCATATAGTCATCCTCTTGTTCTGCATCCTCGTCTTCTGCCATGTTTCCGGGGGAACGTGACACCTCCTCAGGTCCATTGTCATTGTCATCAGAATCATCACCACCCATGTGTTCCAACAGTACGGCACAAACAGAACGCCAGTCGTCCCGACTAATGTACTGGTCCACTACAGATGAGCTGCCCGGAGACGTTATTGAACCTGAAGTCCATCCAGAGGCAGCATTCTTGAATATTGCAAGAACCTGCTCGTCGTCTGGTGGTAGATCAAGACGTTGAAGAGCTCCAGGAATCAAATCAAGAGAAAGCTGCGTCATTTTGGGCTGAGCTGTTGGGGCATCTTCTTCTACAAAAAAACCTCCCCCGGATGGCTCGGTGGTTTCTAACAGAAAGCCTCCGCCGCCTGGGTTTGCAGGCTCTGAGATCTCATTGGTATGGTGGAGAAGAGTTTCCGACTGCTTTGCGACCGTTGTATCATTAGGATTTGCAGTCTTATCAAAGGCGTCGTCAATGATGCGCTGAATGTGCAAAGGCAAAGTGTGAAACAGAGAGTCAGACGATGTCATGTTATGGTGTATAATCGAAAGCAAAGAACGGATTGGTCGACTTCGGATGTGACTCAAGAAAGACCAAACATGTCCTTTCCAGTCCTTTGCTCAAACAAGAAGTAAACTTCGGGCAAACTTATGGATTTGTGATGAAGCTCGATTCGAGTTGCACGATGTGCAGCAGGGAGAAAAGGAAATGATTCGACAGGGTAATCCATTTGACCTCATGTGGTGGCAAACACTGAAAATATACGATTATGATGTATCCATCTCGTCGCCGCCAATTAACGTCAATGACTCTTCGATTATAAGTTTGCGAACATCTTCTTTCTTCCATGCCGTTGTTCCCCTTCTGAATTTGTAATCCCTTTCTTTCTGCACTCGTTGATTGGGCATCTCCACATTTCTCAGCATCTCTGTGTGATTGGCGGTGATAATACATGCGTCGATGTTGGAGCCTGATCCGAGATCGTTGAAGATACCGGCAGCAATCGCCGCTTTGACAAGGCTCAATGCGTCCTCTCGCTATGAAAGAAATTTATGTCAACGACATTCGGCATTGCCAGATTCATGGCTCACCTCCATGTTAGGCTTCCATCCGGACTCAAAGACAGCCATGGCAGCCAAGCTTCCCGATCCCATGGTGACATATGGTAATTTGTCGGTTGATCCATGAGGATGGATGGTGAAGAGGTGAGGACCGGTAGCATCGACACCACCTAACACAAGTGCAGCGCCAACTTGGCCCTGATACCTGTTAAAGACTCTGTTGATTCACATGTTGACTAGCTGCGACTGTAGATCTACCTGAATAGCATTTGTTTCAACATTGTCATGGCTGTCACCACCCGAGGTTTCCGACCAGTTTGAAGAGCATGCATTTCCATGTTCGAGGAGATTAGGGCCGTGGTAAATTCTGTGTCTGCGGCTGTTCCTGCCCCGCAACATCTGATCGATTCAGTAATATAATGTATCTACACATAGCCATTGTGAGTCTTCCGTCCAGCAAATGCGCTTGTGCCAACACACCTTTTCACAATTCTTGTCTGCTACGATTGGACCTTCCGTAGCTCGGGTGTCGGCACCCAATACAATTCCATCCTTGAACAGACATCCGACAATAGTTGTTCCAGTACTTGTTGCTTTAGGCAGAGGAAGTCCCTTCTCGGTCATGAAGTTGTTTCTGTGATCATGATATGAAGTCAGTTGCACTCGAGTTCACAGAGCTAAGGCCAACCCACCTCATTTGATTTGAAAAATCAAACCCGGGCGACGAGTGCACTGAGGAGTTGGTCATGATGTGGTCTATCTGTAACGGCAATGGTGAACTAGAGATGAAGGAAGTCGTGAAATGAGTGGCCAAGAGGACCGCGTAAGCCAGGCAATATGCGTCCGCACGTGATGTCACATCGCGCTCTAGCCTAGCAAGATAAGATCAAATCACAGAAAGTACCTTTCTAACTCTTGCCATAATCATGACCACCATTCAAACCACGATTTCGCCACATAACCAAGAAGCATTCGTTACTCGGACATACCCTTCCGAGCAGGACCTCGACAAGCTCATAGAGAACGCTTCTATTGCACAGAAGGCATGGAGCGCTGTGTCAATAGACGATAGGGTGGCTATTGGCAGGAAGTTCATGGTATTTATTGAGCATCAGTCCATAATGCACCTATTGACATATAGAAGGGTGAATTCAGAAAGAGGAGCGATGAAATACCCTTAGAATTGTCGCGTCAAATGGGTCGGTACGTCACCCGATTTGCTATCTATGTCAATTTTGTTCCTGTTGATCGATGTGCTTCTAACAGGCCTGTATCGCAAGGCGCCGGGGAAGTTCGTGGATTTCTTGAGAGAGCCGAATACATGCTTGACATTGCCAGCTCAGCTCTAGCAGATGTTACACTTGAAAATACCGACAAGCCAGGCTTCCGGCGGTATATTAAGCGTTGTCCGTTGGGTGTGGTCCTTGTGGTCGCGCCATGGAAGTTCGTTTGCCGTTCACTCGATATTAATGGAAACTCATGAAAATTAGTTTCCCCTACCTAGTGTCTATCAACTCGGTTCTTCCCGCAATAATTGCCGGAAATGCAGTCCTTTTGAAACCCTCACCTCAAACCCCACTCACCGCCGAACGATTTGCCCTCGCGCTGATTCGTGCGGGAGTACCTCGAGGCATCATTCAAGTTGTTCACCTGTCACCAGAGTTGACAAATCATGCGATCAACAACCGTTCTGTGAACTTTGTCTCGTTCACTGGCAGTGTAGTGGGGGGTCGATCTGTCGCGAAAGCGGCCGCAGATGCCCCTGGATTTACTGGCGTCGCATTGGAAGTGAGTTTTGGTCCCTCCGCCCTGAGACCATAGCGATGAACCCTCTTAAACTTTGAAAGCTTGGTGGCAAGGATCCGGCATACGTCAGAGCCGATGCTGATCTAGATTATACGGCTGCTGAGCTGGTTGATGGTTTGTCATTCTTTTTCGAAAGAGCGAAACCAGCAATTAACGCTTGACTGGAGGCGCATTTTTCAATTCTGGTCAAAGTTGTTGTGCGGTTGAGGTAGCAAGGCCGTTGCCCAAATCTCTCTTTCATCTCAGCTGACACAATTTTGTAGCGAATCTATGTCCACGAATCTGTGTACCAGCCGTTCCTTGACCGATTTGTCGCCATAGCCAAGGTTTGCATCCGTTTTCTCGAATATCGTCCTGAATCAAATATCCTTTTAGACATACAAACTTGGAGACCCAACGTTACCAGAAACAAATCTCGGCCCTGTCGTAAGCCTTGCAAGTGCTGCCCGCATTCGCAAACAAGTCGCGGATGCAGGCAAGTCACCTAACCTGAAAAGCTCGAGCTCGTATTCACTGCTTTAACAGTGACTGCTGGCGCGAAGCCGTTGATTGCTGAAGAAATTTATCCCCAAGCAAAAGAGTAAGCTTCCACAGACACACTGAGAATAGCTTTGATTATGAAACCTTAGCGGGACGACTTATGTTGCCCCCCAAGTCCTCGTGGATGTTGATCATTGTGAGTATACTCATCTTTACATATTGAAATTACCTTTCTTACGCTGTATCAATAGCGATGGATGTCATGACTGTGTGTGTTCATTGATGATTATCTAACCAATCGCTAAACCATGTCGTACACAATAGGAGGAAACGTTTGGCCCTGTAGTTGGCATCCAGAAAGTCAGTCGCTTTTCAGCCACTAGACTCGCTCACCTAAGGCTTAATTGAAACAGGTTTCCTCAGACGAAGAAGCCATTCAATTGATGAATGATTCACCGTATGGCCTCACCGCTTCCGTATGGACCAATGCAGAGGACGATCAAGAAGCATTCCTGAAGTTTGTCGACGTCTTAGAGACGGGAACTGTCTTTTTGAACAGGTGGGAACCGTTGCATCTGACTAGAAAAAATGACTCACGATTCAATTGACGTCTAGGTGCGATTATCTAGATCCTGCACTTGCTTGGTGTGGAGTGAAAGACAGCGGACGCGGGGTCAGCCTGAGTAAATTCGGTCAGTTCACATATCCTAATCTACTCGAGACGTTGATTCGAAACTACCCTAGGGTATGATCAACTAACGAGGGCCAAATCGGTGCACATGAAGATTAAAACATCATAGACTACTAATAGGTCCCGCTCTATAACGCAACTGTCTTATCAAAGTCCAAGACGTCGTTGCTTGTGAAGTTGTATCATGAATATACAATGATCAGAATAATCACCTTTGAGATGAAACTTGCAGAACGAATTTCTCGTCTACCTAACCTTGAAGCATATGTTGTGGTGTATTTGTCGGAACCTTTGGGAAAGACCAGTTATCGAATGGGGATATGATTGGAATTCAAAACTTACTCGCGAGTAAAGACGCTGCTTGTGACTCTGGGATACATCCAAACATGACACGGACAAAGGTATGATTCTCTGAAATATGAAATGCATTCAATTTCTCAAGATCACACTTAGAACAAAGGAAAAGGCAAGGGCCGATCTCGCAAACCGCAGGACGATAGGTCCGATCTCATCGAGAAAATCGACATGCAGAACGAGCGTTTCTACGCCTATTATAAAGCACAGAAAATTGTGCCAGACGAAGAGTGGGACTTGTTTATGGATGCCTTGCGGCAGCATCTTCCAACCACATTTCGCGTTGCCGGTAGCAGACAGTATGTTCACAGATCTACCGTTATGTTTGATTATCTCACATACAGATGTCCAGGACAGCTAATACGCTGAATGCTACCATCAAGGACGTACATGTTCCCAGCTTAAGTAATGTCATATTCGAGGGTCAACAAATACCGCCACCTGTTCAAATACCTTGGTACTTGCGTTGCTTTTTTGCTGCAACAGCACTTACTAATCGTTACAGGTATCCAGACGGACTTGCCTGGCATTTCAATGTGCCTAAGAAGGTGCTCCGAAGGTCCCCTGAATTCAAGAAATTTCACTCTTTTCTGGTGTTCGAAACGGAAGTCGTGAGTCTGTCCTACCCGGGCAATCCAAATCCAGCCTTCAACAAGAAGTAGGGAAATATATCACGACAGGAGGGGGTCAGCATGCTACCACCTCTATTCCTCGACGTGGAACCGCATCACCGAGTGCGTTCGGAATCCAGCAATGATATGTCTCATGCTCATTCTTTCACTTATAGGTGATGGACATGTGTGCAGCACCAGGGTCTAAGGTTTGTCTTCGTCTTATAGCATGATTTTGCATTAACGATGACCAGACGGCGCAAATCCTCGAAGCGCTTCATGCCCGAGACACAATAACGTCGACTTCAATACCTTCGGGTCTTTTACTTGCCAACGACAGTGATAACAAGCGAACACATCTTTTAATTCATCAGTCAGCACGTCTTCCAAGCCCAGCTCTCATGGTTACCAATTTGGATGCATCCAACTACCCCTCTATCAAAATTCCTACACAAAATAACAATGGCACAACTCATTTGGGGCCCCTGCTGTTTGATAGAATTCTGTGCGATGTGCCTTGCAGTGGCGATGGTACAATCCGGAAGAACATGGGAATTTGGAAATCGTGGCAAACAATGGATGGTAATGGATTACATGGGTGAGGAGCAAATCTAATTTGATTCGCATACTCAAAACTCAAAGGTTTGTTTCTCAGCTTACAGGTTCGCATTCTTCTACGCGCGATGAAGATGCTCAAAGACGACGGTCGAATTGTGTATTCAACGTGCTCCCTCAATCCAGTTGAAAACGAGGCTGTTATTGCCGAAGCGTTAAAGAACAACCCAGGTACGTGATATCAGTTTCCGTTTGTTATGGTCCTCACTGAGTCTTGGGATCCAGCCTTTGAGTTAGTTGACGTTTCTTCTCAGCTACCCCAACTCAGACGTAGGCCTGGGTTGACGATCTGGCGCGCAACAGCCGATCGCTCTGCCGCCACTACCTTCGAATCTTACGAAGAATTAATGAACTCCTCTCTTGATGACTCACTAAAAGCAAAGATGACGGAGGGCCATTGGCCTCCCAAAGATGTGGATACGTTGAACCTCTCTCGATGGTACGATTGTTGATACAATCAAGGGGTTGGCTTCCATCCTGACATCTGTAAATGCACTGCAGCATGCGAATTTATCCTCACCTTCAAGATTCTGGAGGCTTTTTTGTGGCAGTTTTGGAGAAGGTGAAGAAGTTGACTGACGAGTCCGGGGGCTCTTCCTCGTGAGTAAGTTGAAGTTCTTGGGGAATGCATGCTCACACGGTTCAGTGAACGCAAACGGGAGGCGAACGATCTCATCGAGCTACCGGAACCGAAAAAGCAAAGGATGACGTCTGAAGCTCCATATCTTGCCGACGACGATTTGATGACCGATGGTCTTGTTGAAGCGGTGCCAAATGAAGTTGATTCTATGGATACAGAGAAAGGTTCAAGGAAACTGCGATCAAAAAAAGAATCGCTCGGGAAGGGAGGAGGATCCTTCAAGGAAAACCCTTACACGTTTTTGGCTGCCAATGACCCAATCCTTCTGACGTGCATGTAAGTTCCGCCTTGATGCTATAGCTCGTCTTTTGACCTGACCTTCAAGTGACCGCCTGCATATAACCTCTAATTTTCCTTCATCTAACGTGCTCGTGCGAAATCCAGAAGGAGATGCTGCTCGTTCCCTATATCTGGTCAACGATATCGTCAAAGCTGTCATACAGAACAACGACTACAACCGGATCCGCCTTACCGCAGCTGGAACGAAGGTTTTCTCGAAACAAGAAGCTGGCAAGGGCACTGATGCCCAATTTCGTGTTCTTGGGGAAGGACTTCCTGTGGTATTGCCATATATTGATCCAGCGTCCGTGGTCATTGGCGACATGGCGACATTGAAGACGTTGGTCGAATCATATTATCCATTGTGCTCTGCTTTTGAAGAACCTTTCCGAGGTGTTGCTGAAGCACGATGTAAGATCCCCTTGACTATCAGTGAATGCATGTGATTCAATCGTTCAACAGCGCCAGGAAGCCATATCATCCGATTTCCGTTCGGAGAGCTCGAGGGTGCACTGTGCGTCGGAATCTTGTTTTTTTTTCTACAAGGAGCCTAAGCTGTCTATGAGTTCAGCCTCTCCCACGATTTAGTGCTACCTATCTGGAAATCCAACGTGTCCCTCACACTCATGATTGATAAAAAGGCAAAAAGGTGTGTTTCGCGCTTGACTGAGTACGCACTTCATTGACAACCAAAACAATTTGTAGTGCTCTTAGCCTGCGTCTCTTTGGTGCTGATATAACTACTGCTGGAAAAGATGTGGAAGCAATGCAGCTACAAAGAGAGGCTAGATGATATTATTGTTGTACTAGTTTTTCTTTATCTCAGGCTTATGCCACGGGTAACAAGGTGTTGAATTGACATGGAGCTGCTGGAGGGAAACAAAACGACAGCAACATGACAAATCCGCCATACTTCAAGAATTTAGAATGACGGATTGTAACCATTGGTTGTCTTCGATTCGAGGGTTAAATTCTTTGATTCGCCTTTGAAGATCTTCCAGCTGAATTTCCGTAGAATTGTCGTCATCTCTCATGAGGATGTCTTCGCCGTCACTTGAAACATGTGATGACCAGGCTTCGAAGAATTGTTCCATGATCTGAATGCCATCCTCGATCACTTCTGAATCCATTGTGTCCAAGTTATTGTTGTGTTTCTCTTCACAAGATCAGGAAGGTTGATTTAGTCCGCCAATATACTATGAGAGTAGACAATATAGGCCGGTTACCTTCGTTGTAATCCTCCAACTCTTTGGCATTTCGCTTGGCCAACTAAAAGTTTTGTCAAAAATGTCACGATTATCAAAGATATTTCTGCGCAGTCCACCTTGACGACATCTTCCGGAAAGTTAGCGAGCTCGGCGACGTGGATACCAAAGCTCTGGTCAGATATGCCTAAATGATATCAGTCGCCTCATATGACCAGGAATAAGTCTTCCGCGCACCAGGCTCTACGCGATACAACAGAGTTATGCCCTGATCCCTGGTAGCTTGCTCGGACTGCTTCACGTGGGCGACGACGTGCAGATTTTTTACATGTGGTATTTGTTGGTCAAGTCCCGTGAGCTCGTGGAAATGGGTGGCAAAAAGGCAGAAAGCATGGATTTGGGATGCAATATGTCTGAAAATATCAAAATCTGGTGGCCTTCAATGAATGCATAAATCAAAGTTTCTTACTCGGAGATTGCCCAGGCAAGCCCAAACCCATCATACGTCGAAGTACCTACTGGAATGAGTCTGGAAAAGAAAGGTAGTGAATACCACACTGACCTCGTCCCAATTCATCAATAATGATCAGAGAATCTTTGGTTGCAGACTGGACCAACAATAAGCAAACAATTGATCTGGGGCACAAAGAAACTCACGCGAAGAATGGTTGCCGTCTCAAGCATTTCTGCCATGAATGTTGATACTCCCTTCAATTGACTATCCCCTGCACCGACTCTACAAAGAATAGAATCGAAGACAGGAATTTCTGCTTCACGGCATGGAACAAAACAGCCAATTTGCGCCATCAAGGATATTACCCCAACCTAGCAATATAAATCAAATTGAAGGCGGGTGAAGCAAAATGCATACTTGGCGAATATATGTCGACTTCCCCCCCATATTAGGCCCGGCTTGAAACGTCGAGAGGATAAGGGGAAGTATGGTCATTGATCAGGAATGAGGGCTCACTTATGATTTGGAATTCGCTTTTGTCTTGCAAATGCACAGTAACTTCGTCAATAATCTCCCACGTATCATTGCATGGGCATTTACCTTTCATCATCTCCACATCATTGGGGATGAAACTGATACCTTCTTGTATCTCCAAACACGGGTGCCTTGCTTCGCGCAAGATGAGATTTCCAGAACCTAGCAGGAACGTGTGAAAGGCTTTCTCTTCGGTATTCTGATGAACATCGACCTTTTTGCACAATTTTTGGTTTTGTATAGTAAATGTTGGAATGCACAGAAACATGAGCGAAACTTGATGGCATCAGTCGAACCTTAATCCAATAAAAGCACCACCCGAGCACTGACCTGAGAATAACATCGAGGTGTGCTATGATGTTATTGAGCGCCTCGAGGACAGGAATATAGGTTGCTAAAAACAAAAATAAAAATGGCACTTCGATGATTTACTAGACTGAGAATTCTTACCAGCAATTCCGACGACTTCCTTTACCAAACCACTTTGAGTACGCACATAGGTTTGTGAGATTTCCTTGAAATCTTCAGCGTACTGCTTCAACGTTGCCGTCGTAAAGAAAACCCCGCTCTTGTTCGTGCCAAGTTCAATGTATCGCTTCGAAAGTTTTTTTGCGTCCTAGATCACAGGTTATTGAGTACCAACATAGTTTATGATGGTCAACGGATTACATTTTTTGTCAAACGGAAACAGTAGCCGTAGACTTGGTTGTTCTCGAGATGAAGCTTCTTGTCCAATTCGATATCCAATTCTTTGCCTGCTGCGTGGTGTTCGGCGTCCAAACCATCCCGTACCTATGGTCTGTGGTTTGTAGATAAACATGAGTGATATACAGAGTCCAAACAAACCTGGACAAGTCTTTCAGCGAGCTCTTGGAGCCTTGGGTCATAGTCTGGTTTGATGACGTAGTTATGATTCTCAAGCTCAGTCAAGTCCAAAGTCTGCTCCACCATTTCGCCATATTTTTCCAGACTTGTTTGACACTCCTGGATGACAACGTCGAATAAACATTAATCGCTGAAGAAAGATATACTGACTCTGAACCCTTTAAGGTATGTTTCATCGAGCAAGGTTAAATATCTCGCATCCTGGCATTCGGTAGCTGTCAAAATCTCGACCAAACCAGACAACTGTGACAGATAAGCTCATTGAGGATAAAGTGTCAAATTTCATCACCTACCTTGAGAACCACTTGGTAAACCCGTACAACATCCTCTAACGATGCAATGGACCTCTGAAATCGCTTGCTGATACGATTGAGATCAGGCATCGACTTCATGGAATCTTCCTAATATAGATTCAGTATGTAGACAGCTAATGAACATAAGGCCGAACCTGAAGTGTTCGCCGACTATTTGTGTCTTCGAAGAAGATTTCCACGAGATCTTGTCTTTTATCTAGAGAAAGTGATTTGCCAATCAACCAATTTTCGGTTCATTAGCGACGTATACGAACGTATTTCATGAAGGTTAATGAGAGGCTGTTTGAGCCACGTTCCCAACAGACGGGCTCCTTGCGCTGTTTTGCATTTGTTTAATAAACTAAACAGTGTAGTGTTTCGATTCAGCCCCTACTCCAGACACATTGGGTTATTCTGTTTGGCGAAAGAAAGAAAACCAATGTTGGACGCACAACATTACCGGGTCCATCAACCAAATTTAGGGCACGTAACGCGCTAGCATCCAGTCTCATGTACTGAGACAAATCGTGCGTTTTTAGAGTAAACGAGCCATGGTTTGTAGGGTCGTTCAAGAGCGAGAGGTAGAGAATTAAGGCTGAGAGCGCGGATGGTGCAGTTGGTAGGATCAATTGAGCTTAAGGTCGATCAGACAAATATCTCGATGAATGAGCAGTTGTCATGTAGGGCTCACGAATGGTAGCTATATGGTCTGCGGAGCTGGTTTCCGTTGTGCTCTTCAACAGTCGAGGAAGATCATGGGATAGGTTTTTAACAGTGAACTCGCCTGAACATAGTGTTAGATAATCGCACTTAATGACAATGTGACAACACATACTTGGTTTGCGTTCCGTTATCACTACTCCACATCGATCCAAGACCGCTTTCAATTTATACAAATCGATGTCACGATCGGTATTTCCGGAAGCTGTGCCTGTTGGAACGATGGCTTCCTTCACAGAAAGTTGAATAACGAGAGACTGTAGAAGAAGATGATGCTACATCATTCCATCATAAGACACTGTCATTGATTGATTACCTCAAGATTCGAAAAAAGGTCATTGTCAATGAAATCTGAGACCCCAATTTCATACATGGTCGTGTCAGCGAATGCAATTCCAACCGAACGCAGTTTTGTATGGGAAGAAAAGGTATCAACGGGAGCTGTTGCTAGTTTGACGGCCATAACGATCGGAGCAGTTAGGTGGTCTGAGTTACCGAACAGCAGTTCTTCAACTGCTTGCAGATTTCCAGGAGACGCCTAGGTAAACATGACCAGTTAAGGAAGCAGACACAGATTCTGCTGTAGACCTTGAATGACGCCACGCACTTCTTTGTCTAAACGGAATTTGGCACACTTCTTCCCTTGACCAGCTTCCGGTACCCATATTTCAATGCGCAGCTGCCTCGAAGTCAGTGCATCTCTGAGCAGAATGTGAGCCACTGTTGTCTTCAGAGTGACGCTTGGAAGTCCAGCAGAACGTCCCCCAGCTCCGAGATACTTGATAACAGAGTTAGTGTGGTAAACATGTTGAGCGACGTATATGGCATCAGGTCCGTAGGCAGCATAATAGGAATCGCTTCCCGTTCGTAAGAAAAGACGAAGTGTCCCCGTTTCCGGTGATTTCGGTAGTAGCTTCGTGAAGAAAGAGATGAAGCCGGGATCAGTAACATGATCTCGATAGTCGTAATTTCAGTCAAGACATATAAGCAGACTACGACAGCTAACATACCAGTCGAATCTTTCTCCGCATCCTTTTCCTTTCCGTACATCTGTGCCATATTGTCTTTGATGATTTTGTGAGGTTGGACGCAGTCCAATTTCAATGGGTCACTTACAACGCCAAGTGACCGATGTGTCACGTAGGTACATGATGTGACATTACGTGTCTAGAGTACACAGAATATACTGCTGACCAACTGATAAGCTAACTTGGCGTGAGTATCACCAAGTGCGGATGGGAAAGGATGATGTAATCTGATAATGTACTGTGATGAGATGTTATGTGAGGAGTGAGAAAACCCGGCATAGGTCCCAGTAAGAATCACCTTTGCTGCAGGCTGCTGATATCAGCTGAAATCAGGTGGGGTAGCTAATGGAAGATCACGGCAGAAAAGGGGGACTGTGGAAGAATTTGATCTTCCACAAACTGCCTAGATCAGACGTGCATCAAATACTCATCTGTTGATAACTCTCAGCATCTTCCAGTATTGACCCTCATAGGATTGCAGTTCCCAGAATATTAATTACAGGATAATATGATTCCAAATGATACTAGCAGATAACTTATTCAATAAACTATGTACCCGTGGGCCATCAAATCTTGATTGAATCCCACTGATCCCTTCAATTGACATGCCAATCTCAAGCAGACACTGTTTTAACAGCCTTTTTAGCCTTCAATTTCTCCTCGCAAATCTTGTTCCAATTCTGGATCAGATGTATAATGAACAGTTCAGTGTACAGCCAAGTTATCATCTAAGGCCTGCTTGACTTTGTCTTTAGGAACATGTTTGCAATCACCACAGTAGAATTGGCCAAAAAGGTTTCTAACCTCATGTCAGTTAAGATTACAATATACTGTAAGAAACCTGAAAAAGAAAACTTACAACAATGAGAAACTGGTTTTTGAAAATATACATAGAGGTCCCACTTTGCCTGTGGACACCACTGAAGGGATGGATGGCGGTAGGGATTTATCTTCACTGGGAGCTTGTAGAAGGAATGTTAAATTGACAACAAAATTATAAATGTGAGCTGAGGCCTACATGTCAAATCATCCTGAGCTCGAGGCAGTGGGTTTTCTTTTTCATTCAAAGATGCAACACAAGACTTTATGGCTGTGTTGGCCTGGATTGCAGACCCATTGCCTTTAGCACTAAAATGCCATGAATACAAAGTTAATTACTATATACAAAGCACAAACAAAAGGACACACAATGGGTTCTTCACAACAAACAGCTAGTTGGAAATGGCTTGTAAGACCCTGAAAAGAATATGCAATAACATACACACCTTTGGTTTGGCTTTGCCTGCCTCATTCAACAAAATGAGACCCATGCTAGACATACCCTGACTATTGTGACCGGGGGCAGCCTCTTCACTAGCTATGATAGAGCCCATCCCAGGGTCACACTGTTCACCGGCACCTTGGAAAACGGGGTGTGGTCAGCCACACCTTTGCCCTGGGGTACCACAGGTGACTCTGTTCCAGTCAACTTCAAAACAACTTTGGGTGCAGCCTGCAGAACTACATTGAGTTCTTTAATGGTGATGGCAGCCAACAAGACAATGACTTGGTCAGTTGCAGTGGTGTTGATGGCTTCAATAGACAAAGCTGTAATGAGTTGTGGTCAGAGAAAACAAGAAGATGGAAATGTCACACCTGTCATTCAAACCGCTGTCACAACACCAGCTGTGTCTGTGCGCACAAGCACAGTGATTTGTTCAAGTTGGTTGAAACAGGCAAAGCTGTAAGGCCATGTAGGGAGTTGCATCAGAAAGACCAGGAAAAGAGAGATTGTCACACCTGTCTTTGAACCACTCCCAACAACACTATCTATGTCATTGCCAATACACAGAGTCTCCAAGTTACCAATGCATGCAGCCTTGGTTGCCCTCTCTGATTTGATGGCGGACACCAAATGAGGCTGCTTGTGTTTCTTGATATTATGATTGGATTTGTTATCAGGTTCTTGTTTCACTTCAACAGGGAGAAGGCCTAAAAGTATACGGTTAGGGGCCTTCCTGGCCCAGCTGAGGTAAATGTCAGTGGCAAGACACTTGAGCTTCCAATTTCCATCCGCCAGTCAAAACTCTGGATAAAGCTTGATCATTTCTTGATAGAAGTACTGTGACGCGGCATTCAAGGCACATCCCCAAGTAGCTGGACCCATTTTTTTTTATCAGCAAGCTCGACAAAGACTTAACAAGCATGTTTGCAAATTTGAGCAGCACATTTGTCATTGACCAGAACACCGGCCGCATCTTGCAAATAGAGCATGGATAAATGTTGGTTGCCATTTCCTGGGTTGGTTGGAAGAGCACTTGCATTGTCACTTTGGCTTTGGGCAGGGTGGTTTGCCCATTGCCAAGAGTCCAAATTGTAACAGCAGGATAGTCCTGGCAGCAAAGGGCGACAAGGGGTGCTGACATTTCTAAGCCATGTGTCCCAACATTGTTGGCAACGGTGTTGCTGTTGGCCAAGCTTGTTATCCTGTCTAAGAGTTGGTCATATGCCGCTCTGTTTTGATCAAGTAAGGACCAACGCAAGAAGATACAAAAATATTAAACATACTGAAGAGCTTTCAGTTCACCCTGGGCTTGGAAATTCTGAGCACAAAGATTGTTGACAACCGGATTACCAGAATTCACCAAATCAATCTGAGTTGCACAATATCCATAGGGCTTTGCTCGGATGCTGTGTGGAAACTTGAGTGTGGTTGAGGGGGCTACAAACATGACATAGTTAATTGGAAGGAAAAGGGCCAAAAAAGAGGTGGGTAAGATTCATACCAAGCTAAAGATGTTGCTGGAGCCATTACTCAGTCCATTCCCTCCTGAAAAACCCCTAAGAGCTGTATCAGACAAAGTAAAATCCCGAGGAAGGAATAACTGGGAATCTGCAAAAGAAGAATGGCCAAACAAACTAGAAATTGGGCTGGACATCAACATCCTCAAAGGCGGGTATGTCATGGTAAGAACAAGAGAGCAGAAGGAGCAGGACAAGAAATTGATAGAGAAAATGCAATCAAGGCCATTGGTACTATCTGCCGCTGTGATCTGCTAAAATATGCGGAAATCAATTTTGTCCACATTGACCTTGAGTTTGGCAACAAAGGAGGACTTACACTAAAACTATCATGAACACAGGCTCTTCAAGGAATCGTTGTAGGCAAGAGACAGACTCTGCAGACAAGAAACAAGTGGCTTGCTGGGATCTTAACTGGATGAACAACCCCAATGCTGATGATGAAACAGAAGAGAAGAAGGTAGCAGTGGATTTCTAACAACACCAGCCAAGGTTAGCTTTTTTATATTTGTTCCCAAAACAACTTTCATTTTAAACCTATTTGCCACTGGCAGTATTCTTGATATTACCAATCTCCAAAGTCATTCATCATGGCCCTGGAGTCCATTGTTGTCATCTAATCTATCTAAAGTGTTTAAGAGTAGGGCCATGTCCATTCCCATTTGCTTAATAATAATAAATCTTTCATCCAAACCATCCTCCTCCATGTGATGATTATGTGGAATGACAGAGACCACAGAAAGAATTGACTTTGCCTGTATAACACGGTATCTGTCCAAACCTTGTTCTGTAACGGACCAAACAGTCAAGCACAACTGATTGAACAGAATGTTGTCCGGCCGTGAATAGACAGAAACAAGAGCTAGTGTCTGTCTTTTGTTGCCAATGATGGCATTGAAAAAGTATTGAACCTTGGCAAAGTTGATTTGGTCTGGTTCAGATTTGATCTGGTTGGTAATGTTGGATTAGAAGTCGCATAGTAATGGAAAGACTGTCAAACATGTATCTTAACACAACAAGCCTGCTGCAAATCAGTAAATGCACACACATTCTCCTTCCAAGCAGAATGTGCTATCCGACCAATTGGTAAAAGGAGGCAAGCCCATCTTGCAAATCTTGGATATTGAGAATTCTCCTCAACCTGAGAACCTGCCTTGCGCTCTGCATCTTCAAGGTATTGCTTGACAAGAGGCCCCTCAGGGCACTGGCTAACTGAGTTTGGGTATTGTTCTTTGGCTCAGAGCAAGACATAGCCATCTCTGATATCAATGGAGTAGTGCAGTTGATTGTCTTCTGTGCGATCTAACTTGGGACAGGCCGCCTTGAGAGCATTGATTTGGCAGTGTTGAAGTCCTTGCTGAGACAGATTCTGGTAAGGATTGGATGGTTGACGGAGTTCCGCCCCCAGATTGCCAATCAATCATTCCATTGTCCATGTTGCGTATAAATGAATTGGACCAACACGGGAAGTTTCAGGAGCCATATGAAGCAAGGAATGGATGCATGGGCATACAATGTGAAGACAGTCAGTTTGGCGCTGAACATAGAGTTCTTCAAATTCAAGACAGAACATCTGTCTGCCTTGAGAAGCTGCTCTTGGGTGATTCAGTGTTGATGAAGAATACAAACGGCATAAACAAGCTTGCAAAAACTTTGCCAGTATTTTTTTGGCAACACATTATACAAGAGTCTGGGTGCCAAACCGTAGAGATATGTCTGCCATTCCTTGGCTTTGTAACCGCTCAAAACCTTCTCAGCAATATTTTGTGGAGGATGGTCAATGAAACCAGGAAGGTATTCCTTGCAAGCACCAACCTCTGCTCTGTGAGACTTCCAGATGTTGTCGGTAAGGACTGCCCAATCCCAATCACAAAGATTATCTGTGGATGCACAATGAAAGGTCCCTTGCCAGAGGGGGATAAGCAGATCACCCAGATTGAGTGTGGGACCATGCATGCTGTTGCCTGGAAAGCCTGCAGGAATGCATTGCCAGCAATTTGGTAGGAGTCCCTCCAAAATGCTGGGGGAACCAATGCCAGTTTCCTTTTGACACTTTTTGTAGTTATTTGGATTGCAGGAGTTGAGGAGGTAGACCAGGTTTGTATGATATTTGTCTGGAGAACACCCACTGACATCATTAGGATCAATGTCATTGTGATCACACCCAGCCACAGTGTAGTTGTTAGGTTTAAGTAGGGGTGGGTAGTAGTGTGGACCGCCAGGAATATGTTGGCCTTTGAGCTGACAGTACAAGCAACAGGGATACACCCTGTGGTGTCAAGCAACAGGGATACGCCCCGTGGTGTCCAACAAGACCTCTCCAAGGTAAAGATAAAGAAATGAGTCAGAATTCTTTGAGTTGTTGGGCCCTGGAATAATGCCACCAGGGATAACATATTTCTTCCTGTAATGCCTTGTTAGACAGAATTCAAAGATAACCCACATATACATCCAGCAATCAGATTGCTTGTTATGATACAAGTGTGCGCCATCCATTGCAAACATGAGGACAATATCATCAGGTAAAATATCTCCTTGGCAGAAGGCATCAAGATAATTCTGGCTATGAAAAATGTTGTCATATTTGGGGATGAAACTGTTGTTCTCTTCAAGCTCCTCAATGATTTCCTGGGTATGTCTTGCACAGTGCCCAAGGTGGTTGGCAGTGACTGGATGCCAACCAAATTACTGTAGCTGGAAGCCAATGGGCATGGTGTAGAGGTGTTGTTGAGGATGTTTGTTTCTCCCACCACTTGTTTCAAGCAAAATGGAATCATAGCGGGGCTTGTTGTTACGCCTTGAGGTTCAAGCTAGGCTTAAACGTTCTGCAGGCGTCTAAGTTTTGAGGTTCGAAGTTCTCAAAGAATAACAGTCTGGGCGGACTGTCAGAGTCTTAGAGTTTCAAGGTTGTGCTCAACTTGGTTCTATAAAGAACTAGCTAAGGTTTACATGAGATACAGGTAGGTTTATATAGTAAGTCAGAGGGGCAGTGTAGAGCTGCGCAAGGCAGTGTTCATGAGGCCAAGGTGAGGAATAGAATCTAATGGAAGATGGTGGAATGGACGCGCCAGCGTCAATGAGGTGTACGCGTCATCATGGATGGAATGTAATAGAATGAAGAGGAATGATTACTAAGGTGAAAAGTAAAAAGGTAAAGAGAGATCGTAACACTTGTTGCATATGCATATGACACATTTGTTGAGATTGGCATATGGACCAGTATATGCAATGCAAGATGATGGGCACATGTCACTTATGATAGGGACAACACCGGTAAGTTCTTCAATCTCCTTTTCACTGATGCTAACAAGAGAATTGTGTCTTCTGGGTGTCATTCTAGTATATCTTCTTGGATATTGTTGTACACTTTGTCAGATGCACTTGTGGTTGAAACAAAGAGACGGAGCAACAGGAGAACATTGGGATTATCAATTTCAATGATCTTCTCTACAGGGTGACGGAGACGGTGTACATCTTCTACACTGAGATCCCCATTGTCCAGCAGAGCTGCTTCCAAAGCACAACAGAACTCGAGTGATGTCCTAAGGTTTTTGATTGTTGGTTCAAGACCCGGGTCCAGAGAATCATCAAACTCCGGCAGCAGCGGAGCAGGTGCTGGTGTGGGAGCATGAGTAGGCGGGGCGGCTATTGAGCCATCAACAATTAGCAGAAAAAGACAGTAATTGGTTTGAAACACACCTTCAATCTGCGGCATATCCTCCTTCTGTTCTTGAAACCCCTTCCACCCATCCAAAGAATGTGGGATTTGGAAACACCGGCAATGTTCACCGGCAGTGCAGGCGGTGGCAGCATCCGACGCGAGGCATGTGCACATGTTTTCCTTCTAATTTCAGAGTTTGTCTTTCCTCTCCACGCCGTCAGTGGTGGTCTTGCCGCCGTCGTGCTTTCCCCCTTTGCGATACCCTAATTGTCATACAATACTATATCTCCTTAATTCTTTTATCACAAGCTTTACAACCCCTCACGTTCACATAAGAATTCCGAGTCACTTGCATAATGCCTCTCCAACACGATGTCAATGGGCCTTGTACATGCATTAATTGTGGATGCCACCTTCCGGTCAAGCTTGCAAAAGGTGGAAATTCACCTGGGCATTATTACATCCATGTAAGTGTTTATAGAATGTGTTGCACATTTAAATTGATATTAAATTGATAATCATCACTGAAGTGTATCTCCTGTAACTACCATTATACATTCCCCAAGTCTGCTTGTCCCCATCCGCCTCCTCAGTCGCTACCTCCATTGCCTTTGGCCACCCATGATAGTCCCCCATCATCTTGGGGTATTGACTGTGCGAGGTCAGGATGCAAACACCGTGGCTGCACGCAGTGTTTGCGTCGTATGTGCAAGCAATGTTGCATCCCACTGCAGCCAGACTGCAATTTATGGGCCTATAGTTTTGACCAGCTCACGTCCAGGCAGCAAGGCAAACTGGCTGTACCCACCGCACCGACTCTGAACAATGATCTCCCTCCCTTTGATGCATACAATATTGCTGTTTTCAATGCTATGACTGCACACGACCCCATCCTCACTTTCTTCGAGAGGGAAAAGCACCGTGCTGAGGCCAAGCATCTCCAGAACAAGCAGGTGCTACAGCTTGAAGACGCTGAGGAGGAGCAGTATCAGGCCGCCATTGCTGCATCTCTGGCTGTGGCGCGCACTACCCCCCACGTTAACGGCTCAGCATCATCTTCCCAAGTCCCTTCAGAATCAGATACTCTCTTTGTCTCACCTTTTTCACCAACTATTCCTTCCCCAACTCTTCAAGGTCTTCCTTCTGGGTCACGCACACCGGCTGCCACACCCCTCTTACAACCATCAATGAAACCCACAACAGCTGTTTGCACCATGCCATATCAAGCATCAGCAACTAAACCAGGCATTAAGGCGCATATGACTGAGGTTTGGATGCGGCCGGAATTGGACAACACAAAGCAGCCCAAGCGACGCAACCGTATCAACCTCAACAATACCTTTTCCCTTGTATTCTGGCATATGGTATGTCCTTGCTTTGATTTCCTTGCAAGATAGACTAAGTATTTTTGTAGGATGGAAAGCCACCAAAGCGGCGGGCCATCCATGATTGTCCACTTTGGCCAAAGTGGATCTTGATGGATGCTGTCAACATTTGCAAAGAGCTTGACATCCAGGCTTTCCTTTTGGAGTACTTCGACGTGCGGAGCTTGCAGTGGATCACCTGCACTTGGTCTTACCCTCACACTGTCAAAAAGGATGGTTTCCTCCTTCTCCGGCTTCTGGGAACGGAGTGCCTTGGCCTCAACGACTACATCCAGGAGTCAATGAGGAGGGACACTCATCTTCAGCACAACATGACTGCTGAACGCACCAGTATCAAGAAGCAGCTTCAACAAAGGAGGGCAGTGCCCCAACCGCACCTTGTACATTATGTCTCGGACAACAATGACAACAAGGAGGAGGAGGTGGTTTTTGTTAGCCGCAAAGAACCGCTGCGGCTAAAACGGGAGGTTGAAGAAGATGCCGATGTCAACCCCCGACCATCTCAATGTCAGCGCCTTGATACTGAAAGTACTCCTCATCACCTCCCTCTTCCTCCTTTCACCCCTACTCCTCCTTTCTCCCCCACTTCTCATTGCCTGCCTCTTCCTCCTTTTTTACCGAGTCCTTCCCCAACCATCTCATCAATGGCATCGCCTTGTCCCATGTCACCGACAATGTCAATTCACAACCCTGAAACATCAAAGTGGTGGCCTGCGGGAATGTATGTGATCGATATGTCTATTGGATTTCATCAAGTCAATGAATTGAAGACCCTTCTTGATGAACGGCTCCTCACCGTGTTCCGTAAGAAGATCCCGCCAAATACATATCGCGATCAACGGTGACGCTGGATGGCTCTGACTCAAGAGCAGCGGGATAACTTCAAGAAGGCTGGTCGTACACCGGCGGGTCTGTGGTCAGCGGTTCCCAAGCATAGCAAGGCACCTCTTAACTAAAAATTGTAGCCCTTTCTGTATTACATTTTGCATATTTGTGTACCCTCCTTCACTTGTTTAAAGCTCCCCAACCTTCGCCTTATTGTTATAAATAATTATTTGCTTTGTAGCATATCCATCTACCTGTAGAGTAGCTCGTTTTGTAGCATACAATCATAATGTCCTTGTCATTGAATTTAAATAACATGTTGCGTGAAACTCTAGTCTTCTAAGGCTTGTGGGTTATGTCCTTGCTCCTGTAACTTCTTTAGATGCTCAATATTCCTCCTCATAATCATTTTGTCAAGGAAAAAGTCGAACTTGTCCGGCAACATTTCATGCACAATTGAGTGGTATCCCTGCAGCCAAGCATTGATTTGTTCGGCCACAGATGTATTGAAAAACCACTTCCCAAACTCGTCAAGGAGCTCCGGATACTGGATTGGATTGCAGTGCTCCTGGCAATATTTGTGCGTAACTTGATGCTTGTTGAGAAAATGCCACACATCAACGCACATTCTGATTCCTTTGAACCAAGGAAAGCTCTTCTCCGCTTGTTGATGTGCGAGGCAGTTGGTGTCGTAGAAAATTTGTTCAGGCTTTTTAGCTCCTGGCACTGAGAATGCATTCTGAACCATAACCTACTCGATAGAATAAGATATCAACTTCTTGTTCAATAAAGACTTAACGTACTAAAAAGTTGGAAACTGCTTCTGCTCCAAACATTGTGGCGCGTGCATAGATAATGCCACATGGACAAACCAGGGTTTGTTCATTATGTGTTCTCTTCCTTGAAAACTGGGCCTTTGCAACACGGTTTCCTGCTGCAGATTTTGAAGGACATGGATCCGGAGGAGGTACAGCCGCATCCTCTGTGCCAACAGTTCCTGGGATTGCTTGACTCCAAAGGCGGACACTGTTTGTGTTGTCATCTACTTCAAACCATTAAATTGTTGTTTCTTTGACATCATCAACATGGTCAATTTGCTTGGTGGAAAGGGTGTCGACGGGTTGGGAAGCTTGAGTGTGCCGAAACTGCTCTTTAAGAATAAAGTTTGAGGCTCTCTTCTCCTTGTTCTTGCGCTCAAACTCCTTGAGTTCTGGGTTAGAACACAACTTTGAATCTGGTCTGGTAACTGGTTCTTCACACAGAACAACTGCGCAAATGCCGTGTTGGTGGAAGTGAGTTTTACAGCATCAATGCCGGTTATTTTGAAGCGGCTCGTGGCAAGCAAATATCGCGCAACAGGGATGGCCCATGTTCAACCTATCTCCCACAATAGGATGACAATGACCTGAATCAATTCCATTGATTGTGAGTTTATTTTGATACTAATGATTGCTAAAACTCACGAATTTTGCCGCTTGGTGTCAGGTGGATTCTGTAGCATTTGTTGCATGCATGGTCCACAACGCCTGGTTGACCGTTTAATATAAAATCCTTGTTCCTTTTCTGCCATTGTCTCTCTGAACCTATCTTTTTGCAAGCCTGTGTGCGGCACCTGAAGGCAATGGTTTCCATGTCGTTTGTCTTCAAGTAAGCATAGTATGATGAATGCATCCCAAACATGTTCGGTAGTCAAACGAGACCCAAACTGCCAACCAGTATCTTTGAGACCCTTAAGATAGGTGTCCCCAAGGCTCATTTCATAGGCTTTTGCAGCATTTGAGGTGTATACCCTAGCAGATTTGATCAATAAGTCTTGTACCACTAAGAAGCTTAACTTGTTTGTCGTACCATGCAATGAGCATATTGTTTATCCAGGTACGGATAACTTTCTGTTCAACGGACTGATGTTTGCCAACTTGTACATACAGTGGGACTTCTTCGTAATATGTGCGCTCTCCATCGTGAACTGTAAAAGTTGTTATGATAGTCGGTTTTGCAATCTGTGAATTTAAGTGGTTGTGATCAGATGAGCATGATAGCTCATACAATACTCTTACCAGGGCAGTAGAGATGAACAGCCCATGCGGCCTGTACTCCATTGGCAGCTGTGTAGACAACAACTTCACAGCTGGTTTGTTTCTTCAGCGGACGTGTATTGCCACAGCCGACCGTTGAACAGACACTTTCACAAGGGTATATTGAGAGTGGAGCTATTACAGTACTATTAGTATGCATATATTCTGTCAATTCAAACACACACTGATACCCCGAGACCAGCCAAACTCCCGGAAAAGCTCAAAATCTTCGCAGGTCAACGGAACCGTTTTGCATTCCCAGACGTAATACTTCAGGATATCCCAGCTATCTTGAATTGATTTAGGCTCAATATTCAAAGCTAGACTCAGAAATTCCACAAGGCTCAAGGGTAAAACATCGGGCGGCACTTTGGGGTTACTTTGTTCAAGTGGTTGAGGTAGCAAGATGTTGTTTTTGAGGTGACCAATGAGTCTTGCATACTGAATTACCTTGTTCAAGGTGAGCTTTCTTAGAACAGGGTGATTTTGCAAAGCCTCCAGGGCTCTTATGAGGCGCATTGTTACAGAGGGAGTGTTGTGATTACAAGTTTTGCGCAAAGGACAAGTAAGCGTGACCGTGTTTGGTGCTTTGCTAAGCTAAATCATGTGATGATGGAATTTACCGCCGGTGTTGATGGCGTCGATCACCGCCGGTGTTTCCAACTTACGGATGCCCTCCACCCATCTGTTCATCCAAGGCATTTCCATCTGGATCTTGTTCTTGTGAAATGTCTTTGTGGCCATGGTGTTGTGTTACAGCTGCATTTATGGCATGATTCTATCAGACGATTAGTTTATCATGTTGAGAATTAACAGTATAAGACTCACCACAACATTGGCAGCTGGTAATCTTGATGACGATCCAGCTGCATTGGTAGGGTGCCACACTGGCAGTGGGAACAGCAGGAGGTATTGCTGCTAGGCCAAAATGGTCAGCCACCAGTGCTTGTGGGATCTGATACAGGAGATTCCAATGTGGTGCATGGCGGTGATACATAGAATTTGAGACCTTGGTGAGTTGTCCCCAACAGTAATGCTTGCAGTCACAGTAGTAGAGTTTGGGAGGTATGGCAAGGTGTGTAAGAGCGCAATGCAAAGCAAAGTTGAAAAGCAAGACGCAGTCGCACCACCACATCTATTTTATTATCTTATCTGGTCTGATGACACATCTCCTTTGAACAGACAGCTCTGAGTTGTCACTAGCCCTATTATTGTAAAATACTGTGCATTGGAATAACTATGTGAAATCGGTCTGATATGAGATGTTTTTGGCAGAGGAAATCTGGTGTCTCTGATCACAAATGATTCCAGCTGGTTTTGGCAGAGTGGGCCCTCACTGGGCATAGGTTTTTGTGCTTGTGCCTGAGACTTTTGAGGGCTTTGCAAAAGTTAGAGGAATTGGAGCTCTGGACCCGGACCAAAGACCTGCCGATCTGGCTGGGCACGTGATCCGAGAGGCATCCGCTTGGCATTGGGCCGGGTCAATTACCTATGCATGAGTGATCCCAGAATATTCAGCAATCCAAATCCAGAATTTGGGATTGAAAGCCAAATAAGCCCCAAGAAAGTCCTGAGTGTCTGGACCAGCTGATTTGTGGCACATGTATGCCAAGAACAAACCTGCTATATGTTAGGATTTGACTTGATCAAGACCAAACACAAAGGACTTCAACTGCCATCAATATCTTCCACTCTATTCTATATTTATCCACTCTGATCATATTACTAAAAATAGATACTCAAAATGTCTTGATGCCCAGCGTCAGGATTGTCTTTTTTCTCATTTACTTATTCTTTTCTTTTCATGCCAAGTTTGATTACTTACCATGAAGTTTTCATACACAAAAACTTCACTAGAAATTTTACTTACCAAAAACATATATAAACTTACAGTAGACTAGAACACCCCCAGTTGTTTCAACACTTTGTGTCTGACTGAGGGTGAGTTTGACTTCCTTTACTTTTTGATTCAAACTTCACTAAAACTTTACCTGTGGTCTTACAGCTGTTTGCATAAAGCATGGCACTAATCCGATGTTGTTGATGTAATACAAATATTTGGACTTCGTCAAATTTGGACGTTGGCGCCGTCGACTCTAACACAGCCCATATCATGCCTCCTAGGACACACAAATCGGCTTCTTTCATCATGGACATGGACTCTGAAGTCGAGCATAGTGATAGTGATATGTACCTCTCTGACCTACATGGCCCTCGAACTCCATCACCACCAGCAAACCCCCAAACCCAGGCACCTAAGGATGCTGCTTCCGAAGATGAAGCTGCAGCATCAAGACCTTCCACGCCAATGCCCGCTACAAGAAAGAAGAGGAAGAGAAACAGATGAAAAAGGTGTGTATTCATTCTGTTCCTATACCGTTGATCTACGCACAAATGGCTTCAACAATGCTCCAGAAAATGAGAAAACAACTCCGGCTGCCAAGAGCCTCACCTACATACTGGCTATTCCATCGGCTGAAGAGCTCAAGAAACCCACATCAAGACAACAAGCGAAGACAGTCTCCCTCACCCTCGCTTCCAATGAGCCTTGGGACACACTCAAAGCTCAACTTCTTGTCAAGATCAACTCTGCTCTCAGTCCGGCAAAAATTGACTTCGCCGACTACAAAATCAAGTACTACATCTTACGGATACTTCCCAAGCCCGGCCTGGAGCTCGAGACCGACCAGCAGTATCAAGATCTCATCAAGCGCTCTCAAGATATCAAAGGCAACACACCAACCATCAGTGTCGTGGTACGGCAGCTCACATCTCGGGTTGCTGAGGATGCTGGTGAAAAGGAGAATGTTGAAGCTACTGCCATGCTGGCATCAAAGGGTAACAAGGTGTGTTCATCCCTTCCGGTACCTCTTTTCTGCTTACGTTCAATGATCAGAGGACTTGCCGTGATCCTGAAACCCTCCCAGGGAATGTGGCAAAGAATAGTAACATCCAGTGCTTGCAAGAGCAATGGAAATGCCAAAAACAACAAAGTACATGTGTTGGTGTCTACTGCTTTCCCGATGCAGATACTGGCGAGCACCTTCCGTTGAGTCATGAACAACTCGATTGTTGGGCTTTGGCAATGGTATATTTTAGTTTCTGGAAAGAATCTCTGCTAATATATGCGCTACCTTCCTAGCTCAAAGGAGAGGAGTCTGCCACGCTGTACAAGCCACCAAATCACCGACTCTTCAACACAAAACGAACAGCCCTTTTACCCGTTCTCCAACGCCGGATTGAGGCCCAGAATCAGAAAAACACTCCTCCCACGCAACCAGTATTCAATCTTACACTCGGAAATGAGCTGGTTGGTCTCTTTCGTCAACCTGCCAAAGCTCTGGCTCCGGCTCCAGTGCCTGCTCCAGCTCCAATGCCTATTCTTGATCCTGCCCCAGCTCCTGTTTCAAACCATCATATTCCTGTTGGCTGCCCTTTCTTACTTCCTCCCTCTCGTTCTCCTGGTACTGAGATGTCACTTAGCACTTTCTGCACTACTCATGAGCTAGGAGATGCCATACTGGCATGTCTCGATGACAACTGCTACAAGAAATCAAGCACGGTTTCATTACAATTCAAGAGCTCAAGGAGATGGGCTTTCGTCTCGGAGAGATTGCTGCTCTTTGTGTTGCTGTTGATTCATGGTCTACTGCATAAATAACTTGTTTCAAAGCTCTTCTTTGCCAACAAAGTATATGTAATTCCCAATTCACGATTCGTCTGTATAATTGTCTAGAAGTAACCAGCATGAATGAAGTACCCCTCTGCATCCTCTGCTGTGATAATATCGAGCACCTCATACATGTCGTAGAGCATTCCGTCACTTTGTACATGGTTTTCAGTGGTGAGATAGTATACCTGATGGCGCCGTAAGAAATGTTTGATCTTTGAGAATGCTTCTTCAATAGGATTCAGGCCGGGTGAATAAGGTGGAAGATACTCGATACGGACTCCAAAACAATCCGCAATTTCAAGAATGGCATCGTCATGGTGAATTTGCGCATTATCCATCACGAGGACACTCAACGGTCCCGGATATGCACTGCACTTCGGCATCTAGATGATAATCAGTGAAAAAGCCTGCACAGACAGGAAGACAAGTAACGGCTCACTACAGTATACTCAATATACTCTAGAAATCTCTTCTTGGTAAGAGATCCCTCAACAACGGTCCTTGAGACCATTCCTTTGAGTGTGAGAAGGCCCTCAATAGAGTCCCAATGTCCTCGCACAAATCGCTGTCTTGCACATGCTTGTGTCCCAGTCTTTGATTGACCATACCAACGACTGACAGCATGGGCATCTTTGGAGAGCTCATCCAAGAACCCAATTTCTTCTGGTGCATATTGCTGATAAAACTGGCACATCTCTCTTTGTCACGTTCAAGAGCAATAATCTTGAGCTTTTTGAGGCTAATTCTAGCATGTTTGAGCTCCCTGTGGATTGTAGCGTAGTGCAAGGAGATAAAGTGGTTTGTTTCAAGAAGCCGAAGAAGCTCATCAAGGAAATAATCGGGATTCTCGCGGACGAGCTCAAGGAGATGTTGGAGATCGTCATGATCAAGCATGCGTGGTCGACCTCGACGGTTTGTTCCTGGTGCTATAACGTTGCCAGTATGCCTCCAAAGCTTCAGAATGCGATAGAATGTGCGTCTCAACAATCCACAGCAGTCAAGGATGTCATCCAGAGCTAGTAATCCACGTTCATAGAGCTGTATAGCCGCCACCTTGACATCACGGCTGATCTTTTGGTACATGATAGCTGTAAAGGCAAGCAGATAACATAGAAAGGGGGTATAGGAAGGGATACAGTGGGCTAGTACGAGGAGTACCTATGGACGCGCCAAAATTCGGCCAAAATCCCTCAATTTTTGATGAAGTCATAATTTGATCATTATAAAAATAAACGGCGCGAGTGCCATGCTCTCTGCAAACAGCTGTAAATATCTACAGGTATAGATAAATATATTTAGTCGTTTCAACACATTGTGTCTGACTAAGGTCTTAAACATCTACTCGTGCCTGCAAAAAGTGAGCATGGATATCAAATTTCCGGTTTCAATTTGACAGGTTCATGATAAACCTTGAATCTTTTATGCAAATATTGAGTACATTTCTGGTGCTTTCGGATAGTGCCTTTTGTTTTCCAAAACTCTTTCCTACTCTCCATTTATGGTAGGTTCTTCCTCAACACCAAAAATCAATCTCTACCAGGACTGCTCCTTTTGGCCTGAAATTTTGAATGGACGTACATATGTTATATTCAACTAACTCTGTATAAGAGACCTAAATATTATACCTCTTGGATCCTTTGATATTGGGTCAGTTCCAGAAATTCCACAGTTTCATAATGAGCACACAGACATTGCAGAAGTGAAAAATGTTCAACTTTTATTTCACAGTATTAACACATATTACAAGGCCTGGCATCTCACAAAATTTTGTAAACCTATGTTCCGCAGTGACTGAGATACATAGAAATGAAGCCCAGATGCCGTGGGAACCGTGCTTACTTTTTGCGGGCACGAGTAGACTATACCAACCAGAGTGAAGCTCACCACTGGTAGGTTAGATAGAGGTCTTTACCTTCCCCCACCTTTTCCTCTTGGACTCCGACCAGAATGACCAGAGTCTGAGGAGGCTCCGCGGACTCCAGTCATAAAATTTCTGGGTGAGATTACTATGTCAGGTCAGAACTGGGCTCGGAATATATTCCAAGCCCAGTCCAAGCCCAGTCCGGTAGAATCCGGTAAATTCACCGGAATCTGCTTGGAAACTTGGACTCCACGGTTAGAATGGACCATGCCAATCCGAGTGGAGTCCAAGCAGATTACAATTCACACTGACACCCCTATCTTATCTTAGATAAGAAAAATAAAATGTGTATAATGAGAATCAAACTGGGAACGTCACAAGTATTAAACAGCCGCTCTATAACCGCTGCACCATCAAGGCTTATAAAAAATAAAGATTAAAGGTCATCATATACATTGACGGCCTGGTGCACAGCCACCCATTGCAAACAGGTGTTCTTTTGCAACCTCACCTTCCTCTGCTCCCACCACCACCAATCAATGTTAGAGTGACTCTCATGTCAGGTGATTGACAGTTACATGTCACAGTAGTTATACTTCGCTCCAGAAGCATCCTGAAGTCCTTAGTTCCTGACTTCAGGTGAGTAGTACACTAGATATCACCAATATCATAGTTCCTAACTTTGGACTTCAGTTCCCTCGTTGCTATTCACTCCGTTGAGCTGAGACGTTAATACTCGGCACATAGGCTCGTTACAACTCGCCTCGTTCGCCTACTTCAACAGGTTATGGGCCCCGGCCTCTGAGCGCACCAGTAACTCATTTTCGCCTTTGCCAGTCATATCGTCACTCGCTCTTCGTTTAACTTTGCGTGCCACGTTGTCGCACGTCCATACACCACTCCTTTCATTTACACGTCGCTACACGCACATTTCACTCCCTATCACTCACAATGTCAACACCTGCTCCCAACTTCGCTAAACTCAGTGCAACCAACTATGCCACCTGGTCTGGCGAAATGGAGGCCTGGCTACGCGCTACTGGCCTCCAACGCATCGTTTCGGGGAAATCGGTTGCTCCTACAGTGTCCTCACCGCCTAAATCGACTGAGGAGGCCGCTTTGGAAGCATGGGAGTTGAAAGCGGACAAGGCAGCTGGGCAGATATATCTCATGGTGGAACACAGTCAGAGGGTTCATTTCAATGGCATCAAGGATGATCCAGTGAAGATGTGGAACGCCCTACGCGACGTACACGTCCAGAGACGCCCTGGGACATGGTTCAACGCTTATGACGACCTCTTTTCGATCAGGAAGCACGAAGACGAGACTCTACAGTCTCTAATCAACCGAGTGGACGACTCTATTCACACCATTCAGGATCTCCGGACCAGTGGATTCACTCTGGCCCATTTGGACGATGAACTCGCAGCCATGGCGATGATCCGAGCTCTCCCAGAAGAGTACAACGGTTTCGTTTCGTCCCTGCTCCTTCAGGACAAGTTGGACAGGTCCACAATTCAGGCAGCCTTCATAACAGAGGAAATCCAACGTCGTCGTCGCGCTTCGGACATGCCAGGCATTGGGAGTGCCCTTGCATCGTCATCCGCTCCCCAGAAGCTCACATGCGATTTCTGCGGCCTGGAAGGTCACAGAATCCACGAGTGCAGTGCCTATGACCGTGGCAAGCAGTATGCACGCGACAAAGCCCAGAATCGTCGCAACTACCGCGAAAAGGGCAAGGACAAGGCCAAGAACGCTCAAAATGCTCACAAGGCCAACAACACCTCTGAAGACACTTCTGTCTCAGAATTCGCTGGAATCGCAAGTGCTCGCTCTACATCCTCCTCCACTCCTCCTGACTTCGATTGGATTGCAGACACAGGGGCGACTTCTCATATGACCCCCCATTGTCACTGGGTGCGCAACTATGAGCCCCTTCGCATACCGATCAAGTTAGCAGATCACAGCATCGTCTATTCTGCTGGGGTTGGATCTGTGGTTTTTAACCCAGTTATTAGAGGAAAGGCAGCGATGCCTGTAGAGTTTTCACGTGTTCTCCATGTCCCTTCACTTCGCAATAATCTACTCTCTTGTCTCTACCTTGCTAAGCACAAGTCCTTCAAGATCAACATTGACTCTGATACCATGGACTTCAAACGCGATGGTAAAACGCTTTTCTGCGCGCCTATCTCATCCAGCAACTGTGCAACTCTGGAAGGAACCACAGAACCGGAATTTGAGTCTGCTCACTGGGTTTCAACGCTCCCACTCACCGCGTCGCTCTGGCATCGTCGCTGCTGTCACCACAGCTTTGCAGATATTGCCAAGATGCAGCGCGAGGGTATGGTTACTGGTATGGTCATTGAATCAAAGGACAAACCGGATCCGGTCTGTGAGCCTTGTTTAGCAGGCAAGATGCACTCCAACCCGTTCCCAACGTCGCCATCTCGTGCCATGATGCCTCTTGAGCTCATTCACAGCGATTTGCACGGTCCTCTCCCTGTTGCTACTCGTGAAGGCTACCGCTACTGGATCACGTTCATTGACGATTGCACGTCGTTCCGAGGCGTCCTGAAGCTCAAGAAGAAAAGCGAAGCATTTGAAGCTTTCAAAACATTCAAAGCATATGCTGAGAATCACTTCAACGCGAAAATCAAAGCTCTACAGGACGACAAAGCAGGTGAATACATGTCTACTGCCTTCATCAAATTCACGGACCAGTGCGGCATTGTACGACGCCACACGACGCGAAACCGCCCCCAACAGAACGGAGTTGCAGAACGAGCAAATCGGACCATGGCAGATGATATTACTGCAATGTTGGTTGAAGCTGGATTACCTCCGTCGTTTTGGGGCCTCTGCCTCGCTGCTCAAGTACACGTCTGGAACCGCCTCCCTACGTCGTCTCTGCCACAGGGAACTCCATACGAAGGCTGGCACAAGCGCAAACCAGACATGTCTCATCTTCGCATTTGGGGCTGTCTTGCATATGTCTTCATACAGCGAGATAAGCGCAAGTCCTTGCAGCCACACATGGAGAAGTGCATCTTTGTAGGTTATCCTAGCGGTTACAAAGGCTGGCAGTTCTACAACCCACAGACAAAGAAGTTTATCATCTCAGAACGAGCTGAGTTTGATGAACGCGTCTTTCCAGGGATTTCTGGCATGCCCAAGTCGACAAAAATCGATCTCACTCCCATTCGCACTCCCTCACTGCCGGAGCCTCGCACTCATGCACCTGCGCTCGATTCTGGGGGGGATAGCGACAAAACAGTGCCAGATGCTCCCAAAGAGTCATTTGAACATCCAGAACCTCCTGAAACACCTCTGCACTCTCCTAAGGCCAAATCACCCTCTCTGCCTCCCTCTCCCACTCATTCCACTCCAGAACGATCTCCTGAGCCAGAAATAGCTCAACGTCGCAATACACGCCACCAGTCGCTCCAACCACTTGTTGAGCCTCAACCTGATCCAGAACGCTTGCTGAGACGCACTACACGTGTTTCGCGCCCTACTGGTGAATGGTGGAAGGTGAAACACCGTCACGAGGTTCCTGATGAGCCACCTGTTATCTGGTCCGACGATGGAGGTGATTCTGATGACAATGCAGCTGAATTCGCAAATTCCGCTCTGGAGAGTGAACCACGCACCTTCAGACAAGCACTGCAAAGTAACCAGTCCGTTCACTGGCGCGAAGCCGCAACACTTGAGTACAACACTCTCGTCGACAATGGGACTTGGGAAATCGTTGATTTACCTTCTGGTGAAAAGGCAATTGGCTGTGGATGGGTATTCAAGGTCAAACGCAATGCGGACGGTTCCATTGAGCGCTACAAGGCTCGTATCGTTGCTAAAGGCTATTCTCAACGTCCTGGCATTGACTACAACGAAGTCTTTGCTCCCACATTCCGTCCTGCAACTCTACGCCTCATTCTCGCATTAGCTGCCATTGAGGACCTGGAACTTCGCTCTGTGGACATTACCTCCGCATTTCCCAATGGTGACTTGGACGAAGTGATCTACATGAAGCAGCCAGAGGGATTCCACATTGGAGCACCTCACCAAGTCTGCAAACTCCGGAAATCACTCTATGGTCTCAAACAGTCTGCTCGTCAATGGAACAAGAAGCTGCACTCTGTTCTCAGCGAAATGGGCTTCAAACGCATTGAATCTGACCGCTCTGTCTATGTCTACTCAAATGGCGAAGTCAGGATCATTGTTCCCATCTATATCGATGATATCACATTCGCTTCGAAATCCACTCCTGCCATTGACAAGTATGTCAAGATCCTTTCCCAACACTTCAAATGTCGCGATTTGGGCCCTACCAAGTATCTACTTGGTGTTGGAGTGGGTAGACTGCGCTCTACTCGCACAATCACGTTGCACCAGCGCCAGTTCATTGTTGACACCTTGGAGAAGTATGGTATGAGTGACTGCCATCCTGTGCTCACTCCCCTTCCTCCAAAACTCGAATTATCGCATGACATGGCTCCCAAGTCAGATGAGGAGAAACAGATCATGGCCAATGTTCCCTACCTCTCAGCAGTTGGCTCGCTTCAGTATCTGGCCACTATGACTCGCCCTGACATCCAACATGCTGTCTCCACTCTTGCTCGCTTTAATGCGAATCCTGGCCCCAAACACTGGCAGGCACTGAAGCATCTCCTTCGCTATGTCAAGGGCACCATTGAACACAAACTCACATACTCTGGCAACAATGTTGGTGATGAGCTCTTCACCACATACACAGACTCTTCCCATGGTGATTGCCCGGATACTGGACGCTCTACTGGTGGTTATGTGACAGTTGTGGCTGGTGGTGCGATTGGCTGGGGCAGCAAGTTGCAAACCATTGTAGCGCTGTCTACCACTGAAGCAGAGTATGTGGCTGCAGTTGAAGCTGGGAAGGAAATCATTTGGATGCGACACATTCTCTCAGAGTTTGGCTATCCTGTCAAACAGGCCTCTACACTCAAGATGGACAACCAGAGTGCAATCACAGTCTCCAAAAACCCGGAACACCATGGTAGAATGAAACACCTTGACCTCCGGTTCTACTGGCTTCGCAACACTGTTGACTATGGCGAAATTGCACCAAACTACATTCCTACTGCGGAGATGATTGCGGACAACCTCACCAAGGCAGTACCAGCACCTAAAGTCAAATTCTGTCGTGAACAAATGGGCATTTTACCTTAGTTTGTTTTATTTTCATTCATTCTTTCCATCCCTTCATTGTAGACATACGAGATCATGGGGGGGTGTTAGAGTGACTCTCATGTCAGGTGATTGACAGTTACATGTCACAGTAGTTATACTTCGCTCCAGAAGCATCCTGAAGTCCTTAGTTCCTAACTTCGGACTTCAGGTGAGTAGTACACTAGATATCACCAATATCATAGTTCCTAACTTCGGACTTCAGTTCCCTCGTTGCTATTCACTCCGTTGAGCTGAGACGTTAATACTCGGCACATAGGCTCGTTACAACTCGCCTCGTTCGCCTACTTCAACAATCAACACAACCAACACCACCACAACCATCCACCCCAATCCACCACCATCCACCACCATCACCGCCTCAACATGCCCACAACAACACACAACAAGGCAACAGCAAAGGCAAGCAAGCAAGCAAAGAGCAAAAGGGGGCAATGACAAGGACAAGGACAAAGACAAGGACAAGGACAAGGACAAGGGTGTGGGCAAGGGCAAGGGCATGGGCAAGGGTTGGAAGGGCCAGGGAGGGTGTGATGCCAAAGGCAAAGAGAACCAAGAAGGCCATGTAAGCCCTCCGCCCATCAATATATACATAAGTACTACTGACATCCTCACCAACTACCAGGAGAACCGCAGCTCAGCAAGCAATGGAGGACACAGCTGCCAAGACAGCCGGTGCCCCCTCCCACTTCACCAGGTAACCTCTGGACTGCCCCCGCTCCATGCCGCCCGCTGACTCCTTGCCATAGAACCAAATGTGCTCTTGTTGAGAGCGCGGTTTCTGTTGCTCCACCCCCACACTCTTGCTCTGTTGAAAGTTACACATACTTCTTTGTTGTCCAGTCCGCACAGAGCTTGGTTGGCTGCATATTTGGAATACAATGGTTTTCCATCTGCAGAGTTTGCTGGTGTGGTGTTGCTAAAATGTGAGATGACGGTGTGTCCCCTCCTACTGCACAGGATGCAGCAAGCTGCCAGACGGAAAGGAAGGGGATGTAGATGCAGATGTATTAGAAGACTAGGAAGTATGATATGGGTTGACAGGACGTGAGGAACGTACATTATTACTGCATTGTGTGATGGGAAATTGTTGTATTGATTTGGTGTTTGGGACATTGCCAGTATTGCGGCCTGGGTCCGGGTCCAGATGCTATGTTCAGATTTTGCAATCAAATATTGTTTGGTGTAATGGTGCCATGCTGAATTCCTTTTTCTGACTCCGTAATTTTTGGCAAAGATCTAGATCAAGCAATGTTCCAGGCATCATATGTCTTGTCTTTAGCAATTTGAGAATTAAAGAAATTAAAAATGGTTAGAATACCATCTGGCAAAACTGCCATTTGGTCTGTCTTGATCTTGTTCCTGCTAGAATCTATACATCTGCCATCCAGCTTCCACCCACTGACTACATGTCAGGGATAGCTCCACTCCAAGCTTAAGTGACAGCTTTGAGATGTCAAGGATCTGTAAACCCTTAGTTGCACCATCCAATGGGTTCAATTTGACCGTATTTAACATAGCTGCAATATCAATTATGTAACGCACATTCTTGTGCAGAAAGAAAAGGAGTGGAATCAAAACACAGTCTTTGGTATCATACATAATAGGAAAAATTAAAGGGGAAGGAACACCAACAACACGTGGCACAATATCGGCCCCGGTCATGCAGTGCCTCTTTGCGAGTCTAGTCTCAATTGACTTTTCAACAGCATCCACAGGGGCTAAGGATCTTTTATGTGATTGACTCTCACCAAATATGGTCTTCTGAGACGCCACAAGGCGTTTGAACACCAAAACGGGAATCACATCCTTGTAATAATTTTGGATGTTGTTGTCAAGGAGTTCAGAGACTTCTTCATTGGTGATAGTGATCATTGAAGCTGTCTCCAATCCAGGTTCACAATGAGTGTCAGGGTCCAGAGCGTGATCCTGGGTTTTCCTCTGATCCTGATAGCATTTAAGAGTTCAATTTCTTTGTTTGTCTTGAGTGAGGATCTTGAAAACAATGGATGTCAATTTTTTTATGCATTGGAACAGATCTCAGAAGACAAAGAATAGGATACTAACACTCCCCCCCCCCTGGGCCACCCCGTCAAATGGGCCAGTTGCAAATATCTCGCCACTGGATGCTCCGTTCCTCCTGAAATTTTGGGTAGCCACACTCGTAGTCTATTTCAACACAATCATAACATTTTTTCAGTCGAAATCGACGGTGGAAAGGTAGTCAACTTGACGGGGTCCAGTCACACCTGCCGATGATTGCCGTGTCGGACATGGTATCGGCAATGCGACTGATGCCAAGAACAAATGCCAATTATGGAAGGGACGCGTCGCGTCGCGTTCGCGCCACTCACTTAAACAATGCCAGCAGTTCGCGGAACGAAACGAGTGATTGCACGGGGAGTTTGTGATCCTGTATATGAGTCACGAATTCAGCAGGCATTGTCTGGGGTGGTCACAGGAACATATAAATCTTTGAACAAAGCTGCAAGAGCTTTAGGAGTAAGTGATCATATGCAAAGGAATGTAATTCTTGCGCTTATTGTATTCTAAGATTTCATCATCCACGTTGAAGCGTCGCGCATCTGGCAAGTCCGGCAGCATGGCGGCGGCAAAACAACGTCAACAAATGCTTAATCCGGAACAAGAAACCGCGTTGCTTGATTGGGTCGGGCAAAAGGCGGCGGAGGCAATGCCTTACACAGATGAGACGCTTCGATGTCATGCAAGCACATTGGCTGGGAAACCAATCGGAAAGCATTGGGTTGAGCGCTTCAAGAAGCGGCATCCCCAGATTATATCTGCAAAGTCTGCCAAGCTGGACCCCAAACGAGCAGACCATTTTAACAGATCCGTCATTATGGACTTTTTCGAAAAATGGACAAATCTTGTGGAGGAGCGGGGTGGAATACCCCCAGAGCACATATGGAACATGGATGAAAAAGGCATTCAAATGGGAGGTGGACGCAAAAATAACGGAAAAAAATACCTCTTTTTCCGAAACAGCAAGGATCGCTATCAGATTGCAAGTGACAACCTCGAATTAGTTACAATTCTTGAATGTGTCTCAGCGGCTGGTGGACAAGTGCCACCATCATTCGTTCTAACAGACGGAGGACTACCGGACCTACGTGATATCCCAGATGAGTCCTGGGGAAGGTAAAATCCTCTTCGTTAATTTTTATGTATTGATGTTGAATTGTTTCAATAGTTTGTATAGGTCAGCATCTGGATGGACCGATTCGGAGAACTGCAAGAACTGGATCCGAGAGGTCTTCTATCCCGCTGCAAGACAACGGCGTGTTGACGAAAATAAACCGGTTGTGCTTTTAATGGATGGTCACGAAACACATGAAGCTCACCCAATCAAGCGTGTTATCTACGAGCTCATGGACGACATGGAGATTATAGTATTCTGCTTTCCATCGAAATGCACCCACAAGCTCCAGCCGCTTGACGTGACTGTATTTTCTGGAGTGCAGCGGGAGTGGCAAAGAATATGCTACGAAGCAATTGCAGAGAACTTGCCTATAAATCGGTATACAGTCATCCCCGAATACCTTAAAGCAAGATCTCGATGCATCACAAAAGAATTAATTCAATCGGCGTTTGTCAAGACAGGTATTTGGCCAATCAATCCAGACGTCTTCACCGACCAGGACTTCGCACCCAGTAATACAACTGTTGGAGAATCAAACCGCGGCCGCCTTCGGTCGTCGGATAGACCATGCCCCCTTACATATATATATTTCACCTTCTGTTGAATTTGACTGATTACCTTACAAAGGGGCTCGTCTTGAGAGACGAGCCCGTGTTTACCATCTTTCGTACCACATGGACAGTCGTAGCACATGTCCGAATACCTTTACTTATATACTCGAATACTCGCGTCGTATCACCTCAGTCCGTTGTTCTACACGCTGACTGAGGTGAGTACCACGTCTCGTTACTATACTTTACCTATACTGATTCATACTAGTTCTATCTATTCCAATAGGTACTACTAATATACCACAGTCCGTTGTTCTACACGCTGACTGAGTTCTATCTATTCCAATAACAACATCTACTAAAGCTCATGTCCCCGATTCCTTTCCTACCGAAGTTCGTTCCTCGTCTCCCGCAATTCCGACCGATCTCGAGGATGATTCAGACTTCGATTCAACCTACAATCCCATGGATCTCGGAGAAGATGATCTCAATGGAAATGTCACCGATTCCGATATCTCGGATGCTGAGTGTAACACTCACGCTCCTTCGCAAAGTTCATCTAGTGGACGATCAGGCCTCGTTGAATTGCTCAGCAGAATCGAGTCAAAAGTCACCGAAAACCTTCATCTCACGCGATCTCTAAGTGCCGACGGAGCAAACCAAATTAATTGTCCACCAATTACCTCATTGGATCACGATAAATCTTTGACTCGAGAAGATATGTTTGCAGCACTCCGTGATGCACGAGCACAACTGGCATGGACATACCAGGCCATGGAAGGTTACAAGGCCGAGGCTTCTGCTGCAGGTGCGCACTGCACAGTGCTTCAAAAGGAAGTTGAGGACTTGCGTAAAAAATTTGCTAACGAAAAAAAAACTAAACGGCGAGGTTCAACAAAAGTCAAGGCACGTTTCGTTACCTCTGCCGGGCTGCGCAATGAATTTGCAGGCTTAGACGCTGAATATATCGAGCGGGAGAAAGCGGCTACAGAAAAGCAAAAGCAGAAAGATGCCGATTCCACCGCGCGTGCGAATCGCATTGCCATAAATGCGATCCAACAGGTGTTCTCGAAGCCTCTCTCTTCCTACAAGCTCAAGGAAGAATTTCAATCGCTGGCCCGTGCCCTTGAGCTTTCTGACCTCGGGACAAAAGACGAAATTGTATCTCGCATCAAACAGCACACAAACGAGCATCCTGAGCTCGCTAGCAACCCCCGATTTTCAGGCTTATTCTCACAAGCAGGCCAAGTTACTCGACGTCGCGCAATGGCTCAAATTGATCCTCCGGAAGTATCAACATCTACTTCCACCCATGCTAATGAAAGTAATACCTTCCCATCCTTACTCTACTCACCTCCTAATCCAGGTGCTAATCATTTTCGTTCTAATTCTTATGTGCCGTTGTCATATAATCACCTACCATCTTCTACTTTAGATTCTCAAAACACTTCCTTAAACTCACACTCCACAAATCATCAATTCCCCAGATCATTCATACCATACAAAGATCTTTACAGTATCCCCCATTAGCTCCCTTAATTGACATATCTTGCGAGTACGGCGATTGTGGCAGCGCGATAGGATCTTGTGAGTACAGCGGCCATTTGAGCGCCTGCCCCAGTCGAGCCGTTCGGAGATTGAACTTCACCTGTGACGCATGTGTGACCTGGCCCATTTGACGGGGTGGCCCAGGGGGGGGGAGTGTTAGTAGCTCTTCTTTGTACACAATACACAAAGCTTATCTAATCTGATGCTTATCTAATCTTGGTTCCGATGCCTTTCTTTATCTTATCCTAAGATGAGTTCCTGTGGACTCATTGCAGACTGCCTTAAGATTTGGTTTCTGCCAGATGAAACAAGGGGGTTTCATTTCAGGAAAATAATTAAGTATATAGGGTTGGATTCTTTTGCAGTGCCCAGTTCACTGGACCAACTAAGTAAAAATAACATACCTTAAAAGGAAATTTTGACATCACTTGTCATTAAATTGTCTATGGTGCAATAGGCCTAGCTGCTGCCAATCTGGATAGTGGCCAAATTGACAGACAATTTTTTTTTGCAATGCAGCACTGCTGATTTGGGCCTCAAACAGACAGCCCCCAGCACCAAAAGCACTGTTATTTTATGTAGTTACTTATGTCCCTGTGCCTCTGAAGAGATTCATTCTATTTGACTTTAACAACATGGGAAGCTCAAAAAACTGGCGGAAAGCTGCTGCTACAAAAGCTTGTAAGGCTCAAGCAAGCTCAAAAACAGACAGATTTCTTGACTGCAGATGACATGGATACCAAGAATGGCCCAGACAACAACACAGAAGAGCTGGATAGCACTGACAAAGTGGAAAACACCTCTTAAACAGGTGCTATTGTTGAAAGAGGCAAACAAGGCAAGTTGTAACAAGCCTATGTGCTGAGTATGAACGTCACAGCTAACAAATGAACTGAAGTCTGAAGTTAGGAACAGTGATATCTAGTGTACTACTCACCTGCAGTCCAAAGTTAGGAACTAAGGACTTCAGGATGCTGCTGGAGCAAAATGTAACTACTGTGACATGTAACTGACAACCACCTGACATGAGAGTCACTCTAACACCCTCCCATGATCTTGTATGTCTATACAATGAAGAGATAGCAAGAATGAAAATAAAACAAACTAACGTAAGATGCCCATTTGTTCACAACAGAATTTGACTTTAGGTGCTGGTACTGCCTTGGTAAGGTTGTCCCCAATCATCTCCGCAGTAGGAATGTAGTTTGGTGCAATCTTGCCATAGTCAACAGTGTTGCGAAGCCAGTAGAACTGGAGGTCAAGGTGTTTCATCTTGCCATGGTGTTCCAGGTATTTGGTGACTGTGATTGCACTCTGGTTGTCCATCTTGAGTGTAGAGGCCTGTTTGACAGGATAGCCAAACTCTGAGAGAATGTGTCGCATCCAAATGATTTCCTTCCCAGCTTCAACTGCAGCCACATACTCTGCTTCAGTGGTAGACAGTGCTACAATGGTTTGCAACTTGCTGCCCCAGCCAATTGCACCACCAGCAACAACTGTCACATAACCACCAGTAGAGCGTCCAGTATCCTTGCTGAGAACAGAGTGCAGCTTCTTGTTCCATTGACAAGCAGACTGCTTAAGACCATAGAGCAACTTCCGGAGCTTGCAGACTTGATGAGGTGCTCCAATGTGGAATCCCTCTGGCTGCTTCATGTAGATCACTTTGTCCAAGTCACCATTGGGGAATGCAGAGGTAATGTCCACAGAGCAAAGTTCTAGGTCCTCAATGGCAGCTAATGCAAGAATGAGGCGTAGAGTTGCAGGACGGAATGTGGGAGCAAAGACTTCATTGTAGTCAATGCCCGGACGTTGAGAATAGCCCTTAGCAACAATACAAGCCTTGTAACACTCAATGGAACCGTCCGCATTGTGCTTGACCTTGTACACCCAACCTAATACAGAAGTCACATTTTCTCCAGAAAGAGTAGGATGTTGTTGACAAGCATGGAGATTGAGAAGATCATGGTTGTTGGTCAATGTAAACAGAACGAGTAGAACAGTTGACAGAGACACTTTAGAATTAAAGTTTGATGCCACAAATTCATTGAAGACTTTGAATGATATATCAGGGAAGTTACCCTGCAGAGGAGTTGCCTCAACAGTAGGCAGACAGACTAGGAAAACCAGAATTGAAAACATCCAAGAGCAAGATAATTGTTGTAGCCAAGCTAGTGAAACAGCAAGTATCCAGAAGAATATACTTGTGCCCATCAAAAGTATTGCAACAACATGACCAAATAACATGTCGCATCTGTGGTGGTTCATTTTCATGTTGTAATTACAGCACAAATTCTCACTATACCCGCATCAAATGTCTACCACTAAAACTTTGCACACCAAGTATGACAATGCCACAAGAAACCAGTTTATTGGGGCAATGTGCGCTACTGGAAAGCTCACTGAATCTGCCCACCTTGTTGGCATGTCAAAGTCAGCTGCATCACGTCTCTGGAAGAAAGCTCAGAAAACAGGAAGTACCAAAGATCGTGCACATCAAGCAGTGGACAACATTAGTACATCAACTGTTGCAAGGGTTCTAGATGAGAAGGGGTACTATAGGAGGATTGCTCCGAGTCCCGTTCCTCACCACGGCTCAGAAGCACAAGAGGTTGCAATGGGCAAAGAATTTTGCAGACATTGACAAGAAGGAATGGATCAATTTGATGCCATCAGATGAATGCATGGTTGAGGTTGATGATGGGAGAGGCCAAATCCACATCACATGGTGTCCTGGTGAAGAACTCAATGAAAGCTGTGTTATTCCAAAGATGAAGCAGTCAAACATCAAGGCCATGATATGGGCAGCAGTCATGCTTGGGAAGAAAGGGCCACTGGTTGTGTTGGAATACCCAGGAGGCAAAGGGGGAGAAATGAACACAGAACAGTATATTTCTCAGGTCCTCAGTGCTCACCTCAAGCCTTTCTATGATCAGGTGGAGCTAGAGCAACCTGGAGTAGTGTTTCAGCAGGATGGAGCACCCAGTCATACAGCAAAACAAACAAAACAGTGGCTTGCTGACAACAATATTGTCCTGTTTCCCCACCCACCAAACTCTCCAGACCTAAATCCAATTGAACCAATATGGCACAAACTCAAACATATTCCTTCATCTATTCCACAGTTAATTTCCACAGGAGGACATTGACAAGCACATCAGAACCATGCCCAAAAGAGTGCAGGCAGTCCTAAGGCAAAAGGTGGTCATACCTGAGTCTGACAGCAGAATATGGTCCATTACATATGTAATTATACTACAATATACCGTTCTGAAAGGTGCTGTTGTCAGCATGGAATTCTGCAAACTTGGTCAATTTGAAAGGATACAACATGTTGTTTGGTCATGTTGTTGCAATACTTTTGATGGGCGCAAGTATAGCTAAGTCAAAAAAAAAAATAGAAGGATGATTGGAAATGGTTCAAGACTGTACATAAGTAACCTACCTGATGGTCTTCTTCTTGTGGCTCTTCTTCTGCCTTTGCCTTTTCCTTTCCTTTCCCTTTTGCTTTTCCTTTCCCCTTCTTACTTTCTCCACCAGCAGGAGCAGCACCCTCCTCCTCTAGTTCCACTTTGTCATCATCCAGGTCTTGAGGTCATTGAAGCTGTATAGATTCTTCTGTATTCTCCACAGCAAGAATGGATGGCACATCTTCATCTCCAGCCAGCCATTTGGTCATGTCTGGATAGTTTGCAAGCCTTCTGAACTGCTTCTGGTAGTGGAAGTACCAATATGACTTTCCAACAAAGAGTTGGATCAAGTCTGTCTTGAATTGCTTTTCAAAAAGCCAAGTACCCCAAGCCACATCAAGTTGTAGGCTTGTTGAGCCTCAAGACAGGCTTTCCATTTGCAATACGCAAACTGGACAGAACAATCTGACTGTTCAACAAGATGGAGAGGAACACTAAGAGTAATCAGAAGCTGACTTCATAGAGCTTAATGTAGATAATGCAGGTGTTACAGAACAAGACATAGCAGTGTTAGGCACTGATGCCAAGCAATGGGCAGTAGAGAATGTTGCCAAGTTAGGGGAAGCAACACCAGTTCATATGTATTCTATGCAATATGATCATGTGCCTGGTTGAGTCATGGAAACACTCACAATCAGAAAAGTTAGCCTGTACTTGCCATTCTTCTTCTCCCATTCAACATCCTCATCATCCACAATGGCTGAGCTATAGGGACCTTTCAGTTTCCACAAGTCACCATCACAAACATAGAGACACGCTGGTTATTCTCTGAAGATGATTAGAATGTGTGATTTGAGAATATTTTATTATGACTTACTAGCGACCGGAACATAAAGGGTGCCCATCTTTTGGAGAAGAGGGCCAATCATTGCAGTCACCTTGTGTTTAAAAACACACATTGGTTTTTGCACCCTCAAACTTGAAGTGGGCAAGATTGTCAGAGGAGAGGTATACATAAACCTTTCCAATGATAGGACCCATCATCCTTGGGACACTCTCATCCTGGTCTGCATGGTTGAACATGTTACCATATGCATGACCACGTAAAATCCCCTGGAGCGTGGAGGGCTGTTCTGGGGGCTTATCATGTGTATATCTAATTATGTTCCATGTTAGTTTAATATATAAATAGATAACAATGAATATTACCATTATCAACAACAGCAGGGATGCCAGCAATATCACCAGCTATAGCACCTTGCTCAACGCTTGGGAGTAGTGCCACTGAGGTGGGGGGGGCACTTGATGGTTGAGATGGGGTGTGAGTGCCTGGGAGGGCCACACTTAATAAAGCTTCCAGCTGCAGCACTGGCTGCACTTGCAGTTGGGTGGAGGCTGGCATTCACAGCCACAGCCTCAACATAGGTGCTGGTGGTGTGTGCAGCTGCGGCGCTTGCAGCAAGGTGGGGGCTGGCGGTTATTGCAGCAGGGTGGGGGATGGCAGCCTTAATGTGGGCGCTGGCAGCATTGTTGTTGCTGCTGGTGCTGTTGTGGTTCTTCCAGGTCCCCCACCTGGAATTGTGATGTGAGACACCGGCAGAGGTCATGATCACCCATTTGCAGGGCCTCAACCTCCACACACAACCAAGGCCAGGTTTTTGGCATACCAAAGGCCCATTGGTTTGTGCAGTGTGTCTTGGGCGGCACACAGGCACAACATCGGCAAATGTGTCTCCAATACCCTTTGGGACGGAAATTCAGCGCAATTCAGGCTTGTCAACCCAGACGGAATCCTCTGCTCAGACTGGCAGCAACCACAAGGTGCAGCAGCTAGGCTCACAGAGCTCAAATGTGCGCTCAAGCACAGAAGCGGTAAACCACTCTCACCTTACAAGGTTGAGGCATGGGAACATTTCCTTGATGTACATAACCTAATCCACAGATACCCTAATATTCCATCTGGTTTCCGTATTGGCTTTGATGCCGGCATTCCCTCTATCCAACACACTTACACACCCAATAATAGCCCCTCCCTCCACACATACCCCCAGGCCTATCTTGAAATCCTCTCTACATTACATTGGCCCACTGTCAGGAGCCAAGACCAAAATTCTTATTGGACCTTCCAAACCTCGCCCCTTTCACTGGTACCCAAACCGGGCAAACCCAACAAATTTTGGGCAGTACACAACTTCTCCTTCCCACGTACCTTGCAGCAAATAGAGGTCAACTAGTATTGAGGCGACATCACACCAAACGGAATCCAAATGGAATTCAACAAGGACGCCAGCTCCCCCATCCGCAACCTCTCCTCCAGTTCACCTTGGTCTTTTCTTGACTCCCTACACACATATTCTGGCGCTGACATTGACACTCTATCAAGCATACTTGGCATCCCCTGGGAGGTCACCAAAACCGTCAACTTTGGCTTCTCAAGACAGTATCTGGGGTTTGTATGGGAGATCAAAGAGTGCACAGTATCTGTATAAGCGGAGTGATGGTTGTAACCGGTTATAATATCCAAAATCAGGCCGGCCATTTTAATCAGTTGTAATTGCAATCTGAATATCGCAGGCTGATTGCAGCACAATTGTAACATGATCATATTTTACAGCGCCCACAAAAAATACAATTGGAATTTGCCCATGATAGTATGAGTGAGAAAGCATAGGAAACAAGAAGAAATCTTTGAGTAAGGATCATTAGCAGACTATTAATTGGTTGATCTAGCTTAGACATTCACCTTGGCTAGTAAAAGATTGAATCTGCATCAAGTGTCTGTGTCCAATTCCATGAAGGTGACTGTCTGTTAAAAGGAGTTTTTTACCAGTTTGAACCAAGGACCTTCCCACTATCCGGTGGACTGCTCTAACCACTGAGCTATCCAGTCATGTTGGGTTATAGGTAGGTATTAACCTAGGTGTGGTCATCCACTTGAGTACTCCATTGTCACATGCTATATAGCAGAGGTGTGGACATCTACTTGAGTACTCCATTGACACATGCTGTATAGCAGAGGTGTGGACATCTACTTGGGTACACCATATTATTCACCATGCAGAGTGCTAATGTCACACTCTAACATCCCCCCGTGACATGGTCACTCCATACAAGTTGCCTACACACAGTGAAGTGCACAGGGCCCATAACCTGTTGAAGGAGGCGAACGAAGCGAGTAGTAACAAGCCTATGTGCCGAGTATTAATGTCTCAGCTCAACGGAGTGAATAGCAACGAGGAAACTGAAGTCCAAAGTTAGGAACTGTGATATTGGTGATATCTAAACTACTGACCTGAAGTCCGAAGTTAGGAACTAAGGACTTCAGGATGCTTCTGGAGCGAAGTATAACTACTGTGACATGTAACTGTCAATCACCTGACATGAGAGTCACTCTAACAGAGTTGCTCATTATGGGTTTGGTGGCGCCCAAAGCGTGCAGCAAGCCAACGGTTACCAGATACAGGCTTCTGAGGACAGCTAGAAACATGATCATCTTGACGTGATTGATCAATGAGAACTGTGATTGTATCAGATCTTCCTTCATCTGCAGGATTCAACACAGAGGACCTCTGAAGTTGCGTGCACATTTGCAAGTTGGCTGCATTACAATGTGTCCTCTTTTCTTTAAGTTGTTGATGCATTGGATCACCACAGGTAAGGAAACCTGGTGAGTCTCCTCACAGCCCTCAGTGGCACAAACATTCTGCCTATATTGATGTCCTTTGCAGAAGTGATCCCATTTGACATTTTGCAAAGGTTCAGTGCAATGCGCTACGTTGCAGCATGGATGGCCGATTATGTTGCTGACAATTGCTCTGACCATCTCTGGTAAAGTTTATGGTCAACAAATGATAGCTCGGAATAATAGATTCTCACCAATGGGGTTGTCTATAGCATCATTACAATAGTGAGCCCATTCTTGGCTTTCCATGTTCTTTGAAAAGCTTGTTGTGTTGGGCTATAGCCTCATTGAGGTGATCTTTCTCATCAGATCCATGTGGAACCCTAAGATTGCTCTGTTCCTTTCCATGGTGTACAAGAAGCGCCAAGTAGCAGATGCATGCTTGCTTGGGATGGAGATTAAATCTAAACTCCCATTCCTTTGCCGTTTGGTGAGCAATTCATTATAAATTGTGGCACAATTTGTTACTGATGTCCTAGTATTATGTAGAAGTCAGTCTCATGCTGCTTGCATAACACATAGATAGACACCGCAACACACTAAGAAATAAGCATCAGGTTCAAGTCCAGAGTGGTGGAAGTCCAGAGTGTCTCAATAATTGCTTGTAAACATGTTGCATGATTGACACTTGGGTTGTAGAGTATGGGATATTAAAATAGTAAAGGGCGGGTACAGGGAAGTATGATAAAAGTAGTTTACAATGCTATCTACGGTGCCAGCAGCCATTGACAGACGCAATGGCTGTGCAGCAGCACACGTGCGCGTGGCACTATTTCCCTCTGTGTGGCGGCGGCCCTAGTGCCATGTGACTCTAGGAACCATAGATGGATTCCTAAAATCCCGGATGCTCTCAACGACGGGTACTCCAATTTCAAGAATAAATTGCCGTGTCATACAAGAAAGGATGGCAGATAGGCGCAGGTCCTTCTGGATCAGATGACCTGGAAAGTAGACATTGGCCTTGACATATTTGGGCTGAAGAGGTGAGTTTGGACGGTTGCTTCCCTTGACATGAAGTACAAGAGTAAGTAACGCTGCCAAAGGCTCGGTCCATTAACAATGTCGGAAAAGAATGCTGTCAGATAAGTTCATAAAGAGTGTACAAGATACCTACCAGATTGAATATCAGCTTCTGGAGGCGGGCACGCATGGCAGTGCGTACTGAAGCAGAATTAATTGGCATCCCTTTGCAAAGCGTCAAGAGTTTGTGTTAGAGTGACTCTCATGTCAGGTGATTGACACATATCACAGTAGTTATACTTTGCTCCAGCAGCATCCTGAAGTCCTTAGTTCCTAACTTTGGACTTCAGGTGAGTAGAACACTATATATCACCAATATCATAGTTCCTAACTTTGGACTTCAGTTCCCTCATTGCTATTCACTCCGTTGAGCTGAGACGTTAATACTCGGCACATAGGCTTGTTACAACTCGCCTCGTTTGCCTCTTTCAACACAAACAGGCAGCAAAAAGGGCAAGCAGAAGGCCGGTAAGCACAAGTTAGCCACCTCCATTTGTCAGATTCAAAGCCCACTACTGAGATCCTTATTTTAGTGGTAAAAGATGAGTCTCCTGACAAATACTACATCCCTTTGTGGGCTTCGGATAGTAAGTCAGACAATCCCCACAAGCCTCCTGAATCCAAAGTGGCTGAGGCCAATGCCTTTGACTCTGAAGCTGTTAAGGCCAACACTTTCAACTCCAATGCTTTTGACCCCAAAGCTTTCAATGCCAATACATCTCTTGAGCTTCAGCTGAACAATATTATTGCTGCCACAGAGGAGCACTTTTTACGCTCTAGCCCAAGTAAGGGTGGGCTCCGGAAGGAAGAATGGGAAGAATGAGGCGTACATCGTCCACCATGGGTAGAAAATGGGGGTGTTTGGCAGTTAGTAAGTAACACAGTTGCCACAGACATATTCAATACTGAATGTACATTGGCTTTGCAGGGCAGGTTACTGGGTGGCAGTCAACAGGGCTTCATTACTGTTGAAGCCGCCAATCATGCATGGGCCCATGCACTTGCCACCGGTTCAGTACAGGCTACTGCCAGCATGGAGCCAGATGCATGCCGTCGCCCGGTATTACCTGCCTCAGCTTGTAAGACTGCCCCTGCCTTCTTTGCACATTGAAACCACCGCAACCACTGCCTCAAACTGCCAAGGCATTCAGCAAACTGTCTGCGCCAAAAAAAATCTCTGCCAGCACGGCAGCACATGGTAAGATGTTGTCTCCCTTTCCGCCAGCTGCACCCTCTCAACACACCCATCCTGCCCAACATGCCTCATCTGCGGGCCCTGCTAGCCAACACATTCCTTCCATCAGCACTGCTGGTCACACTGCCCCTTGAAGTGTCCATCTTCCAAAGGCCAGCGGGTTGTGCACTGCCCAAAGCGCAAGCGCAAGTAGGGCCACACCTTTGCTGATTTTTGAGCGCATAGTTGGCAACCCTTGGTTTGTATTCCTTTGAGGCCTCCATCCTGGCGCCTATGATGACCGGTGAGTTCAAACTTTGTATTCATTTGGTTATTGCTGAGGGCCCTCATACTAGATTCATGGCAATGGCAGCTCTAGGGCAAGGCACTGATCAGGCCGTGGAGCAGACTGCGACTTGCAAGCTTGCGTACAAGCTCTTTACATTGGCATTTATGGACGGGCTTGCTTTTGTGTCTAGTACTTGAAATCTGTAGTCCTCTGTCCTTAAAATTGCTCTGAATATACCCCAGTACCCTCCCATATGCTCTCTTTGAGAATTGGAGACACCATTGGTATATTGAGCCCTCAGAATTCCATGTCATGGAATTCTTTCCAAGTACAAATTGCCTTTTGCAGAAGAATCTCCAGGCAGAATTTCCGCAAATACCAATTCTGACGACTTTGATCTCTGCTCTCAATGGGAATTACAGCAAATGTAACCTCCAAGATTCAATAAAACAAACAACCTTCAGATGCAACAGAATATATAGTGCTTTGTGGTAATAATCCAGCTCAGATTGAGAGATTTGAATCAATACAGCATAAGTTACATTTGTATCAAAGGCCAAAATTCTTGGCTTTATATTGCAAGATTGTAGACTAAACTATGCCCAGAACGCAAATCCTCAAAGTAAATACACTTGCAAAACACAAAAAAAGAGGTCCAAAGGCACAAAATTTCCAGATATTCTTCTACTCTCCACCAAATTTTAAGGAATTTGGGCGCAGATAAAATATGCATTTTTACATCAGAATCCACAGTATGCACCATAAGTCATCCTGTAACGGCTCAATCCCTTTCTGATCTTTTATGGGACAGAGCTGTACTTTATCTTTCTAAATCAATTAAAATTGAAGGAAACAAAGGAGAAATGAGTTTTGAAGGCAAATGTATTAATCAGAGTGCTTGGAAAACCATCAAGAATAGGCGGGATCCAGGTCAGATGAGCCCCTTTGTGGATTCTGGCGGTGGAGGTAGAGAAGCTTGATAACCTCACCCAACTCTCAACCTCCCTGTAGAAATGCTGACACCATGCTAATATGTCGTGCAGATCTGGGATCACTGCCTCGTGCCAAGTTATGGAACAGGTGCACCAGGAAGTCTCCAAGGGAGTCAAAGTCCTTCTGGATAGTGGCCAAAATGTTGTTTGCCTTGTCCCATTCATTGTGCTTTGGAGCGCACAAGGCAAGCTTGTGTTGTGGGCTTTGTGGCAGAGCTGATACCTGGTGAGCCCTCAGAGGTGTGGAGAGTGGAGAATTTCTGAATGTATAGGGGATTCTGTTTGGAGTGGACATGGTTGCAGGTCTTCAGGCCGTAAATTTCCTCTGTTTCAAATTGACCAACCTCCCAATTGTGCTTAGCAAGATGGGAGCAAATTGGAGAACTTGCAACCATTGATTTCAGTTAAATTTCAATGAATATCATCAGAAAATTCTTCTTGCACATGGAGATACCTTGTGAACTGCTCAGAACACGGTAGACCAATGGATTTTTGGACCACAATGCGCACTTAATTGGTTGTTTGTGTATGCATTTTTGATCATTAGATAATAAGGTCACCATCCCAATGAAGGCATCAGATAACCAACAGACTACAGAATGGAGGAACGACTAATGGTGTCTGTCTAGGAGAGACTAGGTTGCAGGAGGTATACTGCAGGCATGATTTCTGTGTGTGGCAGTGCTACATTAGTAGCTGTGCTGCTGCCAACGTGACCACAGAAAGCCTTCAGATGCCAGGTCCTCAACAAGAACACCTATGAGCATGGTTGGCAGAGCTAAATTGCTTGAAATTTAAATCTAAAGAGATCTCCAAGACTAGAATTTTATTTAAATGTCTTTCTGTACCCAGACAAGTCATTTTTAGGGTCTAATTTGGCCCCAAGGAAAATACATAAATCCTTGGTCTTGGAGATCTCTTTGAAATTCAATTCTAAACAAAATCCATTAATATTAGCGCCCCTGTGGACAAAATGGGAAACCCGATACAAATTAAACCTGCATTCTCTTCCGGGATGATTTGGTACGTTGCACATCCGTACTCGTAGGAAGTCCGTCCTGATGTTTGTTCGGTGCCCAGCCACCCTTTGCCTTTTAAGTTCTTGTAAAAGAAGTCAACAGCTGCAGTTCCTGAGGAGCTGCTACAAGAGCTTTGAAACTCCTCAATTTGGTAGAGAGAAATCACTTATTCCGCTTTTTGAGGGGATTAAGTGAGTGAGTGAGTTCCAGCATTGTGGTCCCAAGGTTGGAACAACTGGGGTTCATACTACATACAGGTCATAAATACCATGTATGCTATGCGCATGTGACCACCTTACTGTTGTGATCAGCATCCAGAATCCCCCTGCCCCCCGGCCTAAAGTCAGATATCAAGTATCTGCTCATGTAAGCGGGATCATAGAGGTAAAACCTGCCAGCATCTTTACTTTTTATTATTATTGGCCGGCAGGTGTCTTGAGGGAGTTTCCTCCTCAAGACGCCACTCCCTTGTGTCCAAGGGCTCTGAAAATCCTGAATACCGTCTCACAGATTCACCGGTCATGCACAATTTGGTCCAGGATGACTAGTCATACATATGGCAGGAAAGGTAACAATTAAATCATTTTGGCCAGTTTCCACGTCCAGGTGTGCAATAAGCCAAAACTGGTCCGGGCTCCATTGGCTCCTCCTCCTGTGTCCGCTCCTGTTAGCCATACATCCTTTTGCATCCTCTCCTATTAGCTGCCCATTCCTGCTGCCCCTCATGCCTGTCCATTCCTCCCAGCAGGGCAATGAATGGTCAGCAATCTCAAAAACCCCTAGGATGGTGTGGCAGAAGCAGGCAAATTCTTACAGAACTTGCTCGTCCAGCATTTGCAGCTGCTTAGACACATCCTACAGCTCCAGGTGTTCTATTCATGTCCTGCATGTATGTATCTGCATAGCAACCACCTGTTCCGTACATTATCCAGGTACCTCTGGCCAGTTGCAATCTGCCCCCATGTCTGTTTGACGTCATTGGTGCACCTCTATTCCCAAATCTGTCCCCAGCTGCCATGCAGCTCCCCAGTCTTGCATACCTCCTTAAGTCTTGGTCCAGCCACCCCTAGACAGTTGGATCCATCTCTTTGTATCTGTCCTGTAGTCCGTAGTCAGACATGCCAGTCCAGTAGGCCCTCCCCAGTTGCTGGCTCTCAGCCATCCCCCAATTCCGGTGGCTTGCCTCCCTCCTCCAGTAGCCGTTCTGTAGTCTGTTGGTAAGCAGATCCACCCCATAGCTGTAGTAACTGTAGACACTTGCCTCTGTTTCTCTGTAGCCGTCCCACAGTCCATTGCCCTTGCTGTTGGTCCTGTAGGTCATCCAGAGTTGTTTCCTCATACCCATCTCCTCCCGTTGTCCATTGTCCTGCATCCCGTACTTGTCCGCATCCATCCCAGTGTAGCCACTGTAGCCCATAGACCCACATAGTCACCCCTATGTAGCCATCTTGCAATCCATAGCCCATCCGGTTGGTCCCGCAGGTCACCCAGGCTCCTTGCGTTGTAACCATCTCCATCCGTCCGCCACCTCCCCTGGCTTGCCTCCAGCCTTGAGCAGCCATCTTGTACCCCCCCTCCATAGCTGTCCTGTAATCAGTAGGCAGTGCAGTCAGTCCCGTTGGACATCCATAGTTGCTGCCTTGGTTCTCTTGCGCTCCTTCCCAGACATTATCCTGCCCTGTTGGCTTGCCTCCCTTCCTCCTCAGCAGTCCTGTAGGACGTAGACATTTGAGACCACCCCCTCTGTAGCCGTCCTGCAGTCTGTAGGTGGTCCATCTGTTCCATTGACCATCCAGAGTTGTTTTTCCGCATCCATCCCCCAACACCATCCAACTCTATTGGCTTGCATCCAGCCCGTCATCCAACTCCGTTGGTTTGCATCCAGTCTTTAGCATCCATTCCGTAGCCCATAGACACTCCCATTGGCTTACATCCAGCCTGGGGACGTGTAGAGTGTTAGAGTGTGACATTAGCACTCTGCATGGTGAATAATATGGTGTACCCAAGTAGATGTCCACACCTCGCTATATAGCATGTGTCAATGGAGTACTCAAGTGGATGACCACACCTAGGTTAATACCTACCTATAACCCAACATGACTGGATAGCTCAGTGGTAGAGCAGTCCACCCGGATAGTGGGAAGGTCCTTGGTTCAAACCCAAGACTGGTCAAAACTCCTTTTAACAAGAGAGGTACTCAGAGCAATTGTCGGATTAGAGAAGTGCTCCTAGTGAGCTTGTAGTCCTCTGGAGTCATTCAATGTCCACTTGTTGCATTGGCATGGTACCAGTTGAACAGATCAATATTGAGACAATGCATAAGCCGGAGCCTATGCAAACCACGGATGCACTCTGTATGGACAAGGTTGCCGTGCTATGAAGTGCTTCCGTGGCCCACAAACCCAGGGAATTGAAGGGATCAATGTCATCATGCAAGGGGGTGCCGGGATCAGAATGCCGGACCCGGTCATGGTAGGTAGGTTTGGCCGTGAGGCCACTTAGAAAACTTTTGGAACCCCTCCAAAAACTGCCTTCATGGCTCTCTGAGCCCTCTTGTATCTCCTACATGTATTCCAAGCTTTCTCTGAAGTGTTAATGCTTGTACATGTGCAAGTTTCCCTTAGACACTCAAAGTAATTCCATGTCATCATATTTGTAATACCCGCAATGTTGCCCAATCAATTAGTCATTTAAGAGACACTCTTGCATGAATGCTTGTATTCTATTGTCTATGTGTTACACCTTTGCTTTTACTCTACTTTCTTGTATAAGAACATTTGAGATATGTCAGAGGTATTTAAATTCAAGAACTATATGATTATATCTTGGCTTCACAAGACTTTATCCAGACGTGCAGTGAAAATACTGAATTGTTTACGACAATGAAGGACAAATCGTCTGCCCTGATTGCAGCACTCCAATCAACTGTGGCCCGGGTGGATTGTTGAACTTCAAAAAACAACATTGAGGAAGCAAGGCATGTCAAAGTGCTAAGGCAAAGCGTGAACTGGACAGCAAAAAGAAAAAGAATGGATCAATACTCACATTTGTCACGCAGGGACTCCAAAGACCAGCTTCTGCACTATTGACAGTGAGCAAAGCACCACCAATAACAACTCCGACTGTTTTGGGAAGCCCTCCAGCACAAGTGCCGGCAGCGCCTTTGGTTAGATCTGGCCAAAACACACTGAGCTTCTTTGAGAAATTTCATGCAGCAATTCAAGCCATCAAATTTCCTTATTGGGTCTCATGCCTGATTACATAGTAGGTAGGTTCAGCAGCAGTCCTTGAAAATAGAATTGACCCTGGGTCTCTTATTCCAATCCGCGCACCCCCTTGTCATCAAGGTAAGTATTGAAGTTGGTATAAATTTTTTCACTGGTATAAATGGATACATGTATAGAGTATCTACAACAATATTGTACATATATCCTCATGTGTAAGCCCACAATTTGCCCACAATGGCAATGTCTCAAAAATAGTTGCTTGTTACAGGTGTCACAGGTGTGTCACTGGCCATCACGCACATCATGGATTGGTCATCCCCACATTGAGGTGACTGCTTTTTGGGCAAAACCTTCTCTGTTTTGTACTTTTTGAGGAACCTAACAATTAAACAGCTTTGAAAATCTATGATAGTGTTCTGTTAGTCTGTTACTTCCATAATCCGGAAAAAGATTGAAGTCATTTTGTGCATTCAGCTTGAGATTCATGATGATCATTCACTTTTGTCTCACAAACTTATCAATATCCAGATATTGTCGGATTGAGCAAGACTATGGCTTAGATTTTTTCTACCAAGGTAGAAGATGTATGTATAAATATGTATGCAAAAAGTCAGAGGAAACGAGTCCAAAACAAATGAGTGATCTGCCTTTGTATCACTCAGCAGGGTGTCTCAAACGGTGGTGAATCCCAGTGAGAAGTCCAGTCCACCGTGTACAACAGTATCAAACTATATTTGGACAATGTAATGTGATCCAACCCTATTGCACCATTTCAGATTGCCCTGCAGTAGGCCTTCAACCGTCTATCTCACTACATCTAACCACATGCCGCCACAGGCTCCTCCCCCTCGACTTCCGTGAAATTGCCCCCATTGCATGCATGGGGGTTGTACCAAACCGTGTATGGTCTCTAAAACAACATATAACGCCCACGCTGCTTGTCACCCAATCAGCTCATATACAGAATTTGTTGCCACACAGCGAGGTGAATTTACACCAGTGCCATGTTAAAAGGAGTTTTGACCAGTCTTGGGTTTGAACCAAGGACCTTCCCACTATCCGGGTGGACTGCTCTAACCACTGAGCTATCCAGTCATGTTGGGTTATAGGTAGGTATTAACCTAGGTGTGGTCACCTGCTTGAGTACTCCATTGTCACATGCTGTATAGCAGAGGTGTGGACATCTACTTGGGTACACCATATTATTCACCATGCAGAGGACTAATGTCACACTCTAACATCCCCCCGTGACATGGTCACTCCATACAAGTTGCCTACACACAGTGAAGTGCACAGGGCCCATAACCTGTTGAAGGAGGCGAACGAAGCGAGTAGTAACAAGCCTATGTGCCGAGTATTAATGTCTCAGCTCAACGGAGTGAATAGCAACGAGGAAACTGAAGTCCAAAGTTAGGAACTGTGATATTGGTGATATCTAAACTACTGACCTGAAGTCCGAAGTTAGGAACTAAGGACTTCAGGATGCTTCTGGAGCGAAGTATAACTACTGTGACATGTAACTGTCAATCACCTGACATGAGAGTCACTCTAACATGCCAAACAGCCAAGCTCCTGCTGAAGAGCCGGATAACGGTCCAACTCGTCAACGCCAACATAGATCACATCTCGTGATAAGCATTTACAAGGTCAACAGGCTCTGGTCCCTACGCAGTCTGACAAGAGCAAAGGTGGTGCAGAAGAAGAATTCTTCATTAAACGAGAGGATTTAGATGAGGGGTTTTGAGTGCCATTTCCGGAGAATGGTGGAGGCGTTCAGAATCCACAAGATGATGATGAACCACACTGTGTATGTAAAACTAGTACTATATTGTGTATTGTAACTATAAGTAGTATACTAAGAGTAATTGAAATAGGATGTTAATATACTCGTGGCCGCAAAAAGTGTTCACCATGTTATGTAATCATGTCCATTTTGGGCTTTCTCCTCCTCAAGTCGAAAGTCGTCGCTACAGTTCATATCGCGTCGAAATCATTAGATATTTGGTGTACAGATACATATTATGATACTATATACAGGAAAAAAATTAATAGCGGGTGTGACCTCCACGAGACTGAGAAATTGCAGTGACTCGATCAGGCATGCTGGAAATGTGCTTGTCAATGTCTGCGATGTCGAGCTGGTCCCACGCAGCAATAACAGCTGCTTTGAGGCTGTCAATAGTCGAGGGAGGATGTGGAAGTGAGCGTATGATCTTTTTTAGTTCATGCCAGACAGGTTCAATAGGGGAAAGATCTGGAGAATTCGGAGGGTGGTAGAAAAGGGGAATGTTGTGGTCGCTGAACCAGCTTTTCGTCTTCTTGCTTCGGTGACACGACGCGTTATCCTGCTGAAATTGAACCTGACCACGCTCCTTGACCATTTCCTTGTAAAACTCCAGCATTGCACCCTCTAGCACCTGTTCACAATACCTTTTGGTATTCATTCCACCACCCTTCCCTCCCGGATACTTGAGGACCACCAAGGGGCCCTTCCTTCCATCCATGATGCATGCCCAGACCATTACGCGTATAGGCGACTGCTTGAAGGTCGGAACTAAACATTCATCCATAAATTCCTCGTCCGCGCGACGTGTGACGAAAATACGACCTCGATCATCAGCGACGTAGATGTAGGCTTCGTCGGACCAAATAATCTTGCTCCAGTGGCGGCGCAGGTAGTGCTTGTAGAGTCGTGCCCAGGACATCCGAGCATGGCGATGGCGTTTAGTGAGGAATGGAACCTTTCTGGCCACACGACGGTGGTAACCAGCTTCGTTGAGGGCAGCTCGGATGGTGTTTTTGCAGACGTTCAGTCCTAGTTGATTACCAATCTCTCCAAATGGTGTGCGGCGTTGTTTCCTCGCAGTTCGGACGATATGTCGTTTGTCAGCCTCCGTCAGCTTCGGTGGACGCCCAGTTCGTGGCCGGTTTTCAGTGGAACCAGTTTTTTTGAACTTCTTCACGATGCTGCGTGCGGTGTGAATGTTGACTTTGAACCGTGATGCTGCTTGAGGGACGGGTTCTCCAGCGGAAACAGCTCCAATAAACTGATCTTTGACATGAGAGGGGAGCTGGCGACGGTCTGTCCTAGGAGACGCCATTATAACGAGCAGGCATTGTGTGGTGGTTGAGAAATGCGAAGTGCAAGTCGGACAAGAGAAAATGTTGGACGTGTTTATTACATAATATGGTGTTTACTTTCTGCGACCACGAGTAGAGAGAAACAATGAGCTACAACAGCCTGATCCAGGTAGTCTTGCAGATCTTGAGCAGAGAGAACAAGTACCCAAGCCAATGCCTCAGATTTAGAATAATGTTTAGAATAATGAGTGTGATGGACCTCCCACGCAAGAACCTCATGTGGAGGACAATGCAGACCCTCCGGTTCTTGCAACACTTTAAGAACTCCAGCTTGCACAGAAGTTTATTGAATGCATCCACAACGCTTCCCTAGACAATGACTCCCTCCCTGCCAATGTAATTGACCGACTACAAAATCCTGCCACCAAAAATATAATCTTGATGACCAGGGAGCGCTTTGGAAAGGAATTGAATTATTTCTTGCCATGGAGACTGCATCAGAAGCAGTTTTTAATCAGTCTTGCAAAGTTTTCCATTGCGCAATGGACCAAATGGGAGTCGGCAAAATTTTTGAGCCTATCCCATCTCTTTTTCAGGTCAAGGAGTGTATTAAAGAAATTACCAGCGTCTATCCACTTATGCACAATATGTGCCCTAAAACATGCATTGCCTACACTGGTCCATTTTCAGAGCTCAAGGCTTGTACAAAATGCGCAATTCCCTGCTACAATCCCAAGGCACTGGCAGGGAGTGGTGGGATTAAGAAAATCCCCCAACAGCAATTCCTTACGCCGCCAATAGGTCCACAGCTGCAACCGCTTTGGCGCACTCCAGAGGGCGCTCAGGCCATGCCATATTGCTTGAATCTCACAAAAGCGCTTTTTCAAAAAGCAGATGCACGTCCTGACAAGAGCATTGTCATTGACCAATACAAGAATCTATTCCATGGCAACACATATCTCAATGCTGTGCGGTCTGGAGATCTCAAGGATAATAATATGGTGCTCATGCTTTTGATTGACGGTGCCCAGCTGTACCAAAGCAAACAATCAGATTGTTGGATTTATATCTGGGTTATCCTCAATCTTGCACCTGATCTACACTACAAGAAGCGCCATATATTTCCCGGTGGTTTCTTTCCAGGACCAAATAAGCTGGAAATGTCAAATCTTTTCTTTTCCCTGGTTTTCATCATGTTGCAGCGCTTATGAAAGAAGGATTAGCGATTTGGGATACTTCTAAAAATATATCCTTCATCTCAAATCTCTATATTCTCTTTGAGCTTGGCTGATGGGCCTGGTCTGACCTATTTGAATGGTCTAACCGGACATTCTTATTCTGGTGCTTTTGGATGTCGAGTTTACTGCCCGGTTAAGGGAAGGAGAAAGGGAGGTGGCACCCATTATTATCCTGCCCTTTCCAAACCCAAAGACTACTCTATTGAAGTAAGATAGGGCCTATGCACGATAGACCACCCCACGTGACCCAAAGCGTTACAAGGGTGACAAAACCAGTATTTTTGAATAAGGAAGGTTTTACGGAGCTTAGCTCAAAATCCGTCCACGAAGAAATGTGCGGAATGAAATTTAGAATCGAACTTCGTGAACAGAATTTTTTTAAACTGTGTGTAGACTTTTATTATTCAATTTAAGCAGTTATGAGGTCTTTTATTGGGTTGCACGTGATGAGGCATTTGAGTGAATATGTGAGTCGCGTATGAAATGGACAGCACAGACTCTCGTAAATGGCCTTTTCCAAATCGAGGCTGGCCAACATTGCAAATTCAGGCCTACAGACAGTTAAGAATGCCCTTCGGACACGTAAAAATAAGAAAAATAGAGCAGTATGTCAATTTCTTTCTACACACAAATAACAAACTTCCAACGTCAGGCAAAACAGGATGCCTCAGGCTCACAGGCCAAGAAGAAGCAGACCACCACAGAGGATCCGTCCAGTCCAATTCCAGAACCTTTATCAGAGATTACACAGGCACAAAATCTCCCAGATTCAGATACAGACATGGATCGACCAGGTGAAATCCTCTTAGAACATTAAGAAATGGACACCGTGAATCCAGAACCATCTGTTATAGATGTAGTCATGGACTCTGCTTCTCAGATAGGCATCCCAGAGTGTCTTGGTCAAGACAGGCAAGGAGAAGACATAGAAATGGGAGCAGCTGAGGCAAGACCAGACACAGGGGTGGTCAATCCTTCGACGACACTGGAAGCGGCACTCAATCAAGCACACCAGGCAGCAGAATCATTTGAAAATATTGAAGGGCAGGCCCAGGACATGTATGTCGAGTATCAAACCATTCTTGCGTGCGCAAAAATGGCTGGAGAGAGAGCAATCAAGACGCTCACAGCGGCAAAGGCAGCAAAGGACCAATATGACGTGATGCCTCTATCTGGATACAAAGAAGCCTACCTTGCATGCGAGGAAAAGGCTGCCCGAGCCACGCTACGATCACAAAAGGCAAATAAGGAACTCGAAGAAATTACCGAGAGGCTTCAGAAGCTTATTGTTGCGCGCGAGGAGGCAGAAGCTCTTTCACGTCGAGCAGCAGATTCAGCGTTGGCAGAGATCAAAAAGGGCACCCCAATGATTGAGGATGAATCAGAGGACTTTGCGATTGTCGATGAACCTGAGGACGATACTCTGCCACCAAACAGTCCTGAGACGGCCAGAATCAATACCAGAGGAAAGATACCAACTGACACGAACAAGTTTTTTCCAATCGACAAAGCGGCAGCAGGGGCAGCACTTGCTGAGCTCAAGCTGATCCTCAAACCGAAACGGAATGTTAAGGGCCACCGTTATGCCGATCCTGGTCTGGATAACATAACCCGAAAACGTCTAGAATCAATGAAAATGTTACTGTGGTGCTATATTGATCCCATTCATAACCGAAGCTTTTCAGCTGCAGCACTGCATGTTGCCCAGACACAAACCCGAGGCATTTACTGGGCCAAGAAGCTCGTTGAATGGACTAGGGCTTACATTGAAGACAGGATCCTCCCCGAAAACCTCTACGGCACCTGGAGCGAATCATTGATTGACCATGAGGATCTTCGACAGGAGTTGAGTATTTATTTGCAAAGTCAAGGGAAGTACATTACCGCAGGTCATCTGGTTCAATATATGGCTCGCGAGGATGTCAAAACTCGATGGAAACGAAAGGAAGGCATCTCAATTTCCACAGCAAAGCGATGGATGGAGAAACTGGGCTACCGATGGACCATTCAGCCAAGTGGTCAGTATGTTGATGGGCACGAGAGGGAGGATGTGGTGCATTACCGTCAACATGTCTTCCTTCCAGCTATGGCCGAGTATGAGGCAAGAACCCAAACCTACGATAATAATGGAAAGGAAGTCCCGAAACCTTGGCCAGATGACATTGAGGATGGGCCACGGCCATTCCAAGATCGGACGTCACTGTGGTACCACGATGAATCGACTTATTATGCCAACGACCGTCGAAAGGTTGGATGGGTACACAAGGATGCAAAGGCTGTTCCACGAGCCAAAGGCGAAGGGCCTTCGCTCATGGTGGCAGATTTTATTTGTGCTGACCATGGCTGGTGCTGTTCTCCAGACAGGTCTGAATCAGCTCGTGTGTTATTCAAGGCAGGCGTTGAGCGGCAAGGATACTTTACCAATGAGGATGTTCGCGCGCAGACGCAAAAGGCTATGGATATCCTGGACAAACACTACCCCAACGATAAGCATGTTTTCGTCTTCGATAACGCCACTACTCACCTGAAACGTGCCGATGACGCACTTTCTGCACGCAAGATGCCAAAAAACCCTTCTAAACCGGAGTGCAACTTTGGTGTTGAGAGAAACAAGGTTGGCGATGATGGAAAGCCCGTTTATGGCCCAGACCGCAAGCCTGTGAAAGAGAAAGTCAGAATGGCGAATGGGTATTTTTCAGACGGACAGGAACAGGAATTTTACTTTCCCGATGGACACCCTCAAGCGGGATTATTCAAAGGAATGGCCATAATCCTGGAAGAGCGCGGCTACACCAATTGTGTTGGGGCAAAGGGTAAGCTTGCTCAATGTCCGGATTTCAAATGCGCACCTGGAGCCACTGAGTGTTGCTGCCGTCGGATTCTCTTCAATGAACCTGACTTCGTCAACGTGACGTCGTTGCTCGAGGCTGATTGCAAGGCGCGTGGATATGGTATCATTTTCTTGCCTAAATTCCATCCTGAACTCAACCCGATTGAACAATGCTGGGGAGCTTCCAAAAGGACTTACCGAAAATTTCCTGCATCATCCAGAGAGGCTGATCTGGAGAGAAATGTTGTCGAAGCTCTGGAATCAGTCCCATTGTTGTCAATCCGCAGGTGAGAGAAAAGTTCACGCACTTATCCCGGTCCAAATTTTAACCACCTCCTTCAGGTTTTGTACTCGGGCGCTTCGGTACATGGACGGTTATCGCAAGGGACTCAATGGTGCCCAGGCAGCATATGCGAGCAAAAAGTATCGAGGACATCGCGCTCTTCCCGTTGGGGTGTTAAAGGAGGTCGAGAACGCAGGGTTAAGGAGTTAAGGAGGATTTTTGTTGGCAGCCTGTGAAACTCCATCAAACATGCGCCATACAGAACATCAGTAATTGATAGAACCGTATATTACACATCTAATGCTCTAATGTAACGAAGAGGACAATGTAATGGATACGAGGAGAAAACCGATGCGTGGTGGAAGGCTGTTATCTCAATAAACCCTGAGCCATCGTGTCCCTTCTCATTTCTAAATCACATGATACTAATCACAATATTGTCACCTCACGTGGGGTGGTCTATCGTGCATAGGCCCTATCTTATCTGATCATGCTGACATCAATGCCAGCCACCTTCCCATCGGAAAAGTCAGTGATTATTTGACTGGTTTGAATGCTGTTCTATGCTCCGCTTGAAGTGGAGCATCAGTGCAACCAAAGGATGACTAGAATTACACGATCAAGTATTTTTAGCGCTTTTCCACCACAGCGTACACTGCCTGTTCCTCAGTGTTCTGGTGGAGATATTATGCACCTTATCTCACTCATTATCCCTGATCTCCTTCTTGGGCTTTGGTGTGGAACAATAGAATGCAATCCAACGGACAACAAACAAACATGGGAATGGCTTGTACTTATTGGAGACACTTGGAAAATTCACAGCAGTCATGTATCCAATGCAATGCCATATTTACCCGGCTCCTTTGACAAGCCTCCAAGAAATCCGGCCAAAAAGATATCAAGCGGATATGAAGCTTGGGAGTTCTTGACTTACCTGTTTGGATTAGGGCCTGCATTTTTTTACAAAATTCTTCCGACTCCATACTGGAAGAATTACTGCAAACTTGTTGCTGGGGCTTGCTCATTACACCAGTGCTCAATTACAACAAAACAGCTTGTCCATGACCATAATCTCCTACTTCAGCTTGTGACCAAGTTTGAGGAACTGTATTATCAACGCAAAGCTTCACGGTTGGAAACCTTGGCGAAGAAATATGACAGCCAGCCCAACCATTTGCAAACCTTGCTGACAAGGTGCTCAACAAGCCCAAGTAAATGCACTTATTGCCTTGGTGCCCAACTTGGCACCGGAAAAGCCTATCTCTCATTTATCCAAAGACATTGGTGATAACTTCATTCTATCCATAGCAGACACATGCGGACGTTCAGTTTCTGATGTCAAAATGAATGCAATCTGTGTATTCTTTCTGTCACACAATATTCACATTCATGAAGATTTATGCTTACGGAAATGGGGCCAGCTTTGTTTGCCCAATCTCCAATTTGTTTGAACAGCTTAGAAGGAGGCACCGAAGGCCTTGAATAAGATTTGCATCTCCCGCAATATTATGGTGAGTCCGTAATATATAAGTACAGACCAAAATTCATTTTCTATTAGTTTTTTAAAGATCCTGCAACCAGAACCCCTCTTTTTGGTGAAGTTCAATACTTCTTTCAAGCTAGAATCAATGAACACAACAAAACTCTTGCCCTTATCTCACAGTTTAGCCTTCCCAATGCTAATCTTTTGGCCAAATCAAGTGGGGCACTGATAGTCTGCCAATACCGAGGGATTGCCTTGCTAGTAGTCATTTCAGTCAAGAATATCATTAGCTGTATTGCAATGATACCTTTTACAGAGCCGCAGGATGGTAGATTTTTTGTTTGCAAAAAGAGGGGCTTAGACGTGGCTTTTTTGGGAGGTTTGCAAGAGTATGAGCAAGTTGCGCCCACTTGAGCTTGGGGTAGTAATCACATGACATCTATTAGCCTCTTATGCGCTTGAGGTACAACAGCTTTAGTATTATTAGCTATTCAGCTGTTTGTATGAATAATTATTTTGCGGCTCAATCACTATTTTTCACCTGGAATCACTATACAGGATCACAAAGACGCATTTTGGAGTGACAATCAACAAGCCTTGCCTCCTTCTTGTCCGTCAAGCCCCAATCCTGTATCATCTTCCTTTGCCCCATGGCTTGCAATAACTAACTTCCCATTTTGATTGGTCCCATCCAATGCACCGCCTTTCGTTCACAATATCCAAGGCCAGGATTGACTCCCAGCTTTGACTCTCAAAACACCTGTTCAAATTGGCAGGCATGTCATGCCTCCAAAGGCAAGTACCAGCCTTGAGGCTAATGTCCTAGGGCAGTTTTTGAACAACATCAATGCATATCCAACTAACGAGGTATCAAAGTATGCTCTTATCATGGCTGGTGTATGATTCCGTCACTCATAATCTCCTTTTTGCAGTGGGGGGTATGGTCACTCACCTGGAGATCACAATGCTATTGATATTCCCATCTCCTTGACGTCTTCCTCAGCACATGGGCAGTCACCCTACCACCAAGAACCAATTGACCCGGCTGCTGTTGCGTCTTGCACAATGAACCAGATGGACCTCCTGCTGCAAACCTCAGCATGATGAGCATGGATCTGGAATATTCCAACAAGATTTTTGACAGCTTCCTGGCAAATTATTGGGATGCTGGGATGGAAGAATGGATGTAGCATAGACCTACTGGATATATAGCAGTACTGTTCCTTGATAAGAATGCTATGTGGCGTATATAATACAAGTAAAAGTTGACTTAGACATGGCTGGGTTATTAGATACTATTCTGAGATGCCTACACCCCAGCACTGATACCAGTAGAAAGCTATACTTAACCTCTTTGTAGGAAAATCATAAGCCAGCTAGTAACCCAAAGAGCTTGCGCGCAGATAAACACTTTGAGTAGGCCCGAGCCGGCACAACCAAATGATGAAAAGGATTCAACCAACGTCCTGCATGTGGTCGGATATGTGATGGCTGTATATGGCCGGATATGTGATGGCTGTATATGGTTGGATATGTATGGTCGGATATGTAGTGTCTGTATATGGTTGGATATGTATGGTTGGATATGTGGTGTCTGTATATGGTCGGATATGTATGGTTGGATATGTGGTGTCTGTATATGGTTGGATATATGAGGCACAACACTAATTGTCCATGTTTGCAATCAGTCATGCCTCAATGACCTCCTCCAGAAAGCATGGAAAACAAAAGCAGTGATTCACAGAGGCGAGTAGTCATTCAAAGTGAGTACTAGTTATTCTCTTTGAAAGGCTGGATAGCTAATAATACTAAAGTTATATGTACTCTATGCGCTCTATTCTTTTGAAATACATTCTTGTTCTCAAATTGTTCCTGGCATCTTCTGTGCTCCATTGTAGATTTTGAGCACTCTGTACCATGTAGATATGTAAATACTAGAAGTTATGTGAACTGTATTGGTGTATGTCAAATGTTATAAGTCCCGTGACTATATTCAGAGTGTGAGATGCAAATGGATGAGTTCACACAATCACTCCTACCATGTTCCCATTCCGTCCCATAACACACTCTCTCAGTCTCTCAAATGAACAAAGCCACAGCTTGGTTTCAGACAATATACCCAGTCATACACTGTCATCCTCAATGAACATCACCATGTCATCCACTGGTGGCCTTCTCGTGCCCCGGACACGCCCAAGCAGGGAATTTTCACGGCCTCAAAACCATACCAGCTGGCAAAATGATAATGGGTTCGATGTACGCACTTTTTAATTGCCATAAATCATCTTATTATTCAATTATATGCACTTACAACTTGATTTTTAGTGCCCCCATGATGCCGTTTATTACTACAGGAATGCTACACATAATGACCTCCTACAGGCCGGAAACATTGCCTATGGATTGCTTTACAATAACTTTATTGGTAGTTATGATGAACTTCAGTACATTCTCTCTGAATATATGCATACAATTTCTGAATTTTGGCCACGCAGCACATCCTACAACAAATTGAGGGATACTGTAAAGACAACAATGAACTCTTCTGGGCTGGCATCACAGAGCTTTGGTTTCTTATCCAACAGATGTACACCAAGTTTCCTTGTCTTTGCCTCTGCAACAATGACTGGAAGGTTCTATACCTTGCCTCACGCGCTTTGAGCACCTTCCACAAATACCGCCGGCAACAGGCCAAGAAAACCATCAAGTCTGAGATCAAATCCGAGAGACTCAACCCCCAAATCACAACAGAACCCAAAGCTAACAACAGACCTAGGCTTGGAGCCACTGACATATGCAGCTGATAGCAGTGACATCTACTACTACGGACCTGGCTCTACCCCTGCTACTCCCAACCCCAAGAGAAAGACGCCCCCATCATCTCCAACCGCTCAGAGACCAAGCAAGCAACCTCGGATTGCAGCAAATGCTGTTTTTGATCTCACAGGTGACTCAGATGAAGAAATAACCCACCTAGTAAGTCCTTCTATGTTATGTGTGAATATACTGAACATACTTTCTATCTACAGTCATCAACCACTTCCACCATCCCTCCGACGTCCTAGCCATCTTCATCAACACTCTTGGATCCCCCTTTGTCATCAGCACCAACAACTCCTGCCTCTTCTCCAAAACCTGCAGCAAGGCCAAGGTCACATCCAAGCAGTGTTGTCATGACTGTGACTGCAGTCACTCTGACTGACTACTTGACTTGGAGATGGGCAAGTCCTGATGTTTTCGCGTGTTGCTTAGTCATCAACTTTCGTTGAAAAAGTGTCTGCACTTGACTCTTACAGCCATGCATTGGATTCCTTCACATTTCCAGGCTATTTTCACTCTGAAAATGTCTATTAAGAATTAAGTATAGTAGATAGGGTGTCTAATGTGTCTATTGTAGCATACAGCTGAATATTTAGTTGTATTGGTAAATTAGTATCATATATGAAGGAGAGATTATTCAATGACAATGTCCTCATCTTCCCAGCTACGCTGAGTAGGATCTAATTCAGGTCTATCTTCATCTTCAAGTGATACCAGTAGTTGTTGAATCGAAATATCAATCGATTCCGCACCTTCAGAGAGACGTGTTGTATATCTGAGCAAAGCTTCTTGGCTGAATCCTTGGTTTTTGGGCAATGGGCTGCTCTTGCAGCAGCAAGCTGAGCCTTCTTAGCACCTGTAAGTCCCTTTTTCCGCATAGGTAACCCCTCTGATTTGTCTTGACCGATAGATTTGATTAATTGTCCTTGAATAGGCGGAAAATATTGTCAATGGGCATATAAGGGCCAAATTTGATTAGTATGAGGTATTATATTGTAAGAAAGGTCTCTCTACATACCTCTATGGCGTATCCATTTGTTTAGCACGCTCCGGGCGCACTGCACCTGTAAAATCTTCGTTGGTGGATGGCCCAGGGACACATATGCAACGCGACTTGTCACGCGTTGTCACGCGTCATCACCTAATTTATCGGCCGCAGCGTTGAGCCTCTTTCACGTTTGAGGAACACATTCCAAGTACTACTTTGGCAGTAACATTTTGTTTGATTTAGTAATGAGAAACATTGTGTCAAAGGAATAGCACTGAGGCCAGGTACATGATGAGATTCATTGCAACTTTCATACTTAGACATGTCCCAATCATTATTCCTTTGACAATATCAATTGTCGATTAAGTATCACTCAGTTCAACGTGTCAAGTCATCAGATAAGTCAAATTTGCAATGCTGAAAAGCAGCGGCGTTCCTCAATCTGAGTAAGCGGATGGGAAAATTGTAAACACAGCCACAATTTTTCTCGCCTGCAACGGGCGATGCCCATCCCCACTTGACTCAAGTCCGACTGATCAAGGGTCTAAATGTTACGTAATATTACTATATGCGGTACAATTGATTGGGAACACTATGTATGAGCAAAATTCGGACATGGGCCTACATGGGCAGGTGAGAGCAAGGGCAGGAAACACAGTATATATTTTGGGTGTCTGCGGTACGGAACATCTGACCATTGCCAACCTCACTACCGGCAGCCCCAGCCTCAGCCTCCAACAAAATCTTGCATGCCTCCATTTCCTTTCCTAGTTCTCTATCCCGCCATTCCAAAAGTACTTCATTGCCTGTACTAACACCTCTTCATGGTTGAATCTGGTCCAATATTTGAGAGGCTTCTCCAGTGGTATGGCGATCTTTTGCACTGTGGTGACTTGGGCTAGTAGGTGTGTGCTAGATGGAGGAATTGTGATGGTAGGTAGAACTGGTGGTGGCGGGGATTGGGAAAGAGGCAATTGCAGATAAGTCATCATTAGTGGCCATGCTCTTGGCAATGGCTCCTGCAACAAGGTACAGTGATAATTGGGACGAGCAGTGCACTACGCATTCTTGTTGGAGTTGTTATTGCCATACATTTTGCCATCTGTTGTGAAGAACTCCCAGGTCTAGTGTTGGCTCATGATGTCAGAAAGGAAGTAAAAATGCACATCTCTGTTTATCAAATGTGTGTACATGTACACGAGTTTGCATGAGGCGAATTGGCAAGGAATCTTATATTTGTTGAAACAACACGTGACCTCTCGGGCCGCTTGCCTTGACTAGTCGTGACTAGTCCGACTGGTTGAACTGACTGTTGTGACTTGACTACCTTGACTCACAGTCACATTGACTTGTACAACACTGCATCCAAGAGCCACACCATCACCTCAACAGGCGGCTGTAGATGCCAACATGCATACTGAGGACCATCTGCCTATAGAAACAGCTGTCAGAAAGGCACCACCCACATCTGCAGACTCAACAGTCCAGCCTCGGACAAACTCACCTCCAGCAAGCACGAAAACATGCTCTCCAGATCCATCGTGCGTGGTTGCCATAAAAACGGCCAGAACATCGGATGCTGACCCCCAGGCAAACATAGCTCCCACAATGACTATGGAACTGTGTGCTGGAGATTCCTCACATACTGCTTCAATAGGTGCAGCACCTGCAATTTTGGTTGAAAACCCATTGTGAGTCACTCTGCATCACTGATTCTTTTCACGAGTATAATCAAAAAAAAATTAGTACATCTCTTTTTGGTCCCGCAACAGGGCCTTCTGGATGGCTGGAATTGTTAGGAGAAATAGCGGCAAAGAGTGTACAAAAAGATGCAAAAGGGCCAATGTCCAGGGACATCTCCACCGCCGGAAAAGGTTTGTTCTCAATTTTGCCATGTCTCTTATGCTGATATCATCTCTTGTGAATTGTACAGCTCCCACTGCATCCAAGTCTACTGCTTGCTCAAAGACATTTGGGCCTGGCATGAAGAAGGTGACGAACAGTTCATCAGCAAAGTAAGTCCTTGGTTGCCAGTCCTCTAATTGATACCCTCTTTTACCCTCAGAAATCTTTATTACATCAAGTTTCTACAAACCAACAACCCAATAACACCGGCCGCCTTTGAGACACACTGGAATGGACTGGATAAAGATACAATCAAGGTGTGTCTTAGTTTTTTCTTTGCAGTTCTACCTGATCAAACTGGTGCTTGCGGCAGAAATACATGCAACTAAGCAAATATCAGAAGTAGATGCTCTGGACAATACAGTGAGTATTCTCTGCTAATTGTGTTTCCCGCTCTTCAATGATTCTATGTTTGCAGATTCTTGCATGCCGCTTCCTCACAGCTCCGGCCACACAACTTTACAAAACTAACACAGCTACAAGAAAGAACAAGACAATGTACTTCCTCTTGCTGCTTGGTCTTGGCTTTGGGCCCTTACATCTCACTCTCTGTGCTAATTGCTCTCACATGCTTGCTTTTACTGTTCCCTCAAGCCAAAATGCTCTTGCTACTCGGCGCTCGCTCTCAATTCTTGAACCTCGTTGCTCTCAGCCTTGCCTCTAACATTCTGCTGCATGATTCCTCTACAAGAACAATCCTTGATCCAAATCCTGCTGCTTATGCTTTGTTTATGCTCTTCTTACAAGTCCCAGCTGAGTCCGCTCAAAAAATGTGGTTCTCCGGTGAGTTTTTGGTTGATACATACTCCGTTTTGGACTTGACAATATTATTTGATAGGCTTACAGCATGCGATGCCTCGATTGGGCCCCAGATAGACGTGATTAGAGGTGATTGCGTGTGGCTAGCTCCCTGTGTTGCATGGTTAGATGTTGTTATATGGTGTTCCAGCGCTGTTTTGGAGCGGGTTAGATGATATTGTTAGATGTGATTACATGTTGCTAGATTTCTGTGCAATATGATTAGATTTTGTTATATGGTGTTGCATCAATGTTTCGGAGTGGGTTAGATGATGTTGTACAATGCTAGATAGCTTTGTTTCCTGCGGTTATATGTAGATCAATATGATTATCTTGTCTCCCTTAGAAAAGCAAGAGACCGTTCGATATTGTTTGACGAGATTAGAATTTCAATATAACCGTTGGCCGCCACAAACGGAACTTACAATAAATGACAACACGCAAGATAGGGTTACATCTTGTTGTACACCGTGATCTGGGTTTCTCTCTGGGGGTGTAAGAAAAGCCGGATGGAATTGTGGGAGCTTGCAAAACAGATTGTTTGCGGAATCAAATTCTTACAAATCAATTGGCTACTGAATATACAGAGTTTCCTTCCTAAGGTTTCCACCGTGGCCTCCCATCCCCAGATTTCTTCTTCCAATCTCCAATACTTTTCACATGCTTCAACTTCTGACCACCAGCCTGCCCCTCTATTTCTTCGAATCCCCGCACCAAATCTTTGACACTACTCCCACTACTTCTTCTCGGCCTCGGAATTGGTGCTGATTCCACAATCACGGGGGCTGGGAGAGGGTGTAGGTCGACAAGTCGTTGAGGTTTAGAAACTCGAGGTGCAATCGGTGCTGTTGGACGTTGAGGGGCGGGATGCAAGCTGACGAGCTCCTTCGGATGCTTGGGCTTCGGGATCGGAGCGCGAGCCGGTGTGGTTACAGGGCCTCGAGGTCTCACGAGAATTTCATTAGGAGGAAGAGGGAGTCTAGGATGAAGTGGTAGTTGGGGTTTGCGAGCCGTCGCAGGGGTCTTTGATAGTGTTGAGAGGTAGGAGAACAAGAAGCCTTTCACACGCTTTCCGATCGTGGGGGGGGCGAAGTAAGGATCAACGATGATCTTCGACTGACTGTTTTCAGTTTCTGGTTGCTCGAACATCTCCGATTCAAACGAGGTGCCTTCCATATCCTGAGAGTTGTCACAGTCGCTTATTGAGGTCGAAGTATCCGGACCTTCCTGACAAATGCTGATAGCCTCTTCCAGTAGATGGGAATAACGAGGAGCCAGTAGGGTAGGGGGTAGAGACGGCCGCTTTTCCTTTGGCGGTGGCATTTGTGCAAAAGGCGCATCGTGAACGACTGGTGGTGGCAAAACAGGACGTGATCTACGAGGCATAACAGCGCGGCGTCCGAGAGGGGTGAAGTCTGGCACCTCCATTGTTGGCGCTCTTCGCTTTCCTCCAAGAGCACCAACACTGGCATTGGACATGAATGGGGTATGAGGTGAACTGGGACGGGCGACACTTCCAGATCTCTGTTTTCTCTGTAACGCACGTGTCCTCTCTATAATATTGCCCCTATAAGCCCACAAGTTAGCTCTCGAGACTCCCTACGCGCAACATAAACATACCTTGACCAAGCATCTCCAAATCTCTCAACTACTGCAACCCCACCCATCAAGTTCAAGAACCTCTCAACTACATCCGAAATGGACACCATATCCACGGGAGCCAGTACACCCTCTTCTGATCCTTCAAGTCCCAACCCAATATCCAGCCGCTGATCCGTGAAGCAAGCATCAAGCTGCTTCCACTCTTCCTTCGTCCACTCTCTATCGCCGACAACTTCAGTTTTCAACGCAGACATAGGCATTTGTCTCTTCTTCAGATCTCTGAACCTATCGGGCAGAGGCGTTCTGAAAGGATCCCTCCGACCCACACCTTCTTGCGCCAAGGATTCTGCCCACAGATTCGGACTTTCTTTGACTACCTCCTCTTCCGCCTCTTGTAACAGCTCGGGCAGTGTCATCGCCGGACTCCCTGGAATGTAGACGTGTTCTCCCCAAACTCCCATGCCAAGAGTGGACCGGCGGCGGGCATTGACTGCAGATTTCCCTACACCCGAACCAGAAACGTTCCGTCTTCGAGATTCCCTGGTCAAATCCTCGACACCTGTATGTGAATTGCGCCTCTCCTTGGCCTGTAAATGCCTTCGCTTTGCTGCAATCTTAGTGTAGCAATCGTAGTCGTGCTGGTTCGAAATAAATTAGCAAGAATCCAGTAAAAAATAAGTGAAGAAAATGATATACCTGTTTGAGAATAGCAACTGCGCGAGCTGCTGCCCTTGGGTCAGCACTGGTAATTTTGACAAGGGCCGGATCTTCACCACCGCTGCTCTCCTCGTCATCATCATCGTCATCAACAACCGCGTCTTCCTGCTCCGCAGCGACGTCCTGCATACGAGAATCATCGTCGGCAAGAGCACCAGGAGTGACGATGCCATAAGCTACTTGAGGTCCTTTGCCTTTTTTCAGAGCATATGTTGATGGACCAGCCTCTGCAGTGTCAAACGAAGGGAAAGCGAAGACATTGGGGGTGCTATCGTGATTGACAATGGTAGATGCCTGAGATGGCGGTCGAGAAGGTTGTTCGACAGGGACAACAGACACGGATCTGGGGGAACAAGACCTAGAGAATTCGGCGATGTCCAGAATCAGGTTTTCATTGGACGCGTCGAGATCCTCATCCTCCTTGTCTTCGACCTCGTATTCAACAGACATCTCGCGGACTTCACGCTCTTCTTCGTCTTCGTCTTCTTCGGCCAAAGAAGTGACATCCTGAATAGATGGTCGAGGGTTCTGCTGGGTTGCTTCTTGAGCCGAGTAGGAAATCGAGTCGCCCTCTACGGCGAAGTCCAAGCTACGGTCGTCCAATGGAGGCTCCTCTTCGAAGGACGTGTCAGGAGTGTGATCTTCTTCATCAACGTCACGTTGCTCAGGCTCGACCGACATCCTACTGACCTCCTCCTCCTCTGCCCTTTCCAAGTCCTCCTTCGAAATATTTGTCTCTTCGAGCTGTTGTTTCTCTTGCCCCTCCTCTTCTTCTTCCTCCTCTTCGTCCAAGAAATCCAACCGTCCAACCTTGACCTTCCCAGGGTACGGACTAATCGGCCTACCCCACTCCTCCATCCGTCCCCTGGTAGCACTGCTGGGCGGGTCCAGCTTCGTTCTTACATACATCCCAGTCCACTTCCCAGTGTACTCTCCTTCGCCCTCCTCGACTGCACCTATGGCAGCGCTAGTATCGACAGAACCAACGCCCGCAGCTTGCTCGTCCTCGTTGTCACTGTCACTCCAACCCCCGGCCGAACTGGGCAAATCATCAAGGTCAAACAGCCTCACAGGCTCAACATCCCGATCGCCCTCATCCAGTTGCATCATACTATCATCCTCTGCATCTGTAGACCCTTCAGGCTGCCCTTGCGTGCCCCATGCATGAGTGAACGCACCCACAGCTTCCACATCGTCCGTGCCCAGCGCAGGCTCCGGGGACGACGGCGGCAAACTCCACTGGTGTTGAATGAGTTCAGGCAGGGGCCCAGGTTGAGCTTCGAGCTGGCGAGAAGCTCCTCTCCTAAACCGGATAGTCCTCTCCCTAACAGGAGTGTCATGTTCCTGCGGTTCAGGAGCACCAGACAACAATAGTGGATCATCTGAAGGACTGGCAGGGGGCATTGGCGCAGTCAAGTCGATATCTGGCAACTCCTGCTTCACCACCACCCTTAGATTACTCGCTGGCTGTCTCTTCTTCGTCTTGCTGGCCGTACCCTTCTCCTTCTTTGCAGACGCCAACGCCAAGGACTTCCTCTTAGTCGACTTTCCCCCAGACTTAGCCACCGCGGTATTGGTAGGGCTCAGGAACACCTCTCTAGGCGGGGTGAAGACGTCCTTTGGAGGCTCGTATGGCGGTATGGGCGTGACGCTTCTCCTGGAAGATCTAGCACCGAGCAAATTCCTCTTCATCCCAGACGCTGTCGAAGGACATAGGAGTACAGGCAGAGGTGCAATGAAATCCGCATCAGGGTTCCTCGCATGCGGAGATTGCACGAGTACTCTCTTCTGCTTCTGCTTCGAAGGAGTAGTGTTTAGTTGGGATCGAGGAGATTCGTCGTGATCGGTTTCAGGCGAGGAACCAAAGTTGGTGGGGACGGCGAACGAGCCTCGCGTAGGAGAGCCAATAGATTGCGTTCTGGCATGAAGTCTTCCTTGTTTACGCGGTTTCGGGTTCGGAGTGGCTTCTACAGCCTGGTGGGGTTCCATTTCCTGGTCTATATCTTCTTCCATCCTGTACGAGTTCGAATGCGAGCTAGAAGAGGGCGCAGGTGCAGTCGCTGCCTGGTTCCGTTTCCTCTTCGATGCTAAGGCTTTCACAGAATCGGTCGGGGCAGGCGATCTACTTGCCAATAGCGAGGGTGTAAATTGCACACTAGGTCGCTGAACACAACAATAAACTCAGCTCAACCAAGGGGAGCAAAGCGGGTCGCTAAAAACTACTAACCGTGTTCCTCCTCAACATCTCCTCCGGTGGTGGGCTTATCAGCTGCATCCTCGCCGTGTCCACCATGACTCCCAACCGATCCCTATACTGATCTTCACCATGTGCGTTATAATTTCTATCAGTCGCCATTGCCACCGGTGTTCCTTTCCTTCTGTGACGATCCTCTTTGTGTTTGTGGAGTGCGGCCAAGTTGACGTGTTTTGTGGTCTCTGGGTTGTCCACGCTTGCGAAAGGGCGTTTATTCTCTGCCATAGCAAGCGGTTTCAAGGGAAGAGACGACTGTTTACATAAATTGCAATGTTCAACTTAGGGCCATATCAACTGCACGTGACCGTACCACCTTCCCCTTTTGGACACGCGTTGCCCTCGTGCCCATGTTGCTTATTGTTCATATTGTGTAGGGACAGGGGTAGATCGAGCTCGCGGAGCAGGTGTGTATTGAGACTTCTATGGAAGGCAATAATGATATGGATACATGATTTATCGACCCAACGAATAGTTTGCAGAAGCAGGAAAAGCGAAAGAGATTAAGATACTTTCGATGTCAAATGCAAGGAAAACAATAAAAGCTCAAAGAATGAAGGACAAGGAGTTCCGGAGAAATAAGGGAGCCGTAAGGATCGTGAGTAGTCGTGACGTTCGTGCCAACTCGTTAGTAGTCGTAAGGCGTCGTGAACAAAATGACAAAAAAAAAGCGAGAGTTGTGATGCGTAGCAGCTGCCGAAACATGGAGGGAGACAAAAAAGAAATCGAACAAAAGGCGTAGCGGAAACGAAAAACGGACCATGAGAGAAGCTCATGAAGGCACGAAACCAGCTGAACTGGGTGGTCTTGAGTTTGAGGCGGAGTTCGCGCTCTCGCTTCTCCCTCTTGGCCTCCTGAGTCCCATCTCGACCGGTATGGGCCTCTTCGATGCAATGGACATATCATCTTGCGAGCCTCCAGAGCGCGCAAAAAAGTCATCTTCGGCCTCATATGGGCTTGACGACGCATTAATCTGAAAAATCAACAGTCAGTATCAGAATGAATTTGAAATACCGCAAAAAAACCCTGAGTACGAACCCACTGGCCTAAAACATCAGCAATCCTCGACGCCTCCTCTGGGCTGAACTTCCCATTAGAGCCCTTCTCCGAATGCAGCCTCAAGAGCTCGCTCAATGTCCTTTTGCCGTTCCTGCCCATATGCAGACTATCCACGCTCCCATGTTTACTGTGGGAGCCAGCCGACGATGAATACCGCGATGACCTGCCCGGCGTGGGCATATCTTCTGCAGGGAACACAATGGAGTTTCGTGGAGTTGTGGTGGCAAAAATAATCTGGGGCCCGGCGGTAGCGTCTGGGTTAAGTGTGAGGAGGGTGCGCTGGTCTGGGTCGATGGAGAGGGAACGATCCCAGTCGTCCTCTCCTTGAGAATCAACCGAGGTGATAGAGAGGGACGACATTGAGCGATCGAGGGATTCTGACATTGCAGGTCGTAAAAAGGGAGGGTGGGGAAGGGGAAGGGGAAGGGTGAGGATCGCGGTGGTGGTGGTGGGTGTGTCACTTGCGGAACAACATGCCTAGAACGTTAAACAATACCGCTAACAAATACAAACAACACGAACGCGTCCGTGCAATTCAATTCAAATTCAAAGTGTCAGTCAGACACACTTTGAGTAGTCTTGCGTGGTCTTGTGTGCAAACGAAGAATAGGACGGAGGGGGGTATATACTTCCTGCGACACTGTCATACTCAGGAAATTCGTACACAGTCACACTCATCTGTCCACACTCACGCTCGGGCCGACCACAGTCACACCCCGCCGTACACACTGACCGTCCCCCGACCACACTCGCTCATCAGTGTACACACTGATCTGCTCTCTCAAAAAGGATGCTTCCGCGTTGGATCTAACACATTAGGCTTGAATTCATTCAAAAAACATACTCTTGCGTAGAATACCTTTAAAATACGATAGTAATTCCTATATTAAGAGCTTATTTCCTCAAAACCTTGAGCCATTTTGTCCATCTCCGTAGATATGACAATATTACCGTTTTTCTTTCTCTCCCTCGACCAAAGCCTCGAAATGCCCAGCAACAGCAACAAGGAAGCCTTTCTCCGCACCATTTCTTGTGGGGTGCTCAAAGATTTCCGAGAATCAGTGAGTAATCTATTTATATTCATGTTGTACACGCTCATAAGCGCCCGAAAAATAAGATCTACACAGAAGCCTACCTGAGAGCAAATCCAGCCAAGTTTTTGGACACAGATTGGGTCAATGTCACCGATCTTTGACTCTTTATTCAGTCTAGCAAGTCCCCTTGTACGACCTCAGCCATGGGAAGTGTGCCAACACATGCCAAACACGAACCTGACGCGTCAGACACGCCTGTCAAAATGGAACGCAATGCGTCGCCAGTGCCACCTGCCATTTCTGTCAAGGCAGAGCCTTCCGAACAATCCATCTCATCCACCTCCTCTGTTTCTGTCCAGTTTTGTACATCTATTGAGGATGGCAAGGAAGTCATCAAGCTGCTCTCTCTAGCAATGACAAAGGAGATAGTATGCCTGTGGAGCTGGAGTTGCCTCAGGCTGACATGGATGCCGGAATGAGCAGTGACACCGCCGTGAACAAATGGGACCTCTCCGATCACGACTCAGACTTTGGTGGGATCCACTCTTCCAATTATGCCATGTCCAAGGCCAGCTCAGATGAGTCAATGTCTGACTGCAAAGGCCAACCCAGTGAAATGGACACGGTTTGGCTTGATTCAGACGTCAATCGCCAACTTCGCATCGAGGCCGCTGAGTATCTCACTGCACTTCCGTCCTACTGGCCAATCCCTCGTGACAAATGTGCCTATTTTATTGATCTCAGTGACCCAAAGTACAAAATTCAAGACGATGAAGGAGATCTTCTCTTGGTGGATGCATTAATTAAGGACAGGGTATGTCGTCTCCTTTTCTAGAAGCTGAATTACCTATTTGATATGCTTTGTTAAACGATCAGGATTGCTGGCAAGGTGGAACTGGCAAGGGCAATTCAACTTCAACCATCAAATTCACCGAAGGCGGCCCCAAAATTGAGTGTAGACGGAGTTGCCTGGATTGTGCGGGCTTTTATGCATGTGATCATGTCAAGGAGGATACTTATAGCGTGGAACGCTATGAGCTTGATAGCCAAGCTCTCCTGGATTTAGTTGGTGCTCAGATTGAAGCTCGGCTTGACAAAGGAAATACTCCAGAGAAACAAGCACTGGTGTAAGTTTCAATTGGTTCTTTGTAATTTTCACTGAACTGTTACTTTGGTAGTTTTTTTGCATACTGCCAATCTCGTAAGTGCAAGGCAAAGGATGTCATACATTGGTTTATTTTTGGTGTTCATAATTGCTCAATGTCAGAAACAAAAATCGCACGGAGAGGAGCATTTCATTGGATGTTTGGGCTGGCTGCCCACATTCACATCTGGCCACCAGAGTGCAAGCATCCCCGACAATGTCAATAGGGTGTTTCACGATAGCGCTTTTCGGCCGCTTTTGGGCTGATTTTGATGTCGGCTTTGAACCCGCTTTTTGCAAAAGCAGGCTGAAAAGCAGCCCAAAAGCAAGCCTAACGTGAACCCCCTCCCCCAGAAAATCAGCTAGTGTATATCTGTGTATAACTACAGTCCCATTCAACTACTAGCTTAACCACATTAGCATAATCATCCGCCTCGCGGACCGCTTGCCGTTGCCCGTAATATCATGCCTGCCATACCACTGCGAAAGCGCCTGCTAAGAGGAGCATTTGCATATGCCAAACGACTTCAAGACCTTTGCCTATGTTTCAAGAAGTCCCAGGATTCATCAATGTCAGCATCAGAGGATGAATCTCAGGCTGAATTTCGAGACATCCTGAACGCCAATCCAAGCAGTGATGTGGATATGGACAACGACAACACCTCCTCGCTTTCTTCACTTTCTTCTGTCTCCTCTCTCTCCTCCTTCTTGTCTCTTGGCTCTGAAGAGATTGAACCAGGCAACAAGGCCGATCCTGCCATGCCTTCGGTCCCCGTGATTGAGGATGACTCTGAAGACAAAGACGATGCACTGTACATCAAAAGGCTTGCTGCTGTTCGAGAGCGCATCCACTATCTCGAAACCACCCGTGTCCTCAGGCCCAATAGAGTGCATAAGCTGTCTCAGCTTGCTCTTGTGCTGATCACGTTCAAAGAAGATGATCCCAAACGTTTTTGGTGCAATGTTTGAGTAACACCTGAAACCTTCGACGAACTGCTTGCGAAAATCGACTGGCTTCCCATGTTCATGAATGCGAGCCCGAATGAACAGCTGCCTGTCGACAAGCAGTTGGCCATTGCTCTATTTCGGTTTGGTCATTTTGGTAACAGTGCTTCGGTTGAATCTGTCGCGCAATGGGCTGGATGTTTGGCGGGTATGGCCGTCAATGCAACTCGCCGTATTATGCGTGCCTTTTTGTCAATGCATGACGATGTTATTCACTATCCCAGTGCTGTGGACAAGGAGGCTGCAAAGGAGTGGGTTGAAGCTGCCAGTTGCGCTGCCTGGCGGGATGGATTTATCTTTGTGGATGGGACTCTTGTTCCGCTGGCAGATAAACCAGGTTTTCACGGCAAGGCATATTTTGACAGGAAGTCAAACTATTCATTGAATGTCCAGGTATCCACAAGCTATATCATTTGGTTTCTTGGACTGACGTGTATTCACACAGCTCATCACACTTCCAAATCTCTGTATTATCGACTATGTCATCGGCCACTGTGGCAGCACTCACAATTCCACAGTCTTCATGGATTCTTGCACTTTCAGGGATCGTCAGTGTCTTATTGGACCAAATGAATGGATTTGGGCCAACTCTGCCTATCCGATCAAGGCGTGGTGTGTCACTCCATACAAGAAACCTGCAGCAAACATTCCCAAAAACAAGACTTTTAACTTTTGGGTCTCTCATGTACGTCTAGCCCCATCAATTTGAAAATATACCAATTTTTATGTTTATTCAGGTACAAATTAAGTCTGAGCATGCCGTTGGTTATCTGAAGGGCCGATTCCAGTCCTTGAAAGGTCTTTGTCAACAGATCAAGAACGAAACTGACCACTTGCGTGCTGTCAAATGGATCCGCACTTGTATCATCATTCATACATTGATTTACAACATCAAACATGGTGTTGAGGACTCGGACTGGGAGGAGGATGTTATTGCAGAAGGCCTATCATCTGATTCATCAAGTTCAGATGATGATGATTGTGTCCCAGCAGATATCCGTTGTGAATCAACGGGGCAACGTAAGCAATGGAGGGTGAAGGAAAGCCTATTTGCAAGTGAATTTTTAACTAGAGGTACATGAGTAGTACTAGCAGTAGATAAAATTATGATTTAGTGGCCTGTGTTCTGATTTGCGTCGTTTCCTGGCCACTGAACTTGATTCAACTTGGCTGTGAAATCCCCTACCTCCACTTGAGGAATGTCATTTGGGCCGAAATTCCAGCCCACATCTGAAGTCAACGTCGAGGGAAGTCCCGCATCTGAAGTGGATGTCAAAGGGAACAAACTATCCACAGTGCCCATCCCTTGTTGAGCCTGAGAACTACTGCCTTCGCCTTGTGAGATCATCATCCGGAATAGTTTAAATTGCTGTTCACTCCTCTTCGCCTCAAGTTCCATCTTCCAAAGCTTGGCTTTGAACTTTTCCTTTTCGAACTCTTGTTTCTTCGCCGCAAGGTCCAATTCTTTCTCCCGGATTCAAGTCTTCTCTGCTCGTTGTGCAGCTATGTCTTTCATCTCCAGCAGGTGGAGTTCATCCAAGTTGTCATTTGATGCATCGCACTTCTTTGAGGTCTTTCCAGCCTTTGTCTTCTCATTGGCACAAGTCTTCTCAAGAGCCAGCTTTTTCTCCTCTTGTGCTTTGAGGATTTGTTTATTCTTTTTCTCAAGCTAAAGGATGGTAAGCTGGGTATGGCTTTTAACAAGGAATAGACGGCGACTCACCTTTTTTATCTCAGAATTGTCAGGCTTTTCATCGACACCTTCTGCATCCAATAAGTCCAAATGCCTCTTGCTGCTGTCATCGAGCCCGCCATCATCATCCGCGTCACCCTCATATTCATTGTTGTAAGTGCTAAGAGTGTTATCTTCAATTCCGCTACTTGTATTGGTCTCACCACTCTTTTTGGCAAACAAGGCTTCAGCATTTCCGGCAAAATCTTGCCCAGGGTTGGATGTGGTGATGCCAATAGGGTTGTAGTTTGGTAATTCCGACCACATCTTGTGCAGATCTTTGTAGAAAGGCCATTCAGACTGAATCTTGTCTAAAGTGGATGGTGAGCCGGTTAATTTGATCTAGCAAGAATATCTGACATACCAGTGAGGTTTTCTGCATCCTCATCTTCCTTGACACCGCCGCCTGTAACCTGGAACTGCTTGCAATAAGCCTGGTATATCTTTTTTAACCTGATCAAGACGTTCACTTGTATCCTTTGTTCAAAGGTCAATAATGCAGGCTCACCGGTGAAACTGCTGCTGTGTGGATTGCCCATATCTTTGACAATCTGCAGTAAAGTCGTCTCTTACACTGCTATCAGGGTCATTCGAGAAACTGGCCTTGGCTAGTTGCCCATAAAGGATACTTTTGCCCTCACTTGCTTGGATCTTCTTTCGTTTTTCATCCTTGGCATCACCAGTAGAGTCACTGAATAGACAAATACGGAATTTTGGATGGTCGACAAGGTGCTGTATAGCGCGTGTCGTCCAGTCTGGATGATCTTCCCATTTTATTGCTTTGGCTTGTGGTTTTTTCTCCTCTGCATCAGAGGGAGGCAAGGGAGCAGGGGCAGGAGCAGCTGCTGGTGCTGCCTCCTTGCCAGTCTTCTTTCTATTTGCCATGATTGGTTAGGTGCAACGGCGACGATGTCTCAAGGCTGCCTTTGAGCAAGACAGAGATTTATTCCCGGATTACATAATTCTACTTGTAATTAAATAAAAAGAATTGGAAAGAAAAGCGACGGAAAAGCAAGGGAAAAGTGATGCAGAAGCAGGGCAGGAAACTTGAGGGCTTGAGCTCATCGGCCTCAACATGCAGTTACATTCTTCCTGCTCATGTTGGAGCACGGGTGAAGAAATGCAGTAAGTAATTGAATGCTATTCATTTGTAAATTAATGAATGACGGGTTCCAGAGTATCCGCATGCAAAGAACGGATGGCAGTCGAAGATCACTCATCACAAATGCATGGCAGCAAGAACCATCTACGTTCCCTTGGATCCGTCAATTCGCATGGCGTGTATTCTCCCAGATCACAAGGAGCCCCACAATCACCCAATTCTCCCAGCTAGGAAGGCATCACGCAATTTAAAGGATCAATACCGCAAATGTATCCAGGCAGCAGGCATTGCAGGAAATACTGTTTGCATAATTGACAATGGTCTGTTGCTTCTCCATTCAATTCTACCAAGTCTCATTTTTTGGTTTTAGCCCCAAGTACACGTCAAATTCTTGGGACTACTCCGTCCTTGGCCTTGCCAGCCTTTCAGAAGGTCAGAAGGTTTGTGTAAGGCAGCAAATCATGCAACAAGAGAAAAAGAAGGTTTATCCTCATGGGCTTGGGATTGAAGGTAATATCTCGTTTCGTCTCAAAGGTATACTAACCAAATCTGTCTAGGCATACAGCACATTATGAAGGAAGACCTCAAGAGCCAGGACCTCCCACTGGACGAGCAATATATTCATAGCATGAAGACCACGCTGACAGGCGCAACTCTTGTTTTTACAGCCGACCCATTCTTGCTTGGCCTGATTCACTTTGCTATCATGATTCAGGTGATACCACTTTCAAGCAAACCATTGGAGAATTGAAAGAATGGGAGGTTGTAATGTGGGAACAACGGGTTAAATGTGGTATGCCAGCTTTGATCATCTTTTCCTAGCATCAGGCTGAGTGTCCCATAGCTGCCACTATTGCCCGTGTTTATTCAAACTGCTCCAACACTCAGCAGTACAAGATGATATTTGATGAGCTTCAAACTGTTACCCTGCATGTGACTGGTCGACCTTTGCTATTGAAAAGTTTATTGTGCAAAGGTACTCTTGTATGTATTGGAGTCAATCTCGAGCTTTCATACAAATGAACCCAAATTTAGTGGTATTCCTAATGATGTAAGTATTGAAGAATCTGTCCAGCATTTTATTCGCGCTTGCTATGTTCACTGCAAGAGGTATGGTACCATCTCTGTTATTCCGAGTCATGATAGCACTCTAACTAAATGACGTAGGGGTGTTCACGGTCTGGAAACATAAACTGACCGACAACAAATATTGGCGCATAATAAACTTTCCTTACTTGAAGACGCTTGCTGAACTCGAGGAATTTTTGAAATGGGTACTTGGCTTGAATAAGCCTAAGGTTACAGGTACAATGACCTATACTTATTACTGTTGTATCACTTTTAGCTTACTTGTGTATATTGTCAAGCATGGTGGAACCACAAAACACAAACGGGTGGATCATCCCCGCCATCATCAAATTCCTTTCAAAAATCCCTTCTCTGGACTGGGATTTGGCCGAACCCTCAAATAATCTTAACGAAGACCAACATTGATGGACAACTCTTCAAACTGGCATCAAACTCCCGCTTATTGAAGCAATTGTAATGTGTGTACCTGCTTTAAATTTGATGTATACTATACTCATTAGTTTCCAGAGCACAAAAGGCCAACAAACAAGTTGCTGCTGAGATTTGAGCTGCATTGGAGAATGGTATTCTCAAGTACAATAAAAACAATGATTTTAGCCATATGTCAAGAAGTATTGCACACTCCAACAACGCTTCTTGAAAGGCAAAGGAAAACCTTGAGCAGACCAGCAAGCTCAACATGCTTGCCGATGAACTCAAGGAACACCAGCCAAAAGTCAAGGAGCTCCAGGCTGAAAAAAAGGCGCTCAAGAAAGGGAAGCCTGCCCTTGCTTCGAAAGCGCAGTTGAGCTCGAGCGGAAGTGTACGCGCATCTGACCTTCCAAAGAAGGTTTCATGAGCAAAGGCAGCATTAAGAGGCAAGTCAAAGAAATCAGGTGAGTATGCTTTGTCTATGACTTTATCAAGAAATTGAATCATTTTCTCACTTTTAGCTGCACCCGGTAAGAAGGGAAAGAACTCGGAGAAGACACCAGAGACAGTGGGGATTCCTGGTGTTGCAGACAACTTGGAGACAGCAGGTGCAATTGCAATGGGGGCAATACCAGGTACGTCAACAGGAAGCCTCATAGTAGCATGACTGAATGGGTCCTTTATTCCACAGCTCTGGGCTCAATCCATCCTTTTGTTGATGGCACAGCAGCAACTGTTAATTACCAAGTTTCATCATGGTCACTCGAGCCCACTCAAGGAAACATGCCTGACGTGGATATGAATGTATCATTGAGGTAGGTCACTATTTGTCAATTAACTGCAATCTGCAAGATACTAACCTGTTTGGTTTGAGCAGCGCTTTGACACTGATTTGGCTTCCACCTTTGTTTTTGACAGACATGACCTTGCCTATGCCTTGGTCAAACTGCAAGCCATCTAACAATTCAATTCAGGCCATGTTTGATCAGTCCCAGACATCACTCGGCTTTCCTTTGTTGCCTGGCAAAAGCTACCAGCCAGGTTTTTTTGATGTTCCACTTGACCCATCTGTGTTGTTGGATGCTCTAGATAATTTCCTCTTGAGCTCAGGTGGCTATAACATCAACTTGGGGTCTTTCAGTTATAATACCCATAGTAATTAGCACAAGTATTACATACTAATGTAACAAAGGAACTTTACTCATTCTATTGACCGTTGGGTCTAGTTTATGGCCACTTAATCTTACTTATAAATATCAGCCACACTCAATTTACTAAGCCCTTGGGAATGTGGTTGGCTACAACAAGTGTGGTTGCCTGCATTCAAGTGTGGACGGTTCAGTGTGGGTGTGGTTGTGGTTGGGTGTGAGTGTGGATGGGTGAGTGTGAGTGTGGACAGCTTTGACGAGTGTGACAGTGTTGCAAGTGTAGGGTACCCGACGGAGGGCAGGCAGACAGCCAGTGCTGAAAGATATGTCCAATAATGAGCGGATTGACAACCGGGACAATGAGCACCAAAATTTCCAGCCATATAGGAAGCATGGTTATGCTTCTCGGGACGGACCAAGACAATGTTTGCACTTCTAAACATTGTCCATCCTTGTTTACTACCTGTTAGGCTGGATGCGTACCTAGCCAGGAATACCTTGAAGGTAAGTCTTTCATTGCATTGCATCTTCCTACAGCACTAATCTTATCTCCTAGCAGGTGTTCAGAATAACTCTGTCCTTGCAGCTCCGTGTTTGAGCGTGGATGAATGACAACAATGACTCTTGTCACAATGACGGGCCACGCGCATAAAACTGTGCAGGGGAAGAAGGCAATTAGGGCAGACCCCTCCTAAGAGCCAGTGTGGTATGTTCCTAGCCCCCTACTGTAAGATTACTGGTGTCTTGCCCCAACCTTGGCAGAGCTGAAGCTCTTGCTGCTTCACCTACAACCGGTTCGGCTGCCGCCATCCCGTTACCATCCACAACTGCCACCAGACCTGAGCCCCATCCAACCCCACCTTGTTTGCAGCTTTCCCATTGTCCCCCGCCCTTGCACGTTGTTTGCTGTCATTGTGCTTGACTAGCTCGTGACTTGCGCGATCAATATATTCATTTTGGTCACTGTCTACCATGCTGTACATCCCATATAGCCGTATACTGCCGTCTCCGTCACCGTGCCGTGCCGTGAGCCCTGCTGGAAGACCGCAATACAGACGGTAGACGGTGTTCCGTATACCGTCTACCACTGTGTTTCCGATGGCCGTGGCCATAATACGGATGGTGTGCAGCCCTACTTTTTATGGAACTGAGGGATTTGAAAGGAGAGATAATCACCTGATGATCCCACATCAGGTGTCTAATTAGAGGTGGTAGCTCATGTAGCTACCAGGTCTAAGTTGACATCTTTTCCCTACTCCCTCACCCTCCTCCAATAAACCTTTGTTAGCGTTAATTCTACTTAGAGAAAATGAGTAGAATGTCCCCGGGATATCCCTAACTGGGTAACAACAGTAGCGGGTGACCGTGCACATTGTTCTCACACATGTCCGCTCCATCAGTGTGCGCTCCCCTTGCTTGGCATCATTGATGGGCGCTGTCACTGTTGTCCCCACTGTTCCCGCCATTGTCCTGCCCTCCAGATGCTTAGCCACATCATCAATCTTGCAACCCAAGCTGTGCTTGCCACCTACAGCAAGACACCTCATCTCAATGTTGACACAGCCACCACTGAGGTTGAGGAGACTGCAGCCCAGCTTGACATCAATGGAGGGGATGGTGAGATCAGTGTTGGAAGGGATGAGGTTGGGCTTATTCGGGTCATCACTGTGAAGGTACATGCTTGCTTTTTGGTACCATTTCATCCTTCTCACCCTATTCAGGCTTGGTCATCTGCCGAACGTACTGAGATGCTCAAGCAGCTTCAGTCAAAGGATGGGGTCAAGCTGCCGCTGAACCTCATCCTGGACATGAAGGTCAGATGGTCAAGCAGTTATGCAATGCTCAAGCAAGCATATGATCTCCGACCCTTCATTAACAAGTTTATATTCACTGTTGCTGCTGATGAACCGGTCTCAAAGCAGGCATCCATTCTTGGACTTCAGGTCTCGGATGAGGAATGGAAGTGTGTCAAGCGGATACTTCAAGTTCTTAAGGTATGCCACTTTAATCTTTTCTCTTTCTCCTTCTCACTATATGATTGGTTTGCCGATGATGCCCAACAATTGTTCTCATCAGAGACTGAGCCGGTGCTTTCAAAAGCAATCCCAGCACTTGTTTGACTTCACACTGCATGGACTGAAGCATCCTCACAGCCCCAATTTGCCGCTCACAAAGATGCTCTTGCTGCTGGTCTTGCAAAGATTTCTACTAATTACAACAAGACCTCTAGCGTGCCTGCCTACAACATGGCCATGGTCCTTGATCCCAGCCTCAAAACCCATCACTTTTGCGACAAGTGGGCAGCAAAGCAGGAACTTGATGTGAAATCATCTGTTGAAAAAATTGTAAGTCCCTTTTCTTCCTCTTTCTTCTTTCAATTTCCTTTGTTATTGTTGCTAACAGTTTCCATTTGTCAGTTTGCTGAACGGTGGGAGCATCTCCATGCCAACAATGTGGTGGCACCCACCTCCCGTCCCCTACATCACTCGTCTTCCAAGACAACCCTTGACTTCTCTCTTGACAACTCTGATGACGACTTTGGTACTGCTCCCACTCCTCCTCCAGTTCTCTCCACCTCTGAGCCGTGGAGGAAGGAGTTTGACAAGTATCTTATGGACATGATGAGCTCGACAATGACCAGTCTGTTGTGAACTGGTGGGGGTTACGTCTTGTTTCTATTGTTTTATTCAACCACTTCTAATGTTCATTGACAATAGCTGAATGCCCAACAACTTCCAACATGGGCATCACTTGCTGCTGGCTACCTTGCCATTATGGCATTGTCCATGTCCAGTGAGCGTGCATTTTCAGCTGCAGGGATCACAATTTCAAAATGCCGCAACCGACTGAAGGCAGACATTGTTGAAGCACTTCAAATTTTGAAGTTGCTTCTCAATTCTGACCTTATCTTCCGTGATAGGGATCCAACAGCTGACTGGGAGATGGAAGAGGTGGACAGGGAGGATGCTGAGATGGAGGAGGAGGCTCGGATTGCATGTGAGCAGGAGGAGGAGGAGAGTATTGTAGTAGAGTAGCTAGCCAATTGAATCTAATCTTTGTGTCATTCATAAGACTTTGGTACTTGTCTTTATTAAGTAAGTAAGCCTGGGCCTGAGCCCAACCCCGGCCCAGGCCCTAACTAATCGGGCTCAGGGCTTGGGCTTGACTTTGACTGAGCCCAGGCCCATTGAGGCCCGGCCCAAGCCCGGACTTCTTAATCACTAGTTGTGGGATCTTGCTTGGAGATTGCAAGCGCTTCACATGTCTTGGTGGTTGATTGTTTGCACAGCTTTAGTGCCATCTCAAAAAGGAGATGCTTTGTAATAACACTACCCTCCCAACATGGGGAGTGCAATAACCAAAGGACTACTGCAACCACCATCAAGCAAATGCATGGGTATGGCATATCTGTATGGCCACAGGTAGGGGTATTGACTGGTACATGTATGGGTAATGACTTGGATACCCATAACATTTTAAATAAGCCCAAGAATATATTTTTTGAGGAAGAATTGAATGAGTCATGGTTGAGTCATGGCGAATTTTGTGAAATTCATCAAAATTAGACATTACTCACTCAATTCTTGGCCGTTTTGGCTGTTTCTTGGATTTGTTCTGACAGATGAGCCTGTGTCAGTTATGGGTGTGGATATTTGCATGTACAGGCAGTGTTGTACAAGTCAAGGTGACTGTGAGTCAAGACAGTCAAGTCACAACAGTCAGTTCAACCAGTCCGACTAGTCGCGACTAGTCAAGGCAAGCGGCCCAAAAGGTCAGGTGACCTTTCTAATCACATCAACATTTAATCACATCAATCTTATCATCAAGACACAATGCGACTGCCATGAGCCATCCTCGACTCATCGTAAACTTGTCGCATGCGAACTCCTGTACTTGTACTTACATTTGATAAGCAGAGCTTCACATTTCCCTTCTTTCTGACATCATGAACCAACACTGGACCTGGGAATTCTTCACAACAGATGGTGAATTGTATCGAAATAACAACTCCAACAAGAATGCATGGTGCACCGCTTGTCTTGATTATCACCGTACTCTGCTTCGAGAATCGGACGTTGTCAGCTCCTCTCTTGGCGATACAGGTCAGCCTTGTACCCATGAAATGTTGGAGCAACAAGGTAAGCATGCAAAATTCAGCAAAAACAACACATTATTGACAGACTTCCTGTAGCCAGAATCAATTCACCTCCAATGGCGGGGAAACCAAAGCAGAACATGGTGACCCATCTTACAAAGTGTACTAAGGTCTCCGGTCCGAGCGCGTGCCGTGGAGTGGAAGCACACCAAAGTGACAAACACAGTCATCACGGCTGCAGCAACTAGCACGGCTACCCCTGTACCTTTGACAACCTTGACTTCGCACTCTAGACCAATATCGCACTTGCACAGCTGGTCCTCAGGCTACGACACATCACAGCCTCTTTCCTACATCACAGCTCCGGCACTGTCTGGACCATACAATTCCACAACGCCGTCACCGATAGGTAGCCCGCTTCTGCTCTCTGGCGTACAATACCCGGACCATGCATTCAAACGGCAACGCACATCCAATCGTGTTGTTCTAGAGGGCTCGCCTAGGCCTGTGGAATGGAACACATCTATCCAGCAGGAATTTGGCGAGGATTTTTGCAAGTTTCTTATTGCCAATAAGTCGTCGTGAAACACAGCAAACAATGCCGAAACACGCTTGTTCTTCAAGAAATGGATTCCGGACGCAATTGTGCCGGATTGACGGACTTTATCTGGGCCAATCTTGGATCGGGAGGCAGCAAAGGTAGAGGAGAAATTGAAGCGGAAGCTTGCTGGCAAAATGGGCACATACATAACTGATGGTTGGAAGAGTAAGGCAAAGCAGAGCATCATTGCGGGAATGATGAACGTGAACTCTGAGGTGAGATTGGCTTTCCACCGTGTTCAAACATGAACTAATTCTTTCTAGGCTTATCTGATGCAAACTCATGACGTCTCCACTGCTGCAAAGACTGGCGAAGCACTCTTGGCAGTGGTCACTGAGGACATCAGATACAGTGAAGACACATATAATCTCTTGGTGATTGGTGTTTTCTCAGACGATGGCGGCGATGCAAAGAAGATGCAAAGATTACTCCTTCTACTCATGCCCTGGCTCATCATAACCTTGTGCTGGGCTCACCAGATTAATCTAATGGTAGGCGACTTTCTGCGTTGTGAGTCTAGGCTGCTTGAGTGCATTCCAAACGCACAAGAGATTGTCCACTGGGTGAACAATCATAGCCGTGCTCTTGGTCTTTTTCGCAGAGAGCAATACCAGACAAATAACAAGATTCTCACACTTATCCGTCCTGTTATCACACGTTGGACAGCACATTACCTCTCCCTTCACCAACTTCTTGATGTTGAACTGCCAATGCGAGCATGCTGGCTAAAGTACAGTGACGAGATCATTCAGTGTGCTGGTCCTAAACCCGAAGCCAAGGAGAAAGCAGAATCAATACATGACATCATCGTGAATCCTGTCTTTTGGAGCAAAGTAAAAATGTAAGCAGGATTCTTCTCTTGAAACTATAATGAAGTCTTATCATGTTTTCCCTAGAACCTGCAGCTACCTGGAGCCACTTGCAATTGCTGCCAACATCACTCAAGGATCAAATACACGTCTCTATCATATCTTGACCACACTTGGCAACCTCTATCGGATCTATTCTAATCATGATGTCTCTGAGGACGTCCGAGTTGTGATTCATGGAACTCTTGAAAAATGTTGGGCAGCAGCTGATCAAGGACCATTCCTGGCCGCAGTTGTTCTCAATCCTTTTCTCCGCGGGAAATGCTTTTCACATTCAGACATAAATCTTACGCCAATTGGATTGTGCAATATGTTGAGGCAGCTCCATCTTTGGTTTTTCAAGACAGAGGCTGGTCCACGCTTTCAAGCAGCATTCATGGACTATTATAATGATTGTGAAGAGTTCTCTTCTGAAAGCATGGCACAGGATGAATGGAAAAAGAATGCTGAAGAGCAGGTGAGCCTGCTTTTATTATGTTTTACATATCACTGACAATTCAATAATATTACGCAGAATTGTGAGGTGGATCCCATTGCTGTTTGGGAAGGCATCGACAGCCAGGAACCCACAGGACGCAACTGTCTTGTGAAGTTGGCATTGCGTATTCTTAGCGTTGTGGGAAACTCAGCCGATTGTGAGTGTGTCTTCAGCCACATGGGTTTGGTTCACACTGCTATCCGCAGTAGACTAGGGGTTGAAAAGGTCCGCAAGTCCACAGTGGTAGGGATGGACATCAGGCGGACTCATGTTGAAGCCGGCTTGCTTCGTCCACAAGGAAGGCGAAGCTTCAGCATGGGGCCAGGTGAAGAGTCTGAAGCTGCTACTGAATTAGGAATTGATGGTTCGGAAGAACTGCTCAATTTTTGTCAGCTTTCAGAGCAGCTTATTGCAGGAGCCATTGCTGAGAATATGTCTGATGATGATGACTTACCTGCTGTTGTCTCATTCCCAATCCCGCCACCACCAGTTCTACCTACCATCACAATTCCTCCGTCTAGCACACGCCTACCAGCCCAAGTCACCACAGTGCGAAAAATCTCCATACCACTGGAGAAGCTTTTCAAATATCCAACCGGATTCAACCATGAAGAGGCGTCAGTACAGGCAATGTCATTCTTTTGGAATGGCGGGATAGAGAATCTAGGAAAGGAAATGGAGGCATACAAGATCTTGTTGGCGGCTGAGGCTGGGGCTGCCGGTAGTGAGGCTGGCAATGGTCAGACATCCCGTACCGCAGACATGATGGATCAATCAGTGTAGTTGGTGTTCCAAATGGATTGTACCGCATATAGTAATCTTACATAAACATTTGGATCCTTGATCAGTCAGACTTAAGTCAAGTAGTCAGTCAGAGCGACTGCAGTCACAGTCTGACTCAGTCAGACTGCAGTCATGACAACACTGTGTACAGGTACAGGTAGCATCAGGATACCCAAGGGTTTCCATGTGAATTGCAAGTTTGATAGTTGGTGAGGCAGAGAGGGCACAATGTGGCATGGTAAAGGCCTAGAATATCTGTGCTAAATCAAAGCTAATGTATTTTTATATCACCTTCTGCAAAAAAGACAAGGGAAACCATCAAGAACTTGAGTTATGGCAATGTCTCAAAAATTTAGCCGTTTGTTTGCTGTCACAGTGAATGTCACGTGTCCGTGGCTACATCAGTGATTGGTCATCCCCACTCAATGTCACACTCCAAGTCTCACAAGTATCCAACGCATTCACTGCAATGCCAACACCTGAAGGAACACGAAAATGGCTGTTTTATACCTTCCTTGGGTTGATAGCAGATACACTGGACATCATCCTGACATCCGTGATACCGGACAAGAGACCACAGAGGAGCATCGGCGTGAGTAAGTTCTATTCGCTCGCCCTGTGGAGCATCCGCCAGTGCTCACATAGCGGTGTGCACATGTCTCCAGCCGTCAGACGTCGACCAGCTTAGCAATGAGGAAATCCTCGAGCTCGGAAAGAAGTTTCCCAGACTACCCAAACTACACCCACTCTCCAGTGTCGTCAAACTGACGCCCGGCACCGTCGCAAAGACTTCCCAAGACAGAGACGAAGACGCTGCAGACGCCTCAGAAGCGAACGCGCTCGACCTCCTGTTCGCAGAGACGACTATCCCCGTCCCACGCGTCCGGCGCGTTGTGAAACGCCAATGGAACCACTGGATCGTCATGGACTACATCCCAGGTCCAACACTAGCTCACGTTTGGGGAACTTATTCGACGTGGCGGAAAATCCGTGTGGCTTTTACATTGCGCCGCTATGTCCGTCAGCTCCGTCGCCTGAAGGCGTCTGCCACGACGCCGCCTGGCCCACTGAGCGCGCAAGGAGCACGGATATGTGAATCCCCCCCCGTCTTTGGTTGCGTTCGATCTGACCGCGGTCCATTCGCCTCGTATTCTGAGCTCTCAGACTTTTTCAACAAGCTCCACCAGATTGTGATGGACTACAAGAAGGTGCCTCGAGATGACCCCTCGAGGAACGATTTATTCGACAATTCCGAACCGCTCGTTCTGACACATCAGGACCTCAACCTTCGAAACATCATCGTAGGTGAAGATGGTCGCCTTTGGATCATTGACTGGGGATGGGCAGGATATTATCCGCTGTGGTTTGAGTTCGTGGCGATGCGGACGCAGAATGAGGATGAGAGGATCAGTGGAACGAACGACGAGTTTTGGAAGACGTTGGCCCCTTTCATTTGTGGGCCATATTTCAGGCAGGAAAGATGGCTGGGGAGGATGTCACTGGGGTTGTACTTATATAGATGAACAAATGCGTGAGCGGATAAGGGTCACTTGTACGAATCCCATAGTCCAACGGTTTCTAATCAATTTGATCGGCTACAGTGGAGTGGTGCTCAATTGTAGAACTTGACACCAGGTTCATCAGGCACCCAATAGTTGGAATCAGTGCGAAACTCTTCCACCTCTATCGTAAAGCGCGCCTCAGGACCTTTGGGTAAAACCCCTTCAGTCTCAAGAAGCTTCATTAACGCGGTCGTCCAGGTCAGACAGCCACTTCCGGTTCCGTTGTACAAATAATGATTGAACTTCTTAGCAACCAGAAGATTGTAGACCTGGGTCGTGGTGTACTCCTTTGCTAGTTCTGACTCCCAATAATAGGGAGCAGCAGAGGAGACCGCGTAGGGCTGGCTATTCAATCTGACCGAGCTTACAAGGCTGCGACTAAAAAACATGATTCGACAACTTACTGGACTTCAATTTTGGGATCGGTGTCCAACTTGAGTGTGGCGAACGACGTTGAGCGCCATCGATCTTTTTGCAATAGGCACCTCCGCCGCGCCTATGTATTACGACATACATGAGCCTCACAGCACAGATAGAGTGACGAGTAAATACACACCAGTGAATTAGTTGTTTCTTGGGGTCCTTTGGATCAAACTGATGAGGCACCTTGACTGCCGTTGCAACAAACTTCTCGATCTTGGCGTCTTGGTCCTGTTTTTGCCACCGGCCGATGTTGATGGGCTTGGGCGTGTGGGACTAAGTGGGGAGAGCAAGGGGGTGCCGGGATCGGAAGAGCGATAATGGACACAACTATGAAGTGAATTCACTCCTGCATGTACAAGTATCCAAATCATGACCATGAGGATACAGGCCCCGCTACTTCATTACCACTCCTGTATATTCATAAGCAAGATTCACTTAACACCGGAATGTTGATGACAATGAATGCATTAAATAGATTTTTAAGAGCTACAGGGATTCGGACCATTTCTTGTAGAAGAAAGAAGACATTGAACGAGGACAAAACGAAGCGAGAGTATACAATGAGATGGTGACATTTGAGCTAGAGGCTTCAAGCCCAAGTGAGCAGTGAAATGGACAGAGAAACGGCATGTCAGGAGGTAGGTAGGAAAGCAGTTGAGCAGAGAGCGTCAGGAATAAACTAAAGGGTACGGGGGTTAAGGTATAAATAGAGCAAGATTATAAATAGGAAGCGGTAGTATAGATAAGATCTGGAAGAGGGAGTTAAAGGAGTGTTGGCGTGAAGCCGACGTGCGACGTACACGAAGAGGGACGGAGAAAACAAGAATACAGACGGATCCAAGAAACCTATGAAAGACTGGGAACAGAGACAAGAAGTAAAGAACAATGTGATACATAGTCGTGTATGCACGTCTACACACACGACGTAGAAGTTGGCCCGATGTTGGCTTCCGCACGCTTTCTGTGCAGATAAATATTTTCGTCGTTTGTAACGATGAGGATGGTTGGATATGCATGGATGGGTGTTTCTTATGGCTTGCTTGGTTTGTTATGTACAGATGCTAGATGCGCTTGTGTATGTGCGGTTGCTATTTGCTGGATGTGGATGTTATGCTGGGTAATGTTGGCTTTGCGGAACTAACGATAATCGTACACCACGAACTTGAAAGAAATGTCAATCAGTATTCTTCCTTTTCTCTACGATCTATAAGAACACATACCTTCTCATACGGGCACCCGGGCGCCTTCCCATGCCTCGGTAAACTTTCCGGCAATTCCGGCCTCGCGACATACGCAGCCCATAACCCATCATGGTCGGTATATCCCTCTCCCTCCAGTGGATACGTCTTCAGATCCTCCGGGTACGCCTTGTCCAAAGGTGCGTACACAATATAACCCTGGGGGGTAAGGTGGTCACCACGCCGGTTCCAGAAACCATGGCGGACACGAGATTTCCAAATGGGTGGTGGGGTGCGTTGGATAGGCATAACTGGGGCACGGTGGGTCATCTGAGGAGGCGGTGGGAGAGGGTTAGCGAGGCGCGACGTCGTATTGGGAGTTTGCGTTGAAGGAGAAGCATTGCTGGGTGGAGTGTGCTGGGTGTTAGGCGGAGTGTGCAGATTAGCGCCAGAATGGCGCACGGGCGATACCTGCGCTGATGACGGACGAGAAGAATTGCGTGAGGGACCCCGGCTGCGAGGCGAGGGTGTGTTGGGGGAGTAGGAATCTGTGTTGGTGTTGATGGGTGAGGGCGCGGATGGAGCGTCAATGAAGGTTGCTTGGGTATGTCGCGAGCCTGCGCGAATATGCTGGTTATGCTCCCGATCTCTGTCCCGCGCTCTAGTATTATCTCGCGCTGGTAAGTTCATAGGAGGGGGGTATGCAGGAAGCTGATGCGGGTATTGGCCCTTTACTGGGATAGGGAGGCTATTGGAGTGGGTATAAAGCGAGGACAGATTCGAACTTCCAGGCGCACTAGGTGCCTCAGGTATTGTACTGAGCGGTTGAGCCGCAATGACAGGATTAGAGTGGTGGTTCCGCACCGGCCGCAAATTACTAGCAGGGGCAAGTTTGGGAGTCTGCGCAAGGTTCAATGGACTAAGCATACTGCTTGGCTCATCTGAGAAGCGGTCTGTGAGCATAGGGGGTGGGGGTGCTGGAGCAAAGTCGTGAGCGCTGGGCGAGGTAGAAGCGTTGGGCATAGAAGAGTGGCGTGATAAAGGTGTGGGGCTCGTACTCGTAGCTAGACTAGAGAATGAGGCTGAAAGGGAGTCGACGGAGCCGCGCGAGCCCCGCGAGGACGTGCGAGAGCCAGAGGACGGAGATGACGTATGGATGGCAGTCGCCGATCCTGGACGGTAATGTTCCGGCGTGCGCACGATGAAGGAAGAAAACGTGGGTTTGAGCTCTTGCCTAGATGTGAAAGCTGGCTCTGCAGGCGGCGTCGACGGAGGGTCCACAGGGGTTCGCTTCGGGAGGGGCTGGGTAGGGGCGCCTGGGGGTAACTCGGGGGCGTCTGCGAGTGTGCGGGGATTCCAGATCCAGGGAGTTTGGACCTCCTCTGGAGGTTGATTCTGCTTGAGAAGCTCTTCACTGAGGGATAAAATGAGATCAGCGATTACGATGCGATGAAAGGGGGACTTACGCAGGTATCATGTTCGAGAGGCCGAGAGGGTTATCGACCAGCTTAGTAGCAAGGTATTCGGCGCTTGGAGGACGAGGCACACGTTTGTACGGATTGTGTGATTGCTCTTGTGACTGCTGCTGCTGCTGCTGGGCCTGCCTCTGCGGCTGTTGTTGCTGCTGTTGGGCAGGCGGCCCCCAATGCCGACTGGGAATCCATGGCACATGCTGCTGTTGTGGCTGCTGGGGTTGTTGAGGTCGATTCTGATTGTAGGCGGGGTTGTACTGCCAGAAACCGGCCTGCCACTGCTGAGGATTTACTGAGACTCCAGGTGGGATTGGCGGAGCGCCCTGGTAAGGTGGCTGTACCCAGCCAGCAGGTGGAGGTGGATAGAAAGAACGGTGTGAGTGCTGCTGAGGCTGGCCCGAGATCTTTGATTGTTGGTAGGCTGATGGGTAGGTAGGCGGGTATGTAGCCATCTTGAGTGTGGCGCAGTAAAGGATGAGAGCAAGCTCGAGAAAACATAACATTCACTCTCCCTCTCAGCTAAATGCTAGCACAGCCATTGCGGACCCCTGACACTCCCTTTCTTGCTCACCCACTCCCGGTTGTGGGCGTCCAAGGTGACTCACTATTCTTGTTCGTTGTTCACTCAATTGATTACAATCAAACAATTACGGCTACTAGGCCAATCGCTGTTACTCTACTCTGCTCGACACCAATTCAGCGACTACCTGAGTCAGGACAGACCCTCGTTGCTCTTCGAAGAAGCAATACCGATAACTAAACACATGGTACATGAGTAGGAGGATCTCGCCATCAGATACTGAAGGAGAGAAGGAGCATCCAGCCAGGTCAATTACGGAATAAACAAGGAATGGGACGAATGTTGTTGTATTTTTTCTGTCAGAAGTTTACACTCCGTTTCGAGAAGTACAAATAGTAACCACCGAGAACTGGATAATGAGAACAAGCAACCATTATGATGTAGAAATACATATTGGCCGCTTCCGCAGTTCAGAATACGACTAGCAGTACAGATTCATACTAGGGAAAGTGAGTACATACAAGTAGTAACTTCAGTCTATATTGAATTGTGAAAGGTGAAGAGGGTACCGAAAGCAAGCAGAAGGTGATAATCAAAGTAAAGGGGAAGGAGCATACCAATGGTTACAGTAATCATACAACACCGTCGCAATATTGGGGGATCATTGAGACTATAAAGAGAAGGATAAGTATTAACAGCTCCTGATGGCGAGAAATGGGAGTGTAAAGTGGGACACGAAAAGGCAAGGAAATAAGTTACGGCTAGCCGAAGAAGAATACCAGTGAAAGAGAATCAAAAATACCAACCCAGATTGCCCCAATATCAAACAATAGGCCCCAACCCCCAAGTCCCGTGTTCACTCCGCATGTGCCCATAGATGCCCTCCCCCTTCGGGAAAGTCTTCATGCACATCCAACATATGTGTGTCTGGCACACAGTACACACCATATGATTACAACCCTCATCTTTCTCAATCGCCATTTTACAGCCAGGGCACTGTTTGACGTCATGCGCCCCGACCCACTCCTGGAACATCCCATCCCCGCCATTATTCTCATCGCAGGTGAGGCCATCGTGAGCATCGGTCTTGCAGTTCGGGCAGATCCTGACCAGGCACGCAGGACATTGGAGGAAGACACCTTCAGGAGCAGAGGGATAGACTTGAGGACAATCGGGAGTGGGGCAAAATTGGAATTCGTCTGCGTGGGTCTGTAGATGACATGCAAATGCAGCGTTGACAACCGCATCAAAGTCACCAGCAGACAGTATTTCCCTCGCTATACCCAAATTGATGCGTTCTTTACATTTTGCATTGTTGCCCAGACACGTCAAGGGAAAGAATTTCTGGTCAACCGACGCCTTGAGATATCTTTGAAGACACATCCGACACCACGAGTGACCACAGCCCAGTTCTATCGGAGACGACGCCTCGTTGAAGCACACCGGGCATTCGACGCCAACAGGCTGGCCCGCCCGCATACTACGTTTCTGCGATGCCACATTCACCGCGTCTTTCGCCACATGGAACGCTTGCTCGTCACCCCGGACTGTCAGGACATGGCGCCAAAGATCAAGCAGCACATTATCCTCCCCCAACTCTTTCTGCAACATCGCCAACTCGCCGTCCATGAATACAGCAACCAATCGGTGATCCAGATAGATAGTGTACGACTTTTGCAAACGCAGCTGCGCCAATTTTTCGAGGATCTTTTCTCGAACCGTTGACCTCTTTTCCGCTGCGCCGAACAATCGAATCGTGCGACGAGGCCCATCCCTCTGGATCGAAACCCCAGGGTACGATCGCTCGAGGTCCTGGAGGAACAAACCCCCGCTATCTCGAACGAAGAACTCATCCCAGGCAACTTTACCATCTTCTAGAACGGCTTCGCCGTTGAGGATCTTCTCCAGCTCCGATTTTAGCCGACCAAGAAGCTTCATGTCCTCTCCGCACAGTTTCACAGAAAAGTGCGATGTCTTGTCGACTACACCGACACTGTATCCAGCACCTTGCCTCCAAACCGACTCTGCCAGTCCCATGATAGCTGACCCGACCTGGCGGAATTTTATAACAGAAACCGTATATGAGATCGTCTTGATATGTCGCGCACGTATCCTCGTCAATCCAACAAATATCGGCTTTCGCCCATGGACATGCTCGGCGGCCTCTTTGGCATCGTTGGGCGAGGAGAAGTAGACCCACGCTCGCATTTTGCCCTGCCTGTATGGAGGTGGACGAACCTCGAAATCCACCATCTTGCTGTTGAACTGGAAGAGAAACCTCTTTAAGCCGTCGATGGTTTCCCTGACAGTGTACCCCGCATAATTGGGCCGCTCCCAGACAACACCTTGAGTCGGACCAAACACCTGCATGCCTTCTTCGCTCGCATCAGCGGGTAAGCTTTGTATTTTGACTGTGACGCGTCCAACAGCAGGTAACGCCGTATGAATAGCAGCAGTAGTCATGTAATCACCATACGGCGTATGTCGAGTCATTTCAATAGCCTTTTCGGCCAGTTCTTTACTGGCATACCCAGCATAACAAGTCCGTTGAGGAGCATCCCAATCTATCCGAACTGCCGTATCTTTGATGAGAGATCCTTGGTATTTCGACTCCAGAGCCATGCGACAATCCAATTTGTGGCCGAAGTGTGTGGATCCGTGGAGAGTCGTGAACGCTTTGTAGGCTTCCTTTGGTTTCGAAAAGTTGACCTTGAGGGTCAGAGGAGATGTGACTATCTGTGGCCGTCTGATCTCGTTGATTTCGCCAAAGGTTTGCAAAAGCCGCGCCACCTTGTCGTCCGGCATTCTAGCAGGAAGCCCACCCAGGAACAGCCAGGTCGACTCAAAACCAGTCACAAGTTCCGTAACTTCGAACCCGGAGCCGAAGCGCAATTTTATGTGTGTGTGAAGTGTCGTGGAAAACACGGCTTCTTGAGCATGCCTTCTAGGTAAAGAGGGAACGGCTATTGGATTTCGGGGGGTCGCTATCGTTTTTCTGGGGTCGGATGGCACCAACACCGCATTCTTTGGTGCGTCAAGAGGAGAGATGTTTGAAAGTTCCTGTTGAAGTAGTTGCAGAAAGGGGTGTATACAATTGGATCAATGGCTTACTGGTTTGTCATCGTATTCAAGATCGTCATGCACATAATCGCAATCATACCCAAGATCACACTGAGCTCGAAGCCATTTTCTACAACGTTCGTTATTTCGAGGTCGAGCGTGCACATGTCCCTTGCCGCTGTTCTCGATATTCGTCGCATTGCCACCCGACAGGGGACCATTGACACCCGCGGCAACCGCAGCTTGATCGGATCTAGGCCGTTGTATCTCGTTCATAGTGGTATCCCTGCTCCCGTAGGTCCGAGGACCCTTCAAAGCCGTTGAGATTGCAACAGTGTCGATTCCCGGATAATGCATCGAAGTATCTTTCCGACTGGTCGAACTTTGGACATCCTCCGTCGTGTGATCGCTGTCGCTCCATGCACTATCAGCCATATGAGGTTCCCAATGGCCAGTATTCGGGTCCCAACACGGAACTTTATCTCCCAACGGTCCTTCAGAAGCATCGTGAAACATCTCATCGTCTGAACTGCTGCCCGTATCTGAGGATGCACGGCTATCCCTCAAGGTTCCCCGTATACCATCCAGGATATCCCAATTATGGACGTCGCGTTCTGAGTCCAAGGATGCTCGCATTTTCCGAGTGCCCAAAGACTCTTGATTGAGCACTTGACTAAGACTGGTTTGCCAAACACGATTTTCACGGATTCCAGGTCCCCGTGATGGGTATGAATGACGAATGCTCGAGGGGGTGGTGGTTGGTAATTGGACGAGTGCAGGAGGCTCAGGCGGAAGAGGATAAAGATTTCGGAATTGCGTCTGATTTGACATCGAGTTGGAGTCTATTGTTGACGAGCTCGAAGGTTCCGACGTTTCATCGCCCTTTCGTGCCCTTGAGAGTTCTTTTATCGCCTCGATACGCCGACTTTCCTCTCGGGCGGCTGAAAAATACGACAACTTGTTCAGCGGGTGGAGACGGATGCACTTGCTGCCGTGTTCACACCACCGATTGGGGTTGACAAAATCATAGCAGACGTCGCTGACGATTGCACGAGTGGGATATGCCTAAGGACAGAAAGTGAGTGTTGGCTGGAAATTCCCCTGAAAACAATCAAACCTCAATGCCAAATGCTTTGAATTGTTCTCGTGCAGGCTCCGTTTCTGTTGCTAATGCCGCTTGATGGGCATGTGGTTCGGTGTCTTCAAGTGTGGAGGTAGAAGGCCGACTTCGAATAGGATGGTGAAGAGAACGTGTCCCCGAATACTTGTGGGGTTGGGTGGGCGCAGAGGTGACAGGTTTATCAGGTAAAGGATGCCTCACAACAGGTGAATGTGAGGAGGCCCTGGAGGAGCCGTCTATGCATTTGTAAGATTGGCCGAGAGACGACGACTGCTGATGTTCGTTTGGGACTCAAAGGAAGCTTAAATATAAATTTGGACAGTGGCATACCTTATTCGCGGATGACGACGCTTCCAACAGCTTAGACAGGCTTTTCTCCGCTTTCAGGTCTGGTATAATCATCCTCGGATCGAATGCCTTTCCCCGAATCTCATTCCTGGTCTCAGATGGTTATACATATCAGCAGAACACTAGCACTGACCGGTTCATTATCACTGAGAGTCCCTGGTAATATGTCGGACTGACTTTGCTTGTGGGGTTTCAGTTCTTCCCTCATTTTTTGTTTCCCTTCGTTTACGTGTGGTGCAGCATTGTCGGACGAAACTGCATGGCGCTCCTGCCCCCGGATACGCGGGGTGCCATTACGTTGCGGTCGTTTACTACGAGAGTCAGAGGGTGGTTTTGTGGAAGACATGCCAGACATCTTCGCCACCTGAGATGTGTATGCTATCGGATGATGTTTGTGGGGCTATCTAGAGGGTGCAGCAGCAGGCATCCAGATGAGCGCTTATGACTGTAGCGAAACGGCGTTGAGCACACTAACAGAGTGACCATCGTGACCTTACTTGACTCACACCTTCCTTTTCGGATTCGAACTCCGACTCCCTGGGACAAACTGTGGGTCCGCTTGTTCCACATTCTGTTATCTCCTTGTCCACTACAAACAGATTCTTACAATTGAGTACATGGTGGTGACGATGGGAGAGGGGTTTGGTCCAGATTGAGTATCATGATCGTGACCTGAACTCCTTCCTTGTTCGGATTTAGAATCCGACTCTGTCTGGGCAAACTATTGTTCTGTGAAATACATGTATTGCAATGCTATAGGCAAACCATTAGGCAAACTGTGGTTAGACGATGGGCCAGCATTCATTGTTCTCCAAAAGCACTATCTTATACTTGAATACAAGATGATGATAATGACGGAGTCAACACGAGGAAGGACAATACAGTCTATCAGGTATGCGTGATACGCGCTGACGAAGGTGAGATCTTTCTGCATATCGTCCGAGTCGTATTGAGGAAAGCAGGTGAGAGTGAGGGTCGTGATGAAGTGAGTCATGAGACGATGTTACTAGGGGAAAAGAACCTTTCCGGAGTTGAGGCGTACTGTCCAAAAGCGGCGAACTATCGAGACTTTGGACCATCGAGCAGAGTCTGTCAAGGAGTCAATCGTCAAGATTTCAAGGACAACGCACTGATGCAAGGCTGATTGGATAGCACGAGCAGATTGTTTCATGAAAATCTTTCTCGAAACAAGAAAGCAGACCAGGAATATACTCTGCAATTGAGTGACGTGAAAATACACATGTGTGCGATTGATGAGACTGCCTACTGTGATGGCCGAAAAGAGTGCTCGAAACAACACGCGGCTGACGCTGAACACCGATAAAAATACCCGAAACGAAAGCAATTGGTCAAGGTAAGCGAAAGACGCCGGGTCGGCTTCAAGGATAATACAAAGGCTTGAATGACAGCAGGCACATATATCAACACCTGACAGCACTGACCCTTGTATATATACCCAAGAACGTTCATCATCCATTCTTTCCATGGCAAGTTAGATCCTCGTTCCTGGAGTGAAAGGTAGCCGTGGATGATCGATGCGGATCCGTTGATCTTTTCCAGCTCGGATTGGACGGTTTCAGTAAATTGGGCTAGAGTGGCAGCAAGACTGGCGGCAGAAGCAGATGCTCCAGACTGAATGTCGGTGATAGAGTTTGCCTGATCCACAACAGCAGAAAGTTTTTCCAAGATTTGTCCGGCATTATCGGAACCCAGAGAGACGGCCTGATTATGGGGCTCAAACATCTGAATACGAGCAGCTGTCAAGACTTTACCTCCTGCATTGTGTCGAATCCAGCAGCAAGCTGCATCCAGCGGGATTGTACTCCAGTCTAAGAAATTCAACGTTGATAAAAAAAACAACGGCTCCATGTTCAAACCATCCTTACAGCCAGAATATCAAGCTGTTGATAATTCCGCGCAGAGTGAGCGAGAATGGCCTCAATGTGGTGATTGAGAGCTTGGTTCATTGAGACCAATATATCGCTGAGACCAGTGCCGTGCTATAAAAGGGACCCACATTAAGAGGTAAATGATTGAATCGAAGGGTCAAGACCATGTCACCTGTTGTAGGATGAGGTCGACATTTGAATGAAGCTGGTGAATAATGAGCATCAAATATGTGGAGAATGACTAAACGCACATGGGCAATGGAACTCTCTTCAACAACCCGTCGCCGGGACATGAAATCTATCCACTCATTTCTCAACATGATCAAAGTCTATCAAGAGCATAGACATCCGGGTTAACTCCATATATTTCGCTGGAATAGGAAGGGTACGAACACCATTGACGTTCTCATTTATCTCCATGACTACATGGTCAGTCGTGGACTTGTATTTTTCTGCAGTGTGTTTTGTTTCTTGGACGAGTAGTTGCATTTTCTATCGTCAATCATGTCGTGTGATTAATAGAATACTTGGACAAAGAAGAGTCTCAACCTTCATTTGCTTTGTCCACTCCTGCAAGTATTCTGAGGACGTCGTCTCTCGGCTTTTGATGTACCTGATGAGAGCTATCTTCTCAAGTGTAGCATTTTGGTATATCTCTTTTGCTAGATCTGTAGCACAAAACTCAGCATCCAATCGAGGTAACAGCAGACGCACGTGCCAATGTCATTCCATCGGCGGAAAGCGTGGCAAAGCTGGGCTGGGAACTCGAAACCATAAATATATGCGCGGAAAGCGACAAGAGATGTTAACGGACGGAGTTCTCGTAGATAGCCTGAGTAACTGGACCAGAACTGGGCGCTTCTTGCAAGTGCGCTAGGCAGGAGAAGGAATATAGAGTAGTCAGATGGTAGGCATCACTTATTAGCGCTTTATCAGTGAGGTTTAATCTCACTCGACACATTCGCCTTGTATTTGAGGAGTAATAGAACCTCGTTCTTGTCTGCCATCGAGGGAGAACGGTTGACATTCGAGTGGCAAAGAATGATGCTTGGCAGTCGCCACCTCGCAGAGCGTCATAGATATGGCCGCTTCAGCAACAATTCTGAGAAATTCGACAGTAAAAGCTTCTTAAGGGATGCTTCATTACCAGTCACCCTTGCGTCCTCGTCCATGTCCAGATCTGTACATTTAGTACGGATAAGACTTGCCGCTGTTCTGAAGCAATCAGGTTTGCGGGAATATATGTCTAGAGCATCTAAAACCAAATTGCATCGAATTCAGTTAGTTGCGGGCCTTGATATCGTTAATGCCTGGCACAGCAACCAACGCATACCTAGGTTGAGGCGTAATGATATGACTTGTTCTTCGTCGAGACCATCTTGAAAGCCATCAAGATGTGATACACGTAGAAATACGATTGTTGATGGTACCATGGTTCGCATTCAGGGATTGAAGAACTCCCGCATTCTTATTGCCGGTTGCCGGTTGCCTTGGCCATGAGAACCCGGCGCAGAACATGGGAAAAACAGCTAGAATTTTGACAAGCAGCATGGTCTCTGAGTTCTGAGTTCTGAGTACTGAATAGGGAAATTCGAAAGTGACCAGTGCGGAAAAGAGCTTGGCGTCTCAAAGTGACTGCTCGGGGTTTGAGGGCGTTTCAAGTTTGTCCCACCCTCCAATAGCATCTGAGCCAAACAGTGATGGCAGAAAAGATCCCATGATGGCATATGTTTGATGGCTCATCTTTATAAATTGCCCCGTTTTCCCTGGCCACCGGATTTCCAGCGCATCACATCGCATGGACCGTGAATGGGCCATTCGAGGCGTTACAACACAACCTACGGCTTTGCTGGATTGCCGCATATCACGTGTCGCTTGAACGATCTGTTGTTGCCATGAACTTCAGTGATGAACCATTGCCATAGTCAGGTGTCCATTCTTAAACGCTCCTCCATCCTCAAAAATCAGTTTTCATCCTCATCTTCCATCACGCAATCGCTGAAACGAAATTCCAAAGCTATGTTAACCGTGCACCATTTGAATGACTCGCGCTCTCAACGGATTCTATGGTTACTTGTGCGTGGCTTTCATTTCTGAGCACAGCTTTCACCCAAAGTGACGTATTTGCAGGAAGAGCTGAAGGTCCCATATGAATTGAAGAAATACGAGAGAGTTAACATGCGAGCACCTCCAGAATTGCTAGAAATCAGCCCCCTTGGAAGGAGCCCTGTTATTACCGACGATAGTGTCACCCTCGCTGAAAGCGGCGCCATTGTTGGTCGGTTTTCTAGCAACTCGTTGAAAGCTCCAAACCAACTCTTATACTCCTCTCTCTTTCAGAGTATGTTATTGGGAAATATGGAAACGGAAAAGCCGTTGCCCCGGATACCGGCTATGTCGACAATCTCTATTGTGAGGGCAAACACCTCCCGTCTCTAACTTATTTGACCTCCATGTTCCCAAGTTTCACACTATGCTGAAGGCTCCCTCATGCCTATCCTGGTGCAGAAAACGATATTCGACTTAGTACCAGCCAATGCACCCTTTTTTATTCGACCGATTGTCAGGGGCGTCTTCGCGCAACTTGACGAGAGACTTGTTCGACCAGAAATTGCAAAGCATATGAAGATGGTATGACATTTCAGGTTCAGTATATGTGTGTTTGATGCACGCTTCCTCATCATGATAAAAGATCGAAGCGCATCTCGAGAAGTCAAAATCTATGTTTTTCGCAGGTGGTGATGAACCCACTGTAAGTTTCATAACCATGCACTGCAGTATTGTAATATCTTGAAATGTTCGAACCTGTCATAGGCTGCGGACTACCAGATGGCTTTCCCTCTGGAAGCGATGGTTGCCAAGGCCCCTAAGTCTGTTGGACCCAAGATCACAGCATACGTCAATGCTATCCATGAGAGGTATTGTTTTGATTTGCTTTCTTGCATAGATGCTGAAACTTTGATCACAGAGAGGCTTATAAAGCAGTACGTCGGCAGCCTGTGTTCTTGCTTTGATTGACTGACGTTAATGTGTTCTCTGTTTATTGTAGGCTCTGGAGAAAGGTGGAGAATACGCGTATGCAAGGCTATAGATCACTGGGAAGTACTTCTCTTCACAATACATACATCTGTTGTGTTTTTTCCTGATATTTTCGAAGAAGCCACTATCATGAGATTGTATGTGTGTTCGATAGACGTCCAAAACAGGGCTCGGATTGGTGGAAGCTATTGCATCACATTCCTGAAACATTACGTCCACCGTGGTTAGGATTAAAACAGGGACATGTCGAAACTTTTGGTATCTGTCCCTCCGAACGACAAATCCACCAGGACTGCATCAGTGTTGCCATACTAATATGTTTACCTTACTGTTCTCGTTTCGGTCGGTTTATTTCGTTGTCTAGAGGGTCGCGGCTGTCTCCGTGTTTGTCGCCATCACTGTCCTTACCCGTGCCATTACTGGGGGTAGGGCACATGCCGTTCTGGCGCAGGCTTCCTTCACATGTTCCCAACGCTTTTGCTTGAGACGAATTGTCCGCCATTGACATCCATGTGTTGTGCTGAAAAAGCTTGGTGGTTAAAGCCAGCGTTGTACACTCCACAGATGTACTTCATCAAATCGCATCTCAAAAGCGCGTTCGTTTTGTGTAACACATGAACATGAGTTAGATTATCTATGGTGGTATAGATACATGGTAGACGCAAGGCATATGCAGAGAATTAACGTGCCTTTATACAATTATGCTACAAGGGGTATGAAACAATAGGGGGTGACTAGAATGTGGAATGCTTATGGTAGTGGTGGATGCAATGAAAAGACTGTGGCTACAAAGGACAGAACGAGAACGAATAGTGGGGTAATGAAATAATTTTGAAAAAGATTAATGATTACGAACATAGAATAAGGAATGAGATGGGACATGAATCAACTGATGAACATGAGAAAGTTCCAACGTATGCTACAATATGTGAGGGGTATGACAAAATGAGATGGATATGCAACGAAAACTAGGATCAAGGGGAAAGTGAACGGGAAAGGAGCTGTGCAAGATTAGTGGCGGTCAGTATCCGGTCGTCGGCGAACGATTTGACCAGCTTGAGCCTTTTGTTCCCACAGCGCAGGTGTCTCGCCCTCGGCCCAACTTTCTGTGAGTGGGTCGTGTTCAAAATCGCCATCCTTGTACCCGTATCGTTTCTCCAGCAACTTCAGAAGCGGGTTGCGTAGGCCAGGATCCATGCGTACTGCTTCTCCAGGAAGGTAGCTTCCGACTCTGTTCCGTGTGAGGCTTTCCTCGAATAGTGCTTCCTCGTACGTGCACCCGCAGTTGAGGTAGCCAGGAGGAGCGTTCCTCGGAGGGAAGGCACGGCGCTCCCGTCGAGAGTCGTGCCATGCACACAGTGCATTTCCAGCTCGATTAAGAGAGCAAAACATGCGTTTGCGTGCCTCAGTACGAGCCCTCCAGGAGTTTTGAAAAGCCGCTGAATGCGGTGGGGTCGGTAGGCCAGATGCGCTCGCAAGCGAACCCCGCATCGTTTCCATGGCTGATCTGGCACGACTGCATTCAAGTTCAAGTTCCCGCACCCTGCGACGAAGTCGTCGGACTTCATCACTAGCGGGGTCGTCGGACGCCCCAGAAGGATTATGATACGGAGGTACCGGAGCGCCAGAGTATCCCATAGTACTGCTTCCTTGCGAGGTCGATATTTGACTCCGGGGGTGCATGTTGAATTGCTCGGGGTAGCCTTGGGGATAGTTTGGTGAATGGGGCGAAAGCGATTCCGGAGAAACGTTACGATTCGTCGCATAGTCGTTCATTGATATATTCGTCATTGATGAAGAACTCATGTCCGGAAAGGACAGATTTCCGTGCCCTGGGACTGCAGGATAGTTGGAGTTGTTCATAGCGATCGTCATGTTCGTTTGAATGTGGGTGTTGTTCCATGTCATGTCATGGTTTTGTACGTTGCCAGTGTAGACACGACCACTGTTGGAAGAGGCGGGGGATCGTGATTGTCGAGATTGAGACGGTATATTCGCATCACCCATGGCGCCGATCAAGCTAGAGCTGGAAGAGATGGGCCTCATTTCTGACTGAGTCTCTTGCATGAGATATGGGTCCTAATCATGGTCAGCATCATCATGTATTTCCAAATGAGTTGTGCATACGTTCAAAAACGAATGAGGAAGTGTGTAAGGCGGTTCCTCCCCGTCGGATGTGCGGCGTTCAACAGGCGGTTGTGACCTGCCGTGTCCGCTTCTACTGGACCATGTTCCGAAAGCTGAACTATTGGACATTGTACCAAATTCTTCTATGCGTGGAGCAATCTCGCGGTTGAGTAGAGGATAAGGTCTGGGTCGTTTTGGGCCAGCCAGGGAAGATGTCGAGCCTCTTCGACGCGACGTCGTGGGCAACACACTCGGCAACGGGAAGGAGGGAAGGGAAGGAGTCACTGGGGGGGATAACAATGAAAAGTTATGATCTGGGGCTTCCGCTTTAATATCTTTCTGTTCCATGATGGGCTCGAGAAAGTTGTACGGGGAATTCATCCGAACGGGCAGTGCAACAGGGCAACAGAGCAACAACCAGTATAAGCACGGCTTTTGACCTCTAGCTACCTGGGCGATGGATGGTCAACAGGATTCGCGTATGTGATGTTGCGAGGGAAGTGCAGGCCAAAACATGACGACTGGAACTGTGATCCTCACCGAGACTGAGGCTGTGGGCGAGGAAACAAATCGGGCACGGGATCTGAATTTAGTGCGAGGGACATTTTGTACCTCTTAGAGATTGATGAGAGCCACGATCCTGAAATGTTCGTTTTCAAGTTTCATCGAAAGCATCAAAATCTTTGATGAGAACAAACAAAAGAAAAGCAGTGATCCCCGGCTAACTTGGCATAGCTCTCCGACCGGATCAACCCATCATAGCTCCCAGCTAAAACACTCGCAAATACTCCCCGGACCCACAACCGAATCTTTCAACAGATCTTCATGTGTGTCCACCAATTCATATCATGACTACTGACGATCAACGAGGCATTTCGTTCAAACTATATGCACTGGTGACTCGACCAGCATAGACTACATACAATTGCATCTCTACAACGTATCATACGTAAGTTTCGGTCAGTTATTTAACCGGCGGAGGTGACTCTTGGATTAACCACATTGAGCGCCGCTCACAATGGAACCGAAATGCATAAGTATGTAACACTCTAAGGTGTACGTTCCCAGCGCTCAGCTACAATCTGCTAATCAGAGCTCCGATCATCATTTTGCTCATAACGGACTATCTCTTTCCAAGGTCGAGCTCGAATGGAATTTTGGCTTAGGAACACCATAACGCTTGCTTCAGATATTTCTAGCTGCATTGAATTATTGAGTCCCCACCTTATGTTTGCCGGTATCTCAACTTCCCCAGTAGCCATATCAATATTCACCAACTTGGTGATTTCAACAGCGGACAGGCCCGGACACCTGTGGCATGAATGGATCAGTCTACCAAAAGGCGTGATAGGGCCGTACGCACATCTTGAAAAGTCGTGTTATGGGAAAACATTGAGATATCTGCCTTCCACTGTGGGATTCCGTCTTCAATTCACAGGAGTACTGTAGGATTTCCGCGATGCGACACTTCGAATCGGCAGGTGACGATAGATCAGAAGCGTCTTTCATGAAGAATCTAAACACTTGTATCCCCCACAAGTACTTAGTGTTCAAGTTGCTGACGGCTTGTCTTTACAGCGGAATGGGCTTAAGAAAACGAAATTCATGTGTGGAGATCAACTACGTAAGCCGATTGCAATCGGCAACCCCCACGCCATCACGTGTACAAAAAACAAAACGTTCGACCATGAAATCTTTATCAGTCCACTCTTCACGCCCATACTTCCATCCTCCCCTCCATCCTTACAGTCAATCAAAATGGTTTTCAAAGTCGCTGGTAATCTTGTCTTTCGACTAGTTCTCTAGAACTCTATTTATTGTGATCATAGATGTATCCCTCGCCGCCTTCGGTCGCAAGGAGATCGAGATCGCAGAGGTAACTCAGTTCCAGCACATCTGCTCATTTAATACTATTTTCATCGTTTGCTGATGTCTTTTGATTGCCATAGAACGAGATGCCTGGTCTCATGTACTTGAGGCAGAAAGTGAGTTATCCAAACTCATCAGAATCCATCGATTTTATCTGATCTTTGTACCTGATAACAGTACGCGCCTTCCCAACCTCTAAAAAATGCTCGCATTGCTGGATGCTTGCACATGTAAGGCAGAGTCATAATCAGCGCGTTCTCAGCTGACATTGCAACATAAATGCTAAGGACCATCCAAACTGCGGTCCTCATCGAAACCCTCACTGCTCTTGGTGCTGAAGTCACTTGGTCTTCTTGCGTATGTTTTTTTCTCTTCAGAATGACTGGTTCCGATTCTGAAAACCCGATATAGAACATTTTCTCCACTCAAGATCATGCCGCAGCTGCGTAAGTTGGTGTTTGATTTTCAAGACAGGGGTTTAATCGAACCCAATCAAATAAAGCATTGCCGCCACCGGTGTCCCTGTCTTCGCCTGGAAAGGCGAGACCGAGGAGGAGTACGTCTGGTGCATCCAGCAAACTCTTGCTGGCTTCAAGGACGGCAAGCCCCTGAACATGATTCTCGACGATGGAGGTGACTTGACCACTCTCGTCCACGAGAAATACCCTCAATATCTCTCTGGTGCGTCTGCATACTCGTCAGTGTCTGACCATATCTAATAATATCACATTATCATAGAGATCAAGGGTGTCTCTGAAGAGACTACGACTGGTGTTCACCATCTTTACAAAGCCTTCCGTGATGGCAAACTTAAGATTCCCGCCATTAACGTCAACGATTCCGTTACCAAATCCAAGTTCGACAACTATTACGGATGCCGCGAATCTCTCGTCGATGGTATCAAGCGTGCTACTGATGTTATGCTCGCCGGTAAGGTCGCCGTTGTCGCAGGGTACGGAGACGTTGGAAAAGGCGTAAGTTTTCATAATGCCTTGTACTTTGCTCGCACTGAACTTTTATCTCAGTGTGCCGAGTCCTTGAAGTCCTACGGTGCCCGTGTCTTGATCACTGAAATCGATCCTATCAACGCACTCCAGGCTGCTATGGCTGGCTACGAAGTTACCACCATGGAAGATGCGGCTCCCCGATCCAATCTCTTTGTTACCACCACCGGTAACAGGGATATCATCACTGGACCCCACTTCGCTGTTATGCCCGAGGATGCCATTGTTTGCAAGTGCGTACCTTCATGATCTCTGTTTTCATCAGAAGGTTCATGGAAAATTCTAGCATTGGTCACTTCGACGTCGAGATTGATGTCGCTTGGTTGAAGGCCAACGCAACCTCTGTGTCCAACGTGAAGCCTCAGGTTGATCGCTTCACCATGCCTTCCGGCCGACACATCATCCTCCTTGCCGAGGGGCGCCTCGTTAACTTGGGGTGTGTATCCGACCCCTCTCCTGATCCGTTCCTGCATTAATCTTAATTGATTGATCGATAGCTGTGCTACTGGTCACCCGTCTTTTGTCATGTCTTGCTCTTTCGCCAATCAGGTTCTTGCTCAAATTGCTCTCTGGACTACCCCTGAGAAATTCCCCCTCGGAGTACACATTTTGCCTAAGGAGCTCGACGAGGAGGTCGCCCGCGCCCATCTCGCGCAGCTTAACGTTAAGCTGACGACCCTGTCCGATGTCCAATCTAAGTACCTGGACATCCCCGTCCAAGGCCCTTACAAGCCTGTACGTTTCAGTATTAAACTCCCTGTCATATTATTGCTTAAGCTTTTTTTTCTTGCAGGATCACTACCGTTACTAGATGCGTAACGGTAGACCCGTAGTCATCGACGGCCTCAACGTGCCCTCGCCAATCAGACGGGAGAATGGGATCTTCAACGTCCTAATGTGTGGATGTTTCGGTGATTCGTTCAGAAGAGTTTATTTAAATGCTCTTGGTCAGGCAAGGTATATCGGCTCATGAAGCTGAGAGGTCTTGGGAGCCTCGTAGATGGGGATGATCTCTGTTCGTGTAGCGAATGACGGACAAGGCCTCAACAGACGCTCGAGATGGCTCTGTTCTGTGTAGGTATCATAATTAAAAATGCATTTTGCGGACGTTTTGCATATCGGGAGAGATTTCCAAACTGGGATATGAGGGTTACTCGGCGGCGAAACAAACTTCATGAAATCAAACTTCCAAAATCTTTCTTGGTGGAGGCTGATATCAAATCCCTCCTCAGGCTGTGAATTCTAACAATCTTTTAGTCTCCGATGATTCGTCGATGGTTTTCTTCCCGTTCAATGCCCACGTCCGGACAAAACCCCATCAGAAACGTATATACTAAAGACCAGGGTTCTGCATTCGCTGACTGCAAAAGATGTTGGGTTTCCTAAAATAGTCACCATCAAAACATATCTCGATGATCGTGCGATTGACGTTGATTGATCATGATCAAGATCACGAAAGCTGTACAGCGAATCGATCGTCCCAAAACATGACAATTACTCCCATGCTCGCCCCCATACCCAGCGTTCAGCGCTCTAGATGTGACCACCCCTATTTCAAAGGTTAACCAAGTCTTTCAATTGTCTGCCACAAGCTATCGCCAAGTCTGCGTTCGAGTCACAAACGCCATCATGCCCGAAACATCAGCCCTGGGGCCGATTGACCCCGCGTCTGTCATGGACTCTGGGACCCAAGAAGAGGAGAAATCAGCGCCTTGGATTGTGAGGAAACTGGTCGGGGTACGTTTTCCGAAAAGCTCGTTAGTTGTTCCTCGCGAGCTTCGTCCCAAAACTTCGGATCGTGTTCCGAACGCATAAGCCCGGAAGGTCGTAGCGCCTAACGCGCAGCAGCCATCACTGTCCATGATTGGGATCTGAGCTTCATGTAAACGTTTTGTTTCATGTCATCTTTGACATTACATCTTTAAATCCCTCCACTGTGCCGAGCCACGTATGTCGTGCCACACAATCAACTGACCATGGCTGTCCCGCTAGTCAATGACAGGCAGGATCGTCATGTCCTCATACGAATCTTTGCGTGCCGCGGGTACCAGTGTCGTTTGCCTATCGCCGGTGAGCCTTTTGTCTATTAAACATCGAGCGCAGATTGTTTCAGAGTCCAATCAATGATCATGATCCCGTTGATTCGCTTGACTAGTGGGGAGACTCTTCTCCGTTATTCTTACCATGCATTCGTTTCCGAGACCTTGCAGTACATACTGTGATCGCAGCTACGGTGAGTAAACATTCTTTGAGTCAAATGTTACAGCCACTAATCCGAACACGCGACAGGGAGGGATGGCAGCTGTTGCTGCTCCGGTGTACGTCAACCATCGGTTGATTGACTTGGCCACGTTTTGAACTTGACATCCTGAATGCTGCTTTGCTATTGAACAGAATGGGACCTGTTTCCGACGTCTTCGTTACGTCTTTCGGCGACACCATCTTGGTGGAACTCGGACTACATGCCGGATATGACCTCACCACCAAAGTCGCAAATGACCTAGTTTTTGACAAGACGATCAAGAAGCTTGTGCCGATCCACTCTAGTCGGCTCGAGACGACAGGGGTGAAAGTGCTTCTAATCACCCTCAAGTACAAACACACCATGACGGACGCCGCGTTAGGCTTTTATCGCAGTTCCTTGCACGCGTGAGTTTAGGGTCCTTAACTGCGACTGACGATGTTTCACGTCGCCACAGGGATACTTCACTATTCGCCACAGTGAAAGACTACCTTGCTATTCAGAAGGGATGGTTCTCCCCATATCTTTTCGCGAGCTCCCGCAGGCCGATCATACCGAGGAACATGAAACCTGATATAATATTCTGCCACGGCCCGTTCCTTTCAGGTGTGTACTGATCAGCCAAATTTACAGGCCGCCGCTATATATCACCACTTTCACAAGGTGATTACCGAGTTGGGGAAACCTTGCTAGGCGAATCTGCCTCAGTAATCGCCTTGTGCGATGCGCCAGCCTCACTACCCGACGAGTCCTTGAGTGTGCCTCCAGAAGATCATAAGAAGATCCTTTCCATACCGTCAATATCCAACATCTTCAGTCGATCAAGGACCCCTTCTCCCGAACCCACCCTGACCGCTCTGCCACCCCCACCCGCCCCTCGCCGGATGGTCATTCTCGTCGTGGGTCTCAAACCTCACCGCAAGATGTGGACCCTGAGTGCCCGGCCTGCCGAGAGTGTCATCAACTACATCCTGCTCAACGGGTGCCCGGCCATTGTGATCCCAGTCAAAGTAGGCGCGCCGCTCGTGGCATGGGACGGCTTGACGCTCGAGGAGCTGTGGGAAGTCGATCTTCCCACGGAGGAAGGGGCACGGAGCGTCTCGGGCAAGTTTGAGGGGATCGCTGATGTCATATTCGAATATGTCGACTTGTGCGTCGATTGGGACAGGGTAAAGCTCCCGGATTTCCCAAACGCTCAGAGCACAGGCTCCGATCCCGACGAGCCCAGTCCGGTGCTGGTTGATGCACGGGAGATTGAGGTTGGCGACGTGCGCAAGGTTGCACTGAGAGATGCTGTGACATTACTCGTTGCTGCAGCAATCAGGAGCAAGACGAGCAAAGAAGCCAAGAAAGAGTTGGATGCGGATCGGAGTGGTGTCGCGATGTGGAGAATTCTTTAGATGATCTAGATACCTGATCTTGTGGATTTAGAAAACTTGGGGCTTTTTTGTGTTCAATCGTCTTCAAGGGTTTTGAAATGGTCTTGACATGCTTAAGAGTGCCCATCGAATTAAGCAAGTTCGGAATGAATATGTATATTTTTGGCAGCTGCAAAGCAGGTACTGGCCTGGGAAGCGTTTGAATTCATCCCCAAGTTTACAAAAATATTTAGACAACCGAACTTCTTCTTAATTCCAGAGCCAACACATGATTGTCGGGCAATTTTGGATACCCAGAAACATTTTCATAAAACTCATGCCGCGGTCCAGAAAATACCAGCCATCTACTACGAAACAGCATCCGCACCTCGATTGTCCCCATGCACATTGCTGTTATCACTTACGTTCATAGCATCGTGTGGTGCCATATTATTGATAGGGCATGCTATGGATTGTGGAGAGGGCAATTCTGGATAGCTCCCATGGTCATAAAATCTGTGCCGCGGTCAGGGAAAAGTACCACATCTAAGATAACACAGCATTTGAATCTTGTAACCCATATTATGTCAAATTGTTATCATCACGTCCATAGCATCATGTAGTGCTATAGCAGATGGGCGCTACACAGGGCTTTGGATTACTGAAAAGCTTTTCGGCACGAATGGAATCTGGCATTGATTCTTGACACAATCCACAATACAAAGCACTATCTAGTCCACACATTTGATGACTGCATGAAGGAGCTGCGTTGAACAGGAGCAAGAACCGTCGACGAAGACCAGCAAGTTGGTAGACACAAGAAAGGGCAAAGGAGGCACGAAGCAAAGAGGAGCGTTGGCGGGAATCCGGACGATGGCGCAATATACGTCGTAAATCGACGAGTCGCCTGTGACTGTAAATCCAGCAAAATAGCCATACTTAATAATCAAGGATATCATCGATTTCGTCAATATCAAGAGATCTCCTCAAGCATCCAAGTCCAAGGGCTGGTAGAGCTCAGGTTCCCGGTCCACATCACAAGTGAAATAATCTGTGACGCCTCCGTCCAGAAGTCGAGTTCAAAGTCAAACAGATCCTGGAGATGAAGGAAGTCGTGGAAGCAATTGGATCGTCCTCTTTGTGTTTGACGCCATCATTACCCATTACAATGTCATCCCGGTCAGCGGCGCCTGCGAGCTCGGCTCCGAATGTCTGCCAACCACCACTATTTTGATCTGGAAGTGGGGCAACAGTCGGATGGATGGTATGTTGGGCATGCCGGAATCGGACACGGTAGAGTCACAGTCAAAGGTAGGTGGGATGACAGCTGGCTGGGTACTGGCCTTGTACTGGCCATTTGGGTCCCAAATTGTTGTTTCCATCGTATTTTGACCTGACTGGCACAACACTGGTCCCTCCTAAACATCCTCAAATATATTGCTGTGGCTCGGTTGGCTTTCTTGGCCTGTTTGGCCTTGTTGGCCGTCTTGGCCTTTTTCGTCTTCGTCGATATGGCCGCGGTCAAACACTTTGCGCCGAACGCAGTTGAAACGGGAGGTCAACGGGAGGTAGGACGGGAGGTGTGATGTACTCACATTTTGCCAATGGTATACATGCTTTGCAGTCGTTGCTTGTAGTTAGTTGAGTGTCATTAAGCTATGGGATTGCAATGATTGATTTGCACAGCAATTGTGTATGAACAAATGAACATACTTACTTTGGCTTCATCCTTGCAATGACAAGAAGGACATTTGGTCTTTGATGGGGGCTCAGAGGCCAAAGAGCTCATGATGTAGAAAGATTCTGGGGAAATGTAGGAGGAATATGGGGGTTTATATAGCCTCTACAGTCAGTGCTGTACAGATTTTGTCGCAAGAGGAACAAAGGTAATTTTGCTGTTTTTGACTCACCGCAAGAGACAGACAGTATTTTGGGAGGCTATGTGGCCTGCTGTATTCCGTGACAGAAGAAACAAGGCAATTTGGAAGGTAAACCGGTATTTGGGAGCTTGTGTATATCGGGGTCCACATTAGGTGTACATGATGGAATATACAAGGGACCCATGTCCGCTCGATGTAAATTTCACACTATCACTTAATCAAGATGCACAGGATTCACATAACATATGTCGGAATGAGTCATATTCGCATTCTTGTTTTTGATGGATGTTGGGAAGAGGGATGGATTGGGGCTACGCGCCCATAATACCACTTTGGGAAATGTTTGGGCGATCATCATGTGCAAATGGATGTGTGTTCCCCGCAACGCGGGGCTGACGCGTGGCTGACGCGTGGCTCTAGAGTGTTCCGATTGAGCCAAAACCCTCCTACCCTCCTGCCGCGACCCGACCCTCCTGCTGTAAATTCAATAAGCAGCCATATTTCGAGCGCCCGTGACGAGCCGTGACGCCTCGAGTCAGAAACTTCGGGTTGTGTTCTTGCTTCAACAAAATGGAGTAGGTCCCGATGGGAATGCCGGTTGGCGCTTGTCTTGTTCTCAGAACGTGTATGTATGCCCTTATCCTTGAACTGCCATTCATTCCCGGATCTAGGTATATAATGCCCCGATCTACCAGATTTTGCCTTGAATCTTCTTCTGCAGGCATTATCTTTCTCCGAAGTCGCACCGCCTCTTTGACCGATCTTGAGATACGCCACACAATGGCTCCAATATAATCCGTCCTCTCGGAAGCCAAAAAACACGCCGCATCGTCTCATTGCTTGGATGGAGTTGTGGCTAATCCGCAGCTAGTGTTGCTGGCATTCCAGGAGACTTATGACTAGTATCGAAATGAATAAATTGATTGGAATGTTTCTGATGTGTGAACGAATTCGAGGCCGCGCGTAGCATCCCAAGGAAACTGTCGGCTGCTGTGCTGATTGTTTGGCTACCCACTTGATTGCCAAATACAGTTCCCAAAGGAGAACAATAAGAACGCGAGAACTGCGCGTTTATTGTCTTGAGAAGAAAAGGATGACGAGGAGGAAGGCCACTCGTCGAGTCACTGTCCGGCCTTTGTCTTCTTCTTCTTGTCGTCGGTCGGCCATTCTTGTCTCTTTCTCACTCTTACCACCACTACTTCTCGTTCTTTCGTTTCAAACTCCTCGCGATGTTCGCGAATATTTACCCTCTACTGCTCCTATTAGCACCATTATCAACAAGTATGTGTATATTCATACCACCGCGTCGAACTCAAGCTGACTAACTCCTCACAGCTTCACAATCCATTCCAACAGTCCTCTGTATTGCAGGCCAATGCCTTCAAGGTTATTCTGACACAACTAGTACGTGTGCTTACTCCTCAAGATCTTACCCGAATTCTGATCTTGGCTTCATCTGCCTAGTTGGCGCAAAACTGTCTGCCCCGGTAGCTGCTACATCAATCCACCTTCTTCCTGGCCAATATACAGCCACAACCAATCCACAACTCCTTCATGACACTCTTACTTCCTCGTCTGCGACACTATCAACCTCCCCTGGGTTCACCAACTCATCATCTGTTTCACTCCCTTTGAACCTTGTTCTTCAGCCCGGTCTCTCCATCTACTCGGGCACTCTCTATTCAGGCCAATCGGCCTTCACATCCCTACCTTCATCGCCAGTTGGAAACACCTCTGTGCCGCTGACAGCGAAGTCCCTGGCACTATCGACCAATGTTTGGGCTGCCCTGGACGCTGGGTCGAACGGCCGAGTTATTGTTTGGGATGCGATTCCAGACGTCGGCCATCTACCATCCACCAACCTCGGTTCTCTTTCCCTCACCGACATTCAATCGGCCGCTTGTTCCCCTAGTTGCGCAGCTTCAGGTGTCTGTACCGCCTCTGGGACCTGCCAATGTGCCCCTGGCTTTACTGGTGTCTCCTGCGAATCTTGTGCCACTGGATTTTTTGGTCCCGAATGTCAACGTTGTCCGGCAAATTGCAAGACTTGTGATGAGGGTATCACCGGGTCTGGAAGATGTCTGAAGCCTAGTGTTGCAAACGATCCTTCCACCTGCAACTGTCTGAATGGACTGTGCGGTGCAAACGGACAATGCGCGTGCAATGCTGGTTTTACTACTGCTGACGACGGCACGGCTTGCGCGAAATGTTCGCCTGGATTTTTCTTGACTTCGACTGGAGACTGTCAAGGTATGTGAATATATATATATATACACCACAAACGGCTAACTCTTTTTCCACGTCTTCCAGTTTGCCAGCTTGGTTGCACAGCATGCGCAGACGGCACAGGGACATGTGTTACTTGCAAGTCTGGATTCTCACAAGACGGAAACGATCGAACGAAGTGCAACCCTCCTCAATCAGCGACTACCACAGGCCAAGTGTGCCCTGATGAAAGCTTTAGCAATGGTGCTTCCTGTTCACAGTGTTCATCCACATGCCAAACTTGCACCGGAGGATCGTCAAATGATTGCATCATCTGCGCCTCCGGTCTATTCACTTTCAATGGAGGATGCGTTTCGGTAAATTCGGATGGAGTTTGCGAGGGGTCAGCTCTAATTGCTGATAACAACAAACGCGAATGTGACAGTATGTTGATTCCTTTGCTTCTCCTTTACTGAGCTGACAGCGGGTGCTGTTGTCTAGGCTGTGCCGCCAAATGCACAACGTGCCGCATACCAAACTTCAGTGTCGCGTCAACGTTCGACCAGAGGCAGTGCACGGGGTGCTTGCCCGGGTTCTTCCTTTCTGATGGAAAATGTGTTGAAAGTTGCCCTTCAGGAACTACCGTTTCGTCTCAAGACAACTTGACTTGTATTAGTATGTCATTTCTAAACATCTTCACAGACCGCAACACTAACGTTCTGTCACTCTAGAATGTGACTCTTCCTGTGGGACATGCGCAGGATCTCCATCATTTTGTCTCACATGCGCATCCAATCAACTGGCCTCTGCAGGGAAATGTGTCTCCAACTGCCCCTCTGGCACCTTCTCCGCAACTGGATCCTGTCTCACCTGTCATCCTGATTGTTCGAGCTGTTCAGGCGGCGCCTTCAACCAATGCTCTAGCTGTCCTTCAAAGAGACCTGTCCTCGTAAACGGACGCTGTTTGCCTACCTGCAGCAAGTCACAATTCTTCGATCCCACGTCGTCGACATGTCAAACTTGTGACTCGAGCTGCTCAAGCTGCTCTGGTCCGGGACCCAACAACTGTCTTGCATGTTCAAGCTCGACACAGGTCCTTCGCACTGGGTCATGCGTGGCCGCCAATTGTCAAGGAAGTGTCAATGTCATCGCGGGGTTAGGCGTCTGCCTCTCCGAGCTCATCGTCATTCAACCAACCGGCACAGGAACCGATAATACACCTCTGCCCACCATCACAGGCATCAACACACCCACAAGCAACTCGGGCCCACGCAGGCTCGAGTGGTGGCAGATCCTTTTGATGGCCTTGGGTTGTGCTTTTATATTCCTCGTTATTATCTGGTTGTTCCGCAGACGCCAGCGAAAGCAGCGGGCGAAACGAACAGCGTTGTTCAGTGCTGGAGCGACGGTCAACCGAGGCAGGACCAGCTGGCGATGGAGGCTTATCCGGTTTGGAGAGAAGCTGTTTGGACACACGAGGAGCCGGAGGGCACCCCAGATCGTTCATTTGGGTCCTGTGCGGGAAGAAAGCGAGGGCATCAAGTTGAGCAAGCTTCGGGCGGCGGAAGAGGCCAGAGGAACGTCGCTTGGTGCTCCTTCCCGTGGCAACGGTGGCAGCGGTGCCGAAGAAGACATGGTCAAGCTCATTGGGTCGTACAATAGACCTGCCTCGCCCGAGCCTTCGAAATATCATCCTTACCATACCCGCCTCACTGCCGCCGACCAAAGATCCATCAGTGATGGGAGCAGCCAGCATTCAGCGCCATCGATGTATTCGCAGGTGACGGGTGCGCCAAGACGTGTTCCTGATCCGCGCCAGCCTTTGAAGAAGGATTTGACATCGAGGTTCTCTTTGAGCACGTATGGCTCAGCGGAACATCTGCAGCAGAGTGGTTCGGGGAAGAATCCATTCCGGATTTAATTTTCTTCACTCCATTTCTCTTCATGCTTTTTATTATTTTTGTTCTTCACTTCCCTATTCAAACCATGTACACGATTTCTTACTGCTCACGGCTTATCACGGCTTACTCATGACAGTTTCTCTTTACGATACTCCACATCATTCACGTCAACGGACACACTTTTGTTCTATATTCACGAGCACCTTCTGTAATCAGGATGGCATGAAACGACCCTCGTTCGCTACTCATTTGTACTCATATACATGCTCATCTACCTACGTTTTCCATCTTTTGTATACCTACATCGACCGTCGACAATGCATTGGACAATCTATCTTCTTCATAATTAGTACAGATGTGTTAATGCTACAATAAATCTAGTGTATGTATATTATCATCAATTCCCAATTATATAAGGTGTCCGAAGACACCATTCGGTGAGGGTTCGCTTCCAGATCTGAGAAAACTTTGATGAGTAGATAGATATCCCGTCGGAACATATGACTACTATGCAGATCAGAGATCGAAAACCTGGGAAAGGATCAAACGTGAAGCAAGTAGAATGGTCATTTCAACACTTACATATGCGTCCCGACCTTCTTCAAGTTCTTGCAGTCGCTCCTTGAGTAGATCTGCTGCTCGGGTTTTCCAATCAGTTTCCATCAAGTTCGTGAGTCGCTCTCGAACAGCTGCTTCCGTCATGTGCTCTGGGATAAATCTAGCACAATGGCTGTCAAAAAGCGAAGGGGCTTTGTGACGAAAATGGCAAACCTCCCAATCTCGGTGGTTGACGCAGCTTCGATTGCATCAAGGAACCCTGTCCAATTTCGGGCATGAACGTTATAGACGTACCTACACCGGCTTTAGCAAAGAAGGTGGAATGCTACACAAACGCTTACGGAGGGCCAAACCGGCTCAAAGATGGGTGCTGCGTAGAATACCAGCTTGCCTTGTTCCAAGGGTCGTTTTTGTCCCAATGTAAGATCTGCAAATGGTAAGTGATATAAGGGAAAGATTGCAGGCAGAAGAAGGCGATGATACACGGACAGGATGTATGAATGGGACTCCTTGACACAAGGCATTATAGGGCGAGGGGCTCCACCAAGGGTTCCCTTGGCCAATCATCACCTTACTCGTCCCCACCTGATTTGTGAATTCCGTCTGGTTCAACTTGCCGAAGTTAATCACACCATGTGCCCTGTCTTCGATGTCCTTCATCTCGCCTTGGGTATCCGGGTCCCAGCCATAGTGTTGGTTTAACTTCCAACCTCCGACGAAATTCAAATTCAGCTCTTCCGCTGCGCGGTGAAAGTAAGAACGATCCCAGGCGAACTTGTTGTCGTAGACGTAGACGATTTCCTTCATGAGCATCCAGACTTGGTTGCTACGTTCAGCTAGAGGTATTACAGCAATTTTCTTGCATTCCTCCTCGATTGAGTACCTATAGTGTGCTGTACCTTGAGTACGATCTTCAACGTTGGTCGTTCAATATACCACACACCCAATGTATTGTATGGGACTAGGAGTATCGTGATTGTTGTCGTCTGGATTGGCTGATAAGATCCATTGCCCTTTCATCAGCGACGCATGGAAGTGACCACCTCGCGATGCGAAGAACTCGAAATCGAATATTTTCCAAGCAGGAATGCCCGTGGGGTTTGTGTGACCCTTGACGCATTTTGGGTCTTGGTGGCATTCGCCTGCTTTGTTACGGATGACGACCTGATGCTTGTCAATCTAAAGCATAAGAAAGGAATGCTTGGCGCTTTACCTTCACTAGTTCTGGGAACATTCGATATTGATACAGAGCCTCCTCTTTCAAATCCACAAGATCAGATAAGTATGAAGGTAGAAAAGGTGGTATGGATCGTACCAAAGCTATTGGCAAACAATGTGGTGTACCCGAGCGATCGCAGGTTCTTATACTATCAAGGGATTTCGTGAGGTCGAGAAGGACTCTAGACAGTGATTATGATTACCACGGACATTCCCCTGCAGACGTGGGCGTCAATTAGTAAACGGCTTCCACGTTACTGGTGCAGGAAGCGGCTCACCATACACCTTCACCTCCCCGCCAATCGCGGACTACAGCTTCTTCAAACCAGTGGGCGGCCAATAATGCGACCTTTCGCTGATTGGAACCACAATTTCCCAGCGCCATGCATGTATGAAGTTCTCGTAGGGACTGCCCATTCCACTCACGATAGTCCTTTCGAATGGGGTCAGGTGGCGGAAAATACTGCTCGACTTGAGGCGGTGGTGTAGCGTAGGCGTCGGTTATGGCGGATAAAAATGGGACTGCCGGAATCCTCGAGCTGCTTGCATTCGAGTAAAGCAGGACAGTCAAGAGAAATACTGCAGAGCCGACAAAGGCTAAAGTTTTGATGTATGTTGAGTTTCTTTGGCCCATCGCTGAGGGTATATGTCATAGAACGCTTGTGTCGAGACAACGATGAAGAAAGAAATGCTGGGTGCTAGGCAGCAGTATTACTGCATAAAAGCAGCCATGGATGAATAGTAAAACCAGGACTTCAGAGCATCTTCAGAGGCCACGTTAGTGTCAGGGGGTTCCAAACATAGCTCTCCGGTGCCTTATAATTTCAAAGTCCTCAAGTTGCCGAGATGCATCATGTGGAAGAACGGAATTCACTGTGCATCAGCTCGCTGAGCTGTGAAGAAAATCTTCCTCAAATTTGTCGCAGCCTGTCTCAAGAATGAAAGTTTCACCTATGGACGAATCGTACTTCAAGGGGGTGCATTGAATGTCAGGAAGTATGACGAATATCAATTGTACGCAAAAATACAAGACCGGATGGGTAGATAAGGCATTCAACACGAGATAACTCATGTAGGAGGCTCCTAGTGGCCAGTCGCTCCATAGTAAGGAGTTTGCGCGGCACCTTGGTTCTGATATACAGGTTGGTATTCTCCATTTCCAATATCTATGGTTCACTGTCAGCTTCACAGTCACACGCTTTGAATAGGAGGAAATGACTTGCAAACGAAACCACCGTTTCCATAACGTTCTTCCGCTTGCATCTTCTTGTATATGAGCCAAAATGCGTGAATGTGACCAGGAATGTATCCCAAACTATAAAAATGGTTGTAAATTAGGTTGCACACTGCGTACAAGCTAATATGAGCTTACATGGTTAGCAGAATGTTGATCAGCAGATCACAGCTACATCCTGTAATCATTGCAGCAGCTGCAGGTGGGAACAGAATGGTAACCTGAAGGACAAGGAATGATGGTTAGACCTGAAGATGTATAGTGGGAGGACTGGGAGGGCTTACCAGCATGAGAATGACATCTGAGGACCTGACCATGATTGCAATGCGGTGAGGTAGATAGTGGAAGTTGAGAAGAAAGGGAGACTGCTGCGCCTCTGCAGCACCTCCGACCTCAAATCACCGCTCAACATGTGGTTACGTCACTGCGGAGTCACATGATCAACCATCGGCAAAAGCGGACCGCTACAATAACGTCTAGCAGCGACCCCTTCGGTGAGGTTTTCTTCGATCCTTATACACCTTGATGCCACAGAGTTTGATGTGAGAATTAGCGTTGCTCAAATTTTGGAACTACATACATAGATCAGAAATTCGGAGGTTGTTATTGAAATGAATCGAACTTAAAACCCTGAGTAAAGGACCACTGCCTCTGCGGCCTGCGCCTTCACAACGTGACCATCTCATTCAATCTAGCATCAGTCAGTATGCGGGCGTTACTACGGTAGAGGTAATCTTGGTCTTCAAAGTCCAGGGTACAACAAACAACGAAAGCAATACAGTTATACAACAAGGATTTGGAGGCATGGGTATGAGAAAGCCATATGAGAATGAGGTAATGTAAATGGTGTACATATTCTTGGCAATTAGACGTCTATAGTTGTGGTCATAGAATATTGGTCTGCGCGAGGAGCCCCACCAGTATTACTTCATGGACTGTATAAGCGGTGATGAGCTTGAGGATACTTATAAACGGAGGAGTTCGAAGCTTACTTCGCTGGATGATGGATGCAGTCGCTTTTGTGTCCTGATGGATGATCGTTGTCAGAAAGTCAGATGTGCCACGATAGAGTTTAAACTTACGACTGCGCAGGTCAGATGTGGATGCAGTTTTCTCCGCTTCGGTGAATATTGCTGATGAAGGGATATGAATACATCAAGAAGGTCTGCGAAAACCATCTGTGAGCGAGGAGGCCGACAAATAAAAATACCGCCGTACACTTAGCAACCGGCTTTGTCTCGTTCGGTTTCCCCACATATGAAGTAACGAATGACGAAAATTGGACCCCGGATCTTATTTTCGAATCCAAAATGTCGAGTTTGTTCAGGAAGAGCACGAATTCAACTCCGGCTAGAATCTTGTTACTGCATATTGTTTGCCATAGTCTTAAAGAGTCCGTCTGGAAAGAGATGAGGATCTTTGCAGACATTCCGAGACTGTTACACTGACCAGTCGATTGACGCTCTCATCTTCTGCCAGTACTTGATTGAAGCCTGACATTGGCGCTAGAAAGATGATGATGTTGACTATATGGCAGTCGATTTAGCGAAGCCCTATTTCATTTATTTTGTTCACATACCGTCGTCGAAGAACTGCGCCCAAGCTGCTCGTTGACCACGACTCCCGCCGACGTCATATATGGTCCATTGTTTAGCGCTCTCGTTCCCAGACTCAGCGATGATAGTGTGCTCCTCGGGCCCTATGGTTGTCACGCGAGCTTTCAGGACGTCATCTAGTCATTCATTTTATTAGAGATTCATGGCAAGTAGGTTAAGGTACCCGGTACTTACCTGGCCTTGGTTTATAATCTTCCCTTGTGATGCGCACGACATGGTCCAGGAAGCTAAGATTGCCAAATGAGCGTTGACCATACAGGGGTATGAAATGAGCTTACAACCCCGGCTGTTCTTCCAGAGCTATTTCCGCTGCCTTCAAAGCTTGCTGTACTGAAGCGTCCTTCCATAATGCAGCAATATCATCACCCAAAGCTGCAAGGATTCGTCGATTCTGGCCATCTTCCGACAGTTCATTAGTGCGTGTACTCGAACGAGAGCTGGAAGTGGTCGATTCCTCGGATCGCCGCTGCAGCGAGAATGCCTGCTTCCACCCGGAGCCTGAAGGAATTGATACCTCGGTAGCCCTCGCTGGGTTGTATGGTTGTTGTTGCATAACGGCCGTTTCATCAGTGATCACAGATGACTTGGGTGTAGGTTTGCGTCCAGCTAACGCATTGATTAAGTTTTCTTCGACCTTCCGTAGGGGAGTTAATCGGATGCAGAGTTTGCGAAGGTCGGGGCTCATGGGACTTGCAGTGGAAGGTCTACGTTGGTGATTTGAGGCCGAGTCACGGAGACCTTGGTTGCGGGTTGAAATGAAGTTCACAATGAAGTTGGCGGAACGGACAAGGTTTAGATGAATGACGGGGCGCCACACCTCGGCCTGTCATCTGTTGAGCGCCAATTCTGATGCCATTGGCAGTAGCTTTGCTCACCTCAAGTTCGAACGCTTTGGGTGCGAAGTGGAGCTGAAAATTCTTGAGAACCGTGGATTTGCCAGACTCTGCCTGGCCTATCCATCAATGAGGCAAGGTGAATATTCAGGACGTTAGGAAAGGGTATCATTGTACGCACCTAGCAACAGCAACTTTGCGCCCCTAGTTTTACTTTTCCTTTCGCGCTCCGTGCTGATCTGGCGGTCAATCATGTCGCTGACACGTTTCGCCTCGGCCTCGTCCTTCAAACGCCTTCTGCGCGCATCATCTGTCTCGTCGCCTGCGGGCATTGGAGGCCAGGATGCTTGGGAGGATGCTTGGGAGGATTTCTTTGACACAGCGGAGGGCATAGCAGGCGGAGATCAACCAGGGGACTCGAAGGCCCTGCAGCCAGCGGCGGGATGTAGGGAGGAGCAAAACGACCTCTTCGCGGCGTAGAGTCGATAGATATAGTAAGGTTCCCAATTTATCTTTCGTCCTCCAGATCAACGCCACTACCATGCCCAGCTTTGTTTTTGCATGAAATCATTCTCGATAACTCGAAGGAGCATGAGGATGCCGCGGCCTCCATGACAACGGCAGACTGGAGTTTCCCCTTAAGATTGGTCCTCTTTCCGCTTTCCGCACTTGCGCTTCCTTGATTTTCTTGCATATCTTCCACTTCCATTCTTCCTGGGGATTTTTGAGACCCAAGATCAAGATGAACACGGCCTTGATCTTGGAAGGCACGGTATTCGAACCCTCATTGACGCATAACGAAAGGCATCAGTGATTGTGGTATTTATATCATTTTCCAGGAAATCACCCCCATGATCAACCTCTTCGTGACATACAGTTCAGGTGATCACGCCTGTGCCTTTGCAAATTTAACCCCTTAAAAGCGCCTCGAACGCAGCCTTGGAGAGCCCTGGACGTAACGAAAGTCAGGGTTTCTCGTCGCGACAGACGTGTTATGGAAGCCGAATGCAGCTCGAAGTATCGGATGACTACTGTTGATTTCTGCTTTGATTCTGCTCCATGTTGACCATCAGCCATCAGCTACTCTGTCAACCCATTTTACAGGCCCCACCTTATCATAAAGCCGTTCAAGCTTAGAGACCTGAACAGTGAAGATGCTATGATGGCATTATGGTATGGAGACATGGAGACTGGCCCCTATATTTCCGTCTCGGGATTTACTATGGGCGTTTCCCTCTATTGTGGAAGTTATCCTACATGATCTCTGGCTTGCGTCGCTCTTGTTTCGCACATGCGTCATCATCTTTCACCCCAATGCATTGAAGATTCCTAATTCAAGGAATTCTTTTTACTTTCTCACTAATTTCGGGTCGGCAGATATAAGTCTCTATGGACAGTACGTAACCTTCTCTAAAAAAACTAACAGCAGCCAGAGTCATGACTTGAAGCTTGAATAATTCTAAACTAGACTGGCCTTCATGATGCTCCACCGAGTGCACCCGCCGAAAAAGATTGAATTTCGCGCTCCCGATGGACCTGGATCAATCCTGGTGCACCGAGTCAACGTTATGTATGCATGCACCGGTGTATAGCTGTGCATTGGGGAAACATGAATGGGGTATGCATAAGGCATTCTCCATGACGTTACATTCTTTCAGGATCTCCAGCTGCGCGGCATAAGTAGGCGCTCGATATGTCGTCCGCCGATAGCTGATGGGAGCATCTGCACATCTTATTTAAATCTTCACCATATTTCACACAACGCACATAATATGTTCTTTCCCAAATCAACTGCCTATCCTTCGTGGTCAGGAGTCAATTCACTTGGGCTGATCTACTGCCATCACATTTCATTGCGGACAATGGGCCGCTCAATACCGGTGTCTTGCCCTTCAAGTGGACCTCTACCTGGGATCAACACGATGCTTAAATTCCAGGTTACTTACGTGTGATGCACCACTGACCTGGTCTGGTGGCTCGCGGCGTTGTGCCACCGATTGCCAGAGGGATCAAGGGTAGACTGCCCTTAATCCAGCTACAATCAATTGCATGTGGATTTCTTGCGACGTTAGAGGGCTTTACCATAACCGAATTATTGCCCCCAGGCCTGCGCGCTTTCCACATTTCGGGACATGATCATCATCAGATATGTCAGAGGGTGCGCGGACGCGTTGGAATGTTGATGTGCAGCTCGGGCTCTCAGACTTGATACCGTTGTTATACCACATACTTCGATCTAAGGACGCAATTCATCCCAAAATCGGAACGAGTGCGAATGCGCCACCATAACTTTTTGTCTCAAAATAGTGCTGTGGACGATTGCGGTTTATATTTTTGTCACTCTTCCAACCCCAGGTACTCAGACCCACTCAAACCGAATAAGGTCACACCGCCTTGACATTTCGGAAAATGATATGTCAAGGCCCGTTTACGTCGTCTCCATGACGCAATTATTAGACACATGGGAAGGAGATTCTGAGCTCTAACATGATCTCTCTCCGGGAAACCCGGACACAGATCCATATGTATTTATGCAGCAACAGAAGCACGGTAATCTGGGCCGAGTAAAACTCAACTTGGAATCAACGCAACCTAGACTTGCATGGATGAGTAGTTGGTTGAATGTATGAATGCATGTACCTGAAAGAAACCCGGATATTAATCAGTGTCCTGATGCGCAGTAAGATAACACTTGTATTCATTTAGCATGATAAGCACCCTTATTGGCGCCAGCACGATGGAATGACTTAGTAACGGAATGTGCTTGAACGGGGGGGTTGGTGTGGGCGATTTGAATCGATGGGTGATTGGTTGCTTGAATGTATACATAACCTACCCCGACACGGAACAACAATCCAATCCCATGAATGGCGCAAGCGATATTCACTGTTGTTATATTTAGCGAATGAAGCACAAATGCGTCATAAATGCGATGCGGAGAAACCGTCTGACAAAATGTGCATGAGTGGGATGGTGTGAATGCATAAAGGAACTTGAATGGCGCCAATATGTTATTGTTTTAGCTGACAAGAAGCATGGAAAATACCTGATCCCGATGCGAAGAAATCTGCTGGCAAGATGTGCTTCAACGAGAAGTGTGAATGGATGAGTAGGAGTACATCACACATGCAGTGCTTTATGCATCGCACTGGCGCCAATCTCCGTGCTTCTTTTGCTGAACGGATATCGGGCGAGATACAAGAACAACCGAATGCATGATGGGATGAATATACCCCGGCAATCCGGCCATAACAAAACAATCCGAAGTGGATGGTGCGAGTCAGACCACCGCGTTCCTATCTATTCAACATAAAGAAACACGGGGATTATGGGGAGTGCGGCGCAAAAGAACAATCCGATGCCATGAATGGCACAAGTGATATTCACTATGTATTGTATGTATTTATTCAGCATAAAGAAGCACGGACCTTTATCATGAGTGCGATGCAAAGAAAACCTACTGACAAAATGTGCATGAAACGTGGAGGGGAAGTATGGAAATAGGAATATGGAATGGATGTGTGATTGGTTGGATGGATTGGACGTGTAATGGATGTATGAACCCGGAAGTATGAAGAGGACAAGGACAAGTATGAGAAAGAGAAAGAGGAACAAAGAAGGAGGACGTAGCGTTAGTGTAAGTAGGTCTAAAGTAAAGTAAAGTAAAGTATGCATGTATGTAATCACAACAACAACAACAACAACAACAATGGATAATGCACAAAGATGACTCGGAGGACAAGAAGAGAAAAGAACATCACAGGTACCAAAAAGACAAAAGGAGCAGGCAGGAGCTTTATCGTGATTGTGAGGCGAGAAATGATCAGGGGCGGGGGCAGGGGCAGGGAAGGAACGCGGGAAGGCATCGTTGGATGAATAGTGGACAGATATAAACAGTATTGCTTCGAGAGAGAGAGGGCGGGAGAAATGCGATGGTACAAGTCCGGAGAAAGAAATAGAGTTAGAGCCGAGTTGGATTGAGGTGACAGATAGGGCCAGTTGGTGAGCATGCGTCAATGCAATGAATGAGGCATGCATGGTATGGCGGGGAATCTCAAGCTTCGTGTTTTGAGTGCTGAGTTTCGGTGGCATCGACGTGCGCGAGGAGCGGCGATGGGGAGGTTCGGAGGGGCCGGGGGAGATGAACGCGTATCGCGTCGAGTTTCGTTTCGTTTGATTTCGTTTGATTTTTCTATGCTTTGCTTCGCTTTGCTTCGCTTCGCTTTGCTTCGCTTCGCTTCCTTCGTCAGGCTTCTTCCTCTTTCGTCCGAGATAATAAGAAAAAGAACCCCGACGAGATGGAACGAAGGATTCGTCTCGTTTCGTTTCGGTTTCGTGATCACGTCCGCCGTTCAGGAGACAGCGCCCACGTCCCCACTTCGTGCCCCATCACGAACTCTACATCGTCTTCCTCCTCCTCCTCTTCTTCTTCCCCTTCTCCTTCACATTCGTCTTCCTCGTGGTCTTCTTTTACTTCTAGTTCTGCTTCAATTTCGGTTTCGGTTTCGGGTTCGGGTTCGTTCTTCTGCCCGGTTCCGGCTGTAGATCCGGCATGTCCATGTCCGTTAACCAAGGGAGGATCGCCAACGATGTACGCCTGCTCGTGTCCACGTTCATGTCCATACCCATTCACCGGCCCACCCCCAAACCCTACCCCTGCGCCCTGATACTGCTGCTGCTGCACCTGGGGCTGGGACGGCGACATCACCTGCCCATAATATCCCTCAAACCCTGCACCACCCACACCCATCCCCATATCAACCATAGGCGCCCCATACCCCGCATACCCCACACTATACCCCGCATACCCCGCATACGCCCCCATCTGCTGTACCGGCTGTTCCTCCTCACCCACAACACTCTCCACCGCATCCGGCAACACGAACCTCTCCCACCCTCCCATCCGCACCATCTCCCCGCGCACCTGCACCCCGCGCGACAAGGTCAGCACCTCCCTAACAAGCTGCACGAGCTGCGCAAGCGCGCCGTCTTGCATGTGCGTGAGCTGTTTGACGCGGTTGAAGGATGCGATGAGGGGGATGGGGATCCATCCTCTCGAGTCCATCTATCGTTTAAGCGTCGTTAGCGTCAGCTTCCAATGTTATTTATAGTTTGGATTGTAGTATGGAGACTTACGCGTTGGCGGAGGTAGAAATCCTGTGCCATGTTCTGCGGGCTCAGGTAATACTCCAACTGCCCAAGGAGGTAATACCGCGTCGGGTCGAGGGGGAACGAGAGCATCGTCAGCGGAACCGGCACCGGCGGGCCTTGCTGTCCCTGTCCTCCCTGTCCCTGCACTGCCTGCACTACCTGTCCTGCCTGCCCTACCTGTGCCTGCAACACCTGTCCTCCCACCTGCCCTGCCCCCTGCCCAACAACAGGAGACAACGGCGTCACCAACGGCACCAGCGCCTGTGAAGGTGGCGGTAGCGGTGCAGGGTAAGGTTCGTACCCAGCGGCACCGGGGTGGTACGCTGCTCCGACCTGCCGCGGCGGCGGGGGCGGGTAATAAGCGCCCCCCGGCCCTGATCCGCCGGGCGCTCCGGAGGGTCCTGGGCCTGCACCACCGCCATCTAGAGGTAGCAGGGCTTGGAAGTGAGGTGGAGGTGTGCTGTTCATGGTCACGCTGAACGGCGGGGGCGGCGGCGGTCTTTGATGAGCAGCACCAGGAGCGCTACCCGGAGGACCGCCCCGATGGGTGTTGTTGTTGTTGTAGCGCGCACCACCCCTCGCGTAGCCCATCCCTCCACGCCCTCCCCGTCGTCCACCTCCACCGTAGGCTCCACGGTCCACACCGCTGTTGTTGTTATAACCGCGTGGGTTCCCGCCGAAGGACCCGCGGCGTGCGCGGTTGCTGAGCCCGCCGCCGGTCTGGTTCTGGTTCTGAGTCTGAGTCTGGGGCTGCATCAGCGAAGAAGGTGGTGGGGGCGGGACGTCTATCGGCTGGTGCTGTTGGTGCTGGTGATAGTACGAAGATGGCCCAGCAGCAGCACCAGGCATGGGTTCGAATAACCCCTCTGACGCGCCCATCTCGGGGACATCGGCCGCCCCACCCACATCCTCTCCGGGTGCCAACACCAATCCAAGTCCCTCCCCCTGCCTGCCATGCCCCAATCCCTGTCCCACACCCTGCCCATGCCACCCACCCCTTCTCCCACCCCCACCCGCACCCGCACCCGCACCCCACCCCCTCTCCCTTTCCCTCTCCCGTTCATGCTCCCGCTCATGCTCCCTCTCCCGCGCCATCCTCTCCTCCTTCGCCAGGACCGGCGCGTACCCCGACCCGCTGGAGGCGCCGAAGCCGAAGCCGTAGTCTTTCACTTCGAGGTCTGTGTCGATGGTGGGGTTGGTGTTTGGGGTGGGATTGATGGAGTTGGGGTTGGTGGTGGTGACGGAGGTGTCGGGGAGAGCGGCTGTGGGAATGGGTGGGTGGAGGGTTGAGGGTAAGTCGGGGAGCGAGGGGGATGGAAGGACGGGAAGGAGAGAGGCGGGGAGGACGGACACGAGAGGCACAACGGGCCGCGCGGCGGGTAGGAGTATGTGTGTATGCTGTCCTTGCTGCTCTCCTTGCGGGTGAGAGAACGACGCACTCCCCCTGACATCCCCATCTCTCAAAGTCGACACCGAAACAGACGGCATACTACTCGACCCCTGAATCTTGTCCTGTATCTGGGGCTGGATCTGGGAGAGCTGGAGCGGGGACTGGAGAGGGAGAGGGAGAGGGAGATGCAAACGCGCAGCGGCGGGTACGAACTCCTCAGGCAACCTCGACCTGCTTAGTCGCGGCGTCCCGGTCGTTCCGAAGCGGTATTTCACCGTCGTGCTCGCGCTCGTTGGCGAGGTGTTGCTCGCTGTCGTCGTTGTGGGGTCGTCCTCTTTCGCAGATTTGACCGAAGCAGTGAGGAGGTCCTCTTTGACCGCTGAGTCGACGACGGCACCAACGGCTGTGGTAGAGGCGAAAGCACCCTCTCCCGTCCTGGTATGCGATCTTAAGCGAGAAGGCACGGCAGCTCCGTCTACGCCGATGCTGAACCCCGTGAACGCCTTCTCTTTCTCTCCCTCTTTCACTTGCTCTCTTTCCTTCTCTCTGACATCCTCTCTCTCGCTGCTTTCTACCCCATTCTCCGTCCCAGGCTCCCCTTCGTTATCTCTTGCAGTCTCCCCTCCATCGATAGGAGTCCCACCCGGACTAACCGAAACATCTGGGACGATACTCCCAAATACAACCGGCACCCGCCCACCTCCACCCGACAACGAACCCGATAACATTCCCGACAGTGAGCCCGACGCTGATACGGAGCCAGATTGCGACAACGACCCCTCCACCGGAATCGCGCTAGCATCACCGTTAAGCGAGGGATTCGGAATCTGCGCAGGGGCGGGCGGTGCGGGTGTGAAATAGGCCTGTGGTGGCGACGACACAGACACAGTCAAAGTCGGCTGTTCTGCCTGATAAATCCCATGATTCTGGTTCTGATTCTGGTTCTGATTATAATGAGTAAACTGCCCCTGCTGGAAGCCCGCCGGCGGAGAAAGACCATGATACACCGCACCATGCCCTCCCTGCTGCTGATGCCCCTGCTGGTGGTGGGGAAGCCCCCAGCCCGGATACGGCGCAAAGCCCAAACCCACCCCTGGGCCTGGAGGAGGAGGGTATGGGTCGTATACGCCGTACGGGGACGCATGGGGAGGTTGGTGTTGGTGTTGGTGTTGGTGCTGAGGCATGGTGACGTGCGCATACCCCTGCGGAGGGGCGGAGGCGGGTACGAAATTCGGTGGCGGTACGGGGTACTGCCCCTGCGACTGCGTCTGCGATGAGAGGGAGGAGAGAGAAGATGAGGACGAGGAGGTGTTGGCGCTGATTTGGCGCGGGTGGAACGCGGGTGCGGTAGCTACGAGGTTCGTCTGGTACCCTGAGGACGACGGTGAAGGCTGGTTCGGTGGAACGCTCTCTCCCTCTCCTTGGGGTTTCGTGTCGATCCCGTTTCTCCACCCGTTACCGTTCCCATTCACCTTCAACCCCCCACCACCACCACCACCAGCCAACCCACCTTCTTCAAGAGGCAACTTCCGCCCCCTCACCACCTTCGGACTCGACTGCACGCTCCCGCTCCTGCTCTGCGCCCTCGACTGGTTGGCGGACGGCATCGCGGAGGGCACGCCCGAGGTTCGCCCTGACTGCGGGCGCGTGTGCGGGGCGGAGGGTGTGTTCGAATGGGACTGCGATTGTGGTTGTGACTGCGGTTGTGATTGCGATTGCAGTTGCGAAGGTTTGCGGGTGCGAGATCGGGACTGCGATTGCGATTTAGCGGCTGCATCAGCGGCGGCTTGTAGTTCTTCAGCTGGGATGGGGAGCCATTTAGCTACCACGCAAAATCGTAGTCAACATATGCGTAGAAAGAAAACAAAGAAAGAACAAAAACTCACCCTTCCTCGGTGAAGTCGTAGACTGCGTACCCGTACCCGTAGCCGCGCCAGCCACATGCACCAGCAGCGCCTTGCCCACCTCGGGCCAGGCCTCGGCATCGATGGTCGGGTCCGTGCGCGGCGGCGGGGGGTCGGTGGCGCGGGGGTCGTGCCGCTGTTGCTGTGCGGGACTGTCCTTTTTCGACTTGCCGTTTTTGGTGGGTGGGCTTTTACTTGAGCGCTCGGAGGAGGAGGGGGGTGTTGGTACAGGGAGATCGGGGTGTCTTTGCGGCGAGGACGTATGCGTATTTGGATTTGAATTTGGATTTGGATTTGGAGACGGACTGGGGAAGGTGGCGTTGTGGGCGGTGACGGATGGGGGTGATTTCGCTACTGAAGCTGCCATTTTCTCTTTCCTCACATTCCACACATTCACAACCGGCCTGGGCGTGTTGGCAGCCACGATGCTGAGCGCTTTCACCGCCAACTCATTCTTCGAGTTCGCCGCGGCATTCCCCTCCCCAGCACCAGCACCCACTACCATCACCGGCGACGAAGATCGGGTGAAAGACGACACGGGCGTCTCGTCCGTCGCATTGCTGTTGGCCGACGACACAGCCCTGGAGAACGCTGCGGTGGATGCGGTGGATGGGGACGAGGGGAGTGGGTGCGGGTGCGGGGACGGGGGCGGTGCGGCGATGCTGGAGCGGATGTTGCGTGCTTTCCTTGCGCGTTCTGCGTAGGAGAGGGACGGGGGCGGGGGCTTAGCGGGCGGCGGGAGGGTGGGCGAGACCATGTTACTTGAAGAGAGGGAAGAGGGAAGGGATGCAATAATCTGCGCGTCAAAGATTCGTATATTCCCACGCTACTCTTACTACTACTCTAGTCTAAGAACCCTGCGAGTCTCCTCCAACGCCCGTCCCAGCAGATTCAGGCCCCACCGCTCCCTCTCCCTCAGTGCATTCTTCTCCCCAAACCCAATCCCCCAGATCCGGTCCCGCGGACTGGCTTCCACGATCCTTTTCTCCCCCGTCGCCAGCAACTTCTCGCGCAACCCCGCGTTCTGCCTGAACTTCAGCAAATTGCCTTGTAGCACTATCCCCTCGCGCGCAGCTACCCACGCGGCCTCGTCGAAGTTGGACACTTGCCGGCCGAGGGACTTGACGAGCGCCATGGAGGCGCTGGAGACGCCCGGGACGGCGAGGATGGAGCGCGCGCTGGGGGTGTCGTGGAAGAGGAGCGCTTTGCGCACCATCATGTAGTGTTCGGCGGAGGGGAATGTCGTTTCTTCGGCTGAGGAGTCTTCGTCTGCGCTGAACTTGATGTGGGCGGTGAAGGGCGAGGCGAGCCATTGCGAGCCCCACCCGCTAGAAACCGTTAGTTCGTTTCTAAGACACTGCTTGGTTGGTAACCTACTGGACCTCGTTCGTCTTCCAGAAAAACACATAGTCGTCTCTCTCAAGCATGATCTTCTTCTTCTTCTCCTCGTTGTCGTGTTCTTTCTTCTTTCGATTAGATTGATTCAACCAGCGATGATGGTAGAGCCGATTGAATACAATACAATACAATAAGATACAATCCGCATCTTTAAGAACACCTTCAGCCCCCGCAGATGTCCAGATTCGACTTCTGTTTCTGACTCGTCCTGATGAGTATGAGTCGAGATGACATGGAGGCTGTTCGCACAACAACCACCAGCCTCGGGTAACGTCCTGTCCAAGCTTCATGATTTACATGTTTACCTGGTAATGATCTACATTTGCTGATCCTCCGGCGTCTTGTCACCTTGTTTCTCAAGACTACTCGCTTCGTTTTTACTGATCATCTCGAGGTCCACTTAGAAGCAGCGCCGCAGCACACCGTCCTTCCCAATCCCAATCCCAACGAAGCACACAAGTCTTCCCGCGAGGCGATCCTACCATGATGCATTCACTGCATTCGCGCGCATCACCTCAAGTTCGAAGTGAGATTGAGATTGATTGTGCCGCGAATGCTTCTTATTACTTATTCCCAACAAATCCTATGTACAGATCCACGAACACAAGAACCAATCATCGAAAATCTATTCAGATCTGGTCTCCCAGCGATCACAAAGGCGCTAGGGCGAATGAGGCGAGCAACCGTCTGCCGTACCTTTTGAACACACCAGCGCGCAAGAACTACCACAGAGAGTCGAAAGGACTGTTAGCCTGTTAGCCTGTTATGTCCGTGATCTGTACTTATGATCTGCATTCAATGATTTTTGATTCTCGACGGGTGTTGGATGTCGGAGGAGGAGGTGTTGGTGTTGGTGTCAACCTTCGTGGCTTGAATCGATGTTTTGTGTGCGTCGTCGTGGGATCGTCTTTTGCGAGGGTTCTATTTCAGAGAGAGAGAGGGAGAGAGAGGAGAGAGAGAGAGGGAGAGGGAGGGGCAGGGATAAAGATTTCATGGTCTGTAGCCACCCGTCCCACCGAAACCCGTAACATCTCCCCCTATCCCACCCGGCACAGAATCGCTTTCAAGCCACGAGCAACCCATTCTCCCGTCTCCCGTCCCTCCCCCAAGGAAATCCCACCGAGCCGTCGAAAACGAATCACAAGAGCCTCCCCTATCTCAGAACCTCAACTTTGAAACTTATCCTATCTTCGACTTTGAACGCCGGTCGGGGTGGTACTATCGTGCAGGAAACAAGTAACAACTGGAGGAGTTTCAACGCCATTGACCACCTAACCAGTACCCAACCGACCACGCGTCGTTGCGCGGCTTACGTGGATTGGATGGGCAGGGTAGTGAGGCGTTTCATAATAATAAACGAGTCGAGCGCATTTCCGTGGAGGTCGAGAAAGCGCTGCTTTAGGAGACCGAGTAACACCATAAGCATAAGACGCAAGGAGACGCTCCGTACTGCGCTGGGTAGGTAGGGAAGCGCACACCGAGCTGCCCAGAAGGAGAAGGAAACGTAGCGAGGATAGCGCGGAGGGCCATTCAAACTTCAAACTTGATCTCCGTCCGAATTCGGATTCGGATTCGAGCCGCTGCAGATCAAAATCAAAAACGAGGCTGGATACATAGTTGGCACGAAAGAAAAAACTGCCCAAATCCAGAACGTATCCTCCAGGTTGAAAGAAAGAATATCCAGCAGAAAGAAAGCGCCGTACTCACGAAAAAGAACGAGTCGAGAAAGAAAGCCTCATGTTCTGCAAGCTGTATTTCTTATTTGCGTTGTCGAACCCAGCGGAGCATGAGATTGAGCCACGAGACACGGACGGGTAGGGCTGAGGGATGCATTGATGAGCTGCTCATTCTGCTTTGCTTCCTTGACCAGACACGGGGGCTAGGGGGGTACCGTGGAGGGACAGCAAACTCGTCTTTGTGCGTTGACTCCAAGCAAGACACCAGCTCGCCGTGTTAGTGGCTCGTGAGCCCGGCTCGCGTCAACAGGTAAGTAGTGAAACAGGGTCCCAGAGGAGCCCAACACGAATCCACTGATGAAAACCACACGTGCAGCTGCAGTGTCGAGTACGTCCCGGCTGAACGCTGAACAGGGCCACCCACACCCAGCTTGCTCCAGAATACAGAATGAAGATAACAAGACTCAAGCGAGCAGGACCATCTCGAAAAAAAACCTGGTTTGCGAGCTCGAGTTCCTGTCAGACTAGAAACGGCGCTGGATACTCTAGGTACGGTGAAAGATGAGGAATGGGTCGTCGGTGCTGTGCCGTGCTTTCTTGACTAGATACGCTGGGGCGGGGGTGAGGTGAGGTATCGTGGAGGCGCAGCGAGCGCGTTTGCTCGTTGCATGACACAGTTCGCGTGGACTGGTAGAGACAACTCGCACTCGCACTCCGTGGACAGGGGCCTAGAGGGAGCAAGCCCAGGAAAGGAATGCAATGCGTCGAGCGTGTCCGGGCTGAACAACACGACGGGACTCGCAAAATATGATGAGCCAACCACGCGTCGTTCGCCCAATTGGGCGGGTGACGTGTTGGAGTCAACGATGATGTGGAGTAGAGTGTGGCAGGCCATTTCCATACCATACGGAGGGACGAGAAAAGTCGGGGGCTGAGCAAGCATGGGTGAGCCATCGAGAGGCTGTGTAGTGCTGGGTAGGGACACGAGACACACCGAGCTGAAGATAACGAGAACGAAGATACCTGGTTTTCGAAGCTTTGTGTCAAACCAAAACGGGGCTGGAAAGTTGACATGAAAGGGAGAACGGCGCATGACTCCAGCACACCGTACCCCCCTTCGGGGTTGAGGTCGACCCGTCCGGGAGGACTTGTCGCTACGCCTGGTATGGGAGCGATGTTAGCGCATGCGGCGTGGATGAAGAGCAAAGCGAAGATGGGACGGGAGATTTTTTGGCGTCGTGGATATCTCATCTCATATTCACGCAGAGCCAAAGTGGGGTGCCGCTTCGAACTTGATCTTGTTCTCGTCCTTTGCTTTTACAATATGTATGCACGCAACCCACCGATCCACAGTTATACCAACGCACCCTTGCAGGCGTTGTCACGTTTTCCCAATGATGCACTTTGGGACCCGTGGGGCGATACCGGCAGTGTCATCCTCCTTCCGTGTTCGCAGATGCATCATAGCTTGCTTCCGTCTTGCCACTATTGTGCGACGCGATTGCGTGCTGCTCTGTGCACTTCGCGAGCTTCGTCGGCCGCTGCTTGAGAGGGTGAGGGTGAGTCTGGTGGGCCTTAAATTTAGCGCGAGGCATGGACAGGACCAGGTGGATAGAGTTGATACGGATCTTTAAGGCCGCGAACGCAACCATAGATGCAGTGTGCCGGTTTTCCTGACCATCGCCTTGATTGCATGAGCCATGATTTGACACCATTACCAGTAACCACGCGCTTGCAGACATTGAATCTGCGGACAAACCGTCCACGCCGCGTCATCTTCCTGACGTGCGATGCTGCCCTGCCCTGCCATCCCACTATCTAAAAGGTGACGGTGCTCACCATGGTGAAGTCGGCTCGTTTGACGAAGGACCCAATATGTCGGTGGATCCCCAAGTGCCCCCATGAAAGAACCGAAGTCAAAGGCGAGGAGCGCTGAAAGTGTTGGTTGGTTTGCGGAGAATGTCCCTGCGGCACCTTCGGTAATGCGAACGAGGTGGAGGGCTGAATGAAGTAGATGGCTGGAGTGAGTTTATTCGGAGAAAGAAAAACGGAAGGGAATACCCATCGTGTCGATGGATCATGAGTGACAGACACAGATCCGACCATACTGCCCCAGCAAGTAATTGAGAATGTGTGGTTTGTGAGTACAGAGGAGTCATAGCGGTATTGGGTGAACCGACCAGGATCAGTCAACGCAACTCTAAACGCAACCCAAATCCGGCCTGCATGCATACTGCCGCTCACACTTGTCTCCTCCTGACTCCATTGCTCAAAACACATTACACCGCTATGTCGAGTTTCCACCGTGTCAAGAATTTTCTCAAGAAAGGAAAAGAGAAGGCTGCCCTTCTCACAACCAGAATTCGGCGCTTTTTCTCACCGAAACCGTCATCTGAGGTTGCTGAGAGCCTCAGCATAGATCTTGCTTATCCCAATCCAAGAATGAGCTCCGCTGTTATCGAGAAATCCGTGAGTGTTTCTGTGTGATTGATCCAATGACTTTTACCGTTGACTGACTTATAAACTTGTGTTGGTTAGGTTGATCCTTTGCAATCAGGACATATGGAATCACTCATGATCGTGGATGATAACACTGGTGCGGTTGTTATTCGGGGATTGGGGGCGGCCGAATTGTTCGCGAACGTAGCGGAAGGACCGTCTGTGAGTGTATACACCATTTCGTACTATAAAAAAAGTGGTTCTCACAATTTACATTGCCGAAAACCTAGACCATGCCTATGATTGTGGACAGATTTAGTACAGAGGCAGCTCCTATGATTGTGGATGGATTCAGTCCAGAGGCAGCCCCCAGAGCAGTTGCACAAGCCCCACTGGCAGCCACGGCTAGTCCCTCGACAGATTCTGTGGTTCTTTCAGGTGCCGAGTTTGTATTGGCAAGTGAGCAGGCTGCCTCGTTGGTATGTGTTTGATACATTATGCCCCTTTCAAATCATGATTAATGTTCACCAGCATGCACCACATGCATTTGGGCCAGTAAATCTGGGGCCCTTTGCAGGAAGCCAGAATGTGATGGTCATCAACTCAACATTCACCGTAGCCAACACTGTGTCGGTGAGTTGCTTTTGTTCTCTGTTTCCTAGTAACATGTCAGCTTCATGCTAACTGGATGTAGATGGGACAACATCCTTGCAATCTTGTATCACAGAAACCAAATTCAAGTACCCTCTTCACAGGTCGCAGAGAGATACTTGAACAGTTGAAGTGTCACTTTGCACCCCATGTTGACAAGAAAAGGCAGATGTTCCTTTTGTATGGAATGGGGGGCATTGGCAAGACCCAAATCTGTCTCAAATTTGCAGAGGAAATGTCTGAACTGTGAGTCTGTGATTTTCATGTGCCCACAGCACTCTAATTTGATCCTCAGCATTTCTAAAGTCTTCTGGATTGATGCTTCCTCTACTGACACCATTGCCTTGAGCCTCAAGGGTATATCTGGTAATGCAGATACACTGTTTACTCTCCAGCAAATAGCTGCTCTACAGGATGAGTGGCTCCTTGTATTTGACAATGCTGATGGTGGTCCTGAGGTGGTTGAGAAGTTTCTTCCACCAGGGTCCAAGGGTAACATTCTGATCACTAGTCGGAATCTTGCTCTGCAGAGGATAACATCAGCTGAGAACTCACTGAGCCTGCCTGAAATGGCCAAAGAGGATGCTGTTATACTGCTCCAGAAATCTAGTTGTCTAGTGTCTCTAGTTAAGGATCAGCCAGAGCTTGCTGAGAAGATTGTATCTGAACTGTGTTGTCTTCCTCTGGCAATAGACCAGGCTGGTGCTGCTATTCATTCTGGACTATGTGATGTGCATAAATACCTTGAACATCTTTCCAAGCAACGCCAGAGACTTATGTCAAACTCCTTGTTCAGAGGTGCATCCCAGTATGACAGGACAGTGTATGGAACTTTTGAATTATCCTATAGTGAAATTGAAGCCAGAGCCACCAGGCCTAATCCTGATCTTGCCAAAGCAGCTCAGACTGCTATCTTGATTCTGCAAACCTGTGCCTTTTATCACTATGATAATATATCAAAAGATATATTCAAACATGCTGCTGAGAGGTCTAGAGTGCAAGATGTAGAGGAAGAAATAAGATTAGGCCTCCCACTTGCAATTACCTCTTTGGACTACAGGTTGCTGCCTGTTGATGATGATGGCTACTGGGATGAACTTTTCTTCAATCAAGGACTCCAAGTGTTGCTTGCATTCTCTTTGATCAAGAGAGACCTCTCTTCTAATGTTTTCTCCATGCATCCTCTGGTGCATTATTGGAGTCAAGACAGAATGTCAAAATCAGAAAAGCAGCAGAGTTGCCAGATGGGAAGAATAATTCTGTCATGTGCAATCTCTATTTGGAGCACCACAGAACATTGTGCACAAAGGCATCGGTTGGTGCCACATGTCAAAGTCAATTACCAGTATGGAACTCAGATAGGCCTAGAACAAACATTTAAAGATGATGAATATGACAAATTCAGCATGGTGTTTAGTGAGAGTGGAGATTGGAAGATGGCAGAAGCACTATACCTTGAATTAGTTTGCAAAAGAAAAGAGACCTTTGGATTAGAAAACCAGAAAACTTTGAGCAGCATGGCTCATCTGGCAGAAGCATACAGACACCAGGGACACTTGCAGAAGGCAGAGAAGCTGCATGTCCAAGTCTTTGAAACATCAAAGAAGGTCCTTGGATTGGAACATCCAAGCACTTGGTATTGCATGACTAATATGGCATCAATATATCTACATTGGGGTCACTTTCAGAAGGCAGAAGAGCTGGATGCCCAAGTCTTTGAATCAAGGAAGAAGGTCCTTGGATTGGAACATCCAGACACTTTGCAAAGCATGGGTTTTCTTGCATTAACATACCAGAAGCAGGGACACTTGCAGAAGGCAGAAAAGCTGCATGTCCAAGTCTTTGAAACAACAAAGAAGATCCTTGGATTAGAGCATCCACACACTTTAACAAGCATGCAATTTCTAGCATCAACATACTTGAGTCAGGGACACTTTCAGAAGGCAGAGGAGCTGCAGATCCAGGTCCTCAAAACAAGAAAGAAGGACCTTGGATTAGAACATCCAGACACTATGGCAAGCTTACGTGTTCTAGCATTAACATATTTGAGTCAGGGACACTTGCAGAAGGCAGAAGAGCTGCAGGTCCAGATCACTGAAATAGCAAAGAAGGTCCTTGGATTGGAACATCCAGACACTTTGACAAGCCTAGGTTCTCTAGCATCAACATTCTTGAAAAAGGGACACTTGAAAAAGGCAGAAGAGATGCAGATCCAGGTCCTTGAAACAAGAAAGAAGGACCTTGGATTAGAACATCCAGACACTATGGCAAGCTTAGGTTCTCTAGCATTAACATATTTGAGTCAGGGACACTGGCAGAAGGCAGAAGAGCTGCAGGTCCAGATCACTGAAACAGCAAAGAAGGTCCTTGGATTGGAACATCCAGACACTTTGTCAAGCCTAGGTTCTCTAGCATCAACATACTTCAAAAGGGGACACTTGAAAAAGGCAGAAGAGCTGCAGATCCAGGTTCTTGAAACAAGGAAGAAAATCCTTGGATTGGAACATCCAGACACTTTGACAAACATGAATAATCTGGCATTGACATACACAATTCAGGGACATTTGAGGAAGGCAGAAGAGCTATATGACCAGGTCTTTGAAGCAGACAAGAAGGTTTTGGGATTAGAACATCCAGATACTTTGACAGGCATGAGTAATCTGGCATCATTATTCTCAATTCAGGGACACTTGAAAAAGGCAGAAGAGCTGCAGATCCAGGTCTTTGAAACAAGCAAGAAGATCCTTGGATTAGAACATCCAGACACTTTGGAAAGCCTAGATTCTCTAGCATCAACATACTTGAATCAGGGACACTTGAGAAAGGCAGAAGAGCTGCAGATCCAGGTCTTTGAAACAAGGAAGAAAATCCTTGGATTGGAACATCTGCGCACTCTGATAAGCATGGATTCTCTATCATCAACATACAGGAGTCAGGGCAACCTGCAGAAGGCAGAACAGCTGCAAGTCCAGGTCTTTGAAACAAGAGAAAAGATCCTTGGATTGGAACATCCAGACACTTTGCAAAGCATGGCCTTTCTTGCATTAACATACCAGAAGCAGGGACACTTGCAGAAGGCAGAAAAGCTGAATGTCCAAGTGTTTGAAGCAAGAAAGAAGGTCTTTGGGTTGGAACATGTAGACACTTTGACAAGCATGGATAATCTGGCATCAACATACTCAAGTCAGAGACACTTCCAGAAGGCAGAGGAGCTGCAAGTCCAGGTCTTTGAAACAAGAAAGAAGATCCTTGGATTGGAACATCCAGACACTTTGACAAACATGAATAATCTGGCATTGACATACACAATTCAGGGACATGTGAGGAAGGCAGAAGAGCTATATGACCAGGTCTTTGAAGCAAAAAAGAAGGTTTTGGGATTAGAACATCCAGTTACTTTGACAGGCATGAGTAATCTGGCATCATTATTCTCAATTCAGGGACACTTGAAAAAGGCAGAAGAGCTGCATATCCAGGTCTTTGAAACAAGAAAGAAGATCCTTGGATTAGAACATCCACACACTTTGACAGGCATGAGTAATCTGGCAACAACATTTCTAGATCAGGGACACTTGCAGAAGGCAGAAGAGTTGCATGTCCAGGTCTTTGAAACAAGAAAGAAGATCCTTGGATTAGAAAATCCAGAGACCTTGAAAAGCATAAATAATCTGGCAAGAATATATCGAAATCAGGAACACTTGCAGAAGGCAGAAGAGCTGCAGGTCCAGGTCTTTGAAACAACAAAGAAGATCCTTGGATTGGAACATCCATATACTTTGACCATTATGAGTAACCTAGCCCACACTCTCAAATTGCAATCTTATAACACAGAAGCAATACACCTTATGAAGGAAACTGTAGTGCTTTGGAGAAATACATTAGGGCCTGAGCATCCAGATACAAAATGTTCACAAGACACACTAAATAAATGGGTAGCACAATGCAATAGATGAAACATCTTGATAGTTGGTATTTAGTTTGGTTAATCAGGAGACACTATACAGATGTTCTCTGTCATTGCTTGATTTATGAGAATCTAAATATAGCAAGGATTTGTAGCCAGAGTATGTACAGTATGCAATGGTTCAAGAAATCTAGAACCTTAAGTGTGCAACACTCTTATTTGATTTGAAACGAATCTGTATATTGACCAAAAGGGACAATGATATTGTAAACAGCCATTTTTCCCACAATGCCAGGTTTTTCTCTTGTGACAAAAAACTATATATAATCTTACAGCTGCATGCAAAAACGTAGGGACATTTCAAAATTCAAGCTTGTGCGCCCTTATAAACAACCGATTTACTATCCTCACTGACCTGCACGCAAGCGCAATGTGGAGCTTTTTTTTTTAAAAAAAAAATCCGCAATCTCCCCCTTTGTGGCTACGCTATATGGTAGGGTGTCTACTGTGCTATCTAATCTAAGATTATTCCCTCTGTCTTGGTAAGTTCAACTCTTCCAGCAGCTTGGGTCTTGTGTTGCGTGCCCCAAGCGGAAAACTTCACGGGGTCCCCTATGGATTCCTTGTGTTGTTATGCACCGCACTATTTGTGTTGTAGTTGAGTGTAGTTATATGGTTGTTGTTATAATGTAGATTAGGGAATGTGATATGATGTGACATTGCTTCTGGGTTATCATTCTTGTGGTGTTTCTGTCTCTGTTTCTGCTATGACTGGGATGTTTCCAAAGACCAATCTGAGTCTGGCTGATGTTGCAATGAACTTGAACAGCGGGGCCATGAGTTCTTTGGCTGATAAGGTACGGTGCATGCACATTCAGCCAGCTGCACATGACCTTTTGTTACAAGAGTGACAAAAGTAGTATTTCTGCAATAACATCCTCTCGAGGTCATAATTAAAAGTTCTGCTTCCTAGAATTGATAGAGAATCCCATTTAGAACAGTCTCTAGAAAGCATCTTATTAAAAAGTTGAAAATTAAGAGTGGTTTTGCAAGTTTAAAATCTCGGGGCCAAAATCCTTAATACACATGATCAAATTTTTCAGGACAGACAGGTGCAGACAGGGGACATTTACGGATCCCTTAGATGATGGGATGCGTCTCAAAGAACAAGCTTTTCAGACTCACAAACCTGGGCTTGACAAGTATCTTTCCAAGAAGGAATAAAACGAGCAACAGAGAAAATAATGAGGTAGACTTGTTTACTGCTTCTTTAAAAGGGACACTATTGATGAATGTCATAGAATGCCAGTACTGGCACTATGGGGCTCAATAAGGACACAGCATCAAAGCCTACAGATGATATACTACCTAGGTCTCCTCTTGGTGACATTACACAGGCTCAAAACTCTGAAGGCTGCACTGACAATGTCACCATGCTTGATTGCAACAAGAATAATCCACAAGCAATTGATGACATGGATCTTGGTGAAAGCATGAGCATCGTCCCTCCTGATGTAGAAATGGAGCTGCCTTCAAGTAGTCCTTGAGAGCCACGGATTGTTGAAGAATCAGAAGAAGAATTCCAGAATTCACAGAGGCATGCAGAGGAAACCCCAAGGAACTTGGAGGAGAGGGCACCAGTTACAGCATTTACCGATGCAGAGAAGGCAGCAGAAGAGCTTGACACTATTGAGGACCAGGCGCAAGCGGCATATGAAGAGTACCAGATTGTTGTAAAGCTTGCACAGATGGCCGACACAAGGGCTCTCGCTGCCTTGACAGCTGCTAAATCTGCAAAAGCACTATATGAATCAACGCCAATATTGAGATACAGGGAGCAACAACTTCTGCGCCAGGATAAAGCTCCCTTGGCGTTATCACCAAAAAGCTTTGTAAACTGCTTGTGTTACAAGAGCTTGCCGCCCAACACTCCCATGAAACTGCAGCATTGGGACTGCAAGAGGTTATCAATAATCAGGCTGGACTTATCCTAGTAGATGACAAATCCGAGGAACCAGTATCTCTTGATGAAATTGGCGACAAAGGTTGTGACGAGGAGGCCAACAAAGAGGATGAACCCAGCAATAATTTCCTTCCCCCTGAAAAATTGGCGGCAGCAGCAGCACTTTCAGACATCAAAGAGCTTCTTAAAACAAAACGGGACGTTAAAGGACAGCGATACACCGACTCTGGCTTTAATAATCTCACAAAACATTGTCTCGAGGGCATGAAATCATTTCTTTGGTGTTATATTGACCCCACAAATGTTCAGTCTTGGGTTGAGACATCCTTAAAGGTTGCTCAGATGGCCAAACATGGACCATACTATGCTGCGCAAATGGACAAGAACCTACATCAGTGATTGAACCATTCCAGAAAACCTCTAGGGCACCTGGGCAGAATCATTAATAGACCACGAAGACCTTTGGCAAGAGTTGAATATGTACCTTCAAAGTATATGTCATTGCTTCGCACCTAGTCCAATATATGGCTCAAGAAGATGTTAGGACAAGGTGGAAGCTCAAAAGGGATACCATATCACTTGCCACTGCAAAGAGGTGGATGGGTAAACTGGGATACCGATGGACATTCCAACCAAGCGGGCAATTTGTCAATGGCCACGAAAGGACTGATGTTGTGAACTATTGGTAGAATGTTTTTCTACCTGCCATGGCTGAATTGAGGACAAGACACGTCAATTTAATAACAATGGCAAGGAGGAGCCCCACATTTGGCCTCACAACATTGACAACGGACCACAACCTTTTCAATATCCAAGGACTGTGATTTGGTACCATGACAAATCAACATTCTATGTGAATGATTGGCAAAAAGTAGGCTGGGTTCATAAAGACGCAACGGCTGTCCCCAGGGCAAAAGGCGAAGGCGCATCACTCATGGTGGCTGATTTTATCTCAGCTGATTATGGCTGGTTAGGGAACAGTAACGTACCCCATGCGGCAAGAGTTTTGTTCAGGTTATTTTACAAACAAGGACATCATTGCACAAACCAGGACCGCAATGGACTTTCTAGAGAAATACCACCCAAACAAAAATTATGTCTTCGTCTTCAATAATGCCACCATGCACTAAAAGCGGGCGCTCAGCAAGAAATATGCGTAAGAACATCCCTAAAGTTGGCACAAACTTCATGATTGAAAGGAACAAGGTTGATCCTAACGGAAAACCAATATATGGACCTGATTGGAAACTGGTGAAGGAAAAGGTTAGAATGGCAAACGGAAAATTAGCTGACGGACGGACTCAAGAATTTTACTTTCCGGAGGACCACCCTAGAGCTGGCATCTTCAAGGGAATGGCCCTTATTTTGGAGGAGCGTGGATGCACAGGATGTGTTGGCACACAAGGCCGGCTGGCACAATGTCCCAAGTTCAAGTGCGCAGTTGGTGCGGTTAACTGTTGCTGCCGTCAGATGCTCTACAACGAACCGGACTTTGTCAATGTACCCTTGCTGTTGAAATTGATTGCGCTGCTCGTGGCTTTTGTGTCATATTCCTGCCCAAATTTCATTGCGAGTTGAACCCCATTGAGCAATGCTGGGGATATTTGAAAAGGACTTACCAAAAATTTCCGACAACCTTGAAAGAAGATGATCTTGAGCGGAATGTGATTTTGGCACTCGAATCTGTCCCTTTACTACCAATTTGACGGTAAGTTTGTGGTTAGCAACTTATGACTGCTCCTACACTTAAATTGCTTCAATACAGGTTTGTTTCCCGAACCCGCCGCTTCATGAATGGTTACGAAAAAGGGCTAAATGGGTGCAAGGCAGCGTGGGCTAGCAAAAAGTACAGAGGCCATCGAGTACTGCCAGCCACAATCACGGAAGAAGTGGCAACTGGATTGTCAATGGCAAGAGGGGGTTAAAGTGGGATTTCATTTATATCAACTAATCTTGTAGTTTGTTAACTTACAAGTGATTTATATGGTTGATATTGTAGTTGCTTATAATGTAGAGTAGACACGCAACGAGAGGAAGAGCCATTGACAAAACAAGAAGCAATTTTACGTGTTGTTATCAGCAATCTGAACTGATCCACCCATTGCCCAAGATCACATGCCAACTGTAACGGACTGTCACCTCACGTGCAGCTGGTCAAATGTGCACGCACCCTACCTTAGTAGCTGTCTGAATGAGGTTGCTGCTCTGCCTCCCTTGCGTATCATGGTTGCCCTGGCGTTCCGGTGGGCTTGACATCACATGACATAGTGGTGTACCATCTTGTCTTCTAGCCCACAGCATGTGGGACCCAGCAATCCCTGCCAAATTTAAACTCCGACACCTCAATGCAAAATGGCCATAGATTATGTGGGCTCGCACAACACTCTGGGTTTCAGTTCTTTGTGCACGATAGAGTCAGCTCAATAGTTTGAAAAGATTGTGTTGCGCAGAATTTCCTTAAATGTCTCTGTTCAGTCTAAATCATCAAATTTGCATGTATATCTCGCTATCTAAGACAATATGAGAAAATCTACACAAAAGAAATTGATCAAATGCATATTTTATTTACGACCGAGCTTTTTATTTTGTGGAACAGAGCACAGGAAATAAACCAATGCAAAGAGGGAATTGACGCATTGGAGAGGTAGAAACAAATCTGCATAAGGAAATTGCCACCATCAAAATGTTCATTAGGGGCCAATTTATGTCGCCCTCCTTCTCGTATCGTGTTTTTTCACCTTTTAGATGCCTCCAAAGCGCAGCAAACTCCAGAGGAACCATGCGCACAGCTCAGAGCTGCCATAAACGGATGGGAGAGGCACAAGATACATATCTGAGCAAGGATTTCATACAACATTAAGTTACCATTTATTTCTTATTATTTTCAAATTATTTTGCTAATAATCTTTTGACAATACTACTCTACAATATATGTAGTACCTATTTACATGTAATCCAATACTCTTAATGTTCTCAATTGACATGAAAGGAGTCGAGATGTACCTCGACGTATCAGCGCGCTGCAATCAAGGTCAGAGATAGACGGTGGGAAAGTTTAGATCCAAATCGGTTGTGGCCACTTTTACCGTCACACTTTACTGACTGGAGTTGCCGGGTCCCACAGCATGGACACCGCGGTGTGTCAACTTTTCCTATTCTATGCAGGTGTTTTGCAAGTGGTGCGTGTCCTGTTCTTAGTTGGAATAGTATGTCGGACTTTTGATAAACCCGTTCTAATGGTTTTCCGTGACAACGGCCGTCCCAATGCCGTTGCCACGGGTTCAGTTTGTGACAAATAACAAGGATTTGTTGTGATACCCGTTACGGCCCGGCCCACATCCAAATGTGAGAGCACAGCGCGGGCCGTAACAGGTATCACAACAATGGTCATGAGAGTGATGGCCAACTACTGGCCAAAAGGCCTAACGTCATTTGCAAACAACTTGCAAACAACGACGCTGCGCTCTTGTTCTCCTCTCACTCACCCATATCTATTTCTTCAGTTGTATATATTCATCTTGCTCTCGATCTATCTGTATAATGTCACCCAAGTTGCAAGTAACGGGGATTTCATCCCAAGTCCAATGCCCCAGTTGTGGGAAACTCTTCCATTCTTGCGGTCTTGCCAACCACCAAAAGGCTTGCTCTCAAAAGGCTGCCCAGCGGGAACAAGACTCAAAGTATGAGGCCAAGCTCAATGAGCAAGAACTCAAACAAGCAGGTGATCCTTTTCCTCACGGGTTCTTTCCTCAGATCCCTTTGATAAGATTATTCTGTTCATTCAGCTCGTATCGCCCCCAAGAAGCAGAAACCTTTGAAACCATGGGAGAAACCAGAGATTCAACAACAGTCAAGATCCAGGGAACCAGCCAAGGGTGCGTCACTGAGTGCTACTGTGGATTACACCTCTGATAAGCTTATCATCTACATACAGGCCTTCCAACATTAATTCATACCGATACCCCATCTCCCAAGCCCCATAACCCCATTGCCTCAGCAGAAGAACCAAATCGTGACACTATTCAAACTGAATATCACCCCAAAAGTGGTCGAAAGCCAAAGTTGAGCACATTTGAGCAATTTTGGGGGGCCAAACCTGTGGACATCCCACCTGCTCCCGACGCCAGCTCAGAGGCACTGTGGACACCATTTAAATCCCGCGCTGACTTCAAGTTCGCAGAGATTGCCCTCCAAGCTGCGCTCAACCAGAAACAGGTCGACAAACTGCTCCAGATTTTTGAGCAGTGCGCCAGTGGGAAAGACAAGCTAAACCTTAGGAATAACAAAGAAATCCGCAAGATCTGGTCTGATGCGTCTGCTCTCATTTCCACGGTGCGTAGACATTTGGTTTCCTTGTGCTTGCTCATTTATGCCCTGCAGTTTACAAGGCATGAACTCACGGGGGGAAACAACCAATATGAAATGGTGTTCGACTTTTGGTGCCGGCCACTCTGGGACTGGGTCATGGACCTGGTTTGCAACCCCCTTCTGGCTCCGTATTTCGAATGAAATTGTACAAATTTAACAGGAAGGTTTTCATCCAGTTTTTCGATGAGCCGTGGACTGCGAAGCGGTTTTGGGAGGTCCAGGTACTCAAATTTTTATCTGGAAATTATTTTGTCTCACAAACATTTCAGAACACCCTTCCTACAGGTGCAAAACCTATTGGGATAATCCTTTACGCCGACAAAACCAAGCTCTCATCATTTGGCACTCAAATGGGTTACCCAATTGTTGCTTGGTTTGCAAACCTTCCCGCTGAGATTCAAAATGGTCGTGGCATTGGTGGAGGTTCCGTTGTTGGATGGCCACCAATAGTATGCACATTTATCCTATGCTTATGTTGCAAATTTTAACTTATTGTTAAGATTGATGATGATGAGGAGGAAAAGAAAAAACCGGGTTACGTCAACTTCAAACGGGTGATCTGGCATGAGTCATTTCGAAAACTTCTCGAATCTTTGAAAAACCCTTCTAACATTGGCTATATGGTTAAATGTGGAGATGGTGTATCACATCACCTTTTCCCGTTCATATGTATTCTATCCGCTGATTATGAAGAGCAGTAAGTGTTCATTTGCCTGTAAATGAGTTTGATATTATTTATTCTTGAAGATGTGTAATGGCTTTACTACAAGGATTCCGAGGCCTATGTCCATGCCCAGTTTGCCTCGTTCCAAATGATAAACAACGCAAAATCACTGGTAACTACAAGCTGCGAACAGCAGTTGAGGTTCAACAACTGCTTGAAGAGGTAAAGAAATGTCAAACTGAGGCAGAGAAAGAGGAAATGTTGAAAGAACAAGGACTCCGTCCTATTGAGGTTTGTGCATATTTTATACTTTCTAGTCAATTTTTCTGAAAAAAAATTATATTTGGTTGACAGAATGCATTTTGGGATATTTGGAACTCGGACCCATTTAAGCAATATCTTGGGATCAAATGCATTCTTATTCACATGGTCTTGGAGGAAAGCATATCTGGCCAGTACTTCAGAAATATATTGCAGAACAAGGGCAATCAGCAATGAAAGACATTGACACTCGGTAAGTACACTTTGAGGTTTCTGTTCATATTAACTAATTAAAATTCTTGGAGTGCATCTGAACTTCCTTGATGGTCTGGGCTAAATCATTTCAACAAAATTATCAATGTGCACTTTTCCGATGCTTCTAAATTTGAAGATATCTTGAAAGTATGTTCTTGAGCCTCGGCCATCTTTGATCCAAGACATGTAGCCTGAACAGTCCACTAGATTTCATCTTCCTTACCCACAGCTTACTTGAGGAGTCAGAGAGCTTGGAGGGATATCTTCTCCTTGTGTCTTGCGCAGCTATCTTATCCTTGACACATATGCAGCAATGGAGGTTCATACAACAGAAACAATTGAAGCAGGAAGAAAGGAACTGGCCCAATTTGAAATTTTGATGAATGTAAGCAGGTTTCTAAAATATTTTACTAAAATTCTGGTGATATATAACATTATACCAGCTATTCGTTCAAGCGACTCAGGATTTGTCTGACAAAAACTGGGATTTCCCAAAAAATCACACTCATGCTCATTTATTTGATGATATTATAATAAAGGTGTGACCCAAAATTCAAATACTCAACCAAATGAGCAGATGCACGGCCCATTGAAGGATTCATATGATCTCCGTACTAATTTTAAAGAAATTGCTGCACAGGTTGGAGTTCTATTTTCAAATAAATGTTTCTTCATTCTCTGATCAATTTAAATGCAACAGATTTTACAAGCCGATGTATGGCTGGGTGTTGCACTCATACTTCAAAGCCTCATTGATGCAAGCAATGAGAAGAATGGGCTCACAACAGTTCCTGAAAATGTGCAGGAAAAACCAACTGATTTTGGAAATGTTCAGTTAGGTTCTCCTCAGAAATCCACCTTGATTGGGGACCCTCTAGGCCAATCAGCATCTTCCCCATTGTTTGAACACTTTCACACCAAACTTTTAAAATTTCTCAGCAATTCTGGCTATGGCACCAGTGCTCTGAATAATCAGGTATATTCATTTCAAGGGAAGTTTCTTATTGCTTATATATACCTTGTTTAGATCACGGAGTATCAGTATCTCAAATCATTTTATGAATCCAAAGTCACCTGGAAGCAGGAAGTCAATCATTTGCGATGTTCCCCAAGCTTCAACAAGCAGTCAAGATATGACCATGTAATTATCCAAATGGATAGTGGTCCTATCTTTGCACAGCTAAAATTCATCTTTACGGCTGTTGTTGGCAAAGAGCGCATTCCATTTATCCTGGTCCAAGCCTTTGACATTTATTGCGACAGACATTACAAAAAAAAAGATAAAGAGCTTGGCTTTATTTGCCTGCGCCAACAATCTGAGCGCAAGGCTGAGTTTTTCTTTGCCCGTTCTATAATTTGTGGTGCCGTTATTTTCTGCCTATGATGGAGAGACAGATTATTTGGTATTTGACATGGCCGACACCAATATGTTCCTTCAAACCAAAGAAATTGTGGAGGCTACAAACAGCTCGGGAGTATAAATACCAGGGAGTCACTTTGTATGTAATCATAACATTGGAGTCAGCAACCAATCAGGGTTGGTTGAACTTACTTTCTTACCTTAAATTTTCTGCATTGCATCTTCACAAATGCCAGGGAACCAACAACAACACCGCCCCACCACAAGTAGTGGTGAAGAATTCAACTTCGGGCCTGAAAACAGCAATTCCAATGTGAGCAACACAGAGCATGTTCCCACGCCCACCAAAGATGCATGGCAAGCAGTAGTCCTGGGCCCAAATGCAACCCGTCGTCAATATGAAGAGGTACACCATTCTTGATTCTTGATGTGTTTTGAATCTTACCCCACGCAGGCACTCAAAGAAGCTAATTTGAAGGTTGAAGCACAACGACTCGAAATCCGCCAGCTCCGAATGGCAAATGCAGCGCTCCGACGTGAAATACCAAAAGCTGGAAAAGGGCGGTCCCAGAAAAACCCACCACCACCCACAGTAACAAAGAATGATGAGAGGATTGCATTACATGGCCACAAATTTGGTCTCATGAATGAACTCTTTGTTGCCAAAGCTGCATTTCTGGTTGCGGAGTCTGGTTTGAATCCGATGGACAACACCCGCTATACATCACCAGCATTGATCCTGCAAGGAGTTATTGCCAAATTATTTGAAGAGGTTCCAGAAGATCTTCTTATGGACTAATGGAGGAACATACTCATTTCCGGGATCTGGTAAGCCATCCATGCTAATGTTTGTGTTAGTGCCTACTTAATGCACCCGTAGTTTCTATCTAGTCTCAACCAGAATTGTCGCAATATCATCCATCAACTACGGACGGTAACCGGCCCCAAAATATTTCCTGTTCTCGCAAGGTACTCCGAATCTGATGTTAGCCTCAATGAACGCAAGACCCATCAGGCTTTTTTGTCCGCCATCAAGTTCAACAATGAAAGCAAAGTCAAGCTTGCTCCAATCTTGTACAAAGGTGGTGTGAGAAATCAAAAGAAGCTGTTCAGGTCCAAATATCTTGCATTGGTGAGGTATTTTTTTGGGTCTCAACGCTGCATCTTTGACTGATATGGGCACTCATTAGATGTTACAAACGATTCTTTTTGGGCCAGGCTCACTCAAACCCGGTGGAAAGAAACCAAATCCGCCATGAACATGTGGAAAATTATGGGGTGTTACTGGCGTTACGCCGGGGGCAATTGCCTTTGTTTCCGTCCTTGTCAGTTTTCAATTTTGTCTTGTTTCAAGGGCCGTAGCTCAATTTATGCCATAGGCAATCTATTTACATTCTTGCAATGAACAATTTCGACCTATTGGCCCCCAATCTCTAATCCAATACAAAAAGATCTTCCAACAACTCAAGGAAATTATAATTTGCAACTCCGAAAACGCCGTGTACCAACGACTTTTCCAATGGTACAATGACCTGGTCTTTCACTGGTCCTCAACTGATCTGACAAGAAACGAGCCCAAAGACACTGATAGTGGAGTTGAGGAAGCCATTTTGGGGCTGCAGGGTATACAATTGGACAATGAAGATAATGACATGGATGATGGGGGGTTTTTCAAAGCTCCATGGATTCCTGACCCCGTCGAACTCCCAGCACATCGTCCCACAGTCCCACTTGCAGAAGATATCCCAGCCTTCACCATCAACAATGTCATACAGGCCCCAGTCAGCCCGCCTCTCCCTGTCAAAGCCGTAACCCACATCCTTCCCACCAATTCCGATGTGATTGAACCCATGGTTGAAAAGGCTGCCCCAAAGGCGAGGGCATGTGGGAAGCAGCCAGCAAGGCAGCCAGCAGTGGTTGATGCACCAGCCCCAGCTCCTAAAACGAGGAGGGCGACGAGGAGCAAGGTGACATAAAATATGACCATGTCCTAAAATGGTGCAATTTTGGGGATTTTTCAGCGAGGCAGGGATTTCTAGCAGGGTTCTTAACTCACGTTATGTGTTTCTCGATGCCCTTATGTTGAGTGTGGTTCGTTGTTTGTAGTGGAAGAGATAAAGAGGACGAGTGATTATCGCGCAGTCATGCACTGTGTGACACCCGTTGGAACCCGTTGGAACCCGTTGGAACGCCGGGTGACAATGTAACAACCCTGTTAAAGCCGAACAGGGCTTTGGCTCGAATGCGTGACGACCGGCAATTTTTGTAACCGGTTTGGTCGGTGTTACATCGCGTTACAACCCGTTGTAACGGGTTTCGGCTTTTTCCGACATATACTTCCCTGGAACCATGGCAATTTCTCCCATGCTCTGCGGGATTTTGTTTTGAGGTGTTGCATGTATTCCTGTTTTGTTGCCAACTTGCTATTGGGTAGCGTCTTCCTTAGTGGCACTGGTATCTTGTGTTCCTCTTGCTTGATCATTCCTGTGCTGCCTTCTTTGCTTCCTTGTCCGCTTTCTCATTCCCCTCTATCCCTATGTGTCCTGGTGTCCATCTGATTGTCACCTCCATGTCCTTGTGTTGCCGGTGTACCATGTGTATGCATTTATGGAACAGGTTCTTGGAGGAACTATGTAAGGGAAAGTAGCCACTTGCCCCAACCTATCATACACAGTCAACCTCCTTGCATGTTTCCAAATCAACCCTGGACCTGCACACTGGCACATGTTAATGCATGTGCTTACTTACATCAAAGCCACACTCCACTACCAGCTCTTATACCACTGTGGGACTGTTGACAGCCTGAAACCTATTGGTTTTGTGGACAAGAATTATGCTGGGGATCTAATCAATACAGGGCAATTGACTAGAGCTTATGTCTTCATGCTTGCAGGTGGCACAGTATGCTGGAGCTGGAAGCATCAAGAGCCAGCGGTATTATCTACTATAGAAGCAGAATATATAGCCACTAGTCATGCATGCCACCAAGTGGTCTGGATGAACTTGTTTATTAGCAAGGTAGGGCTCAAGCAACAGGTGCCGGCACTTCTATACAACAACAACACAGGTGCTATTGCCCTAACAGAAAGCCAGAAGGGGCACAAGAAGGCAAAACACCACATACACTATCACTACATCTGGGAGAGAGTAGAAGAGGGAGACATCCGGGTTGTTCACATCCCGTCAGTGGATAACCTGGCAGACCTTCTCACCAAACCACTCTTGAGGGACACTATGGAGCATCAGGCAATGAAGCTTGGACTGATTTGACATGATCAACACCCTGGTCACCACACTTAGGGGAGTGTTAAAGAAGCTACAAATGACCTAATGTGTGCATGTGCATGATGTGCATGCACAATGGAATTTACTTATTTTTCTTTACTTGCACTTGCATTGAATGTGCACGCACACTCACTATCTGCCCTGTGCATTCCTTATTGTGCCATTGCATGTAATTCTACAGCATTGCCATCTGGTGAGTGCACACAGCTGTGCAGAAAGGTGGTTGGCACAGGGTTGGCACTTGAAATCAACAAAACAGCATTGTTGATTGTGATTCCAACTCCCCCTGAATTGTTGGCAGTGGGCTGCCGCACCTGCCAACCTGTGGCTGGGGTAAGCCTCCCCTTTAGCTTACAACACCAAGATGCGCCTTAACGCACCTTACATATCACCCACTCTCAATCATATCATCACATGACGAGAGACTCAAAGTTTTCCTTTTCACCTTTGTTGCTCCCTCTCTCTTACTACGAGCAACGAAGGTACGTAGAATTATTATTCATGTACATAATTGCTCTCTCTTACTACGAGCAACGAAGTCATACCTTTGTCCTGTCATTTTTGTCCTACCATTACTGTTTAGTGAGGCTTGCCCAAAACAGGCAGCCTTTCACTGGGTGGGCCAAGCCAGACCCACACCCACACCCATGGTACCCCTGGGTAGGACCTGTGGTGGGTCACCAAACCTGTATCCTTCACTGATTTTACTGACCTCACAGAAAGATACAGGTAGGTGCTGCAACTGTGTCATTTTCTATTTCTTGCCTATTTCATTGCAATAAAAATCATCACTCAAGCATGTCATGCTCAACCTTTGCAATCCGGGACGTTTTGCAGAGCTGGGTGAGCAAAGTGAACCCTGGCACATAGCGATGTGACGCAAGCTTGTAGCCTTGAAAGTGCACCATCCAAAAACAAACAGAGACAATGGGTGACTTTGATACAGCCAGATTTGAGGTGTTGCTGCAAGAACTTGTCGAGCTGAATTTGTTCCAACTTGGATAATGGGTAGACCTTGCTGGAGACACTGGTTTTGTTTGGGTTTCATTGGGCTTTAGTTCAATTGCATGGTCCCGCGTGACGGAGGTTTGTCAAGCGCTTCTTGCGTAAATACGGACCGGAGTCACTTGACATACTTGTCCGGTAACGACACAGAGTCTTGCTGGATACGGAGGAATTCCGAAATCTGGTGTTTGTCTGGGTGGGTTTTGGCGTTGCCCGCTTGATTGAGATCTATACACTTCAGAGCGTCGTCCGCGCTCGTGAGCTTATTGTTGAGGAGTCACACCATTCATCTTCTACAGGTGGCTCCTCGTCGTTGGTTCGCACGTGTCTGTTCCGCCACGGCATAAAAATAGAAATCAGTCCATAGAGTGCCCAAAGATATAACACCGAGTTGTTTCGGAGTTGTTTCGGGAAACAAATCACAAGAGACTCTAGTGAGAAGGACCATGACCCTCCGAGCCTTGCGTCTCCGAAAGCAAACTCGGCGTGGTACATCATCGTGCAGGAGGAAGCAACTGTCAGGAGCTTCCCGTAACAGTAAAATAATGGACTGACCAACCACGCGTCGTTGGTTGCGCCTCGTGTGGGCTGGTGTTAAGTAGAGTAAGGTTAAGCAAGACATTTCCACAGATATCGTGAAAATGCGCTGCATTATAGGAAGGCTAAGCAAGACCGAACAAGTGCGCTGGGTAATTACACCGGGCTAGCTGTTCAGAAGGATCCGTTCTCGAATTCGGGACGCTGCCAGACTCAGACTAGAAACGTGGCTGGATGGTTGGCGTAAAGAGAGAACGTTGCAACCCTGCTATCCTTCGTGAGCCAGTTTGTTAGACTGTGAGATAGACAGTGTGATAGCTACGCCGGCTAGGGTAAGATGTTGTGGAGGAGGCTAGCAAGCTTGTCTTTGCGCAACACTAGCACGCCGCGCTAGTCATTCGTGAGCCTCTCTCGCGTAGACTGGTGCACTCCGTAGACAGGGTCCCAGAGGAGAGCACGCCCAGGAAAGGATAGGCCGGGGGAAAGCCTTATGTCTAGCTGCAATGTTGGTTCCAGGCTGGATAACAGGACGAGACTCGACGAAGAAGCTGCCACCTTGTGTGGTACCTTGCATGTAGATAGAAAAAGTCAACCCTTGCCGTGACAGGACAAGACAATGATGAAGAGAATATTTCCGACGCGAAATACAACACCATAACATATAGATACCACCACTCCAAAACCCAACTATCACCGCTTCTTATGCAACCTCCTACTATCAGCTGCAAAAAAAGATTCAGCACCCACACCCCCCAATCCAACCATACAGAAGACGCACCTTTTGTCTTCGCCTTCTTCGGCGCCCCCTTACCCCTCTTCTTCCGTTCAATCACGTCCTGCACCCTTTCATCCTCATCCTCATCCACCATCTCCAGGGCTGCGTATTCCTTTGCATTCACAATACGGTTGATCGCGAACTCGGGGGGGTAGTATGCAAGCATTGACGGCCCGCGGAGGCGCGCTTTGAGGTATTTGGCGCCTGTGCGGAGCGAGGAGGGGTTGTGTGACGTTTGGAGGAGGGAGCAGCGGAGGCGGGTGAGGGCGGCGAGGCGGGCGGGGGGGCGAATGCGGCCATGCAGGTGTTTTGTTAGGCACTGTTTAGGTTATGGTGGGGATAGGACAGCCTGGGCGCTTTCCCAGTGTGTGTCGTGCTTCGCCACTCGTTGTGAACGAGTTTTCAAATGTGTGGACGGAAATAGCATGAGCCTTGGGAAGAAGCAAGCGTAAATAAACTCGTTTCCGGAAATGGCAGCGGTGATCCAACGCATTCACTGCAATGAAAACACCTGGAGGAACACGAAAATGGCTGTTTTATACCTTCCTTGGGTTGATAGCAGATACACTGGACATCATCCTGACATCCGTGATACCGGATAAGAGACCACAGAGGAGCATCGACGTGAGTAAATTCTATTCGCTCGCCCTGTGGAGCATCCGCCAGTGCTCACATAGCGGTGTGCACATGTCTCCAGCCGTCAGACGTCGACCAGCTTAGCAATGAGGAAATCCTCGAGCTCGGAAATAAGATTCCCGGACTACCCAAACTACACCCACTCGCCAGTGTCGTCAAACTGACGCCCGGCACCGTCGCAAAGGCTTCCCAAGACAGAGAAGACGAAGACGCTGCAGACGCCTCAGAAGCGAACGCGCTCGACCTCCTGTTTGTAGAGACGACTATCCCCGTCCCACGCGTCCGGCGCGTTGTGAAACGCCATTGGTACCACTGGATCGTCATGGACTACATCCCAGGTCCAACACTAGCTCACGTTTGGGGAACTTATTCGACGTGGCGGAAAATCCGTGTGGCTTTTACATTGCGCCGCTATGTCCGTCAGCTCCGTCGCCTGAAGGCGTCTGCCACGACGCCGCCTGGCCCACTGAGCGTGCAAGGAGCACGGATATGTGAATCCCCCCCCGTCTTTGGTTGCGTTCGATCTGACCGCGGTCCATTCGCCTCGTATTCTGAGCTCTCAGACTTTTTCAACAAGCTCCACCAGATTGTGATGGACTACAGGAAGGTGCCTCGAGATGACCCCTCGAGGAACGATTTATTCGACAATTCCGAACCGCTCGTTCTGACACATCAGGACCTCAACCTTCGAAACATCATCGTAGGTGAAGATGGTCGCCTTTGGATCATTGACTGGGGATGGGCAGGATATTATCCGCAGTGGTTTGAGTTTGTGGCGATGCGGAATCAGAATGAGGATGAGAGGATCAGTGGAACGAACGACGAGTTTTGGAAGACGTTGGCCCCTTTCATTTGTGGGCCATATTTCAGGCAGGAAAGATGGCTGGGGAGGATGTCACTGGGGTTGTACTTATATAGATGAACAAATGCGTGAGCGGATAAGGGTCACTTGTACGAATCCCATAGTCCAACGGTTTCTGATTAATTTGATCGGCTACAGTGGAGTGGTGGCTCAATTGTAGAACTTGACACCAGGTTCATCAGGCACCCAATAGTTGGAATCAGTGCGAAACTCCTCCACCTCTGTCGTAAAGCGCGCCTCAGGACCTTTGGGTAAAACCCCTTCAGTCTCAAGAAGCTTCCCTAACGCGGTCGTCCAGGTCAGACAGCCACTTCCGGTTCCGTTGTACAAATAATGATTGAACTTCTTAGCAACCAGAAGATTGTAGACCTGGGTCGTGGTGTACTCCTTTGCTAGTTCTGACTCCCAATAATAGGGAGCAACAGAGGAGACCGCGTAGGGCTGGCTATTCAATCTGACCGAGCTTACAAGGCTGCGACTAAAAAACATGATTCGACAATTTACTGGACTTCAATTTTGGGATCGGTGTCCAACTTGAGTGTGTCGAACGACGTTGAGCGCCATCGATCTTTTTGCATATAGGCACCTCCGCCGCGCCTATGTATTACGACATACATGAACCTCACAGCACAGATAGAGTGACGAGTAAATTCACACCAGTGAATGAGTTGTTTCTTGGGGTCCTTTGGATCAAACTGATGAGGCACCTTGACTGCCGTTGCAACAAACTTGTCGATCTTGGCGTCTTGGTCCTGTTTTTGCCACCGGCCGATGTTGATGGGCTTGGGCGTGTGGGACTAAGTGGGGAGAGTTGGGCAGCGGGCAGGGCTCGGTGTCTCTTGGGTTGCAACCAGCAACTGCAGCTGTGTAGATGCAAATGCTGCTCAGTAAATCCGGTTCCACAGCATTCCCTAGGCAAGGCAATGATTCCTATACAAAGAATATATACTTATAGAATCTAGAATTGCATGTGTGGTAGAAGTGCGAGTAGCGGCAAAGGCCTTATGTATCCTATAAGAATAAGAGTGTCCCTTGATGTCTCCGTTAAGGTCAGTTCTGAGATCTCTGTACTCCCTGCTGCCGTCGTTTCACAATAGAGACCCCCATACCACCTCTTGGCTGTGCCGAGCTCAGGGTGGAAGTGTGGCAGCGACCGGCTGGCAGCGAGAGGCAGCGAGACAGAGAGCGGTGCCTCTTCCATCCCATCCACATCATCCCCACTGCACAACTCGCCGTTTAGAGCTAGGCGAGCGCTCAAGCCTACATTCTCCATTATCGTGCGCACGCCGGACCAATACCGCCCAGAATTGTCGACTGCCATCCACACGTCATCTCCGCCCTCTGCGTCCTTGCATGGCTTGCACAGCCCCGTCAACTCCCTTTGAGCGTCATTTTCAATCTAGTTACAAGTACAAGCCCACCTCTCACAGGTGCGCAAGCTTATTTCGCCTCTAGAAAATTTCGTTATAACGCCACACCATCCTCGGCTCTCTCTACCTTCTCATTCTATGTTTCTCTTCACCAGCATGTCTTTGCAACTTCTCTCCATGGACTTCGACGACAAGGCTCCCTTCCTATCTAATCTGATCTTACAGTATGGCAATCTAACGAAGCAGCGCCCGGCCCAAGACAAGTTATGGACATGTCTTGCCTGCAGCGATGGAAAGGTGGCGAAACATGTCCAGCAGCCTCCAGCACGAGCGTGGTGATTACCACAGACGGCGCGTTCTGACTTGGTCCCGCGAGCAGCGCAGTGCAGAGTCCGCTGAGTCGACGTCCGTGTTACCACCAAACGTTTCGGCGTCCGCGATCCAGACCGCTACTGTCGTCGCAGGACCATTAACGAGCCTTCTTCAGGAGCTTAGCCCCAGTGAAAGTCGGACCTGAGCTGGTCTGCGGACGTCCGGGTTGAGCCGACCACACAGCTAACCACAGCCAACTCCAGGTTTTATCCCTTTTACAGATTTTTTCTGAGCATTTTCTGAGCAATCTGTGCGAGAGTGATTTCCTGTATTGCAGATTTGTCTGCTCTCGTCCGAGTCTATATGAGTCTATATGAGGCCTTCTGTGAATACATGTACAATTGAGTGTTATTACTAATTACAATCTCGTACGCTAATGAAGGGATTATCTGCGGTAGTCCGTGCTCATCTGCGCTCCTCTGAGCCCTTGGTATCGTCCATTCTGGTCATTTTCCTTTCCCCTTGTCCCCGTTCTTCTCATCGTCTCTAAGTAACATCCCGCAACAAATGTGCTAAGTACAGCTGCATTTGATGACAATCGAGCGTACACACCACTTATGAATTTTCTTGACTTGGCCCACTTGAGAGTGGTAACTTGGCTGCGGCGGCTTTCCTTTCCCTGCTTAGCTCTTCGTATTGCTAGCGACAAGGAGATGAATACGGAATAGCAACGAAATGAATATATTCATACCTTTACGGTTGTGTGATCGAGCTTTTTATAAATTTCCCGAAACTCCGTAACCGTGGGATGCTCACTGTCTTGGTGGGTCTTCAAGTAGTCGATCAGGTACAGGTTTCTAAGTAGGAAGGTTAGTGAACTGTGAGCGAGTCAGCAACTGGACATACCGAGCTGTGAGTAGAGTCCCCGAAGCCTCCATGAGCTTTCCTTTCTTCGGCTTTAGCACTGCGACAGTCAAAAGGGACTGCGTCCCAGATTGAGGCTCAGAGACCTCAGATGGAGGCTTTGGAATGGAGAGGCCCGCGCTACGAAAAGAGAATGATGTACAATCAGAAATCAGTATTGGAGAGTGAGGTGACTGAGTTCAACTTACAGCGGGTTCAACTATGGGACATCCTGATTCAGAACAACGGAGGTTCAGAAGAAGTAGATTAGGGGATATCACCTTGACTCTACGCAGAGACCGAACAACTCCGGGGGCTTCCTCGCCTTGTGACGTACTAACCATGGAGAGGCTGGTGCCAGCCGCAGGTTGCTAAAATACCGTGATGATGTTGTAAAGCGATAAAGTGAAAGAAAAACATACAGGTGCATTGTTATTGCTCGTAGCAATGACGGATGGCATAGTATCCGATACATCTCCTCTCGCCATTACCAGTTGGTCGCCTGTTGTACTTTTGGCAGCGGAGACTGTCAATGCGTTTGTTAGAGGAGTTTCCAGAGACGGGATTGAAGGTGTTGTTGTTGAAGGGTGTTCGGCCATTGGGGTTGCAATGGCAGTTGATTGAGCAGTTATGGCGGTTTCCGGTGGCAAGAGCGAAGTTACTGACACAACGATATGGGAGGATGAAGCGACTTGGTCGGCGGCGGTAACTGGAGGATCGGTATTGTTGGAGGAGGGAGCCAAGGCGACTTCTTCATCATGGGCTTCGTTTCCGGATGCCATGAGAGCGAAATGCGTGGCTGAGCCGAGTATTTTTTGCAGATCCTGAAACTGGTGTGCAGGTTGGGCTGGTGGGATGTGTTGATGAGCACTGGAAGAAGAAATCCGAACATTATGTGCCTATAACACACAAGAATATATTCAGCACAAGTTACAACGTAGATTTGACCTACAGGTTGGTTTTCCGAGCCAGTGTACATGTTCGCTCTTGAGTCAGTCAGGTTTGCGAATCTAACGTCAGTCAAAGGAGAATTCAGTTCTTCTGTAAGTGACATTGGGTATCCGAAAGCACGAAAATTGTGATTATTAGCCATGGTGAAATTGCAATGGTGTGGCAGGAAGAAAGCCGTGTCAACGCCCAATTGGTGTGTGTTTTGCGACGGCAAGCGGAAGCCGGCCACGGGAAACTGCATGACTTTGACAGCCAACCAGTGCGGGAGCTGGTAATACCACTTTCAATGCAATCTGACGGTCGTAAACTTTGTTACATGGGTTTGTATAGATATATACTACATATTTACCGAGGTTTATATAATACTGGTTCACGATGAGGGAGCTATGATACAAATTAGCATGAGGTCGCACGCTACAACACTTTTGCCACACATGATCTTGTGGCAAAATGGTTGCAGGCCATGCGCACACTGAGCAAGGTAACCCATTGCGTTAACATTCTTAATAAATATTCATAGCAATGGGTCTACATATCCAGTGAGTTCTGTATCATCAAGACCAGGCTTTTCTACAACAAACCATAGGTTTTCTGGATCACCTGGACGTCTGGGTAGGGGTTGCATGGATATGACCGAAACAATGGACGAAACCGGTATACTCCGAAAGCCTTCTGACCCTGTGTGTGAGCATGCCCACAAAGTTCGGGAAGATTGCTCCAACATATCTGCTTCTGGAGGACCATAGACCGAAACAAGTGCGTAAGGAATAAACTTATCGTCATTGTTTGGATCCACCAGCTGGAAATAGAATTGAGCTTCGCCAAATTCAACCTTTCCATCGAGAGAAAGCTAGAGATAATGTTACTACCATTTTGAAAAATAAAAATGTTCTGCATATTTACCTTGAGATTGCGGGTTACGCGTGTATTAGGCGCCATCCGCCTGCCTTCAGAAAAGACACTCCTTGCAATCTGCCCATTCGGAAGACGCAAGCGGCCCCACTTCCTGAGAATGGACATCTGGAACTCGGCCTGTATCATATCTCTCTCCGCACCTTCCAACGGCGTAGGTCTCTTCTGTCTTGGAACCAGAAATATATATCCATCACCGTTGTCATGTGAATATAACAGTAATGGGATGTCAGCGGTATCATCAAGCTCGGGACAAATCGATTTTAAGGCATTCGTTTGAGCCCGTCTGAGAGCGATTTGACAAAGGTTTGCATATGGGTTTGATGGCTGTCGAATTTGTTGACCAAGATCTCCAATTGCGCGTTCCATTGTGTACTGTGTCAGGTAGGTGCCTGGACCAATTCGGGCGATTTCAGGGCCGGTGTGGAAAAGTGTATGAAGACAAGGTCGGCACATGTGTATGCGATCCATGCGGCGCTGATAATATAGGTTCTCATACTCCTCGACAAACTGAACCAAGTATGAATGGGCTTCGCGTATCTGGGCCCCAGTAATTCGTCGCTGGGTTATAATTCGCAAACCACGAACCAGTTTGCAGAAATTGCGCCAGTACTTTTGGGGAAGAACAGCGCGGAAAAACCTTGGGCCAAGTCCAAACAGGTAGTGAAAGTATTCCGTTGCCTTGTATCCACTTGATATTTTTTCAGCCGGATTCCTCGGAGGGCGATGAAAGGATGACGGAAAGTATAGAGTTGCATCAGCCACCAATTTCCCATGCACCTGCCAGATATCTCCGGTAAGAGTTGCCCAGTCCCACGTCGATACATTGTCTGTTGCTTCGCACTTTAGGATACCCCTCCAAAGAGGAATTATAAGTTCACCAAGATTAATGGAAATGTGCATGAGGTCGAGAGAAAAACACATTGGAACTGGAAGAGTATACTTCAAGCCTTGGATTATTGATGGTTTAGAGAGTCCTGTCAGCTTCCGATTCCGCTTGTAATCATTTTGGTCCCTTGAATTGATGATCTTTGTGATGTTTTCTTGATAAGTAGTCACCGATTCACGCTCAATTTCTGCCGCTCCTCGAAAATTGAAGTCAGGGTGGTTGCAGTCAGCTGCATTGGTTCCAAGAGGGCGTAAGTGAACGGCGTAATAGTGGCCGCTAGAGGGTTTGTGTCTTCCTTTCATGGTGCATCCAATTCGGCATCCTTGTGCGCCATGGTGACCTACACGTCCGTCAACCTCAACGAGCCCAGGTGCGTCTGCCTCAGTCATAAGATGGACAATACGGGAAAGAATGACCGCTTTTAGGATATAGTCCCAGACGAGGATGCCGGCATTGTTGTTTTCTCGTTGGCAGCCCGACAGATGGTGGAAGGATTGAAACAAATAAGATTTTTGGGCTTATGGGGACCAGGAATAGTAACCGCTGGTAGAACGTGAATTTTTTTGTACCGAGTTGTTGGATCATATTCAGCAATAACCCATACCCCAATCCAAGTGTCAGATTTCTTATTCTGATAGAGTTGAGCACCGTCAAATGAGAATATGACTGTTAGGTCATCCGAGGAGAGTTTGAGATCCCCAGCAAGATCCAGAAAGTCCTCGCCGCAGAATATATTGTCGTAAACAAATTTGATATCTTCTCCATCTTCGATTTGCTTTCGAACTGCAAGAATTTCGTCCGTTTTCAGCTGCCGATATAAAGATGCACGAGATCCCTTTTCAGACCGTCGAAGGGCTTGAGCCTGTGGTCCAATAGGGAAAGTACACGCCTCCTTTCTATGGACCTTCTTTCCAGTTTTCTCAAATACGACGGGATTATATCTAGGTTCCAAGCAATAGTGGCAGGCCTCCAGCTCTGCGAAAGGCCCTGTAAAAGCATGACAAGAATTGATACACATATCATCGGAAACCGAGACAACACCACTAATTTTGGCAACAAGAGTTTTCACACCATCGTATGAGAGCAGACTGTCCGAGAGGTCTGGAAACCGACGAACAAGAGATTTTCGGACTTTGGAATATGTATTCCCTGAAGCATTGTCACAATCCATGAAGAGGTCGAGCGAGAGTCGTGTATCTGGATCGGATATGTCCACGGGATGTTGATCTGGACTTCGAAGCCGATCAAGAGCGTCCCTGTCAAGTTTGCCGTTGTCAAGTGTCGCATTCTTTATTTCTTCGATAAACTGCTGGGTAAGCTTAACATGTCCAATCCGAGAGTGAATCGAGGCTGGTTCTGCGTGTTCTTGGGGCAGGTGATCCTCGGGAGGGAGCTCAGCATGTTCTGCAGCCGCAGTTTGTAATCGGGCAAGTTCTTCAAGTTCGTTGTTCCTTAGCTCTCGCAGCTCGTCGGGGTCAACAATCGGAATCTCGGGGGCCAAATCATTATCTCGTGGATCAAGTTCGTCTGGCTGAATGTAGAGCGCGGCAGGATCTGGGTGGTTTGCCTCTTCTGGTTTGTGGCGATCGATCTCGCCTGCATTTTTGTCCTGTGTTTTAGAACCGATGAAATAAGTAACATGTTAAAATAAGTAACATGTTAAAATTGAAAATGTAATCACATCCACCTCGTAGATGTCGTCGTAATCAACTTCCTGTTCAAAACCATACACAGGAGGGCTGTCTGGCTGACTGAAATTATTCTGGGAGACAATAATATTGCAATGTTGAGCTCAGTACTAGAAAAATACAAAAATCTACAGCCTCTAACAGGAGGTAAAACATACGGGCTCTGGTTGTCTGGCGCAAACTTTTTTCGAGGGTCTCTTGTCTTTGTCTTCATCTGTGTCTCCTTCATCTTCTGTACACTCTTTATCTGGGCCCTCCATGTCATTCTCGTCACCAGTGGCCATTTCCACATCGCCGGCCACCCAGAAAGAACTTCCAGCACCCGAGCTAAGCCAGTCGATATAACTTGGTATTGCAGCCGGTGGCTGGTTGAGAACTGGGTAGAGTTTTTTGTGCTTGAGGAATGTCTTTCTGCTCACGGAGGCGCCTTGGCATCGTGTACAATAACATGGTTGACGTTGAGGTAGTTTGCGCGCGGGGTCGCTCATATGACACTAAGTAGACAAGCTTATAGATTGAACCAAGATGACTCTGCGTTCACTGATGGATTCTATCAGATAATTCTGAGCGGAGCTGTAAGTTTCAGAAGTTCCCACACCGGCTCGGATTCCGTCCTTGCTCCACAGACCGGTGCAGATCACCTCAGGTCCGACTTTCACTGGGGCTTAGCGGCCATGTGGAAAACAAAGAAGGTACCTCTAACCCTCAATAGAATGTCACGTCCGACTGGGATTATGGGCCTCATGGCGCTGGTGCAAGTGATTTTAGAGCATCCGACTCTCAAGGGAACGTGGACGACATTATCGACAATCTTGAAGGCACACTTGAATCAACACCAAATGAGGTTTCCATCAACCACATTGCTCGAAGTCCATCGTCAAAAGTGACCACGCCTTAAATAGCGATGTATAGAAATAAATAAGCCTAATTATCTTGAGCACGAGAAAAGTATGGGGTCGGAATAAAATGAGCGAGACATTATATCAGAATGAAGTCTTGTAAAGGTATACATGATTTTTCGGCTATATCTTAGATTGTAAGGCGCCAGCAGAATAAAAGGTAATAAAAGATCTCGCTCAATGTAAGCTATTTCTTTGCTATCTAGAGTTATATAAGGTATGAGCTCAATAAAAGATCTCGCTCAATATAATCCGACCCAAGACTTTTGGTCCAATATAAGGTAATCTAAGATATTTAGGTGACCTTGTATTCGAGATACATGCCCAGATCTTACATTTCATCTGCCTTGCAAACTACCAAAAAGACCATATGATACCGTTAAATGCGTGGCAAGCAATCATGCAATTCCGTGCAATTTCAAATATCACTCTGGCACCTCTCATATGAATGCAAAGCACGGTGGTATAAATTCAGCAATTAACAAAAACATAGAGGCTACAGACATTCTACGAGACGATACAGCACTGGAGAAATAGTGGGATACTCGATTACTCTAGACCTTTTTGTTGCGAGACTTGGAGGGCGCCTTCGATGGTGCCGGTTTCCTGACCGACATGCGTCTCTTCTTTAGTGGGATGTCCTCGTCTGGTTCGGACAGCGGTGAGGGCTTGCGACTGTCATCGACCGACTGCCGGTTGGTCTTGGTGGAGAAGAGCGTTAGTCACGATGAACAGGAAAGGGACGAACATACTCGTTTAGGTTGGACACGCAATGGGGCATGGTCCTGGTTCTCGCGCGATCCACTGGGCCCCCAGTGCTCCTGAACCTGCGTCCCTTGCTCAGGCCAGTGCTCTGGGTCCCGTTGCTCGTGGTCTTGAGTCTGGCTTCCGTGCGCCTGGTTCTTGCGGTCGCGCTCTGGCCTCTCACTTACAAGCTTGGGTTGGCGTTCTAACCTCCGTGAATCCAGCCGATCGTAGTTGCGGTCCTGCATCTCATGGCCCTGACGGTCCAGTGTTTGAGTCGTTCCTGACTTCACATGCTGGTTTAGGACCGGGTTTTGCTGAAGATGGGCAGTGATGCGGTCAGCGGGCCTGGGGCGAGTACGGATGCGGCTGCCGGCGAGTTTGTTCTTCTTCACCTTTGAGGACTTAGGACGAAGACCGGGAACCTGTCTATGTGAATGAGTATGAAAGATTCATAGATAATGTAACATAAATAGACTCACTCATTCCACCATTCAAGTGTTTCGATCACCCATGGCGCGTCTGCATTTCCTTCGAACATATCAACGATGTTCTCGTAAAAATCTTCCAAGTCAAAGAGCGACTTGTCATTGCGGCCCCATTGCGGCATCGATGCAAGGGCAATGTACGTCTTGATAAATAAGATCAGCTCCGTCATTAATGAGATGAAACATCGCACCTGAACACTGGCATACGCGATTGTATGTGGTGTTACCTCCTCTAGTTTGAACTTCCTGGATTTGTTCTTTGTCGCGCCACCCTTCGGATTGAGAGCTGACCTTTCTCCCGTGAAGAGGTGCCGATACACCTGAAAAGTAGTTGTACGAGAACCAATAATATAGAGAGGGTCTTATATACGTACACGAACCAAAACATGACCTCGGAAAAGGCCCGTGCACTTGTCATCTTCGTTGTAACTGGTTCCCAACTCGTAAAGAAATGTTGGCAAGTCGTCTGCCGTGATATCAATGTTGCCATCTTGTACCAACGTCATAAATATGCTAAGTAACCGTTAGATCAGTGAGGATATGAGAATATATCATCAAACATACTTGGGATCTTCCTCAAACTCGTCCAGAAGCCGTAAAGGGCATAGAAGTGCGGCGGTTTCGACATGATGAAAGCCACGCGCGCCCTTGTCGTCTCCAGGAACAAGCGGTTCTTGTACAATCTCTACCCAGTGCGAACCCTGATAAGGATTTTCGAAGATATAACCAAAGATTGCCTTTTTGATGTTTGCGGTGTCGCAAGAGCGAGAGGCCTCTGATGCCTCGTTAACCTTAAGAAGGAATTAGTGCCGAATTGGGCGCATATATGCACTTTACCTTCTTGGCTAAGCTTTCCAGAGCTGAGGGATCGTCTTTGCAGGCCGTAACTAAGGCCTTGAATCCAGGATGGAGAGACATGATTGCGGCAAAAACCCGTCGTTCCTCATCTGAGAACCTGTATCCATTGTCAGTACAATTCCGGTCCGAATGAGTACCCAATCACTCATCGGCATTGGAATCCTCTTCATACTCTGCAACACCCGCATAAAAAACCCGGGTAAGCTCAGTGTATGGACTTATTGATTGTGATATCCAGCGCAAAGCAATGGTGTACGGTTTGAGAAGGCTTTTGCTGAATCCTCTGATCAGCATGTAGGAAAAAAGGAAGTTTGACTGAACTCACTTGTTACCATTATCATGGAGAGCCTTGACGACGCGGAACAGCTTGTTGTCGCTACTAGTTGGATCAGTACTTGAGTTGTGATTCATGGAGGGAAGGAGGGAAGAAAGGAAGGAAGGAATGAAATTCGAAACGATAAGCATTTGAAGTCGCGTCGCGAGTGATTCTAAAAATAGGGTCTATTGCCAGTGATTGTAAAAATAGGGTTCCCTCCTTCTTTCAACCGTCCACATCTAGGGCGACCTATGCAACCATTCCTATTGTTTCTTTTCATTATTCTGGTATAAATGGCCCCTGCTAAATGTCCTGGCTGCCAGAAGAAATTTGAGGCCGGTCGGAGCCTGCGAAATCACCAGAGAAAATGCAGCCGAATGTCATCTGAAGCACAGCGCCTTTTCAAAAGACGAGAAGAATTTGCCCAGAGAAATGCCGCATTGAAGCTTCAAAAACCTGCTGATATTACCGAGCAGGAATTTATTGAGCGTCGGCAAGAAATTCGTGAAAGCATTGATGTATTTGAGCCAGCGCATACCGAAATCAGTTCTCAAACAATTGAGGTGCATATTTTCTACCCAAATTGAATCTTTTCAAATGGATGCATTAAATCATCTATTCAGGACATTATCCAATCACCCTCGCCTCCTCCGCGTCTATCTGGGCGCCCTGCACGCAAGAGTCGCCTGCCAAAACGCTACCAAGATATACTCCCCCCGGCTCCACCCTATATTGCACAGCCTGCCGAGGACCTTGATCTTGACCTACTTGCTGAATCAGCCATGTTGGAAGAGCGCGAAGATTCTCCTGGATTGATTCTCCCACAGCCTTACCGAACCGAACCTGATGACTATGGCATATCTCAAGTATATGCCTTTGGAAAACCTTCGCTCACCCCTGACCAGAATATTTTTGAGGTCTCAGACTCGCCGTACCTTGCGCTGGATCCGGATACCTCTAGTCGACAATCTCTTCATTCAGCTATAACTGTGTCAGTCCAAGATGTTTCGCAAGCCCTAATGGAATCCACGTGCAACTTATGGGCCCCGTTCAAGAATTTCTCTCGGTTCCTTCTTATGAGTTGGTTCTACAACTCTTCAAACACAAAGTCGATCGGTGAACTGCAGACCCTTGTGAAGGATGTCCTTCTGCATGACGATTTCAAGATTAATGAGCTTGAAGCGTTCAATGCGACAAACAAGCACGCTCTCATGGATGCCCATCAGGAATCAGCTGGTACCTCGGAATCTGGTGAACGCTTGGGTTTTCTTGACGACACCTGGATCAAGGGAACTGTGAATATATTCCTACCTTGTGATAAAGTTCGTCACGAGTCCGAGGATGCTGCGCCGCAGTTTCCAGTAGATGTCTATTACCGGAAGCCTCTCGACGTGATCAGGGCCGCACTTTCTGAACCCGATGCTGAGCGCTTCCATACTTTCCCATTCAAAGCATTCTGGAAGCCGTCCGAAGATGATGTTGAAGAGCGCTTATATTCCGAAACATTCACCGGCGATGCTTGGAACGATGCATATGAGCAAATCCAGCAGGAACACCTTCATGGACCCAACGAAAATATTGAAGCTTTCATGGTTGGCCTCATGATTTGGTCAGATTCGACATTCCTTGCGCAATTTGGAACCGCAGATCTATGGCCGATATATTTGTACTTTGGCAACCAGTCAAAGTATACCCGCTGCAAGCCGTCGTCCTTTTCAGCCCACCACATTGCTTATATGCCCAAAGTAAAGTTTTCTGCTGTATATTCACAATACTAATACTAATACTACCCCCTCAAGCTGCGTGATAATATCCAGGAATTTTACATGGACAGTTTCGGAAAGCCGGCAACATCTGCGATGCTCACGCATCTTCGGCGCGAGCTTGCGCAAGCCGTGTGGATGCTCCTAATGGATGACAAATTCATGCATGCCTACATCCATGGCTTGCTGTTTCGTCTGATTGATGGGATAATGCGCCTGTTTTTTCCGCGTTTTCTGACCTATTCAGCCGACTATCCTGAAAAGTGGGTTCTGAGATTTTATTTTGTATTTATGGGACTGACGGCGCACAGGATGCTAATGGCCTGTCTCAAATATCTCTCGTTGTGCCCATGCCCACGATGCCTCATTCTCAAATCAAGAATTCCACGCATCGGTTCAAAAACTGATACAAGTGATCGCCTAAAACTCATACGAATTGACTCTCAAGAGCGCCGTCGTAAAATTGAGAAGGCTTGACGCCTTATCTTTGTTGGTGGGGTCAACATTGCTGGAACTCAAATTAACGAGATTCTTGGTTCGGAATCTCTTGTACCGACACGTGTAAGTTCATTATGATTTGAACTCTTTCCTCGTTAAATAATATCATACAGAATGCCTTCTCCGAGCGCTTGTTTGAGTACGGCTTTAATTTTTATCAAATGTTCGTACCCGATCTTCTGCATGAATTCGAACTAGGGGTGTGGAAAGCCGTCTTTACCCATCTCCTTCGCATTAGGGTGTTTCACGGTAGCCCAACTTTGGCCCAACTTAGGTCCCAACTTGAGTCCCAACTCGGAAGCAAAGTTGGGACCTAAGTTGGGAACTCTACTGTGAAACACCCTCGTTGGGTTCCAACTTGCTTTGAGCAAAGTTGGTATCGAATTGCTGTACATATTTGTATCTTAGTAGTCAAATGAACCCGATTCCCACTTTCTTTCTTCCCCCCCTCATCTTGAGCGTGCAAAGATGTCCTCCTACATGATTCCGCTGTCTTCCGTGCCTTGCAGCAGAATATCCGCATCCCTCAACGTCATAGTGGCATTTCCGAGACCTTGACGATATCTTAGGTATTTAATCCACCTCATTCTTGATTTTGTGTCTCATCTTGCCTCGTGTCGTTCCAGCCAACATGCCAACCCTTTCAGATCGTCAAGCGCTCATTCATGCCATTCTTCTCGCTACTCAAGACGAACTTGATCTTTATTTGGCCGATTTGGAGAAGGACGATGCAGGTGACAGCGACTCAGATACAGACACCTCATCCTCCAACTCATCCGAGTCGTCATCAAGCACCTCGAGCACCTCAAGCACTTCGAGCACTTCATCCACATCTTCTTCGTCGGACTCTCAGGCCGGTTCCGATATGAATATATCTGATGCTGACAAAACTTCAATGCTGACAAAACTTCAGACCAGGAGCAAAACACTCGTCTCGCTAACATCTCATATTACAACGATATACTCAATAAAATCCTTGCCTCAAGACTTCTCGAGCCTCGTACCCCAGTCCCTAAATTGTCCCAGCTCTATCTCGTGCTTGTCCAGTTCAGAGCCGAGAAGCCCAAGCAATTTCGGCGCAATCTGCGCGTTGCACCCTCTACCTTCGATGCCCTTGTCGGGCGCATTGAAGGTCATTCCATTTTTGAAAACCAATCCAACTCTCAACAGTTTCCAGTCGAAATCCAGCTCGCCATCGCACTATACCGATTTGGTCACGACGGGAATGCCGCTTCGGTGGAAGCTGTTGCGCAATGGGCCGGAGTCAGTGTCGGGCTGGTTGTGAAGTCCACACGGCGGGTAATAATTGCCTTTCTTGCACTTCATGACACTGTTGTGCGTTGGCCATCCGAGGACAAGAAGGAAGAGGCCCGGGAGTGGGTCGAGAACCAGTCCTGTGCTGCGTGGAGAGCGGGTTTCTGCATGGTCGATGGCACTCTAGTCCCTCTGTTTGAGAAGCCGGGTCATCACGGGGAAGCCTATTTTGACCGCAAGAGCAATTACTCGATGAATATTCAGGTGAGTTACAGTCGTTTCTTACCTTGTTCTAACTAACTACTTCAAGTTAGCTTATCACGCTCCCCAACCTTCGGATCATTGACTATGTGGTCGGGTACTGCGGGAGTGCTCACGACGCGACCGTCTTTAGGGCGTCACGCACCTACAACCACAACCTTGAACTTTTTGATGACGACGAGTGGATTTGGGCAGACTCAGCATATGCTCTCGATTTGTGGTGTGTTACGCCTTACAAAAAACCTCTTTCAAATCTTCCCGAAAATGCCAAATTTAATTATCATCTATCTTCTGTACGTTGTTGGTTCACGAGACTTTTGAATGAAATGCTCATTTACCATCTTCTATTTAGGTTCGCGTCAAATCTGAACATGCAGTGGGTTATTTAAAAGGTTGCTTTTGCTCTTTACGTGGGCTTCGTCAGCAAATTGACGATGCTCGAGATCATGAGCGGGCCAATGCTTGGATCAAGACATGCATCGTCATTCATACCCTCGTTTTCTTCATCAAGCATGGTCATGAAGACTGGGATCACATCGAGAAGCTTATTCGGCGAGGGACTGATGCAGTACCTGCCGGTTCTCAAGCCGACATGGAAGCAGAGGTGGTCCGTGAAACGAAGGGACAAAAAAAACGTGAGGAATTAAAAGCTGATTTATTCGACTACTTAGATACATTAGACGAAGATTAGCTTAGTTGTTTCCACCATAATCTATCATGTTCATGAAATCGAAGTTGTTCTCATCGTTAAAATAAAAATTACCGTCATTCTGCTCCCTATCGGCTTGGTCTTCTCCATGTCCAGCTTGATGAGACTTGTCATCATAGGTTTTGTGGGTTTGCATTTGGGCATTGAATGAACTGAAGGGAATTCGTGGGTTAGCCAACGGAGCGGTTGCGGGAGGCGTCAAAAAGGGGGTTGCGGGAGGCGTCAAAAAGGGGCGGCTGGTGTTGGTCGCGGGAGGCGTCGCAAAGTTCGCAGCAGCTCTTTGGCGGCTCTTGCTGGCGGTGGAAGGGGTTGCAAAGTCCTGTTGAGGAGCAGGAGCGGAAACTTGGACAGGAGGACCAACAGGACCCTGGGCAGCCGCAGGTTGTGCAGCGGCAGAGCCTGCCGCAGAGGGAGCAGTCAAGCGAGCAAGCTCAATCTGGAGACGAAGCTCTTCGGCACGCGCCGCACCCTGAAGACGGATTTCTTCAACACGCGCCTCATGTTCCTGTTCGGCGGCACGATTCTTGTACTCGTACTTCAGGCGCTTGTTCCGTGCCTCAGCCATCTTCAGTTCGTGGTCTCGCTCGCGCTTACGTTCGACACGGTCGGCTTCGGTTTGACGGAAATCAGTGAACTTCTCGGCGGCGCTCTTGTGCTTTTCGGCTTTCTTGCTTGCGGCATTGGCATGCGCCTTTGCCAACCCTGCATCGCGACCACTGCCGACCGTCTTGGCTTTGGTACTAGTGATAACACTGCCGCCCTTTGAGTTCTTAAGAACTTTCCCCAAAGGAGACAAGGATCAAGCCTGAATTAAAGTTAGCTTCTAGCCTAACGAAGGGTTAGAGACTTACACGTTTCTTTGGGACAACTTCAACCTCACTTTCTTCATCGTCATCGTCCTCCGAAATATGACCACTGGCAACCGGTTTGGCTTTGGTACCCTTGACTGTGGTGCCGCCGCTCTTCTGACCCTTTATTTAGAATAAGTTTACTACAAAAAAAATGAGTGACTAACTTGTTTCTTCGCAGAGCTTTTGTCAGAGCTTTCGTCGTCATCCTCGCCCGACTTCTCAGCCATATCGAGGTCGGCCTCTGAACCCTCGTTATTGTCAGCGTCCTTCCCTGGGGCATCACCTTCGGGAGGGTCATCCGGTTCAACTTCGGTCGGAACGTCGAACAAAGCGGCAGCTGCCGCTGCATGATCTGCACCTGGCGTTGACGAGGTTACCCCAATCGGGTTGTAATTAGGCAGCTCGCGCCAAAAACCATGAAACTCCTTCCACCAGGGCCATTTGGCAACAATTGACGCTGCGAGAATGTAAGTAGATGATATATTAGAGTAAAAGTCATGTACATACCAACAAGGTTGGCCATTGGCGTGTCATCTTCGACATCGTTGGGATCCAGCCCTGCGCCAGTTGCTCCGAGTTCCTTGACAAACTAACTGTACTCCTTCTTCAGGCTAAGTGGCTCAGCAAGATCAGCAAAAATGATACAATTGATAAGCTTGATAAGGACTTACCGACGAAAACGTGTCTCGACGGAAGTAGCAAACCTTGTTGGATTAGCACTGTACATCTTTTTCTGACTCGGTTCATTGTCAAAGACGTGTTGCGCAAGTACCGCGTATTGCTGAGGCTTCCCATCCTTTGCGACCGCCTTGTTGCAACCTTCCTTCTTAGCATCAGCAGTGGAGTCGGAAAAAAGTTTGATACGGAAGGTAGGGTGAGTGGTGAGATAAGCTACGATAGACCAGGTCCAGTCCGGGTTCTTCATCCACTCGATGTTGGGGGTGCGGTCAGCATCGCCCTTTTTCGACGCGGAGGGTTTGTTGACGTTTTTTGCCCTAGGTTTGGTCATGTTTGTTCACACGACGACTTCGGCGAAGACGGCGTAGGAGGGGAGAGTGTGTAAAGTTGGGAAGCGAAGTTGGGAGAGCAAGTTGGGAGTAAAGTTGGGGGTGCGAGTTGAGCTCCGGAGCTCGATTTGCATCCCAACTCGTGAAATTGGCCCAACTTGAAATTCCCAACTTGATCAAAGTTGGGATCAAAGTTGGGACCTAAGTTGGGCCGAAGTTGGGCTACCGTGAAACACCCTATTCTATACGCACATGGGCATGACAAAATCCAAGAACTAAATTGGCGGTGAGTCTTCCATACTCTGGGATACATACAAGCTGATCCTGTCGCAGATATCGTCAGGTACCGCCCTTTGGAAGGGATATAATACGGAAATTCTCCAATAACGTATCTGGAATGAAGAAGCTGGCGGCTCATGATTTTGAAGATCTCCTTCAGGTGCGTCCATAGGTACCAATTCATTGTTCATGTGATTAGGCTGATAAATAGTAAGTGCGCAATTCCTGTTTTTGAAGGCCTTCTGCCTCAGAAACATGACGGAATTGTACGAAAGCTATTATTTGAGCTCTCGACATGGCACGGCCTTGCAAAACTCCGTTTACATACAGAAACAACAATCAACGACCTTGAAAATTCTACGATTCGGCTAGGCAGCATCCTCCGGGAATTTCAATCTACCGTATGCAATGCTTATGACACATACGACTTGCCATCCGAAGAAGCGGCCCGGGGTCGACGTCAAAGTGCATTGGCATCAAAGCAATCCCAGAAGAACAAATCAACCATACCTCAAGCTCATGCCACTGGTCGTCCAGGGGGATCCCAGAAAATTCAAGCCGCTACAGATGCAGCACCAGCCCAGACTCGGAAGAAACGCCCAAAGCGTGAATTCAGCCTCGGAACATACAAAACCCATGCACTTGGGGGGTATGTGAAAGCTATTTGGTTATTCGGAACGACCGATGACCTCTCATCGGCGCCTTTTGGAGATGAGGAGCCTCTACCCCCAACCGCGCCGGAAGCGCATCACCACATTTCTCTTGAAACTCGACAAAGAATTCAGTTGTCTGACTGGCTGAAGCGAAACAAGGAGGATCCAGCGCTCAAGGTATGTTAGATACTCAATAAAAAAATAACCTTCTCATATAAAATTTCAAGGATTTTCTCCCTCGGCTCAAAAACCATATCCTTGCACGGCTGCTGCTGCACAAATACAAAGGGGACGAGCTCGAATTTACGCCTGAAGATAGAAGCATGGTCATCATCGAAAATAACACAATCTACCAACACAAAGTACTCCGCGTGAACTATACAACGTACGACCTCCGGCTGAACCAAGATTCTATGAATCCTCGGACTAGAAACGCCAATTTCATGGTTCTTGCACCCGAAGACAACGATGACCCTCATCCATACTGGTACGGGCGCATCCTTGGCATATTTCATGCCAATATACGTCACCGCGGACCCCTGGCAAAATCTCGAGAACCTCAGAGAATGGAATTTCTGTTTGTTCGTTGGTTTGGCCGAGACCCAACACCCCAGCCAGGTTGGAGGACAAAACGATTAACCCGTTTGGCCTTTGTCCAGGGAAACAGTGAGTTGGCATTCGGCTTTTTGGACCCTACGCAGGTCATTCGGGCCGTACACTTGATACCGGCATTCCAATGGGGCTGTGTGAGCGACTTGTTGCCCCCATCTGTCATTGCACGAGGTGTCAACAACCCGACAATGGACTGGCAATTGTATTACCTTTCTATGTGAGTTCTACTTTTGTCACAGCAAGTATCCTTGTGATGACCTGCCATAATAGATTTTCAGACCGTGACTTGATGATGCGCTTCCGAGGTGGAGGCGTTGGCCATGCGTCAACACGGGAAGCAACAGATTACTTCAAAAGCGATCGTGATATTCCCGATCAAGAGAAAACTTCCGTTGAAACTGAGGATGACGAGAACCAGTCAGATATGGAGGTCGAGGAGCTGCAGGATTTGCAGGATGTGCAGGAGGATGCCAACGAGGAGGGAGACTATGGTTACACACGGGAAAGTGGAGACGATGAAGACAGCGATTGTGAGGCGGGCGATGAATCTGACGGCAGCAAGGAGGACGGTGGGGCTGTAGATTCTGATATGGACGCGTTAAGCTATGCAGACTATTAGATTGTTTTGATATCCATTGACATACTAGATGAGTAATATGTTATTTCGAGTGCGTGACATGAAGCAAAGACATTTCGTGGCGCGTTGTGAGCGCTTAAACAATCCACTGACCGCTGTGTGGTTTCCGTCACTTTTGGCACTCGATATCTATCGCACTCAACTTGTCCCACCCTCGCGTCTCTATGGGGATTTTTCCCTATGCATTCCTCAGCGTTGAGAATTCATCATGTATCCTTATTGTTGGGTACGCGCCATTTTTGCTACATCGCCCAAGCGTGGGAAACACTGACTGAGTGCGTCGTTTTCGCGTCTCACGGCGTCAAAGTGCGTGTGCGCTCATTGCCTTATAGTACAATGAAGGTCGTCAAAATTAGTTTAGAAGCTTATAAATGACAAAAGAAAATGGTGAATACATTACAACATCGTCTTAATACCTGTGGTTATAATAAATGGTGACGGAAATTTTTGTTACCAGCCATACATACACCATAAGGGATTTTCTTTCAATATGAGATGCCTGGGAGGTTTTGACCCCTATTATATCGGAGTGGTGATATTTACCACATAATCTAAGATTGAAGTAATTCTTCTTGTCAAATATATGGTGGCCGAAATCCTCAGCAAATATTATATTACATTACAAGATCACTACAAGGAATTTTCTTTCGATACGAGGTGTCTGCAAGGTTGGATCTGTATTATATTGGAGTGATGAGATTTTTCACATAATTCGAGGTTGAAGTAATTCTTTGTGTCAAATATATGGTGGCCGAAATCCTCAGCAAATATTATATTACATTACAAGATCACTACATGCATTTGCTACAGTATTATAATGGAAACTAAGACGTGTCCGTCATATATGGTAATGTAAGCAATGGTCACTTTTGCTGATGTCTCACCGAATATTTGCTGAATGGGCCAGCTCTCGATCTTGATCAATACTCAGACAAAATGTCAGTGGATTCAGATCGAGCTCAAGAGCATAGATTGGGTGCTTCGTCCACGGATAGCACTCAAATACAAGGTATAATTACTTCCTGCTTCAGTATCTTGAATGTTCTAACACCAATTCAGATGAACTTCCGTCAATAGGATCAAATAATCATTGTCGGCGACCTGGAGAGCTTGGAGAGGAGAATAGCACCTGGTTTCCATGGCCAAGTGAAATTGTATACCGGCTGGATTCAATGTCCTAATTCTAGCAAATACTCAATGAATGTACAATATTCCAGACATGTATACTTGATGTCAACTTGATGTTCTACACCACTTTGTAAGGGCTGAGTATGATTGAAGTCAGGACTTGGCGCGGGAACGGGAACTCGAAGTTCAGTGAGGTTAATACGCGTTGATTAGATGAGTCCAGTACGTTACATACAATCTGCTTAAATACCTATCGAGACAAGAGCTGTAGTAAGACAGTCGTGTCGCGTATGAGACAGGAATAAACGAAGTGAACTTGGTTTTAAAGGAATAAACAATAAGATGAATGTAAGATGAATGTCACGTGAGGTAAGAACTGGTCGCGCCCATGACAGTTATCCCCCTTTCTACGAGGGAGGCTAGCTGCGTGGGTGATGGGCGAGAGACACGGCCGGTACGAAGGGTGGTGGAAGAAGACGGAAAGTACTCTACTCGAGGATTGACGGCACGAAGGTTGAGTTTGGGAGATGGAGCACGAGTATGTAATGAGGCATTAGGTGGCGAAATAATATCTGAAGGTTCGAAAGTAAAAGACGAGGTGTCGAAGGTGAAATTTGAAGGGTGCGGCATGATACGATGGATGACAAGAGCGTGAGGACGTGGAGCACGAGGATGACGGCGATGGAATTTATTGATGAGGTCGTTAGCGGTGGTGGGTAAATCGGAAAGGGGAATCCAGGAGTCTTCGGTATCCGGGGTGTCTTTCCAATGAACTAGGTACTCGTAGCGCTTGCCAATCTTGCGGCAGTCGAGAATCTTGTCGACGGTAAGTACCAAATCTTCGAGTTCAACAGGCGCCGGAGCGGCATGCGGATGGAATTCGGAGGGATCGTTGTACGGCTCGAGGAGGGAGGTGTGGAAGACGGGGTGAAGTCGAGAGAGATAGGATGGGAGTTTGAGGAGGTAGGCATCATGGCCAATTCTGCGGATGACGGGGTACGGGCCCAGGCGACGATGATCGAGTTTGAAGGACGGGCGAGTGGTCTTGATGTTGCGACGTAGTAACCACACAAGTTGGTCCGGTTTGTACTCGGGTGAAGGGGTTACTTTACGGTCAAAATACTTACGTTGCTGTTCTTGTGCTAGCCGGAGTTCATCCTTGAGTTCTGAATGGATGTGTTCAAGTCTCCTGGCGAGGTCGTCGGCGGCTGGAACTGTGGAGACATCGGCTAGGATGGGATGGAAAGTGGGATGGTGTCCAAGGTTGGCGAAGAAGGGGGATTGTTTGGTGGAGGAGTTTTCAGTATTATTGAATATGAATTCGGCCAAGGGGAGGTAATCGACCCAGTCGTCTTGCTGATAGGAGACATAACCACGTAGGTAAGTTTCAAGCGACTGGTTAGTGCGTTCCGTGAGTCCGTTGGTACGTGGGTGGTAAGCAGTCGAAGGGCGAAGTTTGATATCGAGTTTCTGTGTGAGAGCGGAACAGAAATGCGAAACGAAGATTGAACCGCGGTCAGAGATAATGGAATTAGGGAGTCCGTGATAGCGGAAAATGCGATCAATGAATAACCACGTGAGGTCGGGTGCTGACATTTCTTTGTTGCATGGGATAAAGTGAGCAGCGCGAGTGAGGCGATCGCAGACGACCCAAATGGAGTCGTAGCCATGGGATTTTGGTAATTTGACAATAAAGTCCATGGAGATAGATACCCAGGGGCGGTCGGGAATATCGAGCGGATTGAGGAGACCGTATGGTTTGTGCCGAGGGATCTTGATACGATTGCAGATGTCGCATGCGGCGACGTAGTTACGGATGTATGTATACATACCAGGCCAGGAGTAATTCCGAATGATATTGGAAATGGTGTGAGCGCGGCCGGGATGTCCTCCTAAGGTGCTGTCATGGTGCTGATGGAGGATTTCGGCGCGGAGTGGCTGGGGTACATAGATCTTGCCTTTGTGAAAGACAAGTTTGTCTTGAAGGGAAAAGTCAGTATTACCGAGTTGAATAGCAGAGCGCCGTTTGGTGTCTTCATGGTAAGCCTGCTTGAATTGTCCGAGGAGTTCTGAGTTGTCGATGGCGAGGAAAATATCGGGGGAATGTTGGATGGCGGAGATTTGAATTGGAGGTTGGGAGGTGAGACGTTCGAGGTGAAAGTCGGTGAGAATGGCCATGTTCTGGGCGAGGAGGACGTCATCCCCCTTTTTAGGAACAAAATCGGGACGTCTTGAGGGAGCGTCAGCAATATTACCGGAACCGGGGGCCCAGTCCAATTGGAAATTGAACTCCGATAGGAACATCTTCCAACTGGCTTGACGACGATTGAGCGGGTGAGATTCCATGAAGTAAGCGAGGTTCTTGTGATCAGTGATGACGGAAACGGGGGTTTCTGTACCCATGAGCCAAGCACGCATGTCACGGAAAGAATCTACAATGGCCAGTAGTTCCTTGTCGTGGACATCGTAATTGATCTCGGCTGGCGTGAACTTGCGTGAATAGAAGGCGACTGGGTGTAGAACATTACCGTCGTCCGGTTGTTGGAGTATACCGGATAAGGCGAAGTCTGAGGCGTCCGTGAAAAGGTGACAGGGTTTGGAAGGGTCAAAATGGTGTAGAACTGGGTAGGAAATGAACGCGCGCTTCATTTTTTCGAAAGCATCATTCTCCTTGCTTGTCCAGGAGAAGACAACGTCCTTGCGAGTGAGGCGATGGAGTGGAAGCGCGATGGTGGAGTAATGAGTGACAAAACGTCGGTAAAAATTGCAAAAACCTAGAAAAACCTGAACATCGTGAGCAGATGACGGAGTTGGCCAATCGTTGATCGTTGCGAGCTTCTTGGGATTCATCTTGATGCCTTCGGAGCTAATGAGATAGCCAAGGTACTCCACCTGAGCTTTATCAAATTCGCATTTCTTGGGGTTAGCGAACAGTCGGGCGTTCTTGAGTTTGTCGAGTACAGATTTGACGTGCAGATCATGGTCGTCCTGAGTCTTTGAAAAGATAAGGATGTTGTCCAGATAAACCACACAGAAAATACCAAGGTATTCGCGAAGGGTGTCTTGAATAAATGATTGGAACGTAGCTGGGGCATTGGTGAGTCCAAAGGGCATGACGAGGTATTCATACAGGCCTTGAGGAGTACGAAAGGCGGTTTTCCATTCGTTGCCGGCACGAATGCAAATAAGGTTGAATGCATTCTTGAGATCGACGACGGTGAATATCTTGCATCCTTGGGTACGGTCAAGGAGGTCGTCGATATGAGGGATGGGGTAGCGATTCTTCTTGGTGATGGAGTTGAGACCGCGGTAGTCGACGCAAAGACGTAATTCCCCTGTCTTCTTCTTGACAAATAAGATGGGGGAGGCTGCAGAAGAGGTGGAACGACGGATGAAACCTTTTGTTAGATTTTCATCAAGGTAATCGCCCAGCGATTTCTGTTCGCTCTGGGTGAGGCGATAGAGGGGGCCAAATGGAGGTGATTTCCCATCATCAATATCGATGCCACAATCGTAAGGGCGGTGAGGCGGAAGTTCATCAACGGCAGTGGGGGAGAAGACAGTTTCGGCCCAAGGTAAGTACTTATTGGGTAGGCCGGCAGAATTGGAGGGTTCGGGAGAACTATTGTAATCGAGATCGATGTCGGATGGGGTTGACGAGAGGGAGGCAATATAAATGGGTGAACCATTTGGATGAAATTGGATCATTCCCATCTGGCCGTTCTTGGCTTGCTTGGAGAAACGGCGAGGGTTAGAAATAGAAATCTTGAGGGGTTTTGGAGGCAAGGAATCAGGTGAGGAGCAACCACGGCCGGTCCATTGAGTGAGAAAGCTGAGGTAGGTGTTGGGTGCAGGGGTTTGTGAGTCTAACGGCAGGGGTTCATGAGGCGACTGCGGTTTGGGTTTCCGGGAAATTGGTAATAGACCAAGGCCTAAACCAACTGAGGTGGCTGGGCATGGGCGCAGGTTTGTGGTGACAGGTGATGCCTTGTCAAGACCACCGGATCGAGTGGAGAAAGGTTACAACAGGAAAGTGTGATACCAGGGTCGGTCCAGTCGATAGTAGGGTTGTGACGGCGTAACCAATTGAGTCCCAAGATGACAGGGTAGGAGACGGATACAACAGCAAGAGGAAGTGTTTCAAGATGTCGATCTATTGACACGCTAGCTATTACATCTTGGGTAACTAAACCAGATGCAATAGGGCGATCGTCGGCCGCGAGGACAGGTATGGGAGTTGATTTGGCGCGGCGAGGAAGTGAGTGACGAGTGGCAAAGTATTCCGAGATGCATGATTGGGAGGCACCACAGTCGACGAGAGCAACGGTCTTGATGGGAGGTCGGTTGGGGAAACAAAGAGTGATGGAGATAAGAAAATGCTGATCTTGATTTGCTGAATTGATAGCGAACACGAAATGAGGAGTGGGAAGCTTCGAGAAGGGAGTCCATGATCCGTTGGAAAGGCGGACATGAGAGGGCACGGTGTTGGAGCGTGAAAGCGATGGATGGGTCCCGTCATCGAGAACCGGTAGCCCTGGGACCTGGTGCTGGGTACCGGTCAAGCTTTTCCCGAAGGAGTAGCTCGGGGTTTCTTGTTGGGGCAGTTGGCGGCCATGTGCTGGCCTTGACCACAGTAAAGGCACAGTCCGAGGCGCTTGCGTTCTTCCTTGCGAGCGATTTTCTCGGCCTCGGTGAGGATTTTGAACTTGACAGTGTCTACTTCCATGGGAACAACCTGATTATTGGTGGAGGAAGTTGTAGCCGTAGTCTGGGAGAAGGGAGTTGCGGAAGAGGAGGAGGTTGGGTACATAAAACGGCGTGGGGCTGAAGAGCTGTTGGTAGAGGGGAGATTGCGAGCCGTGTTGTCGAGTGAGAGGGTATGGAGTTCGTTGTCGATCTCGATACAGAGTTTGGAGTAATCATCGAAATTGTTAGTGAAGTAGCGACCCTTACGGTTGCATAAGGTCGTCTTGATGTTCTCCTTGAGGCGGTCGTAATATTCTTGTACCTTGGTTTGTTCGGTCCAGTCGAGTTCGGCTAAGATCTCGATAAATTGATTAGTGAAGGCAGCACACGATCCAGTTTGCTTGAGTTTACGCATTTTGCGTAAGGCGGAAGCGTAGCAATCAGGATCTTCGAAGCGGGTCTTGAAGGCTTGAATGAAGAGGTTGCAGTTGTCGAGGATGTGGACTTTGGTTGAGTCAAGTTCTATGGCGCGGTACCACTGAGTAGGTGTTCCATCTCCCAGATACATGCTGATGTAGCGGGTCCTATCGCGTTCGTAAACAAAGGAACGCCGCTGGAGACTGAGCGCATTCTCGATTTCGCGGAGAAACCCTTCGACTTGGTCGGCGCGACCGTTGAAAGTACGAGGGTTGCGGTGCTTTGGAGGAGGAGGCATGGCCGGACCGGGGGGATTAGCGCGCGTGGCAATTAGGTGATTTACCAATTTGGTAAGATTTTGGCGCTGCTCCGTAGTTGACTGGGTGGTCTCTCTGTAAGCACGACCGAGTTCGGCGACGGCTCGCCAGAGTATGAGATTGTCGTCATTCTCGGAGGAGGGTGTTGTTTCCGTAGGTTCTGTTGGGGACTCGAAAGCCGGTTGTTGTTGATACTGAGAATGCTGGAATTCTTGTTGGGTCTGATGGGTTTCCTGCGGACTCTGGTAACTAGCGAATGGTGATTCGGACATGTCGGCAGATCTAGGTAAGAACCGGTGGGTGATCTAATCAAACTGTAAGGGCTGAGTATGATCGAAGTCAGGACTTGGCGCGGGAACGGGAACTCGAAGTTCAGTGAGGTTAATACGCGTTGATTAGATGAGTCCAGTACGTTACATACAATCTGCTTAAATACCTATCGAGACAAGAGCTGTAGTAAGACAGTCGCGTCGCGTATGAGACAGAAATAAATGAAGTGAACTTGGTTTTAAAGGAATAAACAATAAGATGAATGTAAGATGAATGTCACGTGAGGTAAGAACTGGTCGCGCCCATGACACACTTGCCACGATCTGCATCTCAGGAAAGCAGATGGGTGTTATTACATGGGCAATGAAATACATGGGAATAACCAATGTTCCCGGAAGAAAAAGCCTTAAAGCAGCAGCAGATCAACTCCAAAAGATCTGTGGTAGCGTTGGCGGGAAGTCCACGGTCAAAGTTTCGCATATCACATTCACATCAGGGCACAGCCACAAGCCTCGACAATCATCCACCGGCTAATGTTACACTGAAAGCTAAAAGTTCAACCACGTCCAGTTCGGATTCTTTGCCCATTCAAGATTTGGTGCGCACGAAGCAGGCGGTGGGAGCATCTGGGTCAGAGGAAGGGGCAGCAGCAGATGGTGGTAGTTGCGCGTAACAGCGGTAGCGGCACTGCGTTCAAATCTTATCGTGAAACACATCTTATCTTTTCAGTGATCACTTCACCACCTTTTACGGACTCCCACTGGGTTTTTATCATTGCCCCTTCGTGTTCAAGCATTCAATACAAGCCTTATCCTGCATTCCTCGTCTCGTTGGCCCAGCATATTGGGGTCTCAATCCAGGGCTGAATTCGGGGTTCAAACGGGAGATGGACTGCAACATGGCTACATCGTGTCTGAAGACGTGTATCGTTCGATGCGAGCCAATCACACCCATCTCTACCACCATCATCTAAAAAATCCAAAAGCAAGAACTCCTGGGTACATAACTAAAAAACCAGACTCTTGGCCTCCCTAGAAAAAAGGGGAGTGTAACGATAATAAAAGACAGACTCTTGGCCTCCCTAGAAAAAGGGGAGTGTAACGAAAATAAAAGACAAAAATAAGACAGGCAAAAAGCCGACCCCATACGAGCGTCATCTGAAAACCAGAGATCGCATCCAGCCAACAACGACGACCTGGTCATACAAAGTACATCGTAGCCTACTCTAGTTTACCCTACAATACACTTAGCGACACCAGATCGCAACGCGAGAGGTCCTGCTGCCGCTACATAGGCCAGAGGCCACTACGACGACGTTGAGGCGGGGAGGTCACTGTAGCCGGCCCGCCGTTTCAGCCGGCCCGTTAACCCGAACCCGTTTTCGTCTTTGATCTCTTGACCTCACCTCCTCCTGTTATCAACTCTCTATCAGCACAGGCTGCGGGATTCTGTCTACAGTAGTAAGGCAAATGTCAGCATGAAGCCATAAGAAATATAATCTTAGCTGACCATTGCCACCAAAAGACTTGGATGGCACCGCCAAATGTTTAGGGCCTGTAAAGCAGACATCAAGACCCTTTAGCCATGCTGGACACCTTGAGGGACATTAGGGATATGACAAGCATAATAGAAGTGTCAAATAGCCTATGTCTAATCCATCCCAAAAACAACACTTACAAGCCATGCTCAAAATGTGTACAACAAACACCCAATAGCAAGGTTATAACACAATTACTGAATAGCTACAAACCACATATAAAAGCGGCAAAAGCACAGAGAATAGGGAACATGGTATTAGCACTGCAGTCTGTGATTGGAAAAATCCCCCCCACTAGAGATGAAGAAACTCTACATGGCACTGGTGGACCCCATCTGACACATGGTGCGGAGACTGTACTGGTGTGGACCCCCCACTCCTCAGACAAATAGAGGAGACCCAGGAGCACTTCATCCGCAGACTGATAAGTGTTGGATCAAAAACCCTATCTGTGTTTCTATTCACGGAAACAGCTATACTACCGCTAAGATACAGGAGAATCATGGTGACTTTGAATTATCTTATACATTTGTTACTGCTCCCCCTGGACATGTACGTCTGTCATGCCTTACGAGACTCTATCACACTTGCACAACAAGGGAAAACCAGCTGGATAATGGACATACAATATGTACTGAACAAGCTGCCCTTCCCAATAGAGGGACTCAACATAATGGCTATCACACCAGACACTGTCAAACAATAAAATCTATCAGAAAAGGGATGCTACAAATGTTACAGAACACCATAGACAACTTTCCAAAATTGTATCTTCTGTATGGAAGGAAGGAGCCCAACAAAGAGGACAAGCTAGTACAGAAAACTATATGGTCCCGGCACTACCTCAATGTGGTGAACCACAACCACAAGGAGGCCATAACACATATAGTACTATCTGCACACTGTCTTGCTATTGAACAACTTAGATGGCAGCGCACAGTGATACCTTGTGACCAGAGATTCTGTAGAGCTGACATCGAGTCCCCCAAGCACGCTATGCTAGTGTGTGAAGGGAATGAAGACCTTGTGCAACTCCGGGAGACATTCACAGAGGATATAGCAAAATTGCGCGCATGGCCAAGCATGCTCATGATGTCTTAGAGATATATGAGAAAAGTCCAATAGCTGTTCCCTCTACAATACCTTCTGTACACACCTAACTACCAAATAGCTGCAGACCGTGAATATGTTCATTAACTACCCAGAAATCCAATCCGAGATAGACGTCCTGAGACATGGATAGCTCGTCAAGGAAAGGACTATGGGTCCGAGACGATGGCGTATACCGCAACGCCGGGATACTCTCGGGCACCGGTGTTCAGTTCTGGACCGTACCGGTTAACCCTCACCTCACCTCACCTCACCAAGCGTGAAACATAGATAAATCTTGTTTTCTTGCTGCGTCTAAGTACCCCAGCTGGGCCTCGGTGCGGTTCAGGCAAACTTTGCGGCAGGCTCTTCTCCTCTAATGCCGCTAAACAACGCATCTGGGAGGAACAGATATGGAGACAAGGCATGTAAGTGGTACTTGTCTATTCTGAATTGGTAAGTGGAATGTCTGATTCGTCGACACTCGTTTGTTAGACCCGCCAGATGCTGAACTCCGGGAGGCTCTCCATCAATATGCGAAGGAGAAACTCACAGTCCATGAGCGGCTCGATTGGGTCCGAGTCGAGCACAACTTGATAATTCGGTGAGTCTGCCTGTGGTATATTTGATTGTGCAGGCTAATTGCTCATGTATCTTTCGGTTAGAAAATCCAAGCTCATGGAATTGAACAAACAGTTCAGTGTCCTGTCGGTCCGAAAACCACCTCCTGAGCCTGTCGCAGTCCAGGCCATTCTTGCAAAGGTCGCCGACAATCCAGCTCAGAGAAACGGTGTTGGTACAATTGGGACTTTCTTGAGCAACAATGGCATTCCTATCGCTCGGTGCGTTCCTCAGTCTCTAGTTATTAGTAGAGTCTCTAATTCTCTTGAACAGTGACTTTATCCGCGGTGTGCTTTCTGTCCACGCACCAGAAGGTCTGGCTGCTCGGTTCCCTGGCGCACGTCACATTCCACGCAAGCCACTTTCAGCCATCGGTCCTTTCCATCAGGAACATTCTGACGGACACGATAAGCTTAATTCACAAGCGCTAAGGATGGGCGATGTTTTGTTACCCAGTTATGGTATCAAGGATCAATCCCAGTGAGAAGTCCAGGCAACCATTTGTAACAATGTAAAACAACGGCTAAGATCATGTAACGCAATGCAACACGATGCAACAAAACCATCACTTTGGCCGATGGCCATCACTTTGGTGAGCACGCAATGTGGCTATGCAAGGAATTTTGATCAACGAGGCGAACTGCAGTTGATTGCGTCATCTTCACTGCACTCTCTCTATTTCAACCTACTTCCTGGCAGCATCAAAGACTTCAATACCTCCGGGCACAGCGGCGCACAATTATGCATCCACAACTCTCTGCCCCACGATTTCCCTGTGACTGCGCGCATTACATGCGTGGCGGTCGGACAGAACCACGCATGGTCTCGAGGACGACTTACAATACCCACGCAAATGCGCGTCGGGGGCCAATCGGTTCATACACTGATTTTGTAGATGAACAAAGCCAGACAATAGGTGGCGTCTCTGGCGGTGGAGGAGCTCCCAGCGACGATCTTCGAGGACAATCTCTGTCTGTGTCTCCACTGCCTTCTGGCAGCAGCCGAAAGCGACTACGAGCGTCTCCGGACTCGGACACCCAGCCCAACAACAATTGGCGCGCTTGGAATCGGAGTCAGTCTGCGAAATCCGAACATGGTAAGCACAACATCAAGCAAGAGGATCTCGGCGAGTCGCAGCAGGACTTTGGAGGCGGGAACGGACATATGCCTCCGCTGTTTGGAAACGCCAGAGGTTGTCTTGCTACTCCAATGGACTTGGATGAAAACCACGTATGTAGTATAATATCACAACTAATCTACCATCTGTAATTTTTGCGGTACGCTGAATACACAAGAATAGAATGAATTTGACCGCACTGCTGATATACAACAGCCTGATCCGGGCAGTCTGGATGATATTCAGCAACACGAAGAGCCTGAACCTCAGCATGAGAACTTCCCTCCGCCCCCAATTCCTGGTCCCGGAGAGAATCATGATGTCTATGAGGTTCCCGAGGTACAGGCTACACTCGAAGAACTTAAGGTCGTCCAGCAATTCATTGAGTGCATCCGCAATGCCTCCCTTGATGCCGACTCCCTTCCCACTGAGGTTATTGAAAGACTCCGAGACCCTCCCACCACTGTGTCTGATCTGGACAACCAAGAAGCGCTCCAAACAGCCATCGAGCTTTTTATTGCAGCTTGAACTGCATCTGAGGAAGTCTTCAACAAATCTCGCGACATTTTTAATCATGCTATGCGGCGACAACTCGGCGAAAACTTCGAACCTCTTCCATCGCTCTACGTGGTTAAGGAACGGATTAAAGAAATTACCGGTGTCTACCCACTTATGCACGACATGTGCCCCAACACTTGCATGGCCTACACTGGTCCGTTCTCGGAGCTCGAGAGCTGCACCAAGTGTTCTCTTCCTTGCTACAACCCGGAAGTTCTAGCAACAAGTGGTGGGGTCAGTAAAATCCCTCAACGTTGGTTTGTCACTCTGCCAATTGGGCCACAGCTGCAGGCTCTTTGGCGTACCCCCGAGGGTGCGCAGGCTATGCGATATCGTCTCAATCTTATGAAATCTATGCTTGAAAAAGCAGCTGCCCGTCCTGATAAGAAAATTGTTCTCGAGGAATACGAGGACATATTCCACGGGAGTGCATATCTTGAGGCAGTTCACTTGGGCGCAATACAGGACAACGGTATGGTTCTAATGCTTTCAATCAATGGCGCCCAGCTCTATCAAAGCAAGCAATCTGACTGTTGGATTTATATTTGGATTATCCTCGATCTCGCTCCCAACTTAAGCTACAAAAAGCGCCATATATTCCCCGGCGGCTTTTTTCCTGGACCAAATAAACCCGGCAACATTGAGTCATTTTTATTCCCTGGTTTCCATCATGCTTCGGCACTTATGAAAGAAGGATTGTTGATATGGGATGCATCCAAAAACAAATTGTTCATTTCGAAAATATTTGTTCTTCTAGGATTGGCTGATGGACCGGGCCTTACCTACTTAAATGGGCTGACTGGACACTCTGGAGCTTTTGGCTGTCGTCTATACTGCCCTGTAAAGGGAAGAAGAAAGGATGGCGGCAATCATTATTATCCAGCACTAGTGATTCCTAAGTCCCGGCCTGAGCCCTCGAGCCGGGCCCAGCCGGGCCCGCGAAGCCCAAGCCCAGCCGGGACTTTTGTCAAACCACTAATGGGCCCGGCTTGGGCTTGGGCTTGGGCTTGAGAATGCCGAAGCCCTGGGCCCCGGCTTGAGCCCCGGCTTTTTGGCGTGTAACAAGAACTGACCATGACCATTTTTTTTTTGACCGCCGAAACCTGCAATACGCGATCTCCTTCCAATCGCTTTCTAATCGCCTTCCAATCGCCTCACCCATGGCATCCCAAACTGACAACAATCTCGGTAAGGGCAATTGTGTTGGTAAGCCCAGCGTGCGCCTTGCAACATCTGACAACGCCGCTGAGCCCGAGGTCGCTTTCCACCGAGGTGCACGGGCTCACGACAATGGTAAGAACCCTTCCAATTTGGTTCTTACCTTTTCGCTTACTTTTCACAGGTTCTGTCCCACCCTCTCGCGCCGGCTCTCGCCCTCCGTCTTGCCCTGGTGCTCGCGCAGCCTATCGGTCTCGTTCTCGGTCGCGCCAGCCATCCCTGACCATTGGGAATGAGGCTGACATCGACAATCAGCAGCCCCGTCATCCTCGTGGCAGGAAACGCGCCCGCGTGGTTCATTGACAATAGCTGAATGCCCGACGACTTCCAACATGGGCATCACTTGCTGCTGACTACCTTGCCATTATGGCATCATCCGTGTCCAGTGAGCGGGCATTTTCAGCTGCAGGGATCACAATTTCAAAACGCCGCAACCGACTGAAGGCAGACATTGTTGAAGCTCTTCAAGTCTTGAAGTCGCTTCTCAATTCTGACCTTATCTTTCGTGATAGGGATCCAACGGCTGACTGGGAGATGGAACAGGCGGACAGGGAGGATGCTGAGATGGAGGAGGAGGCTCGGATTGCACATGAGCAGGAGGAGGAGGACAGTATTGTGGTAGAGTAGCTAGACAATTGAATCTAAGGCTCCAACCATATAGTATAGGTATAGGACCCAAGGCCTATATATATGGATACGGTGTATTATAGGGTATATAGTGTATATATACGGTTGTCACATGACCCAAACCTTTGCACTGGATATGCTGCACAGACAACCAGCTAGCCCACACACATCAGGAAGAACTGAATTTTTGCATAGAGCTAGTATACACTATTTAGAGCTAACCTGGGGTATTTTCTAAGAAAGTTGGTTGCTGTGGAAAGTGCCATGACATGAATTAGAATGCCCAGTTTCCAAAGAATGGTCACATGACCCAAACCTTTGCACTGGATATGCTGCACAGACAACCAGCTAACCCACACACATCAGGAAGAACTGAATTTTTGCATAGAGCTAGTATACACTATTTAGAGCTAACCTGGGGTATTTTCTAAGAAAGTTGGTTGCTGTGGAAAGTGCCATGACATGAATTAGAATGCCCAGTTTCCAAAGAATGGTCACATGACCCAAACCTTTGCACTGGATATGCTGCACAGACAACCAGCTAACCCACACACATCAGGAAGAACTGAATTTTTGCATAGAGCTAGTATACACTATTTAGAGCTAACCTGGGGTATTTTCTAAGAAAGTTGGTTGCTGTGGAAAGTGCCATGACATGAATTAGAATGCCCAGTTTCCAAAGAATGGTCACATGACCCAAACCTTTGCACTGGATATGCTGCACAGACAACCAGCTAACCCACACACATCAGGAAGAACTGAATTTTTGCATAGAGCTAGTATACACTATTTAGAGCTAACCTGGGGTGTTTTCTAAGAAAGTTGGTTGCTGTGGAAAGTGCCATGACATGAATTAGAGATTGACCATATGTGGCTGTGCTGCACAGCCACAGGCTTGGATACATATAATTACCGTACAGTATAGGTTTCCAACTCATCTGTATACATATACTGATACTGATACATTATATACCATATATATATGGTATACTATATGGTACAGTTGGAGCCTTAATTGAATCTAATCTTTGCGTGATTTTTAAGCTTCCATTACACTTTGGTACTTGGCTTTATTGAGTATGTAAGCCCGGGCCTGAGCCCAAGCCCGGCCCAGGCCCTAAACTAATCGGGCTCAGGGCTTGGGCTTGACTTTGGCTGAGCCCAGGCCCGTTGAAGCCCGGCCCAAGCCCAGGGCTTGAGCCCAAGCCCGGACTTCTTAATCACTATCCAGCACACTCAAAGCCAGAGAATTATGATGTCGAAGGATGCAACCACGAAGATGTTGATACAAAACATCTCCCTATTGGCAACATTGAAGATTATATTACAGGTTTAAATGCTCTTCTCGGAGCACGCTCACAAGCAGAATACCAGCGACTTCGCCAGATGACAGGAATTTCTCGACCAAGTATTTTTAGCGCATTTGAACGAACACTTCGCGGCCCTCGATGTTTTGGCTCAGATATCATGCACCTCATATCCTTAAACCTCAAGGACCTTCTTCTTGGACTATGGCGTGGAACAATAGAATGCGATGCAGCAGACAGCAAACAACTTTGGGAATGGCTTGTCCTTGTCGGAGACACTTGGAAGGCACATGGACAGCGCGTAGCCGATGCAACACCCTATTACACGGCTCATTTGACAGGCCTCCACGAAATCCTGCCGAGAAGATTTCCAGTGGGTACAAAGCATGGGAGTTTCTCACTTACTTCTTCGGATTAGGGCCTGGTTTGTTCTATGGAGTTCTTCCTCCCTTATACTGGAAGAACTATTGCAAACTAGTAGCCAGAGTGCGCTTGCTCCACCAGCACTTGATTACAAAGAAGGAGCTTATTCATGCACATACTCTACTCCATCAATTTGTTGGCGAGTTTGAGGAAATATATTATCAGCGCAAGGCCACACGGATACATTTCTGTTGACAAAGTATTCATGCACTCCTCCATCTCGGGCCGGAGGTCCCACGTCTTGGGCCAGGCAGCACTTACACACAGTGGCCAATGGAACGGTCTATTGGGAATCTTACCAAAGAAGTAAAGCAGCCCTCGCAACCCTATGCAAACTTAGCCGAGCATGGAGCACGGCGCGCTCAGATGAATACTCTTGTGTCTTTATTGCCTGATTTAGCGCCAAATCCACCATCTTCACATCTGGCAGTGGATATTGGGGACAACTTTATTTTGTTGATGGCCGATAGCTGCGCTCGCTCAATCTCTGAGGTTGAATGGCACGCAGTCAGGTCCTTTTATTTAACAAAGAATATACAGATCAACGAAAATCTCAAATTACACAAATGGGCTCGCCTTCGTTTACCTAACCTTCAATTCGTCCGAACAGCGTGGAAGGAGGCGCCAAAAGTACTTAAAAAAGTTTGCATCTCATGTAATATTCAGGCAAGTTCTTCTGTTTATGAAGCATTATATACTTTGCACATACTTAAGATCTTTTACTTAGTTTTATAAAGACGCGGCAACAAAGACACCTCTCTTTGCTGAAGTTCAATACTTCTTTCGAGCCAAGCTACATGAGAACGAGGAAACATTTGCACTGATATCCCGCTATGGTCCTCCTGATCCTATTTTGCTGACCGAGTCCAGTGGAGCTCTCATGGTCTGCCAGTATAAAGGCATTACTTCACTGGAGGTAATTCTGGTCAAGGAAATCATAAGCCGTATTGCAATGGTCCCTTTCAAGCAACCTCATGATGGCCAATTTTTTGTTTGCGAGAAAATGGGACTAGATATGGCATTTTTGGGAGGTATACAAGAGGACGAGAATGAGTAAATGTATATTTGCAATTTGGTCACATGGTTTCATTTTGCGATGCGTTCGACACGCGCCCCGCTGAAGAAGCCACCACAAAAAAAATCAGTTACATTCAATGAGAATACTAGTTTTTAAAGTGTTCTACCAAGTTGTACATTTTAAGGCTCCAACCGTATAGTATAGGTATAGGGTCACATGACCCAAACCTTTGCACTGGATATGCTGCACAGACAACCAGCTAACCCACACACATCAGGAAGAACTGAATTTTTGCATACAGCTAGTATACACTATTTGGAGCTAACCTGGGGTATTTTCTAAGAAAGTTGGTTGCTGTGGAAAGTGCCATGACATGAATTAGAATGCCCACTTTCCAAAGAATGGTCACATGACCCAAACCTTCGCACTGGATATGCTGCACAGACAACCAGCTAACCCACACACATCAGGAAGAACTGAATTTTTGCATACAGCTAGTATACACTATTTGGAGCTAACCTGGGGTATTTTCCAAGAAAGTTGGTTGCTGTGGAAAGTGCCATGACATGAATTAGAGATTGACCATATGTGGCTGTGCTGCACAGCCACAGGCTTGGATACATATAATTACCGTACAGTATAGGTTTCCAACTCATCTGTATACATATACTGATACTGATACATTATATACCATATATATATGGTATACTATATGGTACAGTTGGAGCCTTAGTACATTTAGATTGTTGTATTACTGTAAAAAATCTTTTTTATCAATGTAAGAAACTCGACAGCCATCTGCATGACTAATTTGGAATGTGCAGATGCCAGAGACATGACCCGGCTTTTCCCTTCCTCTCACCACCATGAACCGTCCCCCTACAGCCCACTCCCTCCACCCCTTTACTCAGAAGGAGCGCGACTTGGATTTCGAGGATGATTCTGATATGTTTTTGCCAAACTCTCTGGAACTCCAGCAGCGGATGGGATATTCCCCTCTGATGCAACCACGGCCAGCGCAGAGCTCCTCCAGCCCTTTGTGGTCACGCCAGGCTCAATCGGAGTCCTTCTCCTACTCTAACAAGGAGAATCTGGACTCCAAGGTAATTCTTTCATTTTCTTTATCACAGCAAACAAGAATATGATGCATACATCTGAAGTTTTTACAGCCATCCGGAAATTCTCTGAGGTCTGCAACACATCAGGACCTTCTAGGAGCTGGGAACGAGGCATATGAAAAGCTCTATAGCTCCTTTATCTTGATTCGCGGCTGTTACTCTGAACTTAGGTATGTTATGTGGATATATGCGCTTTTCTTCTGACAAACTATATGGTAACCGCAGGGCTCAGTACCATCAGCTTGCTGAGAGCACCACCAGGGCTCCAAGTGCTATCCTTGCCCCAGCTTCTGCGCCAGCACTCTTTCAGATACCAGATTTGGGCAGGTTCGACACCAAACAATATCCCAATGTCAAATTCGCAACAAGAGATGCCTACAACAAACATACTGCAGCCAAAGCAGCCACAAAGAAGGTAACAGATCCAACGGCAGAAGGCGGTGGTAGTAAAGACAAAGACCTTGCCGTCACTGACTTCATCGAAACCGAGAATGGTGCCATAGTCACGGGAGACACAGCAAAAGCAATCCGCAATCTGGCGCGCTCTGTGCTTATCAAGATGGACTCTCACCCTATGATGCAACTTCCAAGGAAGTGGGGGCAGGTTGGCGTCACAGAGCACAAATATTTCATTCGCGAGATGTACGCCAAATTCCCAATTCTCTGGTTATGTTACAATGAGTGGAAGGTTTTACTCCTCGCGTCAAATGCCGTTCGGACATACCAATCCAATATAAAGTGTCAAGCCACAACCACTTCCAATCATGCATTGAATCTGTCAACATCTGGGTCTCGTTGTGCTGCCAGAATCAAGTCCGAATCGAGTGCCACTGACACTGTGCCGCCACTGACACTGTGCCCATTGGGTATTTGGGCATGGGCAGGGATGACGATGACATGGGCAATGTGGCCGTGGACGCTGACTCATACTTCCCTAGCAACCAACCACACACTCCTTTCACCACCACCACCACCACCACCACCACCACACGGGCCCATGGCCTCAGCATCAATGACGACAATGACTCGGACGACGACGACATCTACGTAGCACCCCTCCATGAGGAAAGAAAAATACCCACCCAGGCATCTGCATCTCCAAATCCAAGAAAGCGAGTCATGTATGATCTCACGGGATCGGATGGTGAATTGGAACTTGTGGGATCCATAGCGGTGCATATTTCTTTGCTGGAGCTAGGAATATCTGAAAAGAGAGCGCAACCTTACAGTCACCACTTGTAACGAAATGGATTAAGCTCGAGTCTACAGAAGCGCCGGCACTCTCACCACCTAATGTGTGATCTACCCATGAAGCGGCTGCATCCAATGCAATAGCTTACCCGGGGCCCGCAGGATCCTCCGCCCTTGCCATGACATTAAGACCAGCTCCACAACCAAAGCCAGTTCAGCCTCCCTCCGAGTCACCAGGCTCCACCGCTATTCTGATAGCAGAACCCACTCCCGCTGATGGTATTGGCAGTAGCTTGGATCAAGGTACGCCAGTAGCATCTGCCACTCCCTGAGCATCTCTAATCCTAGTGTCGCAGCTGCTACTGCAGCTACGGCCCCATCCAATGGCCCAACAATTTCCGTTGAGAACCCATTGTAATGTCCCTTTAGTTTGGCTGGGAATGTCGGGATCATGCATGCTAACATCTATAAATCTTCAGTGTTTCTTTGTTCGGTCCAGCAGCAGGGCCAACTGGTTGTATCAACTTGTTAACAGGCATGGCAAAGGCCGCGTCATCAAGCAACACAGGAAAGGGGTCGACGGCTGCGGCGGAGACGAATACTAATGCCACTCAAGCCATTAACAACGGAAACAGCGAAAGCGAGGCTCTCCGAGTTGCGCGTTCCAAGACCTTTCCACCCAGTTCAAAGAAGATTACCAACAGTTCATCTGCAAAGTGAGTGGCTCAACAATGTACCGCTTTGGTTCCGCATTCTAATACTGACTTCTGTGCCTACAGAAACTTATACTACATTGATTATTTGCAGACAAATGATCCGATAACCCCTGCTGCCTTTGAGGCAGTTTGGAATGGGCTCGCTAAGGATATTGTGAAGGCAAGCATCAAAATTAGTCCACTCAAATTGCCTTACTAAAATATATTGACCATTATGCTTGCGCCATGCAGAAGTATACTGGATTAAGCAAAGCACAGAAATAAACCTACAAAAAGCTGCCCCTTTTGCTCTCGATCTCGCTCTCTTGCTCTCTTGGCTCTTAGTATGCTCTTGCTCTCTTGCTCTTTTGGTTCTCATTCTCTTGCTCTTGCTTTCTTTCTCTCAGCTCGGCTCTTGCTCTCACTCTCTTGGCACTCTTGGCTCTTGCTCTCCGCTCTCACTCTTTATCATGGCTCTCTTCATGCTTTCGCTCCTGCAACTCCAAAAAAACTAGAACCTGGCTCTCTCTCGACGACTTGTACAGTACTACATTTGGCGGCACTTTCGGGCTCGCTCTCAACAACCGGCGCTGGCCAATCTGCTCAGCACTTCCTTCTATTGCTCCACTAGCTGCAGTTTCTCTTTCAGTGAGTTTGCGTCGCTCCTACTTGGAGTTTCTGACGTGTCGTGTGCAGATTAGATTTGATCCAATCAAGATTAGATAGGGCCGGATATCGCGAGGACCCAAGACCCGGCATCCGGCCCCCAGTCTATAAATTTGTTTCGTGCAGTTACGCCTCGTTTTTCAGTGTACAATAAAAAAGTTTTACATTGTTACATCTGGTTACATTTTCAACGTAACAAGTTGTGCCTACAAACGGATTGAGTAACAAATATGAAATGGTTTGTTTTGTTACCTGACGCTTTGTTTGGTTGCATGGGGTGACCTGGACTTCTCACTGGGGATCAATGGTCAAGCTTCTTCAAGCATCTAGTCACCGTCCCCAATAATCGGCTTGCAACAACAATAGGGCATGTTCACCTCAATTGTGTGGAAAAATATCTTGGTATGTGTCGTGTCATTCTCTCCATTGGCATTAACATTGACCGCCAATCTCTCAGCAATACCTATAACCAGTGTTGTAGATAAAGGAAGTGAAGTCGGCTTTTCATTTGCAAACCAGACTGCATTACGGTGCGTGTCCTCTGTAACACTGCCCTTTATGTTACTGATCCGTAATCTATTCATCTCACAGGACCACCTATGCTCCAGACATAGATGTTGTGTCTTACCCGCCGATGCTCCAAGTGAGAAGTGTTCATAACACTACCATTGAAGGCTGCTGGCATTGGTTCCAGAATACAACCGGGCGCAACTTTGCTGACATTGTCCGAAGCGGACTACACGATGGGATATACAATCCCAATCATGAGCTCCATGTGTACGAAATCGGATTTAGATGCTTCTTACCTTTTGGTACATCTTACAAAATCGGATTTAGATGCTTCTTACCTTTATTTTAGGAACCTGTTTAAGTGGCTATGGCCGCGTATTTTACAGGTCCAACTTGACGTCTTTGTCGAGTTTTGGAACAACCATCGCATTCGCTTTCAGTCCAAGAAATCCAATGTCTCAGGAACCACGCCCCGTCAGGCATTTACTGTTCCGCAGTTGTTTGGGGGAAAGGATTGCAGGATTGTTGTTGACCAGACCACAATTGACGCCTTGCGAGCAGAGATTCCTGTCTCTTGTGAGGATGCAATGCGCTGGGTGGATGACGAGTTTGCATTTCAGGCCCAAGTTGTGTATGAGGCAATCGGATCTCCAACATTGGTGCCGCTGTCTGGATGGACAATCTTTGCCCAGCTACTACATGAATTAGATTAGTAACTATATACTTGGTGGAGTCTCAACTTGCAAATTCCATTGTAGATCACTCCGCTTTTGTCGGAATACAAATATACTGTGACTCAATGATGAATAGACGTGTTCTGTAACCAATGTCAGTTTACCTTGCCATAAAAGGTTTGATGTGCCAAACGCACATAGAATCAGATGTGCTTGGGGCTTGACCACCCGCACCTTTTAGCTTATCGCTTGCATGGTGCATGCAAGCCAGAGCATGAACAAATTGATCAAATTGTTAGCGAGGGCTAAACAGAACAAATAAATATGTGGACCCATTGCATCCCATCAAGCGCCCTTTAACTCCTCCCCTCCACCCCGCTGATGGATCCCAAGCACAAAAAGGACATTGAAACTTCAAGTGTCAGCTCTGGGGCTGCTCCCAGAGTTGAGTTCTTATGATCCATCCAAGGAGTCTGTCTGGACTCGTGTTGGCCTTAATTCAAAAGTTTCAAATGCGCCCCCGGTACTAATGGGTACGCAATCACATTCACTTGGAGAGTATCGTGAAACTGCATGCTCATTATTTTTCAGTGGTCAGTTTGTTCAGGGAGGAAACAATGTCAAAGATCTTGAGTGCGTCATGGCTGATGCGCCCATGCTGCAACAGAAGATGGAGCCAAGACATCTTCAGATGATCACTGGCCATCAGGAAAAACCTCAATTACTTATCTGCAGAAATCAGCTAGTATATGCCGAAATATGCGAGAATATGCCTAGATTAGTGCTCAATAAGTTGAGTAAGTTGAATGAGTTGAATAAGTCAGGTTCCTCGTAAATTGTTGACTAATTGGGAATGTATTGCTGGCTGATTTCTGCTTATCCATTGCCAATATGTACGCAAATGTTGCTATAGCTTTGCCGTTCTTTCAGAATAGATATGCCATTCTTTCAGAATAGATATTACAAAAGAGAGCTCCAGAAATGATAACATTAATGGTTAACGATATACATCAAATATTGTAAGTTAGTCCAGTCCGCTCAGGTCAAGAACGGCAAGAGCATTGCCTTGAATTTGGGTCATTGTCAGAACTGAACGATATCATGAGCAAGGAATTGTCGGCATGAAGCACATTTAATAAACTTACATAACCTCCGAATAGATCTTTGACATGATCATATGGTATGTATTGATTTTCGTCTGAAGAGCCGTAAGAGTTTCAATGTGTCTATCAAACACTGTCTTGAAGAGGTTGCCATCAAACCGCTCCGAAGGCTTCAGCTTTGAATCTGACTTAACCTTTCCCAACTTCTTCCCCTTGCGCCATCCCCATATTGCTGCAAAGAACTAAGCATGTCAGCTCCAAATTAGTGAATGAACAACAAGAAAAACATACAGCTGTTGCACCAAGGGCAATGATGGGAATTGGGAGCTCCGGCTCTGGTAGACTTGGATGTGAGGACACATACTGATCTTTGAATTTGTAACCAAAGGCCGTCGGCGTTGCAAAGTACGTGTCTCGTATCAGTTGGATAAGACCCGGGTTGAGGTAAATCTGGACATTGGTGGCTGAGCTCTTTGTCAACCAGACCGGCTGCCAGATAGAACATCAGATGAGATACAAGAGAAAATGAATAACCATACCTGCCCTCCCTCCATAACACCCCATTCCGCAGGATAGACATACACATCATTGTCTAGTAAAGCCTTGACACGATCTTTACATCCTTCGTTGACTCCCAGCTGGAATAAGGCAATATTATCAGAGGCAATGGTGCGCATGTTTCCGCGGTGATGCGAAAGACGATCTATAACCTACACATAGGCAAGCTACATTGTAACGTAGCTAATGTTCTGGCGAACCATAACATTGTAGCGTGTCCAACGTGCTACCGAATTCGCTGGTGCTCGGCAGGTACATTCGGCGCACATCATGGTGCCGTTAGGCCCCGTCGGCGTCATTCCCCCCGTCTACCGCAGCGCCATAGCCTCCCTCGGCGTCAGCTGAATTCGGCGTCATGGCCTCCGTCGGCATCAGCATTCCTCGGCGTCAGCATAACATTGTAGCGTGTCCAACATGCTACCGAATTCGCTGGTGCTCGGCGGGCACATTCGGCGCACATCATGGTGCCGTTAAGGCCCGTTGGCGTCACTCCCCCCGTCTACCGCAGCACCATAGCCTCCCTCGGCGTCAGCTGAATTCGGCGTCATAGCCTCCCTCGGCATCAGCATTCCTCGGCGTCAGCATAACATTGTAGCGTGTCCAACGTGCTACCGAATTCGCTGGTGCTCGGCAGGTACATTCGGCGCACATCATGGTGCCGTTAGGCCCCGTCGGCGTCACTCCCCCCGTCTACCGCAGCGCCATAGCCTCCCCCGGCGTCAGCTGTCTTTGGCGTCAGCATTCATCGGCGTCATACCCTCCCTTCGGCGTGAGCATCCTTAGCATCAGCATCCCTCATTTGGCGTCGGGACCATCGGGCGTCGTCCCATTGACCATGACAGATTTTGGTTACCAATGGCGGATTGGTGGCCAAGATTCAGTAGGAAACTGTCAGCATGACAATGTGATAATGTAGTTGAAACCATAAAACAAATTTAAATTCCAAATATTACGAATCTACACGGCCAGTACTTGCACCGGGCTCGGTGTCCTTGACTTCTGATGGCCCATCCAGTTCCTTCAACTTGGTCTGAATCTTGGAGAGGGCGCCACGCGTACGCTTCGCGAGGACCGAAAATGCCTTCTTTGCTCGATCATCTGTCTTAACCTTCTCCCACTCTGTCATGTAAAGCCGACTTGTGGCATCCTTGTAGGATATGCCGTACCTGTCCCGGAGGGCCATGATTTCAGCGTGAAGGCCCATGATTTCTCTCTCTGTCATGGCCTGTGAACGTCCATGAGTTCTCATGCTGGACCAAACATGCTTGTTAGACTGACCGGGTCTGAAGGGACGATAATGTCCTTGTCACCGAGTACTACAAACCCGTACCCCAGCCCATTCCCAGACTGCGAGAGAAAGAGTTAGCAGCGGTACATCAACATTCGGCGTCGGCGTCAGGGAACCTCGAACAGCATCAGCGTCAGTGGCTCGGCATCGGCATCGGCATCGGCGTCAGAGAAAGACGGTGTCGGCATTGGGACAGAAGAAAATGAGACATACCCTCCCAATTCATTCCTGACATCCATTTTGAGACGTTTGCGATAGCCGTCAAATGCTTGATGAGTTGCTGGAACTAAGTACTCCGGCACGATGCACTGTTTTCCCCCTTCCAATTGTACTACAACAAATCCATCCGGCACGACGATAGATGGCTGAGGAGTAGCTCGTGGGTCCTCAGAAGTTGTCTCATTCATTGTGCTGGGGAGTAAGAAAGATTGAAGCTTATCATCGATGTCGGCGCATGGATCATTGTTTGCACAAGCTGACATCAGAGGCCGTGGCCTTGCGGCTTTGTAATCAGGTTCACGTGATGGTTGATTTTGGGATCAACAAACATTTTTCAACCATCTTCCCTTTTCACACCAACATTGACCTGTCCCGACGCCGTCCGTTACTTTCTCCACTCCAACACCACTCATATGCCTACCATGCCCATCCAGACCGCACCCAAGCTCCAGAAGGAGATCCACGCCCTCGACAGCGCAATTCGACTTTCGTTAGGGGAGGGTGGGGATATTGCCGGCATGATGGTGGGACTCGCCAAGCAAATTGTGAGTAGTTGAACCATCATTTATTTCCTTTGATCACAAGTTTTTTTGCAGAAATGTATCTTTAAAACCCAGAGGGAAGTTGCGAACCCCGTGGGTCCCGAGCAGATCGAGCTCAAGGCAGTCCTCGACACCCCACTTTTCCTCTGGACCTTCCTGTACATGTGGGGACCCCCAGACTCTGTGCACGACAAAGAATCCTTGGCTTGCATGCGCCGAGGTATGGTGAAGTGGGACGCCGCAACGGCGTCGGCGTACACTCCGGCACCCACCTTGGTCTCGGCGTCGGCACCCCCTGTTGCCTCAAGTTCCAAGTTACCCCCTGTTGCCTCAAGTTCCAAGTTACCCCCTCGTTCCCCACCCTCTCCCAAGCTACCCCTTGCCCCCGTTCCCCGTTCCAAGCCCCCTGTTCTGGGTCTCCCTCCCAAGCGAATCATCCTCCCTTCTGAGCTTGCTGCTCGCTCGCGCCTACCCCATGACGCCGAACCTCTGCCTGTGCCCGAACCTGACCGCGTCATTTATGTCAAGCGCAGGAAGCAGCCTGGCTACGCCGACGGCGAGCGCCGCTCCCCTTTGCCTGCTGCTTGCGCCGATGCCAATAATTCAAAGCGTCCGAGGGAGACAACGCCGGTGGATGACGCCGAGGTTCCCGATGACGCCGACACCGACAAAATTGAGGTGGAGCCGAGACAGAAGAAGAGGAAGGTGACAGAGAAGAACCCGCCGGCCAAGGAGGATGAGGCTGAGGAGAAGGACGGGAAGGAGAAGCCGCGTCAACGAAAGCCACGTGCACAACCTCAGAAAAGCAACGTCGTGAACAAACACGCGTGCAACCGTTGCGAGAGAAACTCGTGGGATTGCTGGCGCCAGTGTGGCGCGGGCGCTCGCGGTGCCTGCTTTCCCTGCGGTGCCGCCAAGGTGAAGTGCTCCATCACCGAGGAGGTCAACGCCGAGCTGAAGGAAACGAAGCCGATGCCAAAGCCACCGCCCCAGTCTCCCGCTAAGAAGCAGCTGGAATTCCAGGAGGGAAGGAGTGGCCTGCAACCAGAGGCCAAGACAACGAAGGGAAAGGGCACCACAAGGCCGACGCCGACGCCGACCCCGAAGCCGGCCACAACCACCACCACGAAGCCGACGCCGATGCCGAGGCCCCTGGTGGGGAAGAAGCCAAAGTCAAAGACGACGAAGAAGGCGAACAAGTCGCCCGCCATTGTGGTCAGCTCTGACGATGAGAAGGAGTGGGTGGCCGCCCAAACCCGTCCTCCTGCGATCAAGCGTGAGGAAAAGGTGAAGAAGGGGAAATTCCGGGGTACGTCCAATAAAGTACATATTCCTATTGTGCATGACTAACGGTTCTTCACAGCAATCGAGGAAGACGACGACGACGACGACGACGACGACCACAATCCCACCCTCTACGCGGCAATGGATTACCGCGTCGGGAACCTCGAAGATGCGCAAGAGAACCTTGAAGAACGCGTGGAGAAGCTCGAAGTCTTGCTGGATCAACATTGCGGCGAGGAGGACAAGGAGCAGAGGAAGTTCATCAAGAAGCTTCTCAAGTTGCACAACACCGACGTGGCCGCCCAAAGCATGCTGATGAATGAGGTGGAGGAGCTCCGGCGGGACCTTGATGCCCTGAGGGCGTCTCTTGGTGTTGGCACCGAGGCTGGCGTGGCGTCGGCGCCGGCGTCAGCTCCTCCCGTCCCCCAGCAACCACCGCCCTCATCTCGTTCACCATCCCACATCCGCTCGCCTGTTCCCTCTTTGATCCCCTCACCAGTTGCGCCGTCAGGAGAGGAACAGCCATTGGCGTCAGCTGTTCCCCCCATTGTGCTGACCCCCTGGACGCCGCAGAACACCCAAGAGGCGGCAGAGTATGCCCAGGTCGCCTTGTGGCCACCCTCGCAAGGGAGCATACCCCCACTTGACGCCCCCACCAACGCCATGGACGTGGATGTGCAGGCCGCTGGGGCCAGTCAAGCTGCAGGCAAGGATGACGCCGAGCCGAAAAAGGACGCCAAGGAAAAGCAGGTGGGCGCCGAGGATGTCGACCCAAAGGGAACAAGGGACGCCAAGGCTGAAACACACGCCAAGGATGACCAGGATGCCGAGCGCGACGCCGCACTGTCAAAGGACGCCGAGGTGAACCAGGATGCCACGGAAAAGGGGAAGGACTTGAAGGACAACGCTGGGGAGGACCAGAAGGACACCGAGAAGGACGAGAGGGACACCGAGGAGTGCAAGGACGACGCCGAGGAGAAGGGCGCCGAGACCAAACACAATGCTGACACCTCTCCAATTCATCCCCACGCCAAGGCATCTCCTGCGCCCGCCCCGTCTTCAACCCTTATGCTGCACCCCCCCCATCAACCCGCCCGCTTCTCGCCCCGTCCTCACACTCCAGGTCTCTTGCCCCGTCCTCACACTCCAGGTCTCGCCCCATCCTCACACTCCAGGTCTCTCGCCCATAGCCCCTGAGGACTGCCGTTGATCTCCCAGGTTGTTGCCATCACCAGCCTCATCCTCCAAACGGCCTCTTCCCAACAAAGGAGAAGGTGGTAAGTCGAAGCGGGTAAAGAGGCGTTAGGCTCAGGGCTTGTTTTTTTTTTGTATGTCAAATAAATATTGGACTCGCATTTCGGTCTATATACATTGTAGTTGGACACGCACTATATATAGTTTTCTTTTGATGTTAATAAATTTCAGCGTCCATTTCTCTTCCCCTGGCGTGTAGGTTGAATTCTGCGAGTCGGCATCGGCATCGGCATCGGACTCAGACTCGGCGTGGGCATTTCTGGATTCAACAACCTTGGATTGATGCAAGGTTGAAGAACTCCATCAGAAGGGGCTTTTGAACTTGAGGCAGTGGTTTGTTGCAAAAAGGTTTCATAGATATCTCGAGGGATTGCATACTGTGGTGACCCATCAGCAGGGCCATTGCAAGGGTTGGGGATCTGGAAGCCGACAATCTGCATTCGGTTTGCAACATCCTGTTCTACGAGAACATACACCGCTTCAGGGGTAATTCCATGCTCGGCATTGGCACTGGCGTCAGGTTCAGGTTCACGCTCAAGTTCGGGGTCAGCGTCACTGACCATGAAAGCAAGCCTGCTCAAATACTTGCTGGCCATATGGGCAAAGCAGATCCAGGGAGCAACAACCATTGGTGCCATAGTTAACGCCGAGGGGCCCAAGGTCGCATTGACGTATACGGCTGCCGGCTTCCCAATCTTGCCGCGACCGATGTCTACCAGAGGTTGGAAAAAGGATCACTGGGAGACCCTCTTCATGGACTATATGGGTTTCCATTACAGTGAGTTTCCCTCAACGTTGGGAGACTGGGTGTTTATGTTTGGCACAGAATTGGCAACAGGTGGGAAATCGTCACATCCGCCATACAGCAATATACAGCAACAGCAGATGACTTTCATCGAGAACCAGTATTTGCCACGGAACATGAAGATTGCACAGGCCCGTAATCTAAAGCAGGACCAAATTGTTATGATTTTTGAATACATTGGCCAGTGCCAGGAGATGCATGGGCCAGTACAAGCGTTTCGTTTCAAATCAATACTGAAGAGAACAGATAAGGGAAAAGAAATTTTGGCTGCGAGGTATCCTGATGCCGACGCCGGTGCCAATCCCGATCCCAAACACCACGGGAATGCCGACGCCAAAAGTGAAGGGCAGCAAAATCATGGCACAACAGCCAATCCTCGAGGACGCCCAACCAGGGGTAAGAAAGGGGCAAGAGCCCCATGACCTGTGGGGATGACTTGGTGGACCAACGGAGTCCCGCTTTTTGAGATCTGCTTTGTAGCAAAGAGAAATAACTATAAAATGTGTGAGTAAACAATCCAGAACAAAGATGTCAGTTAACGCACATCAAGTATTGGCAAAAGTTGCTTCAATATTTCCCATTCCTCCACATCAAGGCTGAAACATTGGAGGCAAACACCTTGCGGCTTATTGTGCTCTGGCATGACAACCAAAATATTGAGTGCATCCATAAGCTCGACGGCGCACTGGAGGAGCTCTGCGGTGCTGTTCCATCGAGTAGAAACATTGCGAATCATGAGTCTCGAAGGAATTTCAACTTGCTAGCATGACACCTGGAGGTCTTCTTTGACAGTCCCACTATTAACAACTTTGTTGGCGAGCGTACAAAGCTACAACAGGTGTGAGTTGAATTTTGGACAACAGATCAGGAAAACTCACTTTTGCAATCAAAATGCAGCCCAACTTCTCCTCTGCACTACTCAGTGCAGCAAGTCGGAAGCTTAGCTGTGCCTTGGATATGATATCCTCGACAGCAGCTGCATCACTAGCCTTGACATCACTTGCAACTTTGTCGTCATCCTCACCAACCTCTGGTGCCTTGTCTCCAACCATGCTTCCACCATTCAGCTCATCCTCGAGAGCATCAAGTTCAGCGTCAAACACCTGCTCCTCGGCTTCAGGATCTGAGTCGGTCGAACTGGGTTTCTTCTTTCTTGCAAATTGGGAGAGAATTGCCTGAATTATCGCATTAGAATAAAGCTCAAATTGTAAAGAATAGAAAGCAACCCACCTTCACAATGAGATTTAATATGTGAGCAAAACATCGGACTCATCCTTTGGCACCTTTAAAGCCCGGATGCAGCCTCCCAAGCTCCTTTACGAGAGTGTCATTGTTCGAGGCATTGTCGGCCGTGAACGCAAGGATCTGTCAATGCAATAAACTTAGCGCTAGTGTTTAAGCTGCTCTGTAGATACATTATTACATACCTTATCATGTATGTTATATTTGCGAAGACAAGTTGCGATACGGCCAGCAAGGTAGACCCCTGTATGAGCCTTCGTTGCCCTGATAAAATAATTCTCAAATAAGTTCCTAGAAACGATCTGAAATAAGAATTAAAGCAGACTTACTTGATGTAGTCCAAGATGACGGTGACCATTTTTCCGTCAATAATCCAATGAGCAGTCGCACCAATAAATGAGATAACATTTGGGGATGTCCATCCGCCGGCGCAGATATGAATCTTGCCTGGATATGCCTACAAAACAAATTTAACACCACAAAGATATTGGCAATAAACTGAATGCTCGCCTGTAAAATGGCTCCAACGTTCTTTCGACTCAACAAGAATATCTCCTTAATGTTGCGAGAGACTGTTCGTCGACCCGGCGTCACACAATGTGCATTGAGATGAAGGAAAATATTGAGGAGTTCCGGATCCTCAACAATAGAGAACGGGCAGTTGCGACAAGCAACCCAGAGCGTGATCTTCATGCGGTGCTTGGATTCAGTGTATTGGGAACCTTGCGTGTATGCAGCTATCATGCAAGACTCTTTCAAGTCAGATGGACTGCAGTGTTGTATGTGATGAACTAGATTGCTTGTGCTTTCGTCGTGTCAAGCCCTGGTAACAGTGCTGGAAGGATGGCTAAAGCGGTGGTGATCTAGATCTGATTAATTAATGTATTAAATCGAAATACATACCTAAGGCAGGTATACAAATACTGAACATTCCCCTTATTGTCCTCAACAATTGACGGCGGCATCCTGAAGCGCTTGTAAGTGTCTGACTTCCAAGCCTTCATTTGCAGTTCTAAATCGGCGGTTAATGAATTTACAAATTCAAAGAGCAAGAACATCATACCAAGGACTTTCTCGGACAAAGTTGTTGAACATTTGTACTGAGCTTTGAACTTGGTGCGTCGTTGGGCCTCTGTCGAGGTAGAGGTAGACAGTGAGGCAGTCAACAAAGACTGAACCAATGGTGCAGCAGACATCGAGTTCAAAGCAGAGGGTTGTGTAATCTCCACAGGCTCGCTGGAGGTAGAGTCAGATGAACTAGAATCCAAATCTGAGGCTGAGGAAGTCGGTAGCCCTTTTGAGCACAGCAATGCCTTAGAAGGCTTCTGTACCCGTTTCCCAGTGTCAGCAGTAGACATAAAAAAGAGCTGGGATGTCGATAGCTGAGAAGGACTGTTGGAAGAGGAATTCCTAGAAATTTCCGAGTACAATTGAGCTTTTTAAGAGAAGGAAAATTCTGCCAACGCTCCCTCAAACTGTACAGAAACCATGAGGTGACGGTGAAAATTTGGAAGAAGAAATGACCAACTGACCTCAAATTTCTGCCGGTTGAACAGGTAACCAGAGGTGCGGGACTGGAATTGCCGGGCGGTATCAAATTTTGGTTGGGCAGCAAAGGGAACATTGGCGAGAGAGGAGCAAGGAAAAGTGAGCAAGAGCACCTTTTAACACAGTCTTCAATGTGGGCCTGGACAAGGAAAGCTGTCAAGTGTTATAACTAGCAAGGAGAAGTTAGACAGCCTGCGACTGTCAATGTTCAAATTTGGTATCGGTACAGATCGAAATCCTAAATTTAGACGGCAGGCAAATAGAGGCTCCTCTAATGTATTTTTAGAGCTCGGGTGGACAAACAATCAACAAAGGCGGCGGCGGCTGTGGCTGTCAGCCTGTGGTGCCCCAAAAGAGTTAGAGTTTGCAGCATTTGTTTTCAATGTTGCACAGTGCATTTTTTTTGAAAAGTAAAACTAAATCAGCAAGTACTCGCTGCAGGTACTTGGATGCCCAAAATCCAAACTTGGATCCGCCAGGATCTGCGGGTACAGGTGATTCGGATCCGCGGGGCGGGTTTCTCATGGGTATTCTCATGGATCAACCTGCAAGTACCTATGAGTTGACCATACTCGTGTCCAGCCTTAGAAAGCATATAAAATATGCACAAACCTCAATAGGACAGAGTCCTTGTTCTTTCAACATTTCCTCTTTCTCTGCCTCAGTTTGACATTTCTTTACCTCTTCAAGCAGTTGTTGAACCTCAACTGCTGTTTGCAGCTTGTAGTTACCAGTGATTTTGCGTTGTTTATCATTTGGAACAAGGCAAACTGGGCATGGACATAGGCCTCGGAATCCTCGTATTAAAGCCATTACACATCTTCAAGAATAAATAATATCAAACTCATTTACAGGCAAGTGAATGCTTACTGCTCTTCATAATCAGCGGATAGAATACATATGAACAGGAAAAGGTGATGTGATACACCATCTCCACATTTAACATATAGCCAACATTAGAAGGGTTTTTCAAAGATTCAAGAAGTTTTTGAAATGACTCATGCCAGATCACCCATTTGAAGTTGATGTAACCCGGTTTTTTCTTTTCCTCCTCATCATCATCAATCTTAACAATAAGGTAAAATTTGCAATATAAGCATAGGATAAATGTGCATACTATTGGTAGCCATCCAACAATGGAACCTCCACCAATGCCACGACCATTTCAAATCTCAGCGGGAAGGTTTGCAAGCCGAGCAACAATTGGGTAACCCATTTGAGTGCCAAATGATGAGAGCTTGGTTTTGTCGGCGTAAAGGATTATCCCGATAGGTTTTGCACATGTGTGAAGGGTGGATGAAAAATTGAGTACCTGGACCTCCCAAAACCGCTTCACAGTCCACGGCTCATCAAAAAACTGGATGAAAACCTTCCCGTTAAATCTGTCCAATTTTTGGGCATCCCATTCAAAATACGGAGCCAGAAGGGGGTTGCAAACCAGGTCCATGGCCCAGTCCCAGAGTGGCCAAGTCGAACACCATTTCATATTGGTTGTTTTCCCCGTGAGTTCATGCCTCGTAAACTGCAGGGCATAAATGAGCGGGCACAAGGAAACCAAATGTCTATGCACCGTGGAAATGAGAGCAGATGCATCAGACCAGATCTCGCGGATTTCTTTGTTATTCCTAAGGTTTAGCTTGTCTTTCCCACTGGCGCACCGCTCAAAAATCTGGAGCAGTTTGTCGAGCTGCTTCTGGTTGAGCGCAGCTTGGAGGGCAATCTCTGCAAACTCAAAGTCAGTGTGGGATTTAAATGGTGTCCACGGTGCCTCTGAGCTGGCGTCGGGAGCAGGTGGGATGTCCGCAGGTTTGGGCCCCCAAAATTGCTCAAATGTGCTCGACTTTGGCTTTCAACCACTTTTTGGGTGATATTCAGTTTGCATAGTGTCATGATTTGGTTCTTCTGCTGACGCAATGGGGCTATGGGGCTTGGAAGATGGGGTATCGGTATGAATTAATGTTGGAAGGCCTGTATGTAGATGATAAGCTTATTGGAGGTGTAATCCACAGTAGCACTCAGTGACACACCCTTGGTTGGTTTCCTGGATCTTGACTGTTGTTGAATCTCTGGTTTCTCCCATGGTTTCAAAGGTTTCTACTTCTTGGAGGCAATACAAGCTGAATGAACAGAATAATCTTATCAAAGGGGATCTGAGGAAAGAACCCGTGAGGAAAAGGCTCACCTGCTTGTTCGAGTTCTTGCTCATTGAGCTTGGCCTCATACTTTGAGTCTTGTTCCCGCTGGGCAGCCTTTTGAGAGCAAGCCTTTTGGTGGTTGGAAAGACCGCAAGAATGGAAGAGTTCCCCACAACTGGGGCATTGGACTTGGGATGAAATCCCCGTTACTTGCAACTTGGGTGACATTATACAGATAGATCAAGAGCAAGAAGAATATATACAACTGAAGAAATAGATATGGGTGAGTGAGAGGAGAACGAGAGCGCAGCGTCGTCGTTTGCAAGTCGTTTGCAAACGACAACGCTGCGCTCTATGTGGGACGGGCCGTAACGGGTATCACAACAAATCCTTGTTATTTGTCACAAACTGAACCCGTGGCAACGGCATTGGGACAGCCGTTGTCACGGAAAACCGGTAGAATGGGTTTATTAAAAGTCCAACACAGTCTTTCAACTCATTGCTTGATTCTGGCTGTACTCATTACATCATACACAATCACTCTTTTTTTAAGATTTATTATGATTTGTCTGTCTCTAGTGGGACAGCCAATGATGGTTCTCTTCAGGCCTTTTGGCTCTGGCAATGTGATGTTTTGGGCACCTTGTAGATCTTGACATGTTACCTGTACACTCAAGGGCTGTGTTTATGCACCTGGTGCTCTAATCAACTTGTTATTGGTTGGGCCTGTGGTATAATGTGGCATGACACAATCTCTTTTATCCTGGGCAAGGTGCTTGTTTAACAACTTTGGTTTCCATCTGATCACCATTGTCTGCCTAGATTCTGTTACTGCTACTGTTCTCAAGTGTCTGGTATTTCTGCATCTTCGGTTTGTTCAATTGTCTCTGTATACTTCTGGTTCATGTGCTGCATTACCTGTGGCCACTGTGTCAGTCTCTATGCTACATGCTAATACTTTGCCTTCCTTGTGTTGAATTGACCTTAATTTGGACACATTAACATGGAAGCTGTTAGGCAATATTGCTGAAGAACTACACTCATGGAGTCTTGTTTATCGGCTCTATTGTGTGCAATCATTAAATTGCATGCATCATTTTACAAAAAGAGCCCTTAATTTTGAGTTTTCTTGAGACATTGCATACTGTACATACTCTGGCTACAAAACACTATATTTAGATTTCCATAGATCAAACAATGACAGAACATTTGTATAGTGTCTTCTATCAACCAATGTAAATACCAACTATAAAAATGTTTCATCTATTGCATTGTGCTACCCATTTATTCAGTGTGTCTTCTGAACATTTTGTACTAGGATGCTCAGGTCCTAATGTATTTCTCCAGAGCACTATAACTTCCTTCAAGAGGTGTATTGCTTCTGTGTTACATGATTGTGACTTAAGAGTGTACGCTAGGTTATTCAAAATGGTCAAAGTGTCTGGATGTTCAAATCCAAGAATCTTCTTTGTTGTTTCAAAGACCTGGACCTGCAGCTCTTCTGCCTTCTGCAAGTGTTCCTGATTTTTATATATTTTTGCCAGATTATTCATGCTTTTCAAGGTGTTTGGACTGTCTAATCCAAGGATCTTCTTTCTTGTTTCAAAGACCTGGACATGCAACTCTTCTGCCTTCTGCAAGTGTCCCTGATCTAGAAATGTTGATGCCAGATTACTCATGCTTATCAAAGTGTCTGGATGTTCTAATCCCAGGACCTTCTTGTATGCTTCAAAGACCTGGATATACAGCTCTTCTGCCTTCCTCAAGTGTCCCTGATGTTTGTATATTATGGCCAGATTATTCATGTTTTTCAAAGTCTCTGGATGTTCTAATCCAAACACCTTCTTTGTTGTTTCAAAGACTTGGACCTGCAGCTGCTCTGCCTTATTCAAGTGTCCTTGTTTCCAGTATGTCATTGCCAGAGAATTTATGCTTTGCAAAGTATCTGGATGCTCCAATCCAAAGGCCTTCTTTCTTGTTTCAGAGACTTGGACCTGCAGCTGCTCTGCCTTATTCAAGTGTCCTTGTCTCCAGTATGTCATTGCCAGAGAACTTATGCTTTGCAAAGTATCTGGATGCTCCAATCCAAAGGCCTTCTTTCTTGTTTCAAAGACCTGGACCTGCAGCTCTTCTGCCTTCTGCAAGTGGCCCTGACTCCTGTATGTTGATGATAGAGCATCCATGCTTATCAAAGTGTGCAGATGTTCCAATCCAAGGATTTTCTTCCTTGTTTCAAAGACTTGGACCTGCAGCTGCTCTGCCTTCTGAAAGTGTCCCTGATTCAAGTATATTGATGCTAGAAAACCTAGGCTTGTCAAAGTGTTTTGATGTTCCAATCCAAAGATTTTCTTCCTTGTTTCAAAGACTTGGACCTGCAGCTGCTCTGCCTGCTGCAAGTGTCCCTGGTCTCTGAATGCTTCTGCCAGATCAGCCATGCTTGTCAAAGTGTCTACATGTTCCAATCCAAAGACCTTCTTTCTGGCTTCAAAGACTTGTATTCGCAGCTTTTCTGCCTTTTGCAAGTGTCTCTGATTCAAGTATATTGATGCTAGAAAACCTAGGCTGGTCAAAGTGCTTTGATGTTCCAATCCAAAGATTTTCTTCCTTGTTTCAAATACTTGGACATGCAACTGCTCTGCCTTCTGAAAGTGTCCCTGGTTTCTGATTGCTTCTGCCAGATGAGCCATGATTCTCAAAGTGATTAGATGTTCTAATCCAAAAACCTTCTTTCTTGTTTCAAAAACCTGGAATAGCAGCTCCTCTGCCTTCAGATAGTGTCCCTGACTTGAGTATGTTGATGCTAAAAATTCCATGCTTCTCAAAGTGTATGGAAACTCCAATCCAAAGACCTTCTTTGCTGTTTCAGTAACCTGGACCTGCAGCTCTTCTGCCTTCTGCAAGTGTCCCTGACTCAAATATGTTAATGCTAGAGAACCTATGCTTGCCAAAGTGGCTTGATGTTCCACTCCAAGAATATTCTTTCTTGTTTTGTAGACCTGGATCTGGAGCTTTTCTGCCTTCTGCAAGCATCCCTTGTCTCTGAATGCTACTGCCAGATCAGCCATACTTCTCAAAGTGAATGGATGTTCTAATCCAAGAGTTTTCTTCCTTGTTTCAAAAACCTGGAAGTGCAGCTCCTCTGCCTTCTGAAAGTGACCCTGACTCAAGTATGTTGTTGCTAGAGATGCCATGCTTGCTAAAGTGTATGGATGCTCTAATCCAATGATCTTCTTTATTGTTTCAAAGACCTGGACAAGCAGCTCTTCTGCCTTCTGCAGGTGTCCCTGCTGCTGGTATGTTTCTGCTAGAAAACCCATGCTTGCCAAAGTGGCTGGATGTTCCAATCCAAGGACCTTCTTTCTTGCTTCAACAACCTGGAAATCCAGCTCCTCTGCCTTCTGAAAGTGACCAAAATATGAATATATTGATGCCATACTAGTCATGCAATACAAAGTGGTTGGATCTTCCAATCCAAGAACCCTCTTTGTTGTTTCAAGAACCTGGACCTGCAGCTTCTCTGCCTTCTGCAAGTGTCCCTGTCTTCTGTATGTATCTGCCAGATAAGCCATGCTTCTCAAAGTTTTCTCGTTTTCTAATCCAAATGTCTCTTTTCTTTTGCAAACTAGTTCAAGCTCTAGTGCTTCTGCCATCTTCCAATCTCCACTCTCACCAAACACTATGCTGAATTTTTCATATTGATCATCTCTAAATGTCTGTTCCAGGCCAATCTGAGTCCCATACTGGTGAATGGCTTTGACATGTGGCACCAACTGTTGCCTTTGTGCATAATGTTCTGTGTTGTTCCCAAAAGAAATTGCATATGACAAGAATGTTCTTCCCATCTGGCAACTCTGCTGCTTTTCTGACTTTGACATTCTGTCTTGACTCCAACAATGCACCAGTGGATGCATGGAAAAAACACTAGAAGAGAGGTCTCTCTTGATCAAAGAAAATGAAAGCAACACTTGGAGTCCTTGATTGAAGAAAAGTTCATCCCAGTAGCCATCATCATCAACAGGCAGCAGGCTGTAGTCAAAAGATGTAATTGCAAGTGGGAGGCCTAATTTTATTTCTTCCTCTACATCTTGCAGTCTAGACTGCTCAGCAGCATGTTTGAATATATCTTTTGATATATTATCATAGTGATAAAAGGCACAGGTTTGCAGAATCAAGATAGCAGTCTGAGCTGCTTTGGCAAGATGAGGATTAGGCCTGGTGGCTCTGGCTTCAATTTCACCATAGGATAATTCAAAAGTTCCATACACTGTCCTGTCATACTGGGATGCACCTCTGAACAATGAGTTTGACATAAGTCTCTGGCGTTGCTTGGAAAGATGTTCAAGGTATTTATGAACATCACATAGTCCAGAATGAATAGCAGCACCAGCCTGGTCTATTGCCAGAGGAAGGCAACACAGTTCAGATACAATCTTCTCAGCAAGCTCTGGCTGATCCTTAACTAGAGACACTAGACAACTAGATTTCTGGAGCAGTATAACAGCATCCTCTTTGGCCATTTCAGGCAGGCTCAGTGAGTTCTCAGCTGATGTTATCCTCTGCAGAGCAAGATTCCGACTAGTGATCAGAATGTTACCCTTGGACCCTGGTGGAAGAAACTTCTCAACCACCTCAGGACCACCATCAGCATTGTCAAATACAAGGAGCCACTCATCCTGTAGAGCAGCTATTTGCTGGAGAGTAAACAGTGTATCTGCATTACCAGATATACCCTTGAGGCTCAAGGCAATGGTGTCAGTAGAGGAGGCATCAATCCAGAAGACTTTAGAAATGCTGAGGATCAAATCAGAGTGCTGTGGTCACAAGAAAATCACAGACTCACAGTTCAGACATTTCCTCTGCAAATTTGAGACAGATTTGGGTCTTGCCAATGCCCCCCATTCCATACAAAAGGAACATCTGCCTTTTCTTGTCAACATGGGGTGCAAAGTGACACTTCAACTGTTCAAGTATCTCCCTGCGACCTGTGAAGAGGGTACTTGAATTTGGTTTCTGTGATACGAGATTGCAAGGATTTTGTCCCATCTACATCCAGTTAGCATGAAGCTGACATGTTACTAGGAAACAGAGAACAAAAGCAACTCACCAACACAGTGTTGGCTACGGTGAATGTTGAGTTGATGACCATCACATTCTGGCTTCCTGCAAAGGGCCCCAGATTTACTGGCCCAAATGCATGTGGTGCATGCTGGTGAACATTAATCATGATTTGAAAGGGGCATAATGTATCAAACACATACCAACGAGGCAGCCTGCTCACATGCCATTACAAACTCAGCACCTGAAACAACCACAGAGTCTGTCAAGGGACTAGACATGGCTGCCAGTGGGGCTAGTTCAACTGCTCTGGGAGCTGCCTCTGGACTGAATCCGTCCACAATCATAGGAGCTGCCTCTGGACTAAATTCGTCCACAATCATAGGCATGGTCTAGGTTTTCAACAATGTGAATTGTGAGAACCACTTTTTTTATAGTACGAAATGGTGTATACACTCACAGACGGTCCTTCCGCTACGTTCGCGAACGTTTCGGCCGCCCCGAATCCCCGAGTAACAACCGCACCAGTGTTATCATCCACGATCATGAGTGATTCCATATGTCCTGATTGCAAAGGATCAACCTAATCAACACAAGTTTATAGGTCAGTCAACGGTAAAAGTCATTGGATCAATCACACAGAAACACTCACGGATTTATCGATAACAGCGGAGCTCATTCTTGGATTGGGATAAGCAAGATCTATGCTGAGGCTCGCAGCAACCTCAGATGACGGTTTCGGTGAGAAAAAGCGCCGCATTCTGGTTGTGAGAAGGGCAGCCTTCTCTTTTCCTTTCTTGAGAAAAGCCTTGACACGGTGGAAAGTCGACATAGCGGTGTAATGTGATTTGAGCAACGGAGTCAGGAGGAGACAGGTGGGGGCGGCAGTATGCATGCAGGCCGGATTTGGGTTGCGTTTAGAGTTGCGTTGACTGATCCCGGTCGGTTCACCCAATACCGCTATGACTCCTCTGTACTCACAAACCACACATTCTCAATTACTTGCTGGGGCAGTATGGTCGGATCTGTGTCTGTCACTCATGATCCATCGACACGATGGGTATTCCCTTCCGTTTTTCTTTCTCCGAATAAACTCACTCCAGCCATCTACTTCAACCCTCCACCTCGTTCGCATTACCGAAGGTTCCGCAGGGACATTATCCGCAAACTCAACCAACAAGCCTTCCAGCGCTCCTCGCCTTTGACTTCGGTTTCTTCATCGGGGCACTTGGGGATCCACCGACATATTGGGTCCTTCGTCAAACGAGCCGACTTAACCATGGTGAGCACCGTCGCCGTCTAGATAGTGCAGCATCACACCCCAGGAAGATGACGCAGCGTGGACGATTTGTCCGCAGGTTCAATCTCTGCAAGCGCGTGGTAATGGTGTCGAATCGTCGCGCACGCGAATGAAGGTGATGGTCAGGAAAACCAACATACTGCATCTAGAGCAGCTTTGAGACCCCTATCATCTCTATTTGCCTGCTGCTTTCCACGCCTCGCGCTAAATCCGAGCCCCACCAGACTCACCCTAGCATTCCGAGGCCGGCGAAACTCGAGCACAGTACGCAATCGCGTCGCACCGTAGTGGCAAGAGGGAATCAAGCTATGCTTCATTTGCGGACACGGAAGGAGGATGACACTGCCGGTATCGACCCATGGGTCCCAAAGTGCATCGTTGGGAAAACGTGACAACTCCTGCAACGGTGCGTTGGTATAACTGTGGATCGCTTGGTTGCGTGCATACTTAATGCGGAAGCAGAGGAAGAGAACAACATTAAGCTCGAAGCGGGACCCCCACTTTGAATCTGCGTGATGTGATGTTCATGACGCCAAATCTCCCTTCCCATCTTCGCTTTGTGCTTCATCCACGCCCGATGCGCCAAAATCGCTCCAATACCAGGCGTGGCGAAATACATCACCAAGTCCTCCCGGACCGGCCGACCTCGACCCCGATGGCGCCTTTGCGAACATGTCAGAAGTAGTGCTATTCGTGGGCTGCAATGCAGGTATATGAATACGAAGCCGACGCTTGAGAAAGTGGGATGGCGCCAAAGCAAAAGCGATTGCCAGTGTAACCAGAAAAGGGCTCAGGAAGCCCATTCGAATGAGCGTCTCGCTCGGTGCCCATCTTAAACTTCTCGAGTTCACTCAAACGGCAGGTGATCAAGACACAAAATCCATTGAAGGCGAGCTGCTGTTCGCGGCACAAGATGAAGATGGTTGGCGAGGTTCAGACAGTCGGTCAAACGGGACAGAGTCGAATTAGGACACATCTTTTCAATAATTGCATATTATATCAAACTACAAGCGAAGAACCTAGGCAATCTGTTATAAACGACGTTAGCAACAACAGTCAACGAAGCTGATAGAGATGAGAAAATTCAGAGAAGCTGTGATTTTCATGCTCCTCTCCTTTATTCGAGTCTCCGAGTCGTCATGTCTACCCCAGAGCGGTGTAAACACGCACGACTCCCACCGAAGTAGGAGCGACCCTAGGAAGCCGACAAGGAAGGGTTGTTCAAAGATTGGATGAACTTGTTTTCGTCCTTGTGGGAATGTATGAAGAGTGTGCTTGGAATGTGCGACCAATTTAACAACTCGCGCCTCCCTCGCGCGTCGTCGCACTCCGTGACCGTCCCGAAGGATCCGGTTGCCGCATACACAGAACTTATGTGCGTAATGCCGGCCAACCTGCAAGCCAAGTGTGACCCAAAGAAGCCAGAACCAACCAAAGCAAGTTGAACTCAACCTCAATCGACGACTAGCTGACCCCATCTCAAATTGAGTGCCGCCGAATATGATGAATGTAAGACTTGACGCCAACAACTACCACAATCACTTGCAACCTTACCTGTCCCGCTCGCACTCGGTCCCCCACCCTCAGCGCTCGAGAGGCTGCTCATCCTTTCGACGCCAATGAGAACGCCTTGGGACATTCGGTATCAAGTCCCAATGACTCACTTCCATCTGACCTGCATTCGACTCTGGACCTCGACTTACACCGGTACCCAGACCCGTCGCACCCCGCCTTTGAATCGCGAGAATCCCGCCTCTTCACGCTTCATCGACCGCCCATGGCAATAACTTCATACGTCCGAATCACGCTTCGCCCTCGCGTTTGATTGCCTAACCCTTCCACCCACCAACCACCGCTTCACCCTCTCCTCCGACGGCGGCACCGCAAGGTTGTCGCCTAGTGCTATTATGAGGCCGCCGCCCGTGCTTAAATACACCTGCGTGTCTTTCCTCGGCCTGAGGAGGAGGGCGGGAGGGTTGGCAAAGGCGAAGACGCAGGGAAATGCAATGGCAGATGCTGCCTTGGAATTTGGCTGGCCATGATCAAGAGATGAAGACCTCAATGAAATTGATCAGCCGAACCACGTGAATTCAATTAGACTTGTCCAGCACGAGGCCCTGCTTGTCAAAGTCAGGATTCATTCATGTGAAGCACTCTTTGGTTTCATTCCTTTCTCATCGTCGAGTCGAGTGCGGCGTGACGAGGTCCCAGAAAATTCGCTTTCAATGTAATGTATTCTGGAATGGATATCGTCTTGATACAAAGACACTGGATACATCTATCAACACGCAATGTTCCACGCACAGGTCGGCACCAAGGCGCGAGCGATGGGATAGGGCAAGATACATGCATATACATACTACTACGAATACCATGATTACACTCATCACCCACCATCATCGTGCAGACCCCCGTGCTCGGCAACACCCAACCAACCCGTATCAGCGGCACGCATCTCAATTCGCGACCTCACTCAGTACAACTTGAACCGCGACATTGAATGCAGTGCTTCAAACCTATCCCACTACGACTTAATTAGAGACACCCATAGACATCGACGTCAACTCCTGTCGCCCCCACCTCCCGGGGCCTCTTCCATCTCGTCCGACGCCCCACCACCCCCATCTGGCTCGTCCGACGCCCCGCCACTAATACTCGTGCCCGACATCCCGTGTCACCCTGGAGAACTTGACCACCGCCCCCATTTTAGCGTTGGATGGCTTGTCGCCCACCACCCTCCAAGTCTGGGTTGTACGTTTCTACATTTTGTTCCACTGGCTCCTTGCTGACAAACATTCTCAGCTTCTTTCTTTGGCTCTTACTTCCATGGCTGAAATTCCTGCTCTGTACACGCTACATCTGATTGTTCTACGGCGTGTGAAGGTTGTATTCCTTCGTTCTTCTGTCGAAGCTATGGCGTGGACGATGGTTCATGTTCCCGTCATGTATGTGACATCTCTTGTATTTCGTCTTAAGCTCGGGCGCATGGTTACCATTGTGAAAAAAAAGCGAAAGCTCGATAGTATTGTCAACCCAGCACATCCAGTTTGTTTGACATGCTATCGTGCACGCGTCCTTGTAAAGATCGTCATAATAGTTTGGTGGCATCATCGTCACAATCAAATACATTTGCTATCGTATTTTCCGTAAATTACAAATTAAGCAACAAAGAGCATGAAGCTGAAGATGAGTTACCGAAGCAAAGATTGCTCTCTGGTTATACTCGAGAAATACGTTGGAAATAGGCAACTCCTAAATGTCCAGGATATGTTGCCAAGGATAAGAAAAGGATACGAAACTGTCTGCTGAGAAGCCAGATATCATTATCACTAATGTTATTTTGTTGACGCGAGATAGATTGTTCCTCGTGAATACGGGCTCAAAAGAAGTATCAAGCAAAGAAGCTCACCTAAATTTATATTCACCTGACAACCTGTGCAACAGCGGTCGCCGCATTTCCATATGACGTTTCGAGACATACTCGTAGCCGAAAAAAGTAAGCACGATTACGTAATCTGATCGCATTTTTGGCTGCGTTCGCTCACAACGCAATGCTTCATTCTCGAAGACCGCATAAGCTGAGATGTTGAGGTTTGAAGAGAGTATGTGTGTACTGCCAAGGAATACCCCTGAAAATTTTTGAGCTGAAATAATGATTAGAAATCTGATTAAAGCCAAATCTTCATATGTTGCCACTTTTGAGAGCTTGCAAAATGTTTCTGTCAATCAATTTCGTTCAAGGGTCCAAATGTAATATATAAATCGTAGAAGAGCTAGGTAACATACCAAAGAGTGCCAGAGTAAATTATCAAGGCAAGATAAGTGCTCCTGTATTAGTTGTAATGTAAATCAGCAGCTCAAATGTGATCAAAAGTGTCTAACCATCAGTATTTCAATGGCTTTAGAGCCATAAATCGTGGCCAAAAGACCATAAACTACTACCAGTAGTTGTTTGAAGTACCCTCAACAGAAATATGACGTAAGTTTTCACAAAATATTGTCAGAGAGTTGTTCTCAATCCAAAAATAATATTTCTCAATTGTCAATGAACCAACAGCTGATTTTGCATGGCCTGGATTTCAATAATGTGTCCCTGTTGTGCCCCAGTACTTTGCACCTACACTTTTAGGCGTGTTGTAAAGTTTTCCTACAATTTACACATCTAACTTGGAACCTCAAAAAGGTTTTATTGATTGAAACATTTCACAAGCTCTCAAAAGTGCCAACACATGAAGATTTGGCCTTAATCATACTTCTAATCATTATTTCAACTCAAAATTTTGCAGGGGTATTTCTTGGCAGTACACACATACTCTCTTCAAATTTCAACATCTCAGCTTATGCGGTCTTCGAGAATGAAGCATTGCGTTGTGAGCGAACGCAGCCAAAAATGCGATCAGATTACATAATCGTGCTTACTTTTTTCGGCTACGAGTATGTACGCAATGGCAAGCAAACACTCGCTGTCTCCTGGTGATGCCTCGGTTTTTTTCTCTCCAGGTTTCGATGGGTCGGCTCGGGACGTGTGGGTAGAATCGACTTGTGTGAAATCTATGAACAGGTCGGTAAAGGTAGATCTGCAGGATATGGACTGAAGAAGCGGCATACCCTGACATTCACCGTTCAAAGCACTCGCATTGCGGTTATTGACACCATTCTGCGTATGGCCGAGCATTGTCAAAAATGAAGGTTTGGTAGCGGCCGACATCACGGTCGTCTTTGGGTGCAGGAGGCGAACGTCGGGAAGCCGCTAACTGTGTTACGATTCTCGTGAGATCAACTTAAAGTTGCCTCTAGAGCAATTTTTGCAGAAGTGTTTACTGCCCGTGTTCACCAGTCTCTCTCGGCATGCCGGTGGTACTTGAGCTTGGTCCGACAGCGAGCCTCTTGTTAGCGAGGCAAGCCTCCAAGATGCAACGAACGACATTGAGTGTGCCGCCCTGACCGCGCGGCTCCCGCTCACTTCCCCTGACGCCAATGTTGACGACGACCTGGAGAGCAAGGGAGAACCGATAAGCAGCGTATGTATCGAATGTATGTGGTTCAAAGCGAGAGTTGGATGGAGTTGATCCATAGATGTTCTCAGATGGAGTCATAAGCCTCTCCGAATCACGGTCCATGCTCAATACCTTGCGAGTCCTGGGTAAAGTTGGCGTGAGATCGGCGAGGATGCGTAAGCGACTTGAACAGTGGCAAAGGCGAGGAGGGGTCCGGCACTTTGAAATCAGATAAATTAGCAAAAAATAAATGAATAAACTAGGAGAAGAAATACTTACCTCGGCGGTGGTGGTAGAGCTGAGACGTTATGCACAGAATTGAGGCCAGCTGTGATCAAGTGCAAGTATCCTACCAACCCCTCATAGGCAACTTGGGCAGTGCCCGTCCACAGGATCCAGCAATTGTAATTGACTGACCGTACCTCGCCGACCTGCCGACCGCTCTGACCTGCCATTGGCAATGTGGTCAGTTCCAGTGCACTGATCCGTGGGCCAGCGGTGATTGGCTGCCCCGGTGTTGTAACGAGGCATCCAGGAGCCTCATAGTTGTGATCTTGCCCCAGGTACGACACAAACGGGCATGAGTAGGTCAATTTCCTCGTCAGATCCTACGCCCAGGAAGACGGTGGTCTTCCCCGTTCGACTGGGACAAGCCACGGGGTCGGACCGGCGTCAGTCCACACTTGGCCGTGATCATGGTAGTGGTCAACAGGAACAAACACAAAAGTTTAATAAAGACGGTCTCTTTGAAAGATTGGGATTCTTCACGACACTTTGCCCCCCTTCCATCCGCCTACGTGAGCGAGGACGGGTCTTCCTTTTATCGACATCGGAGACTGTATTCCAAGCTTCGCTTTCGCTACACAGCTGCACGCTGTTTGTTGAAATTCTTAAGGCAAGAAGTCAATGAGATCAATATGGCGTGATCTCTTAAAAAATTCACTGAATACCATAAGGGCCTGTTGGATACAAAATACGGCGTTTTGATGTCGCATTCTTGTCCATATTTAGTACCCCGTATTTTGATCACATGTTTTCGAATGCGCGTTAACGCGGTTTTGTTGATCTCAGTCCCTCGTTTATTCTGACTGCTCCGCGTTTGTTGCCTGCGGCCCCTGTCCTTATTGCTCTCACAATATCTACCTTATCCTACAAGGGCCCCCAAGTCTGATAATGCACAGTGGACCTCCGAGGATGAGACAACTTTGCTTGGTTATCTCAAGCAACATATTGCTGAGGGTGGTGATAATGCTACCTTCAAGAAAACAACCTTTCACGAGGCTGCCCTAGAGGTAGAGAAGATACGGACCAAGGGTGGAAAGAAAGTGGGGGCATTGTGTCAAAACAAGTGGAATGCCATACATCAAGTCTGTTTTTTGCCATTGCTGTAATGCTGACTTAATTCAAAGCTGTGTTGAACCTTCCGCGCTATTCAGGCCATTCAGTCTATGTCAGGCTAGACCTGGAGCGATACAAGGGGCGCTGACATCAGTCCCGAGATGGAGCCTGAATGGGAGAAGTTCATCATGCTCCACAAGGACGCAAAGCCTTTCAAGAATCAAGGCTGGATCCATTTGAAGGTCATGACCAAAATCATGCCTACAACCCTTTGTGGTACCCACATTTTCTGCCCAACGCAAGGTATCTCTGGCCTTGATGCTTCAGCTACAATTGGTCCTGCTGCAAGTGACTCGGACTCTGAGGACGCACAGGCAGATAAGGATGACGGTGAATCCGTTGAACAAGAGACTGATGTTGAGGTAGGTCTATAGTCTGGTTGTAATATCTAATTCTCACTCTTTCTCTAGGTTTCCGTTGTTGGTCCTCATTGTAACGCTGAGGTGAAGGTAGGTCTATTGTCCAACATTTAATATGTTGACAGTCTCAGCCGATTTTATAGTTTTCTGTCAACACTCCTGCTCGTCATGTAGGAAAGCATGAATGTGCTTCTTTGCCAACTCCGTCAATCCAATCATCAAAGAAGAGGGAAACTGCTTCTTCACATGCCATTGACGGCCTTACCCAGTCCATCTCTGTATTTGGTTGTGACCTCTGCACTGTCCTTGCCATGGATCCAAAGCTTCGTACTCCACATCGAAGAAAAGAGGCCATTACACGTGCTCAAACTGAAGACTGGCTTCCGATTTGAGCACAGCTGACCTTTTGTCAGGGTTCTTGAGAAAGATATCCAGGCTGTCGACGCCTATCTTGCTCTTAATCCTGAGAGGGAGGATTTTTATTGTTTGTGGATTGAGGATACAGTAGCAAACAACTGATTTTTCTTTCTTTCTATTCAGACTCGACTGCATACCCTATCACCCCTGTACTGTTTTATTTCTGTCGGTTTTAATTAGTAACATATACCCTTACTATGATATACTTTTCTTAGATCCTTTTCATGCTACTCACCTATACTTGTGGCTTTTACACTTGCGGCTCATTGGCAACATTTGATTGTTGCTGCAATAATTATTAATTTATAGTACAATCGGTGGTATTCGGGTGCAAAATTCTCCTCCAGGACTTCAGGATGATTGTGTAAATACTGCTGGTAGCTATCCCACATTTGTGAAGCTATCTGGTCCCAAAGAGTACTGGCACGCTCTCTCTCATCCCTTTCAATTGCGCCACGGCCCGCTTCACCAAATTCGGTGGGATCAAAGGGATCAGATGAAATATCAAGGTTGTTGAGAATATCAAAGTAGTGTTGGAGATCTGTGCTGTCATGATCCATGATGAAGTTGTGGACTGCTGACAGGCCTGGCGGTATTTTGGCTTGAACATCCATATTGTATTGGGCTGGGCGGTTCAAAATATCCCACCGTTCTTTCAGGACACCAAAGATACATTCAATAACATTGCGAGCTTGAGCATGTCTTAAGTTGAACAGTTCCTCCTTGTTGACTGGGCTGATTTTTAAAAAAGAGGTCTGAATTATAATTGAACTTGCTATCAAGTTGATTGACTTACCGCCTGCCAGCCCGCCCCCATTCTGCCAGGTGATACCAAACACCACGGTAAGGGACAAGGAGAGTATCACAAAGTGCAAATCCAGCATTGGCAAGATAGCATTTGCCTGCAGGGATCATGAAATCCATCAGCCGCAAATGCGTGAACATAGTTGCATCTGCCGCGGATCCTTCAAATCCACTGATGAAATATAGGAAACAGAAAGTGAATGAGCAAACTGCTAGACAGTTCTGTGTTACACCGCCTTTACAATCACGGGAAGCATGTCGATCTGCGATCTGCAGCTGAAGTAAAACAGTTGATATGGGTTCCATCAAGTGCACCTAAAATATGCTGGAGAAATGGAAAAAGCTTGGGATTGTTTCTGATGGGATGGGTGCACCAATGTCTGGGAGCTTCACATAGTGGTTGTAGAAGGTACCAGATGAAACAGCATCCAGAACTCGTCGAAAATACCTTGATTTTGATAAGAATAATAGACTTGAAGAGCAAGTGTGAAACTTACTTGGATATAGTCTCATTTGACCGTTGAAACCTCTCGCCAACATGCCGTATAGACAAACCAGTGAGGCAGGTGTAAAGGAAAATTGCAACCTGTTCCTCAACGGTTACACCATGCCTTGAAGTATGGAGGCCTGCCATGAGTTGAAGTGTGGCAACAAGTGCCAAAAATACATGTAAATGCATTCTGAGTTTTGTGAATATTTGGTCAGGATGGCCATGTATTAACTCATTGACCCATGCCTGCCCAGTGAGAACTGACATGTGGTAAGGCTGTTTCCAGTAGTTTGGTTCCTGGTAGAGGGAGAAAAGTTGTTGTTGCCACTAACACCTTCTGGTGCAGTGAATTCCGCTCGTTTGGCATGGACAGAGGCAACAGAGGGGATCCTTATTGCTTGTTGATTGCGCACAATCCATTTCTCCGGGTAAAGCGGAGCGGGCCTTGGCAAGCACATGATCATTCATCAAAATACGGGGTACTAAATATGGACAAGAATGCAACATCAAAATGCCGTATTTTGTATCCAAACAGGCCCTAAGAGTTTCTTAAGATGCCCGTGGTATAAGAACTTCTTATGACTTTTGCTCTGAGTTTCTTATCCGAGCAATGCTCTTAAGAATGTCGTATGTACTGCATGTTAAGGTTTCAGTGATGGATGAATATGTGCATTCTCGCACAACTCCCACTCCCAACTCTCCAACAAATCTGCCATGTCCGACGCTACCTACTACTATGATGATGAAAGTTCTGATACAGAACAGAGAGAGCAAAAACGCCAGCCTTCGGAACCTGGTTCAAGAGAACTTGCAAGGGAATCATCCACACCTCCTCGACCAAGTGCCATTGACGCGGGCAGGCAAATCTCGAAGTTTGTACAAGCAATTCTTGAGGACCATTGAACGACAGTCTGACCACTTAAATCCACTAGGCTGTACGGAAAGGGGGCTCCGCTCGGCAAAACACAAAAACCCCAAGGACCGTCCACACAAGGGTGGGACGCGGAACGACCGGCAAGTGACGTCAAACGGGTAGCAAGGCAGGCAGACAAGGCTGTTGAGGTGGAGGAATTCAAAACCCCTGCGCACAAGGAGCTGATCCAGGAGTACAATTGACTTTGCTCAGCGTTCAAAGAGGGAGAAGAGGAGCGGAAACTACCCTCCCTAAGAAATCAAGAACTTGAAGCTAAACACCGGCGTGCACTCAAGGGAGGAGAGGAGCGGGAAGAGCTTGAGCAGAGGAATGGCAAGCTTGAAGACAAGTGCCGACGCGTGCTGAAGAGGTTGGGATTGACCAGTTGGTATATATATCTGGTCGGGAAACAGTTGGCGACGCAGGGTGAAGAATACAAAGAAGATATGGACCCAAACTTGATCATTTGAAAATTGTATCGGATTCTGGAAAGCAAAGGCCACTTTGCAGAGTTGTCTTCACGTTGTGTGACACTGTTTTGAAATCATGGACTCACACAACAATTGTGAACCCACACCGCGACTTTGTTGATTCCACCTTCAGCCGCGCTACGTGCCAGCTTTTCTGCCTCAAGAGTCATCTCTTCGCCCCTTCCCTCGTCCGTAACAACTCCCTTGGTACCCTAAGCGGGCAATGGCGACTCTTGATTTTGAAGGCTTTCTCTGAAATTTTGGTGCGGTGGGCTAGTCTTGCAGGGCGATGCACAGCGACTCACTACACGGTGACTGATTCAATACCAAGGTATGCTTTTCTGCTTGCCTGTTATTTCAACGCTCCTTCTTTAGGGACATGGTAAGCTGCATGCTGAGCTCAAGCCTTGCCTGTATGTCACCCCATCTATGTCCTCTATACCCATACGCGCTACTAATCTTCCAACCCCCAGCCTCCTATCTCTCGCCAGCCTGTACCTTGTTGCTGGCATCATCTAAAACCGCTTCATCTTCAACCTCTGCGGCGTCAAACAAATCCCCAAAGGCCAAAACATTCGATCAGTGGTGATGTCATTGCCGCTTTTCTTTTTTTTGTATGTCAAATCCTCTTGCATCTTGCAGCACAAACACCGTTTTTTCCATGCCAACTCTGCGCACTGCTGCCTGGCTTGCTGGCTCTATCCTTGCTTTACTATGGGCCATTTTTGTTCACTGGCTGGGGTCAACGATATTGTGATTCAACTGGTGGCAGGAATCATTTATGGTATGCTCCTACTCATGTTGTTCTCCAAGCTGTGGTACTGACTTTCTTCTTGTAGGTCTTTCGAGGCTCCCTTCAACGTTTAGCTTTCTCAAGCATGAATTGTTTGCAAAGCTCCGCCTGTTATCTGCCTCATCCCAGTCAATAGCAGCAGGAGAAGGGTGCAGGGAACAATATCGCGGAATGCGCGTCAATGTAATCGGGTGTGCGGCTCGAGTAACATCAATTGGTGCGTGCTCAGCCCTGTTCACTTCCACTTGCCTCCTGACAATTCCTGCAGTGGTCCACAATGATGATACCGTTGCAGACATAGTCCGTTGGTTGGTTCGCTCTGAGCTTTGCCAGCTCGAACCCATTGTATATTTCCCACACCACCGCAGCGGCCCTTTGGACTACGGTGCGGTCCTATCCTCTGTTGGGATTTCAGACGGTTCAACAGTATATACCCGATGGCGCTTGCGTGGTGGCATGTCAAGGGCAGCTCAAGACCACGGTTCGTCTGCATGTTCGCTCCGTTGTAATCAAGTCCATTGACTAGCTCTAAAACCTCTAGAACCTGAGACCACTTTAGGGGATCATAGGAGTCACTCAGCAGCCCTCCAGTTTACTGGAAAAACTGGTCAATTCAATGGTTGCAAAGCAAACTGTAGGTAATTTCTATCTCATCGTTGGACCACGTCACTAACGAGACTTTTTAGACTTCATACAAGTTAACCCGGGGGAATACATTTGCACTGTCTGCCCATTCTCGCAACGTTTCAAAGGCAAACATAGAAAGCGACATGAGGAATCAGCCTCGCATTTGCGGACCATCCGACAGCATGAGAAAGCCGCCAATGAAACCCAGAACACGCCACAACCTTCTGCAGCTGGTCCATCTCGAGGACCACATCTCCGGTCTCAAGATATTTGAGGACCACTTAGCCAGTTACTTGATGAAATTTGGTCGGCCCCCCCTGACCAATGGGACGGACCGTGGGTTGATCCTGAGACAGGGACAGCCTCAGGAATCAATTGGGAAGCTGCTAGCATGGACACGCAGATGCAGCCATCACTGGATGCCCAGATCATGAGGGAAATGGCAGAGAAGACCAGGCAGTACCTCCTCGACCCCAAAGGCATTGACGACGACTCAGACAGTGGTGTTGACGAGCGCTCTGGCTCGGAGTCCGGGGACAGTGGTCTTGGGTATTTCCCTGGAGGTGGCAATCGCGCACAAGGGCGTTCAAAACGCAAGGTCACAGATAGCTCAGAGTCACTGTTTTCCCTTGGCCTGATTGCGAGGTACAAGTAGTGACCTGTCGCTCTGGAAAACTCTGATCAACCTTTCCTTCAGACATGTGTCTTAGACATCCTTTGCCACATTCCTTGCTCGGCTTTCTTGAGAAAACAGAATGAGACAATTCATTGGGCCATGTTGGCTCTCGGCTTATCCAACCTCCCTTCCAATCGCATCATGGACAACATTGATTGTGCTCTGCAGGATCTTTGCGGCATAGAAAGTCTCCGATATAAAGGAGCTCTGGGTCATATTTATTATACCAATGATCTGGCTGGCCTCCTTGCACAGGAAATGGCAAACCCAAACATCCGAAAACACCTGCATTTTTATCCGGAAGACGCTGGTGACCAGTTATCCAAAGCCTGGCAGGCTGAGCAATGGAAGAATGAGCTCTATTCAAGTTTAACAATGCCAATGATTCATATCCATGGTCAGGACTTCTATACTGATGAAATCTGCCTTCTGCGCAGCGGTGCCTGCATGCCTTGCCAATGGTTTCAACGTGGCGGATGTATGTTTGCGCGTGCATGGTGTGCACATCCTGCTAGCACCGGGTGGATCATCAATACCTCGCAGGAGCATGAAATTGCTGCTGCTGACCTCGTTCTTGCGTGCGCGACACTTATCACCTCACATCGCCATCACCAACTGCGTGACCCTAAAGTTATTATTGGTGTGTGGTGAACCGTCTGCTGCCCAGGCTTCTTGCTCATCTTGACAATTTATAGGAGCAAAAGGTTCAACAGGCGGCCTCACTGCATGGTCCAGACCTGCCAAAAATCAGTGGTGTCTTCGCAGCAACGGGCATCGCGTTCTAGCGCTTCCATTGTGGTTGTACTGCGACGATACATCGGGAAATCAGTCCAAGAAGTGGAATAAACACAACTCTTTTCTGTTCACGCTTGCTGGACTCCCGCGTCGGCTTGTTCATCGCGAATCCAACATTCATTTTCTATCTACATCCAATCTTGCCCCCCCTCTGGAGATGTTGGACGGGATTGTCGAACAACTCGAGTAAGTTTGATTGCACTGTGACGAAGTTACACTGCTGACGGATGCTATGAACCAGAACCTGCCAGAAGAAAGGAATATGGGCATGGGATTGCAAAGCAAATGAGAGAGTTCTTCTGATACCGTCAATTCTTGCTATGCTTGGTGACAATCCTATGCAGAGCAAGTTTGCGTGCCATATTGGTTTGCGCGGTCGCAAATTTTGCCGTATGTGCCATGTCGAGGGCAACGTAGAAGGTGCAGAAGGAGACAATGGTGCTGGTGCCATAGGCAACACTGAACAGAACAGTGACGTGTCTTCAGTTGCATCGGATGCCTCCATGGCTTCTGATCAAGGTAAAGCCAAAAAGGCAAAGCGCAGTACAAAGAAGTCGGAAACCATGATGGAGATGGTGCAGCGAGTGACGAAATTTATGAAGGTGTGTGTACCAGAAGCCATCAGAATTTGGGATACCAAATTTACTGACCTTTAAACTTATAGATTGGTCCTCTTCTTTTTGGCAGAAATTGGAGACGCAAGGTGTCCTCCGTTCCCACTTCACAGAGGCGCAATGAGTTGGTGGAAATGCGACGTTTAAGCGCTTGAAGACCCTGCACGGCATCAAGGATACCTTTCAGGCCTTCTTTCTCGACCGCTTGTTTGATATCTCAACTAAATGCGGTCAATCAAAGGAGGAGAAGGAAAAGGCAATGTGTGAGGTTATCAGAAGCTTCCCCAATGAAATTACGAGTCCTGTTTGGAGGATTAGAGGTAATGTTCAGCTTCTCGTATGACTTCTTATCTAATAGCTGGGCTGGCAGATTTCGACCCACATTCAGACACCCCGGTCGAGATTCTGCATGTCATTTTGCTTGGTTTTATTGAGTACTTCTGGCGGGACGCAATTCATCGCCTCAAGCCTGAGCAGAAGGGAACTCTGATATCAAGGTTGTCCTCCTTTGATACATCTGGTCTCATCGCGCAAGTCGCACCTTTCGTTCTGTACGATCTCCTTGAGAAGGATCTTCTTGACTGTTGGAATGCTATTGGAATACTTGTGCCTCTTGTATGGCAGCCCCACATTGAAGACGTTGAAAGACATATTGTATGTCCACATTGTGATGAGCCATGGCATCAACACTTGAACTAACGCCCAATTTCCCAGAAACTCATGGAATCCGCCATTGATCTCTTTCTGGATTGCACCTGCCGTGTGACGCCCCGTTGGTTCAACAAACCGAAGTTTCATATTATCCTCCACCTTCCAAACCATGTAAAGCGCTTCGGCCCTGCTATGCTTTTTGCCATGGAGGGCTTTGAATCCTTCAATGCCATCATCAGGTCAGCCAGCATCCATAGTAATTGCCATGCCCCATCCCGAGATATTGCACATCGAATGGCAAAAGGGAATCGAGTTCGCCACCTTCTCAGTGGCGGTAAGTTTCTTATAAATTGGCTGCCACTCGTGTCCAAGAAATTGCGTGAGCAAAAAACTGGTGCACCTCGTAACCTCGCGACTTGGATGGACCACATTGAGAACCCTAGCTCTTTGAAATGGCGTGCTGTCGGGCTCAAGCCTCTGAAGCTTTTGGATATCTCTAGCTTCGGAGAACGTTTACTAGGCCTTGGACGGGATGACAAATCTGAACCCATCATCGGTGAGTGGATCCGACAATCATGTCCATTCCTGAGACTTATTCTTTTTGTCTTAGGCCTTTGTTCTGAGCGTGGGGCACCAATGGAGTGGGCTAATACCAAAGCTGCACAGGACGGCTTCTTGTTCCCTCTTGCACGGGATAGTCTTGTCTACACACCTGCGAAAACCGTGATTGCAAATGGGGATTTGTGCCGCCCCGCGTCTTGGGTCATCTATTCTTCAGTGCAAGGCACCTCCCGTGTTGGACGTGTTATTGGATTGATACAAGTCGTGGGCTCGATTGAGGAACAAAGTGCAAAATTGAACTTCCTTATCGTTGCCCCCACGATCTCAACTGAGAAGCATGATCATTACTGGATGCCTCGGCTACAATTGCATGCTCCTACTGAGTGGGAGTGTGTAGCCGTCAAGGTGTGTTGAGTCAAGACATTGTGATTATTCCCTGATTTGTTAACTGTAGTCTGTTATCTCACATTAGGATGTAAAATGCACTGTCAATGTGCAGCACAACTGCGTGGAGCATTTGTGCACACTCGCCAACTCCCGCGTTGTCTTTCAAGAGCGAGAGGCAACAGAAAACTTCCATTTAGGGGTCCGTCACATCATGCCCAATGACTTTGTCCTCAATACTGCGCAGATGCGTGACGCAAAACACATTTTACCATGCCGCCCTCCCTTCTCTCCGCTGGATCGAGAGCAGATTGTCCTCCAAGCCGCAAAATTGAAAATAGTCGAACGGAAAAAGAAGAAAGCCAAACAGGCAGCAATGGATGCTGCCGCTTCATCAGCTGGGCCGTCTGGTGCGCTATCAGCATCTTCGAGTGGTGGAAGAGTCAGTTGTCTTCAAAGAGTGCTAGTACAGAAGCCGCCCCAGGTCAGTGCATACCATAATCTTGAGCTTTAACTACTAATTGCGCAATTTATTAGCCTCAGCCCCAACCTGGTCAATCACGGTGTTCTGCTGCATTGAAAGGCCCCTCCAGCCTGCCTACAGACCCCAGCGCGCCTTATGCTTATACACATCCACCTCCTCCCCTACAAATGCCACCTATGTCAGGCTATGGGCAGCTTTTCCCACTACAACAGCCTTTCCCATGTTTTCCAATGCAGCAGCCTTTCTCAACGCAGCAGCCTTTCTTAGCGCAGCAGCCTTTCTTGACACAGCAGCCTTTCTCAACGCAGCAGCCTTCCTCTCTCCCGCCTTTCTCAGTGCAGCAGCCTTTCTCAATGCAACAGCCTTTCTCAATGCAACAGCCTTTCTCAGCGCAACAGCCTTTTTCTACACAGCAGCCTTTCCCTGCACAGCAGTCTTTCTTGCCACAGCAGGCTTTTGCACCACCCCAGCCTTTCCTGGCACACGAGCTTTTTCCAATGCAATTCCCAGCGCGTTCCCCACCGCGTGAATGAATACGGTCACGTGTCGGTGTGGTGCAAACTTTTGATCCAAACTTTTTCTTCAACCCCAACTGCTTTCTCCCACCGTCTGCTCATTGCCAGCCATGGAATCATCGCCCTCGCGTTTGCCTTCACCTTCACCTCCGACCCCTGTACGTACTCCACCACCTGCCCCAGCAGGACAGTCGCAATCCCAAGGATGGCCTCAACAGCAAGCATTCCTGAGAATGTCAATTTTTGTCAACATGCTCGCTAACAAGATGGGACTAGGCCCCTCTTACCTGGAGGAATTGATTGCCTTTCTCGACGTTCATATTCACTTTAGGTTGTTACGGAAAATGTTGACCACCCTTTGCCAAATTGCGTCTTTCATGACAGATGACATGCAGCGTGTTGAACTTTTCAAGCTGGCTTCGCACTTTCGTACTCACCAAGCCAGCCGTTTTCTTAAATGAAGGCGGGTACAATGCAATCAAGGCCACTCTTGAACGAGTAGAGAACAACATGGACCATAGTACAACCTTCATGGCAAATCAAACGGTACGTAAATTAAACTCATTGAACATTGGTTCTTTCTACTCAAAGAAACCGTAGACTGAGATCAGGAACGCCTGCCGCCTTGTCGTGTTTGACCCAGCTCGTACCGACTATACCAACCCTACTGTTTCTGGTGCTGTTCTAGTACGTGCTCATTTGATAACAATTGATTTGGACTATCAATACAGCATATAGGTACATCTGAAGAAATACTGTGCCATAAATGGCTTCAAGGATTACTTCAACGCCAACTCACCCACAGAGGCTCGCGCGGCTGCCCTCAAGACCCTGATTGGAACCAAGGCATCAACTATAAAAGGGCAGTTCAGGCTATTTGTAAGTGTTATCGTCCAAGAAGTCCTCAGATTTACAGCTGTCTACGGCAGATATCAACGGGAATCCTTGGTGACGCCAAGTCAGGCCCTCAATCCCTGATGGCAACTCTGATTGAGGGCATGTCAAGGTTCAAGTGTTTGTCAGAGGTTCCCGACGTCAAACATGCTGTTCATCTTCTTATTGTAGTAGGCCACTCTTTCCAGCCTTAACAATGCTCAGACTTACTCATTTCACTGCTAGCGCCAGTTTGCTCGGGAAAACAAGCACCTGCTACGAGACACCAACAAGAAAAATCCGTCCACTGTCAAAGCCAAAAATATGCCAGCACCTTTTGTGCCTGATGATAGCAGCAACGCCAAGAAGCGGAAACTGACTGGGCAAGCGGGGAATGACTTCTCCACAAAGCTGACCATGTTCTTCACTGAGAAGGAAGCCCTATGGAGTGATAACCTCTCCGAGGATGGGTTGACTGGGTGCGTCTGCAATATCCACCATCAGTCTCTTTCTGATGTTCCTTCAGTTACATTGCCAAAGCCATCAAGAACAAGGAACACAATCATCCCAACAACAAGATGCCCCTCATTCCCAGGCGTGCTGCGACCGCTGCCCCCGGTCCTGCCACCCCTGCCACCCCTGCCAATCAAGCCTTTGCTTCCATCACAAACACCACAATACTGGCTGGTCATGCAGACGGCCTGCAGTCGTTCTCACCCCAGCTTTATCTGAGTTTCACAAACAGTGGGTCTGGGTCACTGTTCCACTTGTTGTCCCATAACTGAATGGCCTGCAGCGGGAATACCTCCATATCCGGGAACGTCGATGGATCAGTATGATCCTGGGCGCAGCACTGCGCCACCTCACGATTTCATGGCCGGCACCGCAGCAAATCACAACTTACAACAGTGCAGCGGGACAACTCAGTAGCTGGTGGAACTGATTGTAGCCCTTGGGAAAGTGTTTCGTGGTGTATATAATTCCCAATGTTTGAATTTTGCAATGAAATCCATGGCCAACACGAACCTGAAACCGACCATTTACCGGTCCAGAATAGGGATAAACAGGAATAGAACAAGCCACGTGGAGGCTGCTGCCTTATGAAAATCATTGTGGTCGATGATATGAGGTTCTTAAGATTTGGTGCTGATAAGAACGATCATAGGCCTCCAACTTTGATTTCCATATCAATCACTTCTGTATCTCATATCATCCTCAGCCGTATCAATCTCTTAACTGAACCGTGCGGCCTCATTGGTTTCACTGATTCCAATTGGGCTAACTGCTTGGATACCCAAAGGAGCGTTGGAGGCTACACCTGGTCCCTAGGCTCAGGAGCCATATCATGGTCATCTAGGAAGCAGAAGACGGTTGCCGCATCATCCTGCAAAGCAGAATATATGGCCGCTTTTGAATCAGCACAGGAGTGCATATGGCTACACGCTCTCCTAACGGCAATCAACATGGCTCCCTCAGGACCCACAACAATTCTCTGCGACAACAATGCAACAATCAACCTATCTGAGGACCCCCTACTCCATTCTCGCGTTAAACATATTGACATCAAATACCACTTCCTCCGCAAGCGCGTTGCAACGAACAAATTAACAGTACAATACATTAACACAAAAGATAATGTAGCCAACCTTTTCACCAAGGCGCTCCCCTTCCCTCTCTTCTCTCAACTCCGCGCCTCACTTGGACTCCAATAGACGCCACAATTCCATGCGAGGAGGAGCACTCTTACAGGTGAGGAGGAGTGTTGAGATCTGATATGCACTGTAAGAGTGCGCACTCCCTTTATCAGATATTGTTCTCATTATCTCATCTTATCTAACGGATCTCTGTATATCATTATAACAAAGGACATTCTTACATATATATACCTCACTCATTATACCGACCACCCCTAGTTCTTCTATTGAGAGTCTAGGGGTGAGCCACTTTATACCGATACAGAAATCTCTTACCTACAGGTCAGATTCTAACAGAAGCTGCTAGGCAATATTGCTGAAGGACTACACTCATGGAGTCTTGTTCATGGGCTCTATTGTGTGCAATCATTAAATTGCATGCATCATTTTAGAAAAAGAGCCCTTGAGTTTGAGTTTTCTTGAGACATTGCATACTGTACATACTCTGGCTACAAAACACTATATTTAGATTTCCATAGATCAAACAATGACAGAACATTTGTATAGTGTCTTCTGATCAACCAATGTAAATACCAACTATAAAAATGTTTCATCTATTGCATTGTGCTACCCATTTACTCAGTGTGTCTTCTGCACATTTTGTACTAGGATGCTCAGGTCCTAATGTATTTCTCCAGAGCACTATAATTTCCTTCAAGAGGTGTACTGCTTCTGTGTTACATGATTGTGACTTAAGAGTGTACACTAGGTTATTCAAAATGGTCAAAGTGTCTGGATGTTCAAATCCAAGAATCTTCTTTGTTGTTTCAAAGACCTGGACCTGCAGCTCTTCCGCCTTCTGCAAGTGTTCCTGATTCCTATATATTTTTGCCAGATGATTCATGCTTTTCAAGGTGTTTGGACTGTCTAATCCAAGGATCTTCTTTCTTGTTTCAAAGACCTGGACATGCAACTCTTCTGCCTTCTGCAAGTGTCCCTGATCTAGAAATGTTGATGCCAGATTACTCATGCTTATCAAAGTGTCTGGATGTTCTAATCCCAGGACCTTCTTGTATGCTTCAAAGACCTGGATATACAGCTCTTCTGCCTTCCTCAAGTGTCCCTGATGTTTGTATATTATGGCCAGATTATTCATGTTTTTCAAAGTCTCTGGATGTTCTAATCCAAACAGCTTCTTTGTTGTTTCAAAGACTTGGACCTGCAGCTGCTCTGCCTTCTGAAAGTGTGCTTGTCTCCAGTAAGTCATTGCCAGAGAACTTATGCTTTGCAAAGTATCTAGATGCTCCAATTCAAAGGCCTTCTTTCTTGTTTCAGAGACCTGGACCTGCAGCTCTTCTGCCTTCTGCAAGTGGCCCTGACTCCTGTATGTTGATGATAGAGCATCCATGCTTATCAAAGTGTGCAGATGTTCCAATCCAAAGATTTTCTTCCTTGTTTCACAGACTTGGACCTGCAGCTGCTCTGCCTTCTGAAAGTGTCCTTGTCTCCAGTATGTCATTGCCAGAAAACTTATGCTTTGCAAAGTATCTGGATGTTCTAATCCAAAGGCCTTCTTTCTTCTTTCAGAGACTTGGACCTGCAGCTGCTCTGCCTTCTGAAAGTGTCCTTGTCTCCAGTATGTCACTGCCAGAGAACTTATGCTTTGCAAAGTATCTGGATGCTCCAATCCAAAGGCCTTCTTTCTTGTTTCAAAAACCTGGACCTGCAGCTCTTCTGCCTTCTGCAAGTGGCCCTGACTCCTGTATGTTGATGATAGAGCATCCATACTTATCAAAGTGTGCAGATGTTCCAATCCAAGGATCTTCTTCCTTGTTTCAAAGACTTGGACCTGCAGCTGCTCTGCCTTCTGAAAGTGTCCCTGATTAAAGTATATTGATGCTAGAAAACCTAGGCTTGTCAAAGTGTTTCGATGTTCCAATCCAAAGATTTTCTTCCTTGTTTCAAAGACTTGGACCTGCAGCTGCTCTGCCTGCTGCAAGTTTCCCTGGTCTCTGAATGCTTCTGCCAGATCAGCCATGCTTGTCAAAGTGTCTACATGTTCCAATCCAAAGACCTTCTTTCTGGCTTCAAAGACTTGTATTCGCAGCTTTTCTGCCTTTTGCAAGTGTCTCTGATTCAAGTATATTGATGCTAGAAAACCTAGGCTGGTCAAAGTGCTTTGATGTTCCAATCCAAAGATTTTCTTCCTTGTTTCAAAGACTTGGACATGCAACTGCTCTGCCTTCTGAAAGTGTCCCTGGTTTCTGATTGCTTCTGCCAGATGAGACATGATTCTCAAAGTGATTAGATGTTCTAATCCAAAGACCTTCTTTCTTGTTTCAAAAACCTGGAATAGCAGCTCCTCTGCCTTCAGATAGTGTCCCTGACTTGAGTATATTGATGCTAAAAATTCTATGCTTCTCAAAGTGTCTGGATGTTCCAATCCAAAGATTTTCTTTCTTGTTTCAAAGACTTGGACATGCAACTGCTCTGCCTTCTGAAAGTGTCCCTGATTCAAGTATATTGATGCTAGAGAACCTAGGCTTGTCAAAGTGCTTTGATGTTCCATTCCAAAGATTTTCTTCCTTGTTTCAAAGACTTGGACATGCAACTGCTCTGCCTTCTGAAAGTGTCCCTGGTTTCTGATTGCTTCTGCCAGATGAGACATGATTCTCAAAGTGATTAGATGTTCTAATCCAAAGACCTTCTTTCTTGTTTCAAAAACCTGGAATAGCAGCTCCTCTGCCTTCAGATAGTGTCCCTGGCTTGAGTATATTGATGCTAAAGATTTCATGCTTCTCAAAGTGTCTGGATGTTCCAATCCAAAGATTTTCTTTCTTGTTCCAAAGACTTGGACATGCAACTGCTCTGCCTTCTGAAAGTGTCCCTGGTTTCCAATTGCTTCTGCCAGATGAGCCATGATTCTCAAAGTGATTAGATGCTCTAATCCAAAGACCTTCTTTCTTGTTTCAAAAACCTGGAATAGCAGCTCCTCTGCCTTCAGATAGTGTCCCTGACTTGAGTATGTTGATGCTAGAAATTCCATGCTTCTCAAAGTGTCTGGAAACTCCAATCCAAAGACCTTCTTTGCTGTTTCAGTAACCTGGACCTGCAGCTCTTCTGCCTTCTGCAAGTGTCCCTGACTCAAATATGTAAATGCTAGAGAACCTATGCTTGCCAAAGTGTCTTGATGTTCCACTCCAAGAATTTTCTTTTTTGTTTTGTAGACCTGGATCTGGAGCTTTTCTGCCTTCTGCAAGCATCCCTTGTCTCTGAATGCTACTGCCAGATCAGCCATACTTCTCAAAGTGAATGGATGTTCTAATCCAAGAGTTTTCTTCCTTGTTTCAAAAACCTGGAAGTGCAGCTCCTCTGCCTTCTGAAAGTGACCCTGACTCAAGTATGTTGTTGCTAGAGATGCCATGCTTGCTAAAGTGTATGGATGCTCTAATCCAAGGATCTTCTTTATTGTTTCAAAGACCTGGACAAGCAGCTCTTCTGCCTTCTGCAGGTGTCCCTGCTGCTGGTATGTTTCTGCTAGAAAACCCATGCTTGCCAAAGTGGCTGGATGTTCCAATCCAAGGACCTTCTTTCTTGCTTCAACAACCTGGAAATCCAGCTCCTCTGCCTTCTGAAAGTGACCGAAATATGAATATATTGATGCCATACTAGTCATGCAACACAAAGTGGTTGGATCTTCCAATCCAAGAACCCTCTTTGTTGTTTCAAGAACCTGGACCTGCAGCTTCTCTGCCTTCTGCAAGTGTCCCTGGCTTCTGTATGTATCTGCCAGATGAGCCATGCTTCTCAAAGTTTTCTCGTTTTCTAATCCAAATGTCTCTTTTCTTTTGCAAACTAGTTCAAGCTCTAGTGCTTCTGCCATCTTCCAATCTCCACTCTCACTAAACACTATGCTGAATTTTTCATATTCATCATCTCTAAATGTCTGTTCCAGGCCAATCTGAGTCCCATACTGGTGAATGGCTTTGACATGTGGCACCAACTGTTGCCTTTGTGCATAATGTTCTGTTTTGTTCCCAAAAGAAATTGCATATGACAAGAATGTTCTTCCCATCTGGCAACTCTGCTGCTTTTCTGACTTTGACATTCTGTCTTGACTCCAACAATGCACCAGTGGATGCATGGAAAAAACACTAGAAGAGAGGTCTCTCTTGATCAAAGAAAATGAAAGCAACACTTGGAGTCCTTGATTGAAGAAAAGTTCATCCCAGTAGCCATCATCATCAACAGGCAGCAGGCTGTAGTCAAAAGATGTAATTGCAAGTGGGAGGCCTAATTTTATTTCTTCCTCCACATCTTGCAGTCTAGACTGCTCAGCAGCATGTTTGAATATATCTTTTGATATATTATCATAGTGATAAAAGGCACAGGTTTGCAGAATCAAGATAGCAGTCTGAGCTGCTTTGGCAAGATGAGGATTAGGCCTGGTGGCTCTGGCTTCAATTTCACCATAGGATAATTCAAAAGTTCCATACACTGTCCTGTCATACTGGGATGCACCTCTGAACAATGAGTTTGACATAAGTCTCTGTCGTTGCTTGGAAAGATGTTCAAGGTATTTATGCACATCACATAGTCCAGAATGAATAGCAGCACCAGCCTGGTCTATTGCCAGAGGAAGGCAACACAGTTCAGATACAATCTTCTCAGCAAGCTCTGGCTGATCCTTAACTAGAGACACTAGACAACTAGATTTCTGGAGCAGTATAACAGCATCCTCTTTGGCCATTTCAGGCAGGCTCAGTGAGTTCTCAGCTGATGTTATCCTCTGCAGAGCAAGATTCCGACTAGTGATCAGAATGTTACCCTTGGACCCTGGTGGAAGAAACTTCTCAACCACCTCAGGACCACCATCAGCATTGTCAAATACAAGGAGCCACTCATCCTGTAGAGCAGCTATTTGCTGGAGAGTAAACAGTGTATCTGCATTACCAGATATACCCTTGAGGCTCAAGGCAATGGTGTCAGTAGAGGAGGCATCAATCCAGAAGACTTTAGAAATGCTGAGGATCAAATTAGAGTGCTGTGGTCACAAGAAAATCACAGACTCACAGTTCAGACATTTCCTCTGCAAATTTGAGACAGATTTGGGTCTTGCCAATGCCCCCCATTCCATACAAAAGGAACATCTGCCTTTTCTTGTCAACATGGGGTGCAAAGTGACACTTCAACTGTTCAAGTATCTCCCTGCGACCTGTGAAGAGGGTACTTGAATTTGGTTTCTGTGATACGAGATTGCAAGGATTTTGTCCCATCTACATCCAGTTAGCATGAAGCTGACATGTTACTAGGAAACAGAGAACAAAAGCAACTCACCAACACAGTGTTGGCTACGGTGAATGTTGAGTTGATGACCATCACATTCTGGCTTCCTGCAAAGGGCCCCAGATTTACTGGCCCAAATGCATGTGGTGCATGCTGGTGAACATTAATCATGATTTGAAAGGGGCATAATGTATCAAACACATACCAACGAGGCAGCCTGCTCACATGCCATTACAAACTCAGCACCTGAAACAACCACAGAGTCTGTCAAGGGACTAGACATGGCTGCCAGTGGGGCTAGTTCAACTGCTCTGGGAGCTGCCTCTGGACTGAATCCGTCCACAATCATAGGAGCTGCCTCTGGACTAAATTCGTCCACAATCATAGGCATGGTCTAGGTTTTCAACAATGTGAATTGTGAGAACCACTTTTTTTATAGTACGAAATGGTGTATACACTCACAGACGGTCCTTCCGCTACGTTCGCGAACGTTTCGGCCGCCCCGAATCCCCGAGTAACAACCGCACCAGTGTTATCATCCACGATCATGAGTGATTCCATATGTCCTGATTGCAAAGGATCAACCTAACCAACACAAGTTTATAGGTCAGTCAACGGTGAAAGTCATCGGATCAATCACACAGAAACACTCACGGATTTCTTGATAACAGCGGAGCTCATTCTTGGATTGGGATAAGCAAGATCTATGCTGAGGCTCTCAGCAACCTCAGATGACGGTTTCGGTGAGAAAAAGCGCCGAATTCTGGTTGTGAGAAGGACAGCCTTCTCTTTTCCTTTCTTGAGAAAAGCCTTGACACGGTGGAAAGTCGACATAGCGGTGTAATGTGTTTTGAGCAATGGATTCAGGAGGAGACAGGTGTGAGCGGCAGTATGCATGCAGGCCGGATTTGGGTTGCGTTTAGAGTTGCGTTGACTGATCCTGGTCGGTTCACTCCTCTGTACTCACAAACCACACATTCTCAATTACTTGCTGGGGCAGTATGGTCGGATCTGTGTCTGTCACTCATGATCCATCGACACGATGGGTATTCCCTTCCGTTTTTCTTTCTCCGAATAAACTCACTCCAGCCATCTACTTCAACCCTCCACCTCGTTCGCATTACCGAAGGTTCCGCAGGGACATTATCCGCAAACTCAACCAACAAGCCTTCCAGCGCTCCTCGCCTTTGACTTCGGTTTCTTCATCGGGGCACTTGGGGATCCACCGACATATTGGGTCCTTCGTCAAACGAGCCGACTTAACCATGGTGAGCACCGTCGCCGTCTAGATAGTGGGGTGGCGGGGCAGCATCACACGCCAGGAAGACGACGCAGCGTGGACGATTTGTCCGCAGGTTCAATCTCTGCAAGCGCGTGGTAATGGTGTCGAATCGTCGCGCATGCGAATGAAGGTGATGGTCAGGAAAACCAACATACTGCATCTAAGGCAGCTTTGAGACCCCTATCATCTCTATTCGCCTGCTGCTGTCTACGCCTCGCGCTAAATCCGAGCCCCACCAGACTCACCCCAGCATTCCGAGGCAGGCGAAACTCGAGAAACGCACAGCGCAGTACGCAATCGCGTCGCACCGTAGTGGCAAGAGGGAATCAAGCTATGCTTCATCTGCGAACACGGAAGGATGATGACACTGCCGGTATCGACCCATTGGTCCCAAAGTGCATCGTTGGGAAAACGTGACAACTCCTGCAACGGTGCGTTGGTATAACTGTGGATCGCTTGGTTGCGTGCATACTTAATGCGGAAGCAGAGGAAGAGAACAACTTTAAGCTCGAAGCGGGACCCCCACTTTGAATCTGCGTGATGTGATGTTCATGACGCCAAATCTCCCTTCCCATCTTCGCTTTGTGCTTCATCCACGCCCCATGCGCCAAAATCGCTCCAATACCAGGCGTGCCGAAATACATCACCAAGTCCTCCCGGACGGGCCGACCTCGACCCCGATGGCGCCTTTGCGAACATGTCAGAAGAGGCTATTCGTGGGCTGCAATGCAGGTATTTGAATACGTAGCCGACGCTTGAGAAAGTGGGATGGCGCCAACGCAAAGCGATTGCCAGTGTAACCAGAAAAGGGCTCAGGCAGCCCATTCGAATGAGCGTCTCGCTCGGTGCCCATCTTAAACTTCTCGAGTTCAGTATCAACCGGCAGGTGATCAAGACACAAAATCAATTGAAGGCGAGCTGCTGTTCGCGGCACATGATGAAGATGGTTGGCGAGGTTCAGACAGTCGGTCAAACGGGACAGAGTCGAATTAGGACACATCTTTTCAATAATTGCATATTATATCAAACTACAAGCGAAGAACCTAGGCAATCTGTTAGAAACGACGTTAGCAACATGAATCAACGAAGCTGATAGAGATGAGAAAATTCAGAGAAACCGTGATCTTCATGCTCCTCTCCTTTATTCGAGTCTCCGAGTCGTCATGTCTACCCCAGAGCGGTGTAAACACGCACGACTCCCACCGAAGTAGGAGCGACCCTAGGAAGCCTGACAAGGAAGGGTTGTTCAAAGAATGGATGAACTTGTTTTCGTCCTTGTGGGAATGTATGAAGAGTGTGCTTGGAATGTGCGACCAACTTAACAACTCGCGCCTCCCTCGCGCGTCGTCGCACTCCGTGACCGTCCCGAAGGATCCGGTTGCCGCATACACAGAACTTATGTGCGTAATGCCGGCCAACCTGCAAGCCAAGTGTGACCCAAAGAAGCCAGAACCAACCAAAGCAAGTTGAACTCAACCTCAATCGACGACTAGCTGACCCCATCTCAAATTGAGTGCCGCCGAATATGATGAATGTAAGACTTGACGCCAACAACTACCGCAATCACTTGCAATCTTACCTGTCCCGCTCGCACTCGGTCCCCCACCCTCAGCTTTCGAGAGGCTGCTGCTCATCCTTTCGACGCCAATGAGAACGCCTTGGGACATTCGGTATCAAGTCCCATTGACTCACTTCCATCTGACCTGCATTCGACTCAGGACCTCGACTTACACCGGTACCCAGACCCGTCGCACCCCGCCTTTGAATCGCGAGAATCCCGCCTCTTCACGCTTCATCGACCGCCCATGGCAATAACTTCATACGTCCGAATCACGCTTCGCCCTCGCGTTTGATTGCCTAACCCTTCCACCCACCAACCACCGCTTCACCCTCTCCTCCGACGGCGGCACCGCAAGGTTGTCGCCTAGTGCTATTATGAGGCCGCCGCCCGTGCTTAAATGCACCTGCGTGTCTTTCCTCGGCCTGAGGAGGAGGGCGGGAGGGTTGGCAAAGGCGAAGACGCAGAGAAATGCAATGGCAGATGCTGCCTTGGAATTTGGCTGGCCATGGTCAAGAGATGAAGACGTCAATGAAATTGATCAGCCGAACTACGTGAATTCAATCAGACTTGTGGCACGAGGGCCCGCTTGTCTAAGTCAGGATTCATTCATGTGAAGCACTCTTTGATTTCATCCTTTCCCATCGTCGAGTCGAGTGCGGCGTGGCGAGGTCCCAGAACATTCGCTTTCAATGTAATGTATTCTGGAATGGATATCGTCTTGATACAAAGACACTGGATACATCTATCAACACGCAATGTTCCACGCACAGGTCGGCACCAAGGCGCGAGCGATGGGATAGGGCAAGATACATGCATATACATACTACTACGAATACCATGATTACACTCATCACCCACCATCATCGTGCAGACCCCCGTGCTCGGCAACACCCAACCAGCCCGTATCAGCGGCACGCATCTCAATTCGCGACCTCACTCAGTACGACTTGAACCGCGACATTGTATCCAGTGCTTCAAACCTATCCCACTACGACTTAATTAGAGACATCCATAGACATCGACGTCAACTCCTGTCGCCCCCACCTCCCAGGGCCTCTTCCATCTCGTCCGACGCCCCACCACCCCCATCTGGCTCGTCCGACGCCCCGCCACTAATACTCGTGCCCGACACCCCGTGTCACCCTGGAGAACTTGACCACCGCCCCCATTTTAGCGTTTGATGGCTTGTCGCCCACCACCCTCCAAGTCTGGGTTGTACGTTTCTACATTTTGTTCCACTGGCTCCTTGCTACAAACATTCTCAGCTTCTTTCTTTGGCCTTTACTTCCATGTCTGAAATTCCTGCTCTGTACACGCTACATCTGATTGTTCTACGGCGTGTGAAGGTTGTATTCCTTCGTTCTTCTGTCGAAGCTATGGCGTGGACGATGGTTGATGTTCCCATCCATCAGCAAATTAGGGCATTTCCGATTTGGCCTTATAGCTCCTATGAGTTCGATGCAGCCTTGTAACTAATTCACATTGGCTCATAACCGCCTGTGAGAAGTTAATTATATTACACAAATATATTGCGGGGGTCTTGTCATATGAGTAAGGTGTCAGGTTGGCAATAAACTCGCAAGATCACTGACATCTTTGCGATCCCTTCGCGAGTACATAAGAAGCTTTTATTCAGGTGGTTTTGCCATATAAGCCAGGTACCAGGATGGTAATAGGCTCAGACGGTTACCGCCATCTTTGCGGCACCTGACAACCAAATGTAACATTGAAGCGAGAATGTTAGAAGAATTTGAGATCCATAAATTACTTATAGCCCATTATGAACAATGAGTTGCCAGGACACAAAGGGATCACGACGTTTGAGAGGCAAGTGGAATACATTGGTACTTCGAAATTTAAAAAGAACCATAGCCACCATCGTCAGACGACTCATCTGGCTCCGGTCGAGTTAAGAGGTCCTCGTCCTCGTCGTCCTCGTCATCATCATCATCTTCTTCTTTGTCCTCCTCATCCCCGTCCTCCTCACTATTTTCCTCCTCCTCGTCCTCCTCCACATCATCATCCTCCTCTTCATCACTGTTCATCACAATGTCTTGTAATTGAACAGCGGTGTTCTCGCCGCCATCCTCTAAGTCACTACCCTCTCCATCATCTACCTCGACCTCTAACTCCCCGGTCTCGGTCTCAGGCTGTCCAGCCTCATTTCGGGGTTGTGGGCTATTACCTAGGTGGCCAATTCCGCCACCGCCGAAGTACCGCATAAACATATCGCGGTCAACAAAGCTGAGCGTAGTAGTAAGTTCCTGTTAGTCAACCTAACGAGTACAAGTACAAATAAGAAATACTCACATATTGACGTAAAAATTCACCCAATCGTCAACGTCCCCGGGATTCAAGCACCGAGAAACACTTTGAGGTACAGGAAGAAGGTTGACAGTGCGGCCTTCATGAAAAGCAGGGATCAAATGGCACCCGCGCACAACATTGGCGGGATCTACAAAGCTGAACGCAAACTCATCTGTAGACTCCACAAACCCGATCTTCGGCAAAAGAGCCCTGCGAGAACCAGAATCATAACGATGTTCCTTCCCAAGCCAGCGCACCCAAAGAAAGTCCATCCGCCTCACACCTCTGGCACCTGGGATGTCTCTTCAATCGGCCCATACGTTGGCATGATAAACACCGATAACCCTTGCATACCAATAAGGCTCAGCACCTTCTTCTACCTCAGGAGACCCGTGCGTAATGTTCGGATGTGTTTGAGGGTTGACCGTGTCCGAATCCCGCTGTAGGTCATAAGTAGTGTAGTAGAGGCGGCATGTTTGGACGGAATATATCTTCTCGCCTACAAAACGAACCGAATTGCGATCTTCATCTGTGTAATCTTCATGCATATCAGCGTCAAAATCACGGCCCTTCAAACGTCCCAATAAATGGTCTTGCAGTTTGGGTAAAAACCGCTAAAACACAACAAGCAAGTAATAAGTTACGATGGACCCAGAAACTCTGATTTTGAAGTAGTACGTACATCATAAGCCGGATCGCCTTTATTTGTCCGAATTGCAGTGAATATATCAATTGGTCGGTTTTTCGAGGCGGAAATATGATACCGTAGGTCAGAGTCTCCTGTGTCTTCCGTTCTGGTTTTCAAAGCGCGGTCACGCAGCTGCTTCCTTTCCAGAGCAAGGCGGGCTTGTTCGTGCCTCCGATAGCGCTTTGCAATTTGACAGTCAGTGTCGCGCTTGTTTGTGGACCCGTAAAGTCGTTTAACTAAGTTGTGTGCAAGTTCACCCTGTGGCACATTAGCAATCATTGAATGTAGCTACCAATAAAGGAAATACTTACCAGTTGTGTCGAAAAACCATCCGTTCCGCCAAAAAGACGGATAGAACGGACGTAATCGGCGAGCGCGTGCCATTTGTAGGTGAATAGATTGAGCCCCTTGGGCTTTTGGCTTGCAGAATTGCCTGAGCCTTCCTTTTCTTTCCCCTTTGCACGCCTCTTGCGTGCTTGTGATTCCCGCGGAAGTTCAAAGGTTGCAAACTCTGAATTTGTGACATCTCGAAACTTGCGCATTAATCGGCCCAAGTCTGTGGTGATCTGTTCAAGGCGATTCAGGGTGCTCTCGGTATGCAGCCGGAGCTTGGCAAATGCGTGCCATTCTGCAGTGCGATACAATAGTGTTCGAACCATTGTATTATGTGGTTCCGGAAGAAGTCCTTCGAAGGCTGGTATACTACACTGTGGACAGAGGATTGGCGCGAGATCTCAAATTATAAGCATGTTTCTTACCTGTAGCAAATCCTCAAAGTCACGAGCCGCGAGTTTTTTCATTTCTGAAGCATTAGTAGCGAAGCGTCGAATTGCGCTAGAGCCAAATGTGGGCATGTCACGAAACCTGGATTATTCATCAATTGAGCCTCTGTGATTCGCGAAATCAATGCGAAATCATGATAAAAGATTATCTTACCGTTTATTCAATTCGGCCACTAAGCTTCCATTGGGAGCCGCAGCATACAAAACTCGTATTAGGTGTGTAAAAAGTGCTTTCCAGACCCCCAGTTCGAACTCGTGAAGTAGATCTGGAACAAGGATCCGTGAGATCTCAAAATCCTCCCCAAAACAATCGACAGATGCATTCTAAAATTGTGACCAAAACTATCATCAAACAGTTGCATGGCTATAAGAAAAAAGAGCTTACTAGGGTTGGTACCGAGGACGTTGGCTTGAGCAGCCGATTAACAACTTTGCCACTAATTTTGGCAGCCCTTTGGTAGATGGCATCCCGAGCCACACGAACAAAGTCAAGTAGATGTATACGAACATTCTTCTCACGGAATTGAGAGTCGCGCTTGGTACTGGTTTGATCAAGCTTCGATTTTGCGATGAGACATCTTGGGCATGGACAGAGACCCTTGTCCCATATAGTTGCGAGTAAAACTCTGGTATCATCATGAGACTGAGTGATGTACAAGATGAATAGAAAAACACTCACTTCTCAGGGTAATCTGCTGAATATGTGAAAATGCGAGGGTATATCCTTCGCTCAATGCCATCAGCACATTTTATTACCATCCCATATCTATACGCATGAAGGAACTCGTCATCCAGCAAGAATTTCCACACTGCATGGATAAGTTCACGTCGACAATGAGTTAGGATATCCTTCTTCTGAGTTCCCCATTTTTGATGAAAATTGGCGGCAAAATCTTGGAATGAATCCGGAAGAGAAGGGATGTATGCGATATGTTGACAAGCACCTGAGTTCGGCTGAGAACGAAAATATTTGGAAAGATTCCCAAGGAGCATGTAGATAGGCCAGAGTTTAGCCGTTCCAAAATTTGCAAGGTGTGTGGCATCCGACCAGAACATGAGAGCAAGCACAACCTTTTCACGTTTGCAACCGGGATCATCAGGTGGAACAGGCGCACGTTGAATTTTGTCGTTCTCGTCGTTGAATGCATCTGAGTCGTAGACCTCGCAAAACACCTGTTCTTCTTTGCCGCTTGGAGATCTGTAGTACAGTTTGAAAGGGGAAAAGTGCAACTTGGAAGCGAGAGGCGAGGAAAACATAGCTCGGATGACGGCTGGTATTCTGCGAAAGCATAGTCCGGGGACAGAGAACCTGTGAGGTGGGACACTCTTTGATCCCGAAGGAACCTCAATCTCAACTGCTGCTGTGCTGAATGAGTCCAGGAATGGGTTTTTTTTCGTCCGCTGCATCCGTTTGACGGTTTTCGCGTGCTGCCCTAAATCCTCGGAGGTCTTCAAGCGTGAAATTCGGATTGAGCAGGACCTCATTGACAAGACGGTTGACCTCGCCATCAGATTTGGTCGATGGGCCGGAGTCCTTCCAGTTCATCAACAATTCAACCGTTTCATTTCGATGAACCAGAGGCGGGGTTAACGGGCACAAGGGCACTGTGTCAATGGAATTGTGACTGTCAAGAAGGTCTTTCGTTGGAACAAATGAGTCGGGGTCAAACGATGGTCGGTATAGATATTGGCGAAGGAGATTAAATGAATTCACGGCTGTCCGTAAGCGGTTACGCACAATCAGCGTCACGCGGGGAAGAATAGTGATGGGGGTAAGCAGTTCTTTGTCCAATGAACGCAACGGCTCAGGGTTCAAATCAAGATAGCGAGCAGGTTGCTTGTAATTTCGCATGGGCCGACCTGCCTGCGTGAGTTGAGTCACTGGAGGCAGCAGCATAGGCTCCAAGACAGGCTGTGGTACTGCGGAGGGACCAGAAATGGGGGCGTCAGGAGTATCCAAGCTGTTATTGGCATCCTCGTCCATAGGCTGAATGTCTACGTTGACGGCATTCCTTCTTGCTGTATTGGATTCTTCCTAAGTTGAAACATGAGGAATTGTTGCACAAAAGACAATGAGAAACATACCATGCGTGCTTTAGGGATTGGTAGTTTGAATTTCTTTTTTTTTGACAAGGCTGCTGCAGATTTCCGGTGTTCAGCGGCATCAGCTTCGTGTTTCCAATAGCCTTCACATTTGTTTTGATGATTTCGAAGGCCGGCAGGCGATAAGGCAGAAAATCTTCCCGGCACTGCACAGTGCTTGCACGGAAACATAACCACTTGGAAACAAATGATTATGTTGAAAAAAGATTGTACTTATCGCAAGATACAAGCGGTGTGATATACTAGCGAGGATCAAACCAACTCCGATGAACCCTGAATTAAAAATCGAATGAAATTCAAAGTATGCCAAGAATATATAAGCAGAGTAGACGGGGTTGTTGGAGAACCCCATTCTTTTACCTATGGCCCCAAGCTCATTACGCAGCCATGCCTTGTCACTGCTGCCCTCCTCCTCCTCCTCACGTATAGAAAGCAACCCAATTGATGAGACAGATGGCCAAATGAATGCAGCGTACTGGAAGCGGAGATTTCTGGTGCTTAAGGAAGAGACAAATACCTCAAAAAAGCGCAAGGGAGAGTGAGTACAAGTGAGCCCAAATCCACATACCTTCAATAACAAGTTGAGATCACAGATCTACACCTTCTATAGGTCAGATTGGACGAGGCATACGGAAAATCGTTTTTATCTGCGGGTATATCAAGGACCTGGTGCTTGAAGCCGACAAGCATGCTGAGTTCATTGAAGATGTGGATGGATCGATGGATGATTTTGATGGCCTTACAGAAGAACAAGTGCAAGAGTTGAAGCGCGAGTGCATGTACTGATTGATCTTTTTTGACTGACATGTGACCCTGTACCCAGTTGGGAGCGCAGCCACAAGGCTCTCCAAGAACTCTGTTGTCTCCTCCCTAATTTTCATAAGAAGATCAACGAAGGCAGTCCTGAAGAACTTTTTGAGTATTATTCAAAAGTACAAACTCTCTCTCTATTCTATATGATTTGTCATACCTAATCTGTACGGTACAGCTCCAGATTGGTGCCAACAATGCACGCAGTGATGACCTCAACCGCATTCGGGAGTGTTTAGCCGAATGGTTGAATCATGCTCAGCCGACACCATCTCCTCTCCTTGTCAAAGAAAGGCGGGACAATCGTGGACTTGGCCATGATGTCACTGGTTGCTTTCTTTGTCCCGCTGAGTTTGAATGGGAGAATCTCGAGTAAGTTCATTATTTATCCTGACGCCTACACATCTAACTTGATATTCCACATGTCCCAGGGTTCGGGCCAAGCTGAGGGCTGGTGAAGAAGGTTATGATTGGCTTAGTAGCTACCATGCACAGGCTTTTTATTCCAACCACAAAGCTGATCCACAACGCCTTGAAGATGGCTTTCTGAAGAGTGCTCTCTTGGTCAAAGTAAGCCCGCAAACCACTTTTCAGTTTTGTCTTGGTAACTTTTGGTGTATTCTCCAGGTCTACAAGAGTATCTTCACGTCGCCATCCTCAGCGGCAGATGTAGCGGACGACTGCGAGTCAGAGCAGGAAAACGAACCCGCAGCAAAGGCCGCCAGGCTTTCCCAGTCCCGCAAAAAGGCTACCAAATGCAACGTGGCATCCAGACTCCACATGAATGACAAAGTCACCCCAAGATCGGTTGCGTATGCCGCAGTCCTGGTATGTCTGTTTGTTCTCATGTCAATCTTTCCTAACATTCGACTTTGATGTATAGCTCCATTACAACCTACAGACTGCCGAGCGTTGGTTCGAAATCTATGGAGGATTCGACTACCGCGCCCTTTACAATGAAATCGTCGACTACTTCGAGGACGTTCCCACACCCGCAGCAAAGGAACGAGCGCAGAATCTGATGGACTGGTGGACTATGTACGTCCTTATCTGTTGTTGGATCGATACACATACTCATATTTGCCTTACAGCAGAGTCTTTCCCGGGGCTGCTGTTTGCCGCCAATCCAACACCTCAGCATCTCGTAAAGCCATGAGGGAACAATGTGCTGCTCGCGTCTGACGTGGGCACGACATGTCCCACTATCTTATTTCTCTTGTCAACCTCACCTACCACTCGTTTGCCACCCTCACCTACCACTCTCGTTTGTTTATTTCAGCTCACTCGTTAATCACCGTACTCGTTAATTCTACCTACAAGCTTGTTCCTCACGTAATGCTAATATATCAGCCCCTTTGTTGCCCTTTTGGGCTGTTCTCTACGTTCTGTTGGGTGCATCGTAAGGCCGCATGATTTGTTGTCGTTCTGGCTTTGAGAACACAGACCACCAGTAACAATGTGTTGGATTGTGAGATGCTCGAAGTGTGGCAGCTGTCTCGTGAGTTGTTCCAAGCAATCTACATGACTCATGTTCGTTGTAATAGCCTGTGATACATTGTGGTTAAGATATAGCCCTACAGATTCTAGGTGATGAAAAGAAAGCTAGATGACACCTCGCGAGAATGATGAAAACTTCCAGCTGACTCGTGAAACCCAACATGCTTGACGGGTTGGCGCTCACCCGTCGGGCCATATATGACCTTATAGGTCAAGCTGCAGGCTTATAGCAGATTCATACCGCATGTAGTACCTTATACTGACTTTTCGTTACTCATATGTCCTTATGGAAATCTCCACATTTTGCTGATGTCATGTATGTGACACCTCTTGTTATTTCGTCTTAAGCTCGGGCACATTGTTACCATTGTGAAAAAACGCGAAAGCTCGATAGTATTGTCAACCCAGCACATCCAGTTTGTTTGACATGCTATCGCGCACGCGTCCTTGTAAAGATCGTCATAATAGTTTGGTGGCATCATTGTCACAATCAAATACATTTGCTATCGTATTTTCCGTAAATTAAAAATCAAGCAACAAAGAGCATGAAGCTGAAGATGAGTTACCAAAGCAAAGATTGCTCTCTGGTCATACTCGAAAAATACGTTGGAAATACGCAACTCCTAAATGTCCACAGGATATGTTGCCAAGGATAAGAAAAGGATAAGAAACTGTCTGCTGAGAAGTCAGATATCATTGACACTAATGTTGTTTTGTTGACGCGAGATAGATCGTTCCTCGTGAATACGGGCTCAAAAGAAAAGAAGCGCACCTAAATTTATATTCACCTGACACCTTATGCAACAGCGGTCGCTGGAGTTCCATATGACGTTTTGAGACATATGTACGCAATGGCAAGCAAACCCTTGCTGTCTCCTGGTGATGCCTGGGTTTTTTTCTCTCCAGGTTTCAATGGGTCGTTTCGGGACGTGTGGAGTAGAATCGACTTGTGTGAAATCTATGAACAGGTCGGTAAAGGTAGATCTGCAGGATATGGACTGAAGAAGCGGCATACCCTGACATTCACCGTTCAAAGCACTTGCATTGCGGTTATTGACACCATTCTGCGTATGGCCGAGCATTGTCAAAAATGAAGGTTTGGTAGCGGCCGACGTCACGGTTGTCTTTGGGTGCAGGAGGCGAACATCGGGAAGCCGCTAACTGTGTTACGATTCTCGTGAGATCAACTTGAAGTTGCCTCTAGAGCAATTTTTGCAGAAGTGTTTACTGCCCGTGTTCACCAGTCTCTCTCGGCATGCCGGTGGTACTTGAGCTTGGTCCGACAGCAAGCCTCTTGTTAGCGAGGCACGCCTCCAAGATGCAACGAACGACATTGAGTGTGCCGCCCTGACCGCGCGGCTCCCGCTCTTTGAACAATTGGGATTCTTCACGACGCTTTGCCCCCCTTCCATCCGCCTACGTGAGCAAGGACAGGTCTTCCTTTTGTCGACGTCGGAGACTGTATTCCAAGCTTTGCTTTCGCTACACAGCTGCACACTGTTCGTTGAAATTCTTAAGGCAAGAAGTCAATGAGATCAATATGGCGTGATCTCTTAAAAAATTCACTGAATACCATAAGGGCCTGTTGGATACAAAATACGGCGTTTTGATGTCGCATTCTTGTCCATATTTAGTACCCCGTATTTTGATCACATGTTTTTGAATGCGCGTCAACGCGATTTTGTTGATCTCAGTCCCTCGTTTATTCTGACTGCTCCGTGTTTGTTGCCTGCGGCCCCTGTCCTTATTGCTCTCACAATATCTACCTTATCCTACAATGGCCCCCAAGTCTGATAATGCACAGTGGACCTCCGAGGATGAGACAACTTTGCTTGGTTATCTCAAGCAACATATTGCTGAGGGTGGTGATAATGCTACCTTCAAGAAAACAACCTTTCACGAGGCTGCCCTAGAGGTAGAGAAGATACGGACCAAGGGTGGAAAGAAAGTGGGGGCATCGTGTCAAAACAAGTGGAATGCCATACATCAAGTCTGTTTTTTGCCATTGCTGTAATGCTGACTTAATTCAAAGCTGCGTTGAACCTTCCGCGCTATTCAGGCCATTCAGTCTATGTCAGGCTGGACCTGGAGCAATACAAGTGGCGCTGACATCAGTCCCGAGATGGAGCCTGAATGGGAGAAGTTCATCATGCTCCACAAGGACGCAAAGCCTTTCAAGAATCAAGGCTGGATCCATTTGAAGGTCATGACCAAAATCATGCCTACAACCCTTCGTGGTACCCACATTTTCTGCCCAACGCAAGGTATCTCTGGCCTTGATGCTTCAGCTACAGTTGGTCCTGCCGCAAGTGACTTGGACTCTGAGGACGCACAGGCAGATAAGGATGACGGTGAATCCGTTGAACAAGAGACTGATGTTGAGGTAGGTCTATAGTCTGGTTGTAATATCTAATTCTCACTCTTTCTCTAGGTTTCTGTTGTTGCTCCTCATTGTAACGCTGAGGTGAAGGTAGGTCTATTGTCCAACATTCAATATGTTGACAGTCTCAGCCGATTTTATAGTTTTCTGTCAACACTCCTGCTCGTTGTGTAGGAAAGCGTGAATGTGCTTCTTCGCCAACTCCGTCAATCCAATCGTCAAAGAAGAGGGAAACTGCTTCTTCACATGCCATTGACAGCCTTACCCAGTCCATCTCTGTATTTGGTTGTGACCTCTGCACTGTCCTCGCCATGGATCCAAAGCTTTGTACTCCACATCAAAGAAAAGAGGCCATTACACGTGCTCAAACTGAAGACTGGCTTCCGATTTGAGCACAGCTGACCTTTGTCAGGGTTCTTGAGAAAGATATCCAGGCTGTCAACGCCTATCTTGCTCTTAATCCTGAGAGGGAGGATTTTTATCGTTTGTGGATTGAGGATACAGTAGCAAACAACTGATTTTTCTTTCTTTCTATTCAGACTCGACTGCATACCCTATCACCCCTGTACTGTTTTATTTCTGTCGGTTTTAATTAGTAACATATACCCTTACTATGATATACTTTTCTTAGATCCTTTTTATGCTACTCACCTATACTTGTGGCTTTTACACTTGCGGCTCATTGGCAACATTTGATTGTTGCTGCAATAATTGTTAATTTATAGTACAATCAGTGGTATTCGGGTGCAAAATTCTCCTCCAGGACTTCAGGATGATTGTGTAAATACTGCTGGTAGCTATCCCACATTTGTGAAGCTATCTGGTCCCAAAGAGTACTGGCACGCTCTCTCTCATCCCTTTCAATTGCGCCACGGCCCGCTTCACCAAATTCGGTGGGATCAAAGGGATCAGATGAAATATCAAGGTTGTTGAGAATATCAAGGTAGTGTTGGAGATCTGTGCTGTCATGATCCATGATGAAGTTGTGGACTGCTGAAAGGCCTGGCGGTATTTTGGCTTGAACATCCATATTGTATTGGGCTGGGCGGTTCAAAATATCCCACCGTTCTTTCAGGACACCAAAGATACATTCAATAACATTGCAAGCTTGAGCATGTCTTAAGTTGAACAGTTCCTCCTTGTTGACTGGGCTAATTTATCAAAAAAGAGGTCTGAATTATAATTGAACTTGCTATCAAGTTGATTGATTTACCGCCTGCCAGCCCGCCCCCATTCTGCCAGGTGATACTGAACACCACGGTAAGGGACAAGGAGAGTATCACAAAGTGCAAATCCAGCATCGGCGAGATAGCATTTGCCTGCAGGGATCATGAAATCCATCAGCCGCAAACGCGTGAACATAGTTGCATCTGCCGCGGATCCTTCAAATCCACTGATGAAATATAGGAAACGGAAAGTGAATGAGCAAACTGCTAGACAGTTCTGTGTTACACCGCCTTTACAATCACGGGAAGCATGTCGATCTGCGATCTGCAGCTGAAGTAAAACAGTTGATATGGGTTCCATCAAGTGCACCTAAAATATGCTGGAGAAATGGAAAAAGCTTGGGATTGTTTCTGATATAGTCGGGGATGGGTGCACCAATGTCGGGGAGCTTTACATAGCGGTCGTAGAAGGTACCAGATGAAACAGCATCCAGAACTCATTGAAAATACCTTGAATTTGATAAGAATAATAGACTTGAAGAGCAAGTGTGAAACTTACTTGGATATAGTCTCATTTGACTGTTGAAACCTCTCGCCAACATGCCGTATAGACAAACCAGTTACGCAGGTGTAAAGGAACATTGCGACCTGTTCCTCAACGGTTACACCATGCCTTGAAGTATGGAGGCCTGCCATGAGTTGAAGTGTGGCAACAAGTGCCAAAAATACATGTAAATGCATTCCGAGTTTTGTGAATATTTGGTCAGGATGGCCATGTATTAACTCATTGACCCATGCCTGCCCAGTGAGAGCTGACGTGTGGTGAGGCTGTTTCCAGTAGTTTGGTTCCTGGTAGAGGGTGGCAGCAACCCCTACAAGCTTAAGAAAAGTTGTTGTCGCCACTAACACCTTCTGGTGCAGTGAATTCCGCTCGTTTGGCATGGACAGAGGCAACGGAGGGGATCCTTATTGCTTGTTGATTGCGCACAATCCATTTCTCCAGGTAAAGCGGAGCGGGCCTTGGCAAGCACATGATCATTCATCAAATACGGGGTACTAAATATGGACGAGAATGCGACATCAAAACGCCGTATTTTGTATCCGAACAGGCCCTAAGAGTTTCTTAAGATGCCCGTGGTATAAGAACTTCTTATGACTTTTGCTCTGAGTTTCTTATCTGAGCGATGCTCTTAAGAATGTCGTATGTACTGCATGTTAAGGTTTCAGTGATGGATGAATATGTGCATTCTCGCGCAACTCCCACTCCCAACTCTCCAACAAATCTGCCATGTCCGACGCTACCTACTACTATGATGATGAAAGTTCTGATACAGAACAGAGAGAGCAAAAACGCCAGCCTTCGGAACCTGGTTCAAGAGAACTTGCAAGGGCATCATCCACACCTCCTCGACCAAGTGCCGTTGACGCGGGCAGGCAAATCTCGAAGTTTGTACAAGCAATTCTTGAGGACCATTGAACGACAGTCTGACCACTTAAATCCACTAGGCTGTACGAAAAGGGGGCTCCGCTCGGCAAAACACAAAAACCCCAAGGACCGTCCACACAAGGGTGGGACGCGGAACGACCGGCGAGTGACGTCAAACGGGTAGCAAGGCAGGCAGACAAGGCTGTTGAGGTGGAGGAATTCAAAACCCCTGCGCACAAAGAGCTCATCCATGAGTACAATTGACTTCACTCAGCGTTCAAAGAGGGAGAAGAGGAGCGGAAACTACCCTCCCTAAGAAATCAAGAACTTGAAGCTAAACACCGGCTGGCACTCAAGGGAGGAGAGGAGCGGGAAGAGCTTGAGCAGAGGAATGGCAAGCTTGAAGACAAGTGCCGACGCATGCTGAAGAGGTTGGGATTGACCAGGCGGTATATATATCTGGTCGGGAAACAGTTGGCGACCATGGGTGAAGAATACAAAGAAGATATGGACCCAAACTTGATCATTTGAAAATTGTATCGGATTCTGGAAAGCAAAGGCCACTTTGCAGAGTTGTCTTCACATTGTGTGACACTGTTTCAAAATCATGGACTCACACAACAATTGTGAACCCACACTGCGACTTTGTTGATTCCACCTTCAGCCGCGCTACGTGCCAGCTTTTCTGCCTCAAGAGTCATCTCTTCGCCCCTTCCCTCGTCCGTAACAACTCCCTTGGTACCCTAAGCGGGCAATGGCGACTCTTGATTTTGAAGGCTTTCTCTGAAATTTTGGTGCGGTGGGCTAGTCTCGCAGGGCGATGCGCAGCGACTCACTACACGGTGACTGATTCAATACCAAGGTATGCTTTTCTGCTTGCCTGTTATTTCAACGCTCCTTCTTTAGGGACATGGTAAGCTGCATGCTGAGCTCAAGCCTTGCCTGTATGTCACCCCGTCTACATCCTCTATACCCATACGCGCTACTAATCTTCCAACCCCCAGCCTCCTATCTCTTGCCAGCCTGTACCTTGTCGCTGGCATCATCTAAAACCGCTTCATCTTCAACCTCTGCGGCGTCAACCAAATCCCCAAAGGCCAAAACATTCGATCAGTGGTGATGTCATTGCTGCTTTTCTTTTTTTCGTATGTCAAATCCTCTTGCATCTTGCAGCACAAACACTGTTTTTTCCATGCCAACTCTGTGCACTGCTGCCTGGCTTGCTGGCTCTATCCTTGCTTTACTATGGGCCATTTTTGTTCACTGGCTGGGGTCAACAATATTGTGATTCAACTGGTGGCAGGAATCATTTATGGTATGCTCCTACACATGTTGTTCTCCAAGCTGTGGTACTGACTTTCTTCTTGTAGGTCTTTCGAGGCTCCCTTCAACGTTTAGCTTTCTCAAGCATGAATTGTTTGCAAAGCTCCGCCTGTTATCTGCCTCATCCCAGTCAATAGCAGCAGGAGAAGGGTGCAGGGAACAATATCGCGGAATGCACGTCAATGTAATTGGGTGTGCGGCTCGAGTAACATCAATTGGTGCGTGCTCAGCCCTGTTCACTTCCACTCGCCTCCTGACAATTCCTGCAGTGGTCCACAATGATGATACCGTTGCAGACATAGTTTGTTGGTTGGTTCGCTCTGAGCTTTGCCAGCTTGAACCCATTGTATATTTCCCACACCACCGCAGCGGCCCTTTGGACTACGGTGCGGTCCTATCCTCTGTTGGGATCTCAGACGGTTCAACAGTATATACCCAATGGCGCTTGCGTGGTGGCATGTCAAGGGCAGCTCAAGACCACGGTTTGTCTGCATGTTCGCTCCGTTGTAATCAAGTCCATTGACTAGCTCTAAAACCTCTAGAACCTGAGACCACTTTAGGGGATCATAGGAGTCACTCAGCAGCCCTCCAGGTTACTGGAAAAACTGGTCAATTCAATGGTCGCAAAGCAAACTGTAGGTAATTTCTATCTCATCGTTGGACCACGTCACTAACGAGACTTTTTAGACTTCATACAAGTTAACCCGGGGGAATACATTTGCACTGTCTGCCCATTCTCGCAACGTTTCAAAGGCAAACGTAGAAAGCGACATGAGGAATCAGCCTCGCATTTGCGGACCATCCAACAGCATGAGAAAGCCGCCAATGAAACCCAGAACGTGCCACAACCTTCTGCAGCTGGTCCATCTCGAGGACCACATCTCCGGTCTCAAGATATTTGAGGACCACTTAGCCAGTTACTTGATGAAATTTGGTCGGCCCCCCCTGACCAATGGGACGGACCATGGGTTGATCCTGAGACAGGGACAGCCTCAGGAATCAATTGGGAAGCTGCTAGCATGGACACGCAGATGCAGCCATCACTGGATGCCCAGATCATGAGGGAAATGGCAGAGAAGACCAGGCAGTACCTCCTCAACCCCGAAGGCATTGACAACGACTCAGACAGTGGCGTTGACGAGCGCTCTGGCTCGGAGTCCGGGGACAGTGGTCTTGGGTATTTCCCTGGAGGTGGCAATCACGCACAAGGGCGTTCAAAACGCAAGGTCACAAATAACTCAGAGTCACTGTTTTCCCTTGGCCTGATTGCGAGGTACAAGTAGTGACCTGTTGCTCTGGAAAACTCTGATCAACCTTTCCTTCAGACAAGTGTCTTAGACATCCTTTGCCACATTCCTTGCTCGGCTTTCTTGAGAAAACAGAATGAGACGATTCATTGGGCCATGTTGGCTCTCGGCTTATCCGACCTCCCTTCCGATTGCATCATGGAATTGATTGCGCTCTGCAGGATCTTTGCGGCATAGAAAGTCTCCGATATAAAGGAGCTCTGGGTCATATTTATTATACCAATGATCTGGCTGGCCTCCTTGCACAGGAAATGGCAAACCCAAACATCCAAAAACACCTGCATTTTTATCCGGAAGACGCTGGTGACCAGTTATCCAAAGCCTGGCAGGCTGAGCGATGGAAGAATGAGCTCGATTCAAGTTTAACAATGCCAATGATTTGTATCCATGGTCAGGACTTCTATACTGATGAAATCTGCCTTCTGCGCAGCAGTGCCTGCATGCCTTGCCGATGGTTTCAATGTGGCGGACATATGTTTGCGCGTGCATGGTGCGCACATCCTGCTAGCACCGGGTGGATCATCAATACCTCGCAGGAGCATGAAATTGCTGCTGCTGACCTCGTTCTTGCGTGCGCGACACTTATCACCTCACATCGCCATCACCAACTGCGTGACCCTAAAGTTATTATTGGTGTGTGGTGAACCATCTGCTGCCCAGGCTTCTTGCTCATCTTGACAATTTATAGGAGCAAAAGGTTCAACAGGCGGCCTCAATGCATGGTCCAGACCTGCCAAAAATCAGCGGCGTCTTTGCAGCAACGGGCATCGTGTTCTATCGCTTCCATTGTGGTTGTACTGCAACGATACATCGGGAAGTCAGTCCAAGAAGTGGAATAAACACAACTCTTTTCTGTTCATGCTTGCTGGACTCCTGCGTCAGCTTGTTCATCGCGAATCCAACATTCATTTTCTATCTACATCCAATCTTGCCCCCCCCTCTGGAGATGTTGGACGGGATTGTCGAACAACTCAAGTAAGTCTGATTGCACTGTGACAAAGTTACACTGCTGACGGATGCTATGAACCAGAACCTGCCAGAAGAAAGGAATATGGGCATGGGATTGCGAAGCAAATGAGAGAGTTCTTCTGATATCGTCAATTCTTGCTATGCTTGGTGACAATCCTATGCAGAGCGAGTTTGCGTGCCATATTGGTTTGCGCGGTCGCAAATTTTGCCGTATGTGCCATGTCGAGGGCAACATAGAAGTGTATGTGCCATGTCGAGGGCAACGTAGAAGGTGCAGAAGGAGACAATGGTGCTGGTGCCATAGGCAACACTGAACAGAACAGTGACGTGTCTTCAGTTGCATCGGATGCCTCCATGGCTTCTGATCAAGGTAAAGCCAAAAAGGCAAAGCGCAGTACAAAGAAGTCGGAAACCATGATGGAGATGGTGCAGCAAGTGACGAAATTTATGAAGGTGTGTACCAGAAGCCATCGGAATTTGGGATACCAAATTTACTGACCTTTAAACTTATAGATTGGTCCTCTTCTCTTCGGCAGAAATTGGAGACGCAAGGTGTCCTCCGTTCCCACTTCACAGAGGCGCGACGAGTTGGTGGAAATGCGATGTTTAAGCGCTTGAAGACCCTGCACGGCATCAAGGATACCTTTCAGGCCTTATTTCTCGACCGCTTGTTTGATATCTCAACTAAATGCGGTCAATCGAAGGAGGAGAAGGAAAAGGCAATGTGTGAGGTTATCAGAAGCTTCCCCAATGAAATTACGAGTCCTGTTTGGAGGATTAGAGGTAATGTTCAGCTTCTTGTATGACTTCTTATCTAATAGCTGGGCTGGCAGATTTCGACCCACATTCAGACACCCCGGTCGAGATTCTGCATGTCATTTTGCTTGGTTTTATTAAGTACTTCTGGCGGGACGCAATTCACCGCCTCAAGCCTGAGCAGAAGGGAACTCTGATATCGAGGTTGTCCTCCTTTGATACATCTGGTCTCATCGCGCAAGTCGCACCTTTTGTTCTGTACGATCTCCTTGAGAAGGATCTTCTTGACTGTTGGAATGCTATTGGAATACTTGTGCCTCTTGTATGGCAGCCCCACATTGAAGACATCGAAAGACATATTGTATGTCCACATTGTGATGAGCCATGGCATCAACACTTGAACTAACGCCCAATTTCCCAGAAACTCATGGAATCCGCCATTGATCTCTTTCTGGATTGCACCTGCCGTGTGACGCCCCGTTGGTTCAACAAACCGAAGTTTCATATTATCCTCCACCTTCCAAACCATGTAAAGTGCTTTGGCCCTGCTATGCTTTTTGCCATGGAGGGCTTTGAATCCTTCAATGCCATCATCAGGTCAGCCAGCATCCATAGTAATTGCCATGCCCCATCCCGAGATATTGCACATCAAATGGCAAAAGGGAATCGAGTTTGCCACCTTCTCAGTGGCGGTAAGTTTCTTATGAATTGGCTGCCACTCGTGTCCGAGAAATTGCGTGGGCAAAAAACTGGTGCACCCCGTAACCTTGCGACTTGGATGGAGCACATTGAGAACCCTAGCTCTTTGAAATGGCGTGCTGTTGGGCTCGAGCCTCTGAAGCTTTTGGATATCTCTAGCTTCGGAGAACGTTTACTAGGCCTTGGACAGGATGACGAATCTGAACCCATCATCGGTGAGTGGATCCGACAATCATGTCCATTCCTGAGACTTATTCTTTTTGTCTTAGGCCTTTGTTCTGAGTGTGGGGCACCAATGGAGTGGGCTAATACCAAAGCTGCACAGGACGGCTTCTTGTTCCCTCTTGCACGGGATAGTCTTGTCTACACACCTGCGAAAACCGTGATTGCAAATGGGGATTTGTGCCGCCCCGTGTCTTGGGTCATCTATTCTTCAGTGCAAGGCACCTCCCGTGTTGGACGTGTTATTGGATTGATACAAGTTGTGGGCTCAATTGAGGAACAAAGTGCAAAATTGAACTTCCTTATCGTCGCCCCCACAATCTCAACCAAGAAGCATGATCATTACTGGATGCCTCGGCTACAATTGCATGCCCCTACTGAGTGGGAGTGTGTAGCCGTCAAGGTGTGTTGAGTCAAGACATTGTGATTATTCCCTGATTTGTTAACTGTAGTCTGTTATCTCACATTAGGATGTAAAATGCACTGTCAATGTGCAGCACAACTGCGTGGAGCATTTGTGCACACTTGCCAACTCCCGTGTTGTCTTTCAAGAGCAAGAGGCAACAGAAAACTTCCATTTAGGGGTCCGTCACATCATGCCCAATGACTTCGTCCTCAATACTGCGCAGATGCGTGACGCAAAACACATTTTACCATTCCGCCCTCCCTTCTCTCCGCTGGATCAAGAGCAGATTGTCCTCCAAGCCGCAAAATTGAAAATAGTCGAACGGAAAAAGAAGAAAGCCAAACAGGCAGCAATGGATGCTGCCGCTTCATCAGCTGGGCCGTCTGGTGCGCTATCAGCATCTTCAAGTGGTGGAAGAGTCAGTTGTCTTCAAAGAGTGCTAGTACAGAAGCCGCCCCAGGTCAGTGCATACCATAATCTTGAGCTTTAACTACTAATCGCGCAATTTATTAGCCTCAGCCCCAACCTGGTCAATCACGGTGTTCTGCTGCATTGAAAGGCCCCTCCAGCCTGCCTACAGACCTCAGCGCGCCTTATGCTTATACACATCCACCTCCTCCCCTACAAATGCCACCTATGTCAGGCTATGGGCAGCTTTTCCCACTACAACAGCCTTTCCCATGTTTTCCAATGCAGCAGCCTTTCTCAACGCAGCAGCCTTTCTTAGCGCAGCAGCCTTTCTTGACACAGCAGCCTTTCTCAATGCAGCAGCCTTCCTCTCTCCCGCCTTTCTCAGTGCAGCAGCCTTTCTCAGCGCAACAGCCTTTTTCTACACAGCAGCCTTTCCCTGCACAGCAGTCTTTCTTGCCACAGCAGGCTTTCGCACCACCCCAGCCTTTCCTGGCACACAAGCTTTTTCCAATGCAATTCCCAGCGCGTTCCCCACCGCGTGAATGAACACGGTCACGTGTCGGTGTGGTGCAAACTTTTGATCCAAACTTTTTCTTCAACCCCAACTGCTTTCTCCCACCGTCTGCTCATTGCCAGCCATGGAATCATCACCCTCGCATTTGCCTTCACCTTCACCTCCGACCCCTGTACGTACTCCACCACCTGCCCCAGCAGGACAGTCGCAATCCCAAGGATGGCCTCAACAGCAAGCATTCCTGAGAATGTCAATTTTTGTCAACATGCTCGCTAACAAGATGGGACTAGGCCCCTCCTACCTGGAGGAATTGATTGCCTTTCTCAACGTTCATATTCACTTTAGGTTGTTACGGAAAATGTTGACCACCCTTTGCCAAATTGCGTCTTTCATGACAGATGACATGCAGTGTGTTGAACTTTTCAATCTGGCTTTGCACTTTCGTACTCACCAAGCCGGCCGTTGTCTTAAATGAAGGCGGGTACAATGCAATCAAGGCCACTCTCGAACGAGTAGAGAATAACATGGACCATAGTACAACCTTCATGGCAAATCAAATGGTATGTAAATTAAACTCATTGAACATTGGTTCTTTCTACTCAAAGAAACTGTAGACTGAGATCAGGAACGCCTGCCGCCTTGTTGTGTTTGACCCGGCTCGTACCGACTATACCAACCCTACTGTTTCTGGTGCTGTTCTGGTACGTGCTCATTTGATAACAATTGATTTGGACTATCAATACAGCATATAGGCACATCTGAAGAAATACCGTGCCATAAATGGCTTCAAGGATTACTTTGACGCCAACTGACCCACAGAGGCTCGCGCGGCTGCCCTCAAGACCCTGATTGGAACCGAGGCATCAACTATAAAATGGCAGTTCAGGATATTTGTAAGTGTTATCGTCCAAGAAGTCCTCAGATTTACAGCTGTCTACGGCAGATATTGACGGGAATCCTTGGTGACGCCAAGTCAGGCCCTTAATCCCTGACGGCAACTCTGATTGAGGGCATGTCACGGCTCAAGCGTTTGTCAGAGGTTCCCAACGTCAAACATGCTGTTCATCTTCTTATCGTAGTAGGCCACTCTTTCCAGCCTTAACAATGCTCAGACTTACTCATTTCACTGCTAGCGCCAGTTTTCTTGGGAAAACAAGCACCTGCTACGAGACACCAACAAGAAAAGTCCGTCCACCGTCAAAGCCAAAAATATGCCAGCACCTTTTGTGCCTGATGATAGCAGCGACGCCAAGAAGCGGAAACTGACTGGGCAAGCGGGGAATGACTTCTCCACAAAGCTGACCATGTTCTTCACTGAGAAGGAAGCCCTATGGAGTGATAACCTCTCCGAGGATGGGTGGACTGGGTGCGTCTGCAATATCCACCATCAGTCTCTTTCTGATGTTCCTTCAGTTACATTGCCAAAGCCATCAAGAACAAGGAACACAATCATCCCAACAACAAGATGCCCCTCATTCCCAGGCGTGCTGCGACCCCTGCCCCCGGTCCTGCCACCCCTGCCACCCCTGCCAATCAAGCCTTTGCTTCCATCACGAACACCACATTACTGGCTGGTCATGCAGACGCGCTGCAGTTGTTCTCACCCCAGCTTTATCCGAGTTTCACAAACAGTGAGTCTGGGTCACTGTTCCACTTGTCGTCCCATAACTAAATGGCCTGCAGCGGGAATACCTCCATATCCGGGAACGTCGATGGATCAGTATGATCCTGGGCGCAGCACTGCGCCACCTCACGATTTCATGGCCGGCACCGCAGCAAATCACAACTTCTCGTCAGACAACAGTGCAGCGGGACAACTCAGTAGCTGGTGGAACTGATTGTAGCCCTCGGGAAAGTGTTTTGTGGTGTATATAATTCCCAATGTTTGAATTTTGCAATGAAATCCATGCCCAACACAAACCTGAAACCGACCATTTACCGGTCCAGAATAGGGATAAACAGGAATAGAACAAGCCACGTGGAGGCTGCTGCCTTATGAAAATCATTGTGGTCAATGATATGAGGTTCTTAAGATTTGGTGCTGATAAGAACGATCATAGGCCTCCAACTTTGATTTCCATATCAATCACTTCTGTATCTCATATCATCCTCAGCCATATCAATCTCTTAACTGAACCGTGCGGCCTCATTGGTTTCACTGATTCCGATTGGGCTAACTGCTTGGATACCCAAAGGAGCGTTGGAGGCTACACCTGGTCCCTAGGCTCAGGAGCCATATCATGGTCATCTAGGAAGCAGAAGACGGTCGCCGCATCATCCTGCAAAGCAGAATATATGGCCGCTTTTGAATCAGCACAGGAGTGCATATGGCTACGCGCTCTCCTAACGGCAATCAACATGGCTCCCTCAGGACCCACAACAATTCTCTGCGACAACAACGCAACAATCAACCTATCTGAGGACCCCCTACTCCATTCCCGCGTTAAACATATCGACATCAAATACCACTTCCTCCGCGAGCGCGTTGCAACAAACGAATTAACAGTACAATACATTAACACAAAAGATAATGTGGCCAACCTTTTCACCAAGGCGCTCCCCTTCCCTCTCTTCTCTCGACTCCGCGCCTCACTTGGACTCCAATAGTCGCCACAATTCCATGCAAGGAGGAGCACTCTTACGGGTGAGGAGGAGTGTTGAGATCTGATACGCACCGTATGAGTGCGCACTCCCTTTATCAGATATTGTTCTCATTATCTCATCTTATCTAACGGATCTTTTTATATCATTATAACAAAGGACATTCTTACATATATATACCTCACTCATTATACCGACCACCCCTAGTTCTTCTATTGAGAGTCTAGGGGTGAGCCACTTTATACCAATACGGAAATCTACTTACTGACTATACCTGTAGCTAATCTTGTATCTCTTACCTACAGGTATAGCAAAATACACTAGTTCTTCTATTGAGAGTATAGGGCTAATCTTGTATCTCTTACCTACAGGTCAGATTCTAACAGAAGCTGCTAGGCAATATTGCTGAAGGACTACACTCATGGAGTCTTGTTCATGGGCTCTATTGTGTGCAATCATTAAATTGCATGCAAAAAAGAGCCCTTAAGTTTGAGTTTTCTTGAGACATTGCATACTGTACATACTCTGGCTACAAAACACTATATTTAGATTTCCATAGATCAAACAATGACAGAACATTTGTATAGTGTCTTCTGATCAACCAATGTAAATACCAACTATAAAAATGTTTCATCTATTGCATTGTGCTACCCATTTATTCAGTGTGTCTTCTGCACATTTTGTACTAGCATGCTCAGGTCCTAATGTATTTCTCCAGAGCACTATAATTTCCTTCAAAAGGTGTATTGCTTCTGTGTTACATGATTGTGACTTAAGAGTGTACACTAGGTTATTCAAAATGGTCAAAGTGTCTGGATGTTCAAATCCAAGAATCTTCTTTGTTGTTTCAAAGACCTGGACCTGCAGCTCTTCCGCCTTCTGCAAGTGTTCCTGATTCCTATATATTTTTGCCAGATGATTCATGCTTTTCAAGGTGTTTGGACTGTCTAATCCAAGGATCTTCTTTCTTGTTTCAAAGACCTGGACATGCAACTCTTCTGCCTTCCGCAAGTGTCCCTGATCTAGAAATGTTGATGCCAGATTACTCATGCTTATCAAAGTGTCTGGATGTTCTAATCCCAGGACCTTCTTGTATGCTTCAAAGACCTGGATATACAGCTCTTCTGCCTTCCTCAAGTGTCCCTGATGTTTGTATATTATGGCCAGATTATTCATGTTTTTCAAAGTCTCTGGATGTTCTAATCCAAACAGCTTCTTTGTTGTTTCAAAGACTTGGACCTGCAGCTGCTCTGCCTTCTGAAAGTGTCCTTGTCTCCAGTAAGTCATTGCCAGAGAACTTATGCTTTGCAAAGTATCTAGATGCTCCAATTCAAAGGCCTTCTTTCTTGTTTCAGAGACCTGGACCTGCAGCTCTTCTGCCTTCTGCAAGTGGCCCTGACTCCTGTATGTTGATGATAGAGCATCCATGCTTATCAAAGTGTGCAGATGTTCCAATCCAAGGATTTTCTTCCTTGTTTCAAAGACTTGGACCTGCAGCTGCTCTGCCTTCTGAAAGTGTCCTTGTCTCCAGTATGTCATTGCCAGAGAACTTATGCTTTGCAAAGTATCTGGATGCTCCAATCCAAAGGCCTTCTTTCTTGTTTCAGAGACTTGGACCTGCAGCTGCTCTGCCTTATTCAAGTGTCCTTGTCTCCAGTATGTCATTGCCAGAGAACTTATGCTTTGCAAAGTATCTGGATGCTCCAATCCAAATGCCTTCTTTCTTGTTTCAAAGACCTGGACCTGCAGCTCTTCTGCCTTCTGCAAGTGGCCCTGACTCCTGTATGTTGATGATAGGGCATCCATGCTTATCAAAGTGTGCAGATGTTCCAATCCAAGGATCTTCTTCCTTGTTTCAAAGACTTGGACCTGCAGCTGCTCTGCCTTCTGAAAGTGTCCCTGATTCAAGTATATTGATGCTAGAAAACCTAGGCTTGTCAAAGTGTTTCGATGTTCCAATCCAAAGATTTTCTTCCTTGTTTCAAAGACTTGGACCTGCAGCTGCTCTGCCTGCTGCAAGTTTCCCTGGTCTCTGAATGCTTCTGCCAGATCAGCCATGCTTGTCAAAGTGTCTACATGTTCCAATCCAAAGACCTTCTTTCTGGCTTCAAAGACTTGTATTCGCAGCTTTTCTGCCTCTTGCAAGTGTCTCTGATTCAAGTATATTGATGCTAGAAAACCTAGGCTGGTCAAAGTGCTTTGATGTTCCAATCCAAAGATTTTCTTCCTTGTTTCAAAGACTTGGACATGCAACTGCTCTGCCTTCTGAAAGTGTCCCTGGTTTCTGATTGCTTCTGCCAGATGAGACATGATTCTCAAAGTGATTAGATGTTCTAATCCAAAAACCTTCTTTCTTGTTTCAAAAACCTGGAATAGCAGCTCCTCTGCCTTCAGATAGTGTCCCTGACTTGAGTATGTTGATGCTAAAAATGCCATGCTTCTCAAAGTGTCTGGATGTTCCAATCCAAAGATTGTCTTTCTTGTTGCAAAGACTTGGACATGCAACTGCTCTGCCTTCTGAAAGTGTCCCTGGTTTCTGATTGCTTCTGCCAGATGAGACATGATTCTCAAAGTGATTAGATGTTCTAATCCAAAAACCTTCTTTCTTGTTTCAAAAACCTGGAATAGCAGCTCCTCTGCCTTCAGATAGTGTCCCTGACTTGAGTATATTGATGCTAAAAATTCCATGCTTCTCAAGGTGTCTGGATGTTCCAATCCAAAGATTTTCTTTCTTGTTTCAAAGACTTGGACATGCAACTGCTCTGCCTTCTGAAAGTGTCCCTGATTCAAGTATATTGATGCTAGAAAACCTAGGCTTGTCAAAGTGTTTCGATGTTCCAATCCAAAGATTTTCTTCCTTGTTTCAAAGACTTGGACCTGCAGCTGCTCTGCCTGCTGCAAGTTTCCCTGGTCTCTGAATGCTTCTGCCAGATCAGCCATGCTTGTCAAAGTGTCTACATGTTCCAATCCAAAGACCTTCTTTCTTGTTTCAAAAACCTGGAAGTGCAGCTCCTCTGCCTTCAAATAGTGTCCCTGACTTGAGTATGTTGATGCTAGAAATTCCATGCTTCTCAAAGTGTCTGGAAACTCCAATCCAAAAACCTTCTTTGCTGTTTCAGTAACCTGGACCTGCAGCTCTTCTGCCTTCTGCAAGTGTCCCTGACTCAAATATGTAAGTGCTAGAGAACCTATGCTTGCCAAAGTGTCTTGATGTTCCACTCCAAGAATATTCTTTCTTGCTTTGTAGACCTGGATCTGGAGCTTTTCTGCCTTCTGCAAGCATCCCTTGTCTCTGAATGCTACTGCCAGATTAGCCATACTTCTCAAAGTGAATGGATGTTCTAATCCAAGAGTTTTCTTCCTTGTTTCAAAAACCTGGAAGTGCAGCTCCTCTGCCTTCTGAAAGTGACCCTGACTCAAGTATGTTGTTGCTAGAGATCCCATGCTTGCTAAAGTGTATGGATGCTCTAATCCAATAATCTTCTTTATTGTTTCAAAGACATAGACAAGCAGCTCTTCTGCCTTCTGCAGGTGTCCCTGCTGCTGGTATGTTTCTGCTAGAAAACCCATGCTTGCCAAAGTGGCTGGATGTTCCAATCCAAGGACCTTCTTTCTTGCTTCAACAACCTGGAAATCCAGCTCCTCTGCCTTCTGAAAGTGACCAAAATATGAATATATTGATGCCATACTA